>CM033622.1:6799778-7467278 GCA_019453435.1 Rhinogobius similis | reverse complement strand
CCTGGTTTATGTTAAACCCGTTTAAAACACACTTTGGATCAGCGTTTGTCCAGGGTGAGTCCTGATTGTCCTTCATGAGTTAAACCTGGTTTAGTTCTGTGTTGGTCCTGGTCTGTCCTGTCTGTAACAGCCTCATGACCTGAGCCTGAGGTAATGAGCATTATCAGTCTCCTTTTTGCTTGTCCTAAAATTAAAACTCTTGTGATCTGAACACGTCAGTTTGCCGCACATCAGACCTCAGATCCAAAGTTCCCTGCGCACATGAATGTCGCCTCACTTTTGGTTTGACGACTCTAACGGCTTCTAATGTGATTGTGAGTGTATTTTGAAAAAAATAAAAAGTTTCATTAAAGCTGGTTGTCTGTTGCTGTTTCTACATGTCCAGCTCTCAAATAAAAAGGCCAGCGGAGTTTTCATGGAAACACAAAGCTATGAATGAGATGTTCTATATTTTGAACAGGTCCACGTGGACGACTGAGAGAAGCCCAAAGGGCGTCAGACCATGGGCCCCTGGTGGGTGACCCCTGCACACCTCCAGGGGTACAAAATGTATCCTGATACTCAGAGCTTGAGACGATACGTGTCCTGATACATGGATGTCCTTTAAAACCAGTGTTAAAAGTTCACTAAATTGATGCTTTGATTATAAAAAGTAACAAAATGCACATTTAGTCCATCATGGTATCAATATTTTGAGTACGGCCCGACTTAAACAGTTTTTACAGCTCAGTTTAGCCTGAAACAGTCCCTGTGAACAGAACCTGCAGCAGGAAGTCCATGAAGCAGCCGTGAGCCTTCATCTTGTCCTCGAGCTGGTGCAGAATGATCAGAGACGTGAGCGGGAAACCTCCGCTCTCTGAAACACAACCGTAAAAACATTATTATTTATACATTCATCCCACATAAACATCAGTTGAACCGTGTCTGCGCTCACCGTCCGGCACAGACTCGGCCCAGCGCGGGTCCGACGCCGGGTAATCGTCCACTAAATCCAGGTCGATCCCCGTCACCATGGCGTCAGGCTCCGCCCCCTCCTCCGGAAACAGCTCATCGGTGACGGTCTGCGCCCCCACCAGGTCATTACTGGAACAACAAGCGATCGTTCAGTCGCCGTTTTTCAGTTTGAATCCCCAGTTTGGGTCATTATTTCGAGTCCCTAGTTAGTTTTCACGTTTTACCGGCAGAACTGGAGGAACGCCGTCTTCAGGAGTTTGGTCTTGTCTTCTTCAGCCACAGTTTCTCCTCGACTCGGCGTCTCCATCACAGAAACCTGACGGAGAAAACGAAATATTTTACAGGAATTCAACTATGACCGCAATGATTAATGAACTAATTGCGACTAGTTTTCTTGTTTCTTCTAGACAGGTCAACAGAGATGATGTAATTACCCTAACTTCAACTGTTGTTCCTAGACTCGAATAAGAGTGACTAAAGACGCAACAAAAAGTGACAAAATGCAACTAAAATAGACAAAAACACAACTAAAATGGACAAAAACGCAACCAAACTGGACACAAACACAATATGGACAAAAACGCAACAAAAATGAACAAAAAAGCAAACTAAAATGAACAAAAACGCAGCTAAACTGGACAAAAACACAACCAAAATGAACAAAAACGCAACTAAAATGGGCAAAAACACAACCAAAATGGACAAAACCCCAAACAAAATGGACAAAAACCCAAACAAAATGGACAAAAACACAAGTAAAATGGACAAAAACGCAACCAAAATGGACAAAAATGCAACTAAAATGAACAAAAACACAACTAAAATGGAAAAAACATGACTAAAACTGACAAAAATGTTCCAAAACATAACATTCATTCATTAGTTTGTTATAGTTTTGTCAAGTTTAAAGTTTTGAAAGCAAACTAAGCAAAAAAAACTGAAATGTTCTCGTTTTCCTGTGTGGTCTCGTCTTAATGGTGCAGATACTGAACAGTTTGTACCTCGGGCGCAGCAGTGAGCGACGAGCAGAGAGAGTCCTCCATGGTCTCGGGGAGGATAGATGCACTCTCTCTCCCCACCAGAGCCACGAGGCCACTGTGCTGAGAGAAGAACACGGGCAGGTTCGAACAGCAGCCGCCGCCACGAACCCCGTCGCCTGGAAACAAAAGGCTGCAATTTAGAGTTTACAGGGAAGAAAAAGATCCATATTAGCCATCACAATGAATCGTTCGATGGGCGTGTCTTCAGTCGAATACAGCGTGAACATCTGAACTCGTAAAAGCCCTCACAGTGATAAGAATCTACTTTTATTTTGTGTGGAAAATTACATTATATTGTCTAGAAAGAGTGTATAATTAACCTTATCCATACAGTCAAGGCTGAAAGTCTTCACACCCCTTAAATTTTTCCAGTATTTCTCCCCAAAAAGTGTTGCAATTCCACATTTATTGCTTTACACATGTTTATTTTCTTTGTGTGTATTGGAACAATTAAAAAAAAGAAGAAGAAAAATCAAATAAATTGAAACAAAGCTAATTTCACACAAAACTCCAAAACATGGGTCGGACAAAATTATTGGCACTCTTTCAAAATTGTGGACAAATCATTTAATTTAAACCCACATGGGGGAAGTAGCAGGTGTGGGCAATATAAATATCACACCTGAAAGCAAGTCTTTTGGGGAGAAATACTACATTGTCAGGTAAAAACATCAGCCATGACTGTATCAAGTTTCGAGTTTGAATATTTAGTATCGTGACAACTCTATATTTCTGTCACCAATGTTTCCACCAAAAATGTCAAAATGCAGAAACATAAAATCCATTGGGAAACAATACAATTTAATGTTATAGTTTTGTAACACATTTCAATATTTGTGTCTGTTTTGTTCCTTTCATGAATGAATTTGTTGATGAAATGACAAAAGTTTAATTTGAGAACTCTAAAAAATATTTTGATTATTCACCAATTCATAAATTAGATCTTATTTTTAATTATTGTATTCAGTTTCTACAAATTAAAATTAAAATGTAGATTTTTTTTTTGTTTTTATTCATGTTCCTAAAATATCTGTATAACTGAAACTTAAAACATTTACAGTTTTCAGGGAGAAAACTAGAATTTCAGAATGTGGGGAAGATTTGAATTTTTGTGTGATTTCTTGGACATTTTTGCCATTTGAAATATTAAACATGGTCTTACTAATAATATATTGCTGGAATTTGAAGTGTGAGGGTTGTAAAGTGTAAAACAGAGCATAATAGTCATAAAAATGAATCTACAGCAGCAAAAATGGAAAATAATGCCCAGGCAAACCTGTTCTACGGAGTCTGTTCATAAAGCGTTAAAAAGTGGACCGATAAAAGTGAACCTTACAGTTTGAAGGCGAACATTCTCATAAGTACTTTTTTGCCGATTATGATTCAGTTTGTCCCAAACAATGCCTTAAATCACATAAAGCCCGTGTTACCGGGTGCGTTGAAGGTGATTTTCTCGTCGGGCAGCGCGGCGCGGCTCGTCCCGGTGGAGCAGGCGAACACCAGCTCAGAGTTAAAGATGAAGGCCACACATCCAGGCGCCGCAGGAAGCACGAGGCGCACCGACTGCAGCGCCTCCTCGCTCTGCAACCAAACAGAAGAGCTGAGCGCTACGGGAAAGGTACGGCAACTTTATGACAAGCATCGACGGTAGATTCATGTTTTAATAATGGGATTCTGTTCAAAGTTCACCTTTTAAAGTCCATGTGAAGGTTCCCATAATTATGACTTAGTTTGGTAGATGTGGTAAATATTTATCATAGTTTTACTTTTGTGAAATTGCAGTTTGTGAAAAAAATTTGAAACATAAAAATTTTAAATTACAGGAAGTAAAGCCCAGTTCTAAATCCCTCTGTGATGTCATCAGTAGGCGACATCCCGTTGAAAATACAGAGACATTTTACAGCAACTGACGCACTTTTCTGATCATTCGTCAAAGCAAAGCTACTCTCAGCTATTATTTATTGTCATAAATCATAACTATTGTGTAATTTAGATTATAATAATTTGATTTTGGCCCTTGTTTGGAGTCTGGTTGCTATGGTTACATTACCTCTAACCTTCGCTGCTCCGAATGTCCACACTGTTCTCTAACCCCTCATTCACTACACAGTCCTGCCCTGTTCAGTGGACTACAGTGCACTCAGTCACAGAGCGATTCAGACTCAGCTCATACTTTCTCCTCGCCGCGTCATGTGACTGTGGCGTCTGGGAGACAAAAAAAGTCAGCAAAACTCAGATAAAAATTGATTTCTGTAATGAATGTGGGTCAAATCCTCCTGACACGCACATATTTATGGACTAATAATCATCATACAAGTTTTATTAACCATGGATTGCACGTTAAACATCAAACGGACTGGATTATTTAAATTTTCGCCAGAGATTTGCAATCTATTCACAGCACAGGTTAGTGGCTAACGCTAGCATTTCTGCTGCTAACGGTTTGTTTAAAGTGTTTTGTTCATAATCTCGGCTCAACTCAGCTCCTCTTTCTGCTTCATTCAGTCTGATGTGTCCAGTTAAAGACCTGTCACTGTTGTTTTTCCAACTGTCGCAATGCATTGTGGTCAGTTTTGACCAGTTTAGTGACTCTAATTTTCAAAATGCATTGTGGGAAATCTTAAGTCCACTACATTATCACCTGTTGGACATTTGGACAGCACTAAAACTGACCACTATTTAGTGCCCTGTAGAGCCTAGATTTTAAGACAAAAGAGGTTTTCTGGACATTCGAGTCACGATGCTGAGCAAAGAGCCTGTACCTGGAACGGTGTGGTGAACTTTGTGACCTCCACAGTGACTTCATCAGAGACGGAGGCTCCAGAGTCGATGAGTGTGACGAGACAGAAGTACAGCAGACACGGCGAGTCGAGCGGGCTCCAGGCAGCGGCCAGGACCACCAGACCAGAGCTGGAACACAGAGAAGAGGTTTAAAGACCAGGACCTCCAGACCAGAGCTGGAAGAGAGAGAGGTTTAAAGACCAGGACCTCCAGACCAGACCTGGAAGAGAGAGAGGTTTAAAGACCAGGACCTCCAGACCAGAGCTGGAACACAGAGAAGAAGTTTAAAGACCAGGACCACCAGACCAGACCTGGAAGAGAGAGAGGTTTAAAGACCAGGACCTCCAGACCAGAGCTGGAACACAGAGAAGAAGTTTAAAGACCAGGACCACCAGACCAGACCTGGAAGAGAGAGAGGTTTAAAGACCAGGACCTCCAGACCAGAGCTGGAAGAGAGAGAGGTTTAAAGACCAGGACCTCCAGACCAGAGCTGGAAGAGAGAGAAGAGGTTTAAAGACCAGGACCACCAGACCAGAGCTGGAAGAGAGAGAGGTTTAAAGACCAGGACCACCAGACCAGACCTGGAACACAAAGAAGAGGTTTAAAGACCAGAACCACCAGACCAGAGCTGGAAGAGAGAGAGGTTTTATAGACCAGGACCTCCAGACCAGAGCTGGAAGAGAGAGAGGTTTAAAGACCAGGACCTCCAGACCAGAGCTGGAAGAGAGAGAGGTTTAAAGACCAGGACCTCCAAACCAGACCTGGAAGAGAGAGAGGTTTAAAGACCAGGACCACCAGACCAGAGCTGGAAGAGAGAGAGGTTTAAAGACCAGAACCACCAGACCAGAATTGGAATTGAATTAAAAATGTTGAGGTAAACTAAACATTGCAGAGTTACTCCCTGGGTTTTCCCAGTTATTGGTATCAAACATTTTGTAGATATTTGAAACCAGTAATAGTTTTCCCAGTCTGTGTGTGTCATGTGTTTTTCCCAGTTTGTCCTCAGCATCACATTTGTCTTTCTGAACAGCCCGATGAGTAAAAATGTAATTAGAAGAGCAATTAGGCTAAAAACGTGTCTGTTACACAATCATGCAACAAATAATTTTATATCCCAGATAAATACATATTTTTACTAAAAGTAAAATCTCAATTTGTGACTTTTACTATTTGTGGGCCTGCTATGGATTCTAAAATGTTAATTAATTACTGTATCGTCCACAGCGGCATTTGGGGCCCTCCCTGTAACATAACGGCTACAAAAGAATTACCATAGAACTGATGATTTAAAAGGCAAATTTAAGGCCCTCAAGAGCATGTTTAAAAGCTAACAGCGATATAAAAATGCACAATGTTTAAAAACTCACAGTCCGTGCTTCATGTCGAGGTACGTCACGTTTGCTCCTTCTTTCATCTCCTCAAAGTTTGTCTCAGAGCCCTGAAGGACAATTATAAAACAATAAGCGGAGTGTTTGTGAACGGTGAAGTGTGAAACCGTTCTTCTGACTGACCCAGATGGCGTCGGTGATCCGCTCCGTCATCGCTCTGTGCTCCCAGCTGTAAACGTGATGTTCATGAGCGTCGTCCAGGTCCCATTTGTTCAGACTGGAGCTGGAGAGAGAGAAGAGCGAGGACGAGGAGGACGACCAGAGCACGCTGTGGAGCTGAGGGGGGACACGGGGGGGACACAAAGGGGGAGGCCGAGGGGAGAGACAGAGAGTGGACAGAGGAGAGACAAAGGAGACACAGAGGGAGAGACACAGGGAAGCAGATAGAGGACAAAGAGGAGAGACGGAGGGGAAAGAGAGGAGAGACAGAGGAGACACAGAGGGGACAGAGGAGAGACAGAGGGGAAGGAGTGGAGACAGAGAGACGTTTTTTGGTCAATTTGCTCTCTTAATATATCAACTTTCATGTGGAAACAACAAACGTGTCCAATCTGCTCCTAAAGATGTTTTATTCTTCCAGATTTCTCTGGGACATTGTAACTTCAAAAGACGTTTTCTTAAAATGCTTTTTTGTCCCTCGAGACATAAAGATCAGCCTTAAAGTAGATCCGACACCAAACTGTACAATCTGGACTCTGGACAAACTAATCTAAGTCTAAACCAGGACTGGCCCCAGGACTCACAGTGTCGCTGGTGGGAGGAGACAGGATCCCGAAGAGGCTGGAGACTCTGCGCCCGATGCCCGAGAGCATTCCCTGTCCCTGAGGCAGACAGTGGCACTGCAGCCGCCCCGAAGCGTCTGCGGAGGCTCTGAGCAGACGACTCTTACACGACGAGACCACGAACCCACCGCCCTGAGAGACAAAAGCAGTTAGAATCATCAGAATAACACGACAAAAACACAAAGGATTGGAGTTATTCTGTGTGTTACAACACTTCGGAACAAGGAATGTTTAGAGCTGCAAGACTAGGGAAAAATATCCAGATTCTGTTCAAAATTCACATTTTAAACACAACCAGAAGAATCATGTGTTTCAGAATGTGTTTGTAGCTATTAGTCGTATTTCTGTCACATTTAGTTGCGTTTTTGTTGCTTTTTTTTCAGAACATGTTGTTTGTACAGATCTAAACTAGAGTTGGCAGTTTTTATGCAGAATAAAACCGGATATTGTAGCCTTTACAATTTGCTAGTTGCGTTTGTTCAAATTGCGATTTCAGTTCCAATTACGATCAACTGTTCAGCTCTAGGTTGTAATATAATCGTATGACGAAGAAATTAAAGAAACTCTTGCTCGAGTAATAACTTGGCCTTTAAATCAATTAGTAAACTGACTGACTAAAATACGGTGGACCTGAAGGGCAAAGCATTCACCCAAATTATAAAGCACGTACCCCAATTAAAATCATGCATCCAAATTAGAAAAAAAATGCACATTTAGCTTTGAAAAGTAGTAGTAAAGGGCTTTTAAAAGTGTAAAGAAAACTAAACCT
This sequence comes from Rhinogobius similis, assembly GCA_019453435.1. NCBI lineage: Eukaryota > Metazoa > Chordata > Actinopteri > Gobiiformes > Gobiidae > Rhinogobius > Rhinogobius similis. The sequence goes on along the minus strand of CM033622.1, from coordinate 7,459,564 downwards.
TACCCTGACGGCCACCACAGAGTGCGTGAGGTCTCCCAGGTCCAGCTCTGAGTCCGAGTAGTTCCCCTCGTGAGCCAGACTGGGCCAGAACCGGGCCGAACCCTCTGTGGACAGAGCCAGGACACAGATGGACTGGACCGGAGCAGAGTCCAGAGCAGATCTGGACGAGACCGAGACCAGGTCCGAGCTGAACGAGTATTCGCTCGAGGGCAACTGCAGCTCCTTACACACGGACAGCTGAGAGAGCAGGAATGAAGGTCATTAAGTTTGTTTTAACTTATTAAAATAAATTAATGTTGTAAAACAATACACACAATTAAATGTCTGGATTTTTTTGTCAAATACAAAAAACAAAATGAGACGCATGGAAACCAAACTAAAAGGACACGAAGCAGTGCAATAGTTGAATTAAGTCAACTCAGGAGGCAAACTAAACTGTTGTCTAAAATCTGCACTGTGCTGCTCCACATGGAGCATGGCATAAGTGCCATCCACTTGGCCACCAGGTGGTTCTCGGAGCAGCCGTTTAATGTTCTTCAGTTTGTCGTGTTCACCCTGAGCCAAGCACTGGTCTTAGAGCAAAAACTCTTTAACGTCGAGAGGCAGAAACTGCTCATCTCCATGGATCTAATTGAGTTTAGTGCTGTACTGTGAAACATGCCAAGCAACACAATAACATTAGATCAGACAAGCAGATGGCACATCTCTACAAAAAAAAGGTTACATAATGCACCTTTAAATATCATTTTTTACCTCCGACTTGTCTCTTACCTTGGCGACTGCTGTTTGACAAATTTTCCAAATGATGAGTTTTTCTCCACAAACCATCCAGGCCCAGCCACTTTCATCCACCTTCACTGAAATCTGATCATCAGCTGAACAAAAAGAAAGGTTCAAAGTAAGTGCTTCTTTTGTCAGTACACACACGTACACACACATACAAATTCTACTGTATGACAAAAAAACATTACTCTGAAGCAGTTTCAGTTTTGTCACCATGCCGTGAATGTCTCATACTATCTTTCCTAAACTGAAACAGAGAAACACAGCTCACCTTCAGCCACAGTCAGGGCCTCCATGACTTTGACCGGGAGAGAGGAGCCGAACGTCTGGACGTCGTAGCTCAGAGGCTCAGGCGCCAAGTGGCTTTGGACTCGAGTCGGAGTCGACCTGTGGGAAATAAATATGGTTTTGTCCAGTGTCCAGTGACCCTTTTCTCTGCTGCATCTGGTTCCACTTCAGCCAACCTCATGTCCTTGTTCACTACATCTGTAAGTCTTTCCCTAGGCCTCTTGAACCCCAGCATCATTCTACCCATGTTCACTGTGACGCCAAAGCTGTTTGTGTCTCAATCATATGTACGGTCTATGGTCTAAATGCTAATGCTAATGCATAACAATTTAAATGTACAAACCCAACTGACGCTCTGTGCACAGAGTCAATTAAGTCCTTACTTTATACATTCTATTAAAAGTGCAGTTATGAAATGTTACCTAATGTAATGTATTAAAGATGTCAAATACGGAGTAATTTCGCAACATAACATTTTTTATTCATTTCATTTAACCAGGAAAGTCCCATTGACATTGGTCCAGGCCAAGACAGCAGCACAGATCAGTCATAACATCAACACAAATTAGACAAAATGTTAATTACTAGCCAATCAGTGTATTCAAATGATTTAGAGATGTAAATTCTTAAATGTTAAAAAACATTGTTCCAGAACAGGCTAATAATAATTAATTAATAATTTTATCCAGACAAATCCATGTAGACCTTTGCACTGTTTTCTGATATACTTTCTCTGATATTTTATTGTGATATACAGTCATAATCGTGTCACAAAATCGACCAGAGGAAGATTTATGAGACTGACAGTTTGACAGGCAGCATAACTTCAGCGGGTCGCGGTCTCTCACCTGGCCCCGGAGAGAGGCGTCCTGCGCGGGGAGAACAGCAGGCTGGACCCCGCTCCTCCGACGCTCTTCCGGGCCGAGGGTCTGTTCGACTGCCGGCGGCCGGAGCTCGGAGCTGTGCGGGGGCTGAACATGTTTACGAGGCCCAGAAAACCCCTGTGTAGAAATAATTTAAGAATAAATACAGAAAAAACGGCGTGGTATTTCAAAAGTGAATGACCAAACAGCGCGCGGTCTGGTCCATTAGTGAGTGCGTCATCAGTAAGTGACAGCATTTTTTTTAACAAATAAAAAAATAAAAATAAAAGCAGTAAATGAACAGCAGTGTATGAAAACATGGATGTATACGTTTAATTACAATTTATATGTTTAAAAAAATATATTTAGTTTGAGTTTAAGAGATTAAGAATAATAATCGATCGCAGAAAACTCGCTTCAGGAAACTCAATCGATCCCTAGCATTTTAGCATCATAGCAGGAGTGAAGATGAAGCTGCACGCATTATCCCGCGGAGCAGCCTAATTTAGCACAGAAAACTCAAATCATAACCTTGAAACATATTCGAGAGTGAAGAGGACTTAACGCGAAATGCAGTAAGTTCCGATTTATATCATAATTTGTAACATCCCGCGGAAAGTTGACATCGGGCTACAGAGAATGACAGAGTTAGCCGCTATTTAGCTCACTCTCAAAATACACCTGACAATTATATGCAAATTATGTATTTTTGTGTTGAAATGTACCGGTTTTATAATATAATAAAATAATAATTAAGAAACTGAAAATACAAGTGATCCCTCCTTTAAAAAATCCATAATATCATGCTCAAAACTACAAAAACTAAACGCTTTTAAATGTTAATTTAAGAAGCAACAAGTAAATCTACATACATTTGCTTACTATATTGGTAAATATACTATAAAATAATTGCCACATAGCTTAACTTAAAAAAAATGTTTAAGGTTGTAAATACTCTCAAGCATTAAAAACAATTTGTTCAAAATAAGTGCAGTGATTGTAGGGTTGCAATGAATAATAATTTTGACTAGTCGACTGTTAAAATAATCATAGTCGTATTTTGATTATCGAATTATTATCAATTAACGTCATTATTATGGACAATAGTGACTCAAAAACACAGATTAATTCACCATATGTTATAAAGACAGTGGCATAATTGATAAAAATGTCAAAAATGAATAAACAATTCCTGGTTTTCTGCAATAATACACTTTCCTTTTTACCCTTATTTGGTTGATAATGTATCTTAATAGTCTCAGTGTCCAATAGAAATACTTGTTTGACCAGTTGAACAATAAATTCCTAGTTGCATCTCCAAAATACAGCAATAAAATGCATCTTTTCAAGTACTTTTCAAGCTGTTTGACTGAATGTTTGAGTTGTGCTAGTAACAAATAAAAGTGTTGTATTTTCTGTGTTGAGGTGATGAAGCGCGTGCGCACGGAGCAGATTCAGCACGCGGTGGCGCAGTATCTGAAGAGGAGGCAGTATGTGGACACCGACAGCTCACTGAAAACTGCCAAACTCTGCCAGACGCCTGAGGAGATGGCAGCCAGCATCACAGGTAACCACAGGACACATGTTAAATACAAAAGGTAGAGCTGCACGTTTAGGGAAAAACATCTAATTGCAATTTTTCTGATCAGTTTTGCGATTAGATTTGCAATTTAGGTTTTAATTATGGGATTCTGTTCAAAGTTCACATTTCAAACACAACCAAGAGAATTAAAAAAAAAAAAGACTGAAATATAAACTGACAAACTAATAAAAGAATCACATGTTACAGTTTTTGACGCTTTTAGTCGCGTTTTTATGACTTCAAGTCGTGTTTTTGTCAATTATAGTCTTGTGTTTGGCGCTTTTAGTGGTGTTTCAGTTATGTTTTTGTCACTTATATTGTTTTTGTTGTCTTTTTGTCATTCCTTTCAGAATGTGGTTGTACAAATCTAAACAGCCAGGTTTTCAGTTTTTATGCAAAATAAAACAAGATATTTTGTTTGTGGAGGAAATGACGGTACTTCAAAAACTGCAGCCTTTGCGATTTGCTAATTGCGTCCATTCAAATCGCACTTTCAATTCGATTAGTTAACCCTACAAAGACATCCACTAACTTTGGAATTATAATACGATGTAACAGTTTTCTGGATTGCATGCTGCATGTTTTTGAATTGAAACCTGAATGTTGTCTCTCTGTTTCTCTGTCTTCAGTTCAGACAGAGTCGGGCTGCGCTAACATCGTGTCGGCGGCTCCCTGTCAGTCCGACCCTCAGCAGTACGAGGTGCAGTTCTCCAGACTACATTCCTTCCTCTCAGGTAACACTCCAGAGACCACTGAGAGGTTTTTATGTTTTCTCTTTTTTACTTTATGAAGTCGCATAACACACGTTCTATATAATAATAATATAAATGACAGTTTTACAAAAATGTGTTGATAATTCCAGGAAGTAGAGCAGAATTCACACTGGAGAAACTCAGAATTCATCCAAAGTTTATTTATTGACCATTTTAAATATTAAATCAACAAAATAAAGTTATTTTCATATTTTTATTTGTGAAATAATAATTTCTGTGACATTAGAGGAGTTTTGCAGTACACACCACTGTTGCTTGGTAACAGTTATGGAATTTCTTAGTGCAATGTCATGATTTTCAACCAAGAAGTTATAAACTTAAACAAAATTGCTAAACTGTAATCTAATGTTTTACATTTTTAGCTGAATTAAATAAATGTCTTAACTGTATTTTTTGTAAACTGGGTTGTCCAACCTGTCATAGGCACTTTTATTCACCACTGAAAGCAGGAGTAACCACCAAGAGTTAACACTTTGTGGATAAAAACATTCCACATCCAATAATGAAGCATTTTACTGATGGCTGGAAGTCTGGAAGAAAGAATCTGATTCTTCTGATTGACTGTGCAGGGGCTGTCCACTTCTGAAAAAGCTGTTTAAAAGCTTAAAACAGCCTTTAAAGCTTTTTGCACACGCCAAAAAGTGTATACACATGTACAGTAATGTTGTGTCGAAGAGTTTGTAACAGCCAGGAACACGTTAAAGTTTATCTAGCTCCTCCTTTCATGGTTTGGAAATCAGGTGCCCCAGCTTTAAAGTCTATATGACAGGTCAGACGTCACAATTCATGAAAACGCAGTGAAGGTGATTGTATTTAAGATTTTACTGTGCATGTTTTCTGTTTGTCCCCAGTTTGACATTTTTTTGTAAAGTTTATAATGTCACTTCCTGGTTGGTCATGGGCAGCAAATATGACATAGATAGAGGTAATTCCACAAGTGTTACCATAGCAACCATTTTGAAAACAAGGGCCAAAATCCATATAAATTACACAATAGTTATGATTTGACAAATAATAATCCCTGATAATGTAACACCTTTATTTTGTTGAATGATGGTTTAAACTGTCAGAAAGATGCTTCAATTCAATGTTAACTGTCTATTTATTTTCAACACTTCGAGGGATACCATTTTAGAAGTCAGCTCCACTTCATGTATTTTAAACTTTTATTTTTCAAAATTTCTTCACAAACTGCAACTTCACAAATGTAAAACTATGATAAATATTTAACACTGCGCCCTCCCACCAAACTAAGTCAGTAGAACTTGAAAAGTGTTTACGTGCCTGAAGATGACACTAAATAATAACCTTGGCCTTGAGAATGATCACTTTCTTTCGGTGTCCAGTAATAACATTGTTTGACGTGTCCCTCGTTTGCTCCTCAGAGGCAGAGATCCCGTGGGCGAAGGAGGTGAGCTCGGTCCTCTTCCCGCTCTTCGTTTACCTGCACCTGGACATGGTTCGCTCTGGACTTAAGTCTGCAGTGGACAGTTTCTACAGCCGCTTTCACTCGCTCTTCCTCCAGGAGCCGGAGCAGAGGGCCGTCGTGGAGCAGCTCAGACACGTCCTCTCCTTACAGGTAAATACGAAGGAAAAATACGGGTCAATACAGATAGTAGTACTGTTGATAAAATAGACCTCACGGGGGTTTGTTGTTGTTCTCCGCTGAAAGGAAAGGATTGACAATATTTGTGATAATGAAGCTAGGGCTGCTCAATTTATCGAAGTCAAAATTTGAAAGGCTGATTTGAAAAGCGACAAATGCAGCAAAAAGGCATCCATGCAAATAAAATCTACAAAAAACACAACTAAAAGTGGCAAAAACAGGACTAAAAAGCAAAAAACCCTGACAAACACACGACTAAAACTGACAAACACGCGTCAAAGTGACATAAATGTGACTCAATTCAAAGCAAAAAAAACAGTTTGAATTACGTGATTCTTATATTAATTTGTCAGTCTTTTTGTCAGTTCTCCTGGTTGAGTTGAAATGTGAACTTTGAACACGATTCCAATATTTAAACATTAATCGCATATTTATTTATTTAATAAAGGAACAATACATATTAAAAACAAGAAGATGCAGAAAATATACCTACCTGTAAATATGTAGTAGGGCTGCAACAAGTGAATCGATTAATCGCAAGTAATCGATTATACAAATGGTTGTTAACTAATTCAATAATCAAATGATCGTTAACTAGTTAATACACTGACTCCAGTGCTGAAAGAGGAGTTTTTATTAGTCAGACAGAACAGGAATCATCAGGAAACATGTAGATTGCGTGTTTTTGATTAAAATACTTTAAATATTCTCTACCAGGCTGTCATCAAAAGGCTTCACTTCAGCTTTGTCTGAGTAAAATTTAGTAAAAATCTCAATTTCAGAGGTCTTTCTTCACAACTAATCGACTAATTGAACGAATAATCGCTAGACTAATAGCCAAAGCCAAGGCCAACCACATGACCCACACAATTTATAAAAACATGACAGATAATTCTAAAAAAAAAAAAGAAAAGGCAATTAGATATTTTTCCAAAATCGTGCAGCCCATATTTATGTCTACTTGCATTTTTCTGTTGGATTACAAACTGATTGTTCTGAAGTGTAAAACCAAATTTATTATAACTAAAAATGGGGATTATTTAACATTATCTTTCATCTCCTGCAGGACATCAGCGCGAGCTCCAAACTCAGTGCTTTTCTGGAGAACAAGTTTGTGGTGCGTCTGAGCGAGCCGGCGTACGGATACCTGCTGCGATACCTGCAGAGCGAGGACAACAGCGCCCTCTGCAGGGCCCTGAGCACACAACTGCAGCTGGAGGTGACCACGGCCCCTCGCACAGACTACCAGGTGACCGAGCGTGTGAACAAATGTGTTCAGGAGGGTTTAGGACGGCTTTTATTGGACCTTTTTATCCGTCCATCAGTGTCTCTGGAGCTGGGGATGATCACTGTGTATTCTACTGTTTTAATTCTACAGTTATTACAAATGAAAATCAGATCAAAATGTAGATTTTATACTGTCTAGCACTGACGTCAAAGTAGGGCTGTACGATACGGGAAATTAGTCAAAACAAGCTCGGGCGCACAAGAAAAGCTTGATTAATGAATTTAAACATTAGAAATGATCGCGATAACGATATTTTTTCGATATATTGTGCAGCCCTACTTCATAGCATGCCTTGGATATCAAAATTATTTTAATAAGGTGTCATTCAATCGAAGCTCCTTCATAGGCTTTGATCAATAATCAAATAAATGCTCTTTTCCCTGACTTTCTTTTAAACCTACACGATATGAGAGAAAGATGCAAGATTTGATTACTATGTTTTGTACTGTGATATTTTAATATACTTTTTGACACAATAGGTTCACTTTAATTATGCTTTAATTTAATAACTGACTAACTGTCTTAAATCATGACAAAAATCAGATTTAACAGTACATTTCTGGACCTTTTCAGATAAAGAACATTCTGTTTCTGCAGCAGCAATGTTTTGCAAAATATTGTACAGCCCTTCTTTATATTTCCTTGTGGCCTTATGCCCGATCTGATAAAGCACATCAACACTTTTTGTCCTGTTTATGTGATTTTTATCGTATCAATACTTGAAGTATCTAGTTTTGGGTTGGTGTTCATCTCCTCTCATTTCTCGTGTCTTTCTCCTCCAGCTGTACGGGGCCCCGGGCGCTGCTGCCTCGGCCCCAAACGCCGTCTCGTCGTGGGCCGGAGTGGACGGAGCAGAGGCCGGTGCAGAGGGCCTGGAGGTCCCAGCTGAAATCCCCCAGAACGAGGCGGCTCTAGACGCTCTGCAGGACGTGATAAAGAAGGTTCGTGAGGGGCCGCCGTCCCTGACCACCGTGTGCTTTTACTCTTTCCACCACACGGAGGCGATGCTGAACACGGCGGAGGTCTCGCCCGACAGTCGGCTGCTCGCGGCGGGTTTCGACAGCTCCGCGGTGAAGCTCTGGAGCCTCAGAGCCAGAAAACTGAAGGCCAAACCTCACCAGGTGGACGTGTCACGCATCAGACTGGCCTGTGACGTCCTGGAGGAACAGGTGAGACTTCAGGGTCTGGTACTGGGCTTTAGTCCTGGTCACAGTCCTGCTTTAGTCCTGTTTTAGTCCTGGTTACAGTCCTGCTTTAGTCTTGGTTACAGTCCTGTTTTAGTCCTGTTTTAGTCCTGTTTTAGTCCTGGTTACAGTCCTGCTTTAGTCCTGCTTTAGTCCTGCTTTAGTCCTGCTTTAGTCCTGCTTTAGTCCTGGTATGGACTGCATCGGACTAATGACACGATACTAAAATGTTCAACCTAGTTTTGATACAAGGGAAGCGGCTCGATACAAAATAATAATAAAACATAATTTTCATTCATTCATTTTCAAAACATAATAATAGTACATTTTTTGTTTCCACGTTGTATTATACTGGATCTGATTAAACTCAAGATAATTATAAACTGTTCAGGAAAAGTCACATTTTGTCCTGTTTAAGTGGTTTTATTTAGTATCGATACTTGTAAAATAAATAATTAGTATTTAGTTTTGATTTTAGTTTTAGCATCAATTCATTTCTGATTTTCAATACTTTTGACAACGCTAGGGACTAGTCCACAATTAGAATAATTGCATAGACCCTAAAACAAACAATGACCTTTTATATCAAAGACAGTGGTATTATTAAACAAATGTCTAAAAAGTGTGATTTTCATCAGTAACACAATAAAGTTGTGTACCAAAGTAATTGATAGTTGCAGCCCTAATAGACCATACTCTCGATATTTTACTTTAGCATAAAGAACAACAAAAGCAATATTGTCAATATTTCAGTAATTAATAATGAAGCTACATCAAGAATTACATAACTACCTACAGTTCTATGAATCTCGGATGCACAGAAAGAATCAAAATGGATGAAATAGAAACCACTCTAGAGTCAATTCAGTATAAAATGCGCCTTTTGAACTGCCCCTCTGCTGTGTCTCAGGTGGACGAGGAGGACGTCGGCGGCAGTGAGATCCAGACCCTCCGCGCTCACAGTGGTCCAGTCTTCCGCACGTGCTTCCTCTCCGACAGCTCGGGCCTGCTCTCCTGCTCCGAGGACTGCACCGTGCGATACTGGGACCTCAACAGCTTCACCAACGCCGCCCTTTACCGCGGCCACTCGTACCCCGTGTGGGACCTGGACATCAGCCCCTCCAGCCTGTACTTCGCCAGCGCCTCGCACGACCGCACCGCGCGACTCTGGACCTTCTCCCGCACTTACCCCCTGCGCATCTACGCCGGGCACCTGGCCGACGTCGACTGCGTGAAGTTCCACCCCAACTCGAACTACATCGGCACCGGGTCGACGGACAAAACGGTGCGTCTCTGGAGCACGCAGCAAGGGGCGAGCGTGCGACTCTTCACCGGGCATCGAGGTCCCGTGCTGGCGTTGGCCTTTTCGCCGAACGGGAAGCACTTGGCGTCGGCCGGCGAGGATCAGCGCGTGAAAATATGGGACTTAGCCTCGGGGACGCTGTTCAAAGACTTGCGCGGACACACGGACAGCGTCACCAGCCTGTCGTTCAGCCCCGACAGCAGCCTCGTCGCGTCCTCGTCCATGGACAACTCCGTACGCGTCTGGGACATCAGGAGCTCGCACGGCGCCGCTGCTGCCGACGGCTCGTCCGGAGAAATGGTGGGGCTCTACACGGGGAACACCAGCAACGTGCTCAATGTGCAGTTCATGGCGTGTAACCTGCTGCTGGTGACGGGGACGGCGCCCGAGAAGTCGGAACAGTAAAGTGTCACCGAGAAATGGACGTCAAGGAGAGGAGAGCAAAAACGTTTCCTAAAGCCTTGGTCACTGTCATTTCCCAATTTTCCTCATTCGCGTCAATCATTCTAGTCGTTAACTTGACTATATTTCATTATATCAGCGCCAGAAACAGTTACAAATGTTGAAAATATCAGTTGTAGCCTTGGTTCGCCAGTCATTTATGTTAACTACTTAACTTTTGTAATGTTTATTTCTGAAAAAGACCTGGGACAAGTCACAATAAACCTTAAATATTACACTAAAGTCTGTTTGCTCAGGTTTAATAGCAGTTAACTCTTGTGTTTTCACATATTTAAAGTCTATCTGACAGGTTAGACGACACATTTCAATAAAATATAGTGAACATGAATATAATGAAGATTTTACTAAACATTTTGTCCATTTGTCCCCAGTTTGACAGTTTTTGTAAAGTTTATACCGTCACTCCCTGGTTGAACATGAGCACAAATATGACAGTTAGAGGTAATTCCACAACTGTTACCATAGCAACCATTTTGAAACAAGGTCCAAAATCCATTAAAAATACACAATGGTTATGATTTGATAAATAATTATACCTGATAACACCTTTATTTAGTTGAATCACCGTTTAAACTGTCGGAAAATGTTTCAGTTGAGTGTAAACTGTGTCTTTATTTTCAACGGTACGTCCCTTTTTGATGACATCACAGAGGGATTCCAGCACTACTTTGTCTAAGTTTTATTTTTGGGAAATTTCTTCACAAACTGCAACTTCTTGGATGTAAAACAATAAGAGCTGTAGACCACACGTGCCCTCCCACCAAACTAAGTCATAATTAGAAAAACGCGAGAACCTGTCACATAGACTTTAACTTGTCAAGAGCATGTTTAAAGAGCAACATAAATTGAAAGCATTTTAGACGTTCGATCTTGATTCAAATTGGGGAATGACTGTTACAATTTTGAGTTGATGTAGTAGCTTTGTATGACCTAAATGTGTCACTTCAAACACCGCTCTGTTTAACCACAAATCTGTAAGAGAGCAGCACAGAGACAGAATTAGACAGGAAGTACTGACGCTAACACCGAGCTAACACTTATGCGTGTTTTGTGCAGCGTCATCTTCAACTAAAGTGTGGAAATAAAGATGTATGTGTTTTCTTTTGGCAGCTGGTCAAGCAAAACTAAAATGTCAACCTTTGCTGAGAGTTAAGGCTAAAACAATAAATAGTGCACCTGACCTCTGGCCTGGTGGTAGGGCTGAAGAAATCGAATAAAGACCTTCCCTATCAATCGAATAAAAGGGGGTGTGGCATAATTATGAAATATCTCTCAGTATCGGACCCAAACTGCACCAAAAAACACAACTTTATGCCAAAAAATAACGATTTATACAGAAATGTACAAGGAAACAAGTGTATTTATAGTGTAAGTACAGTAAATAAATTAAGATTAAACTCACGATTCACTCAAAAATCTAAAATAATTTGTCGACTAATAAAAATGTCTGTTGACTAAAACATCGACCAATTAATCGACTACAAGACTACAGCCCTACCTGGTGGTGTTTATTAACATTAAAGGATTAACAAAAATGTACACGAAAGTAATATATTAAAGAAGTAAACGTAGAACAACCAGATCTATTACAGTATTAGCAACAGTGACGTAAAAAATTTAAATAAACATAACTGTGTCAGCATAAAATAACTGTTTATTTTTAAAGGTGCTGTACCTGATTTTCACGGTCTTAAAACGTGAAACAGAACAAGTACATTTTACTCTTTGGAGCGGTCCACATGTATTTCTCACTTGTCTAATGCCCGTCCTTTATTAACCACAATGAGTTTATAAGAGCTTTTCACAACTTTTTGAAGCCAGAACGAGTTTCGCTGTCACAGAAAAGCTAACAAACATTAGCATGCTAACAGTGCACTTCCTGTTTCACAAAGAATAAAGTGCTGTTTAATTTGAATCAGACAGGTGGACACATTTTCACCAGAATAGATGCTTTTACTTCTGTAGGCTACTGTGGAAAAAACATGATTATATTCTTGTTTATTACATGAAAAGTCAGGTACAGCCCCTTTAACTTACCAAGGGCCTCCACATGTTCTCAATGTCATCAGCTTTTCCTCTTGAAATTAGCGTAATGCCATACTTTGGGACATTCTAGGCAAAGCATTAACATCTTCATGGAGACGTGCAGGTGGCGTACCCTCCACCAGAAATGTTACACAGTGCAGCTTTAAAGGCCCTGTATCTATTTTCATTTTATTGTAAAGTAGGTTTGTTACTGTGTGTTGTTTTGTCCCCACACAGTACTTTGTAAAAAATAAAATAAAAATAAAAAATAACAACAATACGATCTTTGCCTTTGTATGTTTGACTATGTTATGACTAAATCTGGCTAACTGGGACTGAAAAAGGAAAATCAGAAATAAAATCAGCCTTTTTTATTTCAAAAACAGTACAAAGACAGAACTTTAGGTGTTATTTGTTGCGATATTGATCCTTGTAATTGCGATACTTCTGTGATATATTGTGAACCCCTGATTTTTTTTTTTTCTTGACAAAAATTATGTTGATGCACTTTTAATGAAATGTCTGTGACAGCAACATCCATTTTGCTTTCTAACAATGTGAGTAATTAAGGCAGTAATTAAGAAAGAATCAAGATTTTAGGAATGTGTTTGGAAAGTTCAACCTGGAAAAATCTGAAAAAACAGGTACAGGAGCTTTAAAAGGTCACTTAAGTCCTCTATTATTGTAGTTCAGCCGAGGAGAAACAAACCAAGACGGTGCAAATCTGTTCGATTGAATAAAACCACCGTAAAACCTCTTTAACTGAACACAGGAGCTGAGTAAAAGTGATAGTTTAGACCAGGCGTGTCAAACAGGCGGCCCTTGAATAAATGCGGCCCTCAAGGTGATTTGTGGTGATTTTTAATTTGTATTATAAACGGCTCGCCAATAAAACGCATAGAAACCATCAAAACTACAACTACCACAATGCACTGCAGCATTAGCGCCTACAGCCTACCAGCTGTATTTACACAGAGTCACAGCAGCCTAATAATAGAAACTGTTATGTTTTGGATATTGCACAACGCAGAACATTATCATCAAAGCCCTTGGGTCGACCAGTATTTCTGTGGTAACTGTGGTACATGTAGCACTGGTGATACTCCAACCACAATTACTACAACTTTGAATCAAGGTTTGTGAAATCAATGGAAGGAATATATTTTAATGAAAGCAGAGAATTTGTTTTTTTGTTTATTTGTTTGTGTATTTGTTTATTTATTTGACTGGCACGTAAATGAATGTAAATGAACAAATGAACATAAACATTTATCCATCCTTTGTGCTGTAAACACAAAGACTGGATAAATGTCAGTTTGTTGTTCCACATTCACTCTCACACACCAGAAAACTACTGCACATGAAACAAGAGCATCAGGAGTAAACCCAGATACGAGGAGAACATGCAAACTTCACTTGTTCTTTCTTCCATCTTTCTTCCTTCTTCTTCTTCGTCGTCGTCTTCATTGTCCTATTCGGCTTCTTCCTTCCTTCTTCTTCTCCAGCCACATTTTTTTTTATTTATCAGACTCCCCTAGAACTGTTCATTAAATCCTAATTGAGTCAGTTAAAAGTAACAATCTGGCATTGTGCTTAAGGCTCCTCACAGCTCTGTCGTTGGCCCTTTGTCATTCACTTTTCAGACGACAACAGTTAAGTCATTTGACTCCACTTGAACTCTAGATTGAATCCTAATTGAGTCAAAGACAAAGCTTGTCTTCATGAAAGTGAAGTGAGGACACAACAGCAGCGTCACATGTGAGAGCGAGGACCACCTGAGCCACTGTGGCCCTTGTTCCTCAGATCCGACTTAGGACTCCCCGGATCTACGAGGGCGATTAAGGCCAAGCCAACCAACTGCACTGAGGATGTTAGTGACAGACCACAGACCGTCCCTGACCCGGTTGGACAGGCCCCGAGTTCTGTCTGGGCTGTTCACCAAGCCCTTCTCTGGGTCTGGCACCTCCTGGTTCACACCAGGACCATCGGTGGAACCAGAGCCCTCAGTCTGGTTGTCCACTTCAGTGTCACAGGTGTCTTGTTGAGGATTTTCTACCTTTGATAAATCCTCCTGGAAACCATTGTCACAGACACCGTCCATGAAGATGACCACATACTCCCCGTTTGTGTTTGACTTCTGCTGTGAGTCATTCCCGACAATCTGGTCTTTTATCTCCAAATCGCCGGTGTCACAAACACGCTCCTCCTCTTGCTGCTGAATGTGGTCAGCTTCTGACTGTTTCTCATCTCCTTGACCCTCCAGTGGATCAGATGGATTTTGAGAGGTCTCTTCAGCAGATGGTTCCTGGGGGCCATGGTTGTTGTTAAACATGGCCATCACATCTCGTGCCATGTTGGCATAATCACTCTGGTCGTCCTCCAGGTGCTCCATTGTTATAAATGGATGATAAAGGGCAGCTCCCGGAGTCAACCTCTGTCTGGGATCCAGGTTCAAAAGACACTCGCAAAAACTCAGAAAGGTCAGCCTGTCTCTCAGTTCTGAGTATTGGAGTGTGTTTGGAGAGGATAAGATCGCTTGATCCAAATCCAAACCGCGCAGTGGAGCCGGCGTGTTGACCGTCTCCACACCTTCACCCTGGATCTCTTCCTGAGTTTTCAGCCTCCACTGGCCTTCCTCATTCTGGGTATAAAACATATGTGTGAATATACCCTCACTCAGAATGTCATGTGGAGGAACCCCCAGAGCATCGATGATGGTCCTTTGATTGTCATACGGTGTGGGAGAGAAGGGGTGGACACCCAGGTACAGGTTCAGAAGGACGCAGCCCAGAGCCCACATGTCGATAGCCTCAGACAGAGGCAGGCCCAGGGTCACCTCTGGAGCCCGGGAGGCTCTTGGCTGCACCTTCTTTCCCTGAGTAAGCTCTGACTTTGTCATGGCAAGACCAAAATCAATGAGCTTTACCTTCCATGGCTGCAGTTTGTGATTGACCATCATCACGTTGTCCAGTGTAAGGTTGGTGTGCACCACCCCCAGCCCTTTTAGCCCATCAAAGGCAACCAGAAGCTGCTGAGCTATTGGCCTGATCTCATGCAGCTTCAAGGTACGCCGTTTCACCAGAAGGTCACGAAGGGTCATATCCAGCATTTCAAAAGCCATATACTTTTGATTGCCCGGAACAGAAGAGTCAATGAATCTGACAATGTTATATCTGTCAGGATCCAGCTGTCTCACATGTTGGAGCATGGCCACTTGTTTCGTAAAATCCTCCTCGTTCCACGGCTTCGCTTTCACTGCTGCGATGTCAGACGTGTTAGCCTTGACACACTGGAACACCCCATCGCCAAGAACCTGCAGGATCTTGTACTCACATGGGGTTTGGGGCCCACTAGGGACGTCATGGATCATGGTCTGCATAACTCGCGCCGTGTTCACATAATCACTGTGGTCTTCCCTCATGGACCGCAGCGTGACAAACGGATGATAATAGGCTTCTCTTGGGGTCATCCTCTTCCTGAAGTCAACATTCAGGAGACCTTTACAAAAGCTCAGAAAGTTGAGCCTGTCTTTGAATTCCGGGCCCTCCCTTCTGTGTGGCCCAGAGAGGATCGCTCGATCTAAGCTGTGACCACGCAGTGGACCAGGGCCGTTGAGTGCCTCCAGACCTGTACGTCTGTGGAACTCAAACGGAGTCAAAAACCTCCACCGACCATCTGCCTGCTGGGTGTAGTACTGTGAGGTCTTTATGCCCTCGCTCAAAAGATCATCAGGAATACACCCCAGAACCTCAATGATGGTTCTTTGCTTTTCATAAGGGGTGTAGGCAAAGGGGTGGACACCCAAGTAAAGGTTCACCAGAAGACAGCCCAGAGCCCACATGTCGATGGCCTCAGTCAGAGGCAGGCCCAGGGTCACCTCTGGAGCCTGGAGGGCATCAGGCTGCACCTCCATTCCCACTCTAAGCTCTGACTTTGGCATTGCAAGACCAAAATCAATCAGCTTTACCCTCCACGGCTGCAGTTTCTGATTCACTAGCATGACATTATCCAGTTTGAGGTCGGTGTGCACCACCCCAAACTGTTGGAGGCCATCAAAGGCCACCAGAAGCTGCTCAGCGATCAGTCTTATCTCATGTAGCTGGAAGGTCCCCCGTTGGACGAACATGTCATAAAGGCTCATGTCTAGCATTTCGAAAACCATGCATTTATCAGACTCCCAGACAAAAGAGTCAATAAATCTGACGATGTTAAACTCGTCCGTTAACGCCCTCACATGGTTGAGCATGCGCAGCTCTGCCCTGTAATTATATTCGTCATCTGTCTTCATCATTTTGAGGGCGACGGCTGCAGGTAAGTCCGGCTTGAAGCAGTGGAGCACTTTGCCGTAAACCCCTTCACCAAGTAACTCCACCGTCCTGTAATCCCGGACCCTGAAAGGCAGTTTGCTTGACATCTTTGCGTTTGTTTTACGAGCTGATTGAATTGGATTTACCAAAATACAAATCAGCTCTTTAGAAACACTTTTGTCTCTACTGCACTTTGTTAATGCAGTTAATGTGCTTTCACTTGTAGAAATGAATGAAGGTTTTTGTTCCCTCGATTTAGCCGCTGAACAAATTCACTGTGTTCTGTGTATGATCTGGTGGGGTAAATTAGCCCTTAAGTAAGCTTCCCTCTTTGATGTCCACTTCAAAGAGGTTCTGTCGCCATGGTAACCTAAAGTAAACAACAGGTTTGGGTCACGTGACATCTCAACGTTCCAACAGCCACGTTTAATACAGATGCTGGGCAGCTGAAATGAATGTAGGTAAAATGCAGATTTTTGTTGTAATACAATGAGGTCAACATTTGTGAATTTACTAGATATTTTATTTACGAGATATTTCATGATAAAGTCCAATGTTATCAATAGAGAAAAGTAGCTCTTGCTCCATCTGGGTTTATGATATCTTCATCAATAAAGTAAAATCTGTGTTGTTCCAGCACAGATATAGTGTAAAAGCATCTCTGTCAGACCACTGTGTGTTTTGTCTGCGTCTAATTATAGCGCATTTTATTGTCAGAAAAGTAAACGGAAGTGCGCAGTTAGCATGCTAATTGTTGTTAGCTTTAGTGTAACGGTAAACTCTGCTCTTAAAGTTGTGGAAAGCGCTTACAAACTCATCGGAGTGAATACTTTGGATGCTTGTACTGAAGTAGGTGAGTGAGTGACCACTTTGGACAGTTTATGATGAAGCTAGCTCTGGTTTTCATGTTTTTAGTAACGAAACAGTAGCTAATTAACCAACACAGTCTAACGTTAATTATTTCATTTAATTGTACCATATCTACAACACTTTTCTGTCCAGGCCTTTATTCCAAGAGTATAAATAGTTAATTGACGTTATTACAGATAAAACAGCTGTCGGCTGAACATAAACTGGTGCCATTTCCTCAATTAAAGGAGACGATGGAGCTCCACAGCTGTAAGTTCAGAACTACGTCCATGTGACACATTATTAATTATTAATTAACTGTTTCTAGTGCTGTACGTCCATCTGTGCGACTCACGTACATTTCCCAAACACGGGCCATTTTATTTACATGACAAGTTATATTTCGTGACCTGGTGTTATGCAGTTTTGGCAGAGCCTGTGCTTTAGATTATGTGCATTATTTCTTCTTCTGAGGTGAAACAATAAACAGATTATTTACATTTGTAATTTGTTGTTTTATTCATGAGACAGACATGTATTATGATCACTGTACATATGTGCTTGAAACGTGATTCTTCATCTTGGGTAACTTTTGCATATTTAATATATTTAATATATTTTTATTGCTTCCTCCAGACACAGAAGAACGTCTTCAGATGCTGCGTGTGCACCAGTGTTTCTCCTTCACAATCTCTGGACACAGAAACACCTTCATCATCAGTGTCCACTAGAACTGTTTCCACCGTCATCTGCAGGTCCCTGAAGTTACACCGTGTCAGAAGTAAAGGTATGATTTTACACAATGAAAAACAAAGTAGTGTATGGTCCATTTTCACACTGTTACTCTCCCTAGATTTTTAATCTTTATCTATTCAATCAGGTCAGTCAAGTCAGTCCAGTCAGTCAGTGCTTATCATACAAAAATGTAACTCAAAGTGCTTTATAGTGCATTAAAACTAAAACCTAAAAGAAATATTAAAATCAATATAAGAAATACAGACCAAGTACTAAATATCTATCAAAAGCTACAAAGGAGGGTGTTGAGCCTGTGTTACACACGTGACAACAGAAAAAAGAACTAGTGTGCAACAGGTTGAGATTTATTTCTGTGAACATTTCTTTCTTTGTCTTTGACACATTTCTGTCCCCTCCCACACACACAAAATCACCTGCTCACGAATCCTCAATTACAATAAAAAGCGCTAATGGACAATGACAAGAACTTGCTGTTAAATCTAATGGACATTTCACAATAAGTCAAATCCTGAGAATTCGGAGTGAGCCACAGTTCTTGTGGGATCTTTCCTTGGACTATCAATTGCATTATTTTTGTGACATCTTGTTGATTGATATGAAATATTCATGGATGGAAAAACATTTTGGTTTAACTTCTGCAGATTTAGTAAATATTGGGTTCATGTTTGTATGTCTATTTTCACAAGCACTGTTAATATAAGGCACCAGCCACAAAATCGTAATTGTCTGTGTCTGTATTATTGCTGCCACGCACCTCCGAGTCGATCCTACCCTTCTGATCTGGCCTATTCACAAACTACAACTTAAGCAAACAATTTTTTCTGGCATTCCAACACATATGCTACACATGGCATGTTCAGCCTGGTTATAAAAACCTGAACATCTATTCAGAAAGCAGTGTTTTCTCTAGAGCCGGTGGTATCCCCTGAGCTGGTCTGACCTGTCCAGATGATCCATCGGTCGATCAAACTGCCAGCTCCACCTATCAGAGCTTGGCCAAAAGATATTCTTGCATTTATCTTTAAGTTTAACAACATACTATACCATAGATTACTTGGAGGCTCAAGTTTTAATATTTCAGTTCAATGACGTCATGCAGGCATTGGTGGATCACTTCGACAAGTTAAATTCTATAACAAATTTTAACATCAGTACAATGACGTCATGCAAGCCCGTATGTTCAGGAGGATCACTGCAATAAATCAATCAATCAATCAATGAAACTTTATTTGTATTGCACTTTTCATACATGTAAAATGTAGCTCAAAGTGCTTCACATGTACAACAATCAGCAACAGACAAACAGAGAAGACTCCTTAGGATTATAGAGAACATAAAAGTTAGAATGTGAGAATATGCATAGAAATACAAATTAGGGTGTTGTGAATAGACAAAAAGGAAGAATTAAAAACATAACACAAAGGAACCTAACTAAAAGTGATTTAACTCATATTTAAGTTTTAATCATAGGCTAATTTAAAAAGATATGTTTTAAGTTTACTTTTAAAAATATGAACACTGGCTCCTCAGGTGGACTGTTCCATAAACGGGGGCCGTAAAAACTGAACGAGGCCTCACTGTGCGTTTTAGTCTTAACTCTTGGTACAGTTAAAAGATTACTACCTGATGAGCTGAGGGTCCGAGAGGCTCGTGTGGTAAAAGCAGATCAGTTAAATAGATTGGATTGAGACCGTTAAGAGCTTTAAAAACCAATAAAAGTACTTTACAAAATAAATAATACAAAGTAGCCCAGCCTATTTTTAATCTGTATATATTATGCAATGAATTCTATTAGGCTAATAAAAGTGTCTTAATTTGAGGAGATAAGACCCCCAAATTGGGGGTGCACGGTGGCAGAGCGGCTAGAGCTTCTGCCTCTCAATAAGGAGATCGTGGGTTCGAATCCCGCACCACCCCAACATCGTGGTTTCGAATTCTGAACCACTCTAACATCACACGATCTCTCTGGGTGGAGTCTGCATGTCCTCCCCGTGTTACCGTGGGTTCTCTCCGGGTTCTCCGGCTTCCTCCCACCGTCCAAAGACATGACTGTGTAGGTTAATTGAGAACTCTAAATTGTCCATAGAGAATGAATGTGAGAGTGAATGGTTGTCTGTCCATGTCCATGTCTCTGTGTCAGCCCTGCGACGAGTTGGCCACTGTCCAGGGTGTACCCCGCCTAAGGCCCAAAGTCACTGGGATAGGCTCCAGTCACCCGCGACCCCTAACGGGAATAAGCGGTAGAAAATGAATGAATGAAAAAGACCCCCAAATTATACTCCTGCAATGCACTCTATGAATAGGTCTTCATTTTAATTTGGCCAAAATGGTAATTGACTCATTCGTATTAATGTTGATTTTCTTTATTTTCTTTTTGCACACATTATATATTTAGACTTGATTATTACATTACCATCTGACATTCCCATGAAGTTACATACAGTTACAGTTACATACAGTTTTATACTTATACATGGATATTAAACAGTAATCAAAAGTATGTCTTGTGGTTACTTTACACACAGACAGGACAGCTGTATTTATGTTTTACTTTACAGATGTCCAGCATATACTCGCCTTTATCTGGACATTCAGCAGGAGGCACAACAGACAGACAGACAGACAGGGCTTTGAAATCATTGAAAATTGGTTTTGATATAAAAGGTGTTTAAGGTATTTTAGACACAATCATCAAAGTATCATTAAAATGCATTATTTATTTTTGTCACATTGCATTTAGACATTTCTCGTCTGTGAAGGCAAAATGGGCGGAGCTCTTGCACGCAGAACACCTCAGCTGTCCAGAATATATCAAAGCTATTAGTTAAACCAGAAATGAATAGTGAGCATGAAATACAGTGTTACCTTGTCAAAATCATTTTCTGTTTTGTAGTAAATCCTCAGTAATCCTCATTGCCTATTAACAGTGAATTGAGTTAGTCCCACAGAGTAAAACTTCTAAGATAAGATAAGATAAGAGATCCTTTATTTGTCCCACAATGGGGACATTTCAATGTTGCAACACACAGTTTAGAACAGGAATGAATGAAACAGGCGCATGCAATAAAAATAGGATAAATAATTACTAAACATGGTAATAACACAACTTTTAAGGTTTGACATCATATGGTTTACAAGCTCAGTCCTGCAAATTCTGTAGTAGCCATTCTTATTCCACAAATATCTAGTTTTGATTCATATAATTTGTGTTTGTTTGGGCATTAGGTTGCATTAGGTTTCTGTGGCCACAAGGGGGCAGAGTAGGGACAAGAATATTGTTGGATTTCATTATAATGAAAAAAAATTGTAATACTGGACATAAACCTGTAACTTAAGGGACCCTACAACAAAGAGAAGATACACTGCCTGGTCAAAAAAAATGTCATCACTAAAGGAAATGGGTTCAAGCCTCCCATTGAAGAACTGCTGCAGGTGATTGTGTTTCATCTTCAACATTGTTTAAACCCAACTGATGCAGGGAACAGCTGCTCATTTTTGTAACAAATGTGGAGAGACAAATCCTGTGGTCATGGAAAAGATATCCAGTCGATTTGAGAAGGGTCAAATTATTGGAATATTGAAATATATCATACAGAAAGTGTGTTATTTATCAGTAATATCATATCACACTTAATTTGTGGACATATCAATTGATCTATTCAATACTTTACTCTTTAAACTTTAAAATAAACTATAGAAATTATGAATGCTACAGAAACTTCCTCTAAAGCCGTGCGCACGCTACAGCCAGACGAGCCTTTGCAACACTACTTTAGTCTGTGCCGACTTCCCCCAGATGCCCTTGGACGAGGTATGCCTCTGCGAACTGTAAAAATATATACAAATCAAGGCATACAGACCAAAGCAAATAAACATACTGGTGAAAGAGATTTACCATCAAAACCAAAATCCCACAGCTGGATGAATCCTGCTGTGTTTGGTGCTGGGGCACATTGACCGTCCACTGACCGCTGTCCCTGTGTGTCAGCCTCAAGAATGTCCTGTTGTGTGATCAACCATTGACAGAAAAATAATCTAGATTCACTCAGAGATACAAGCAAATATACTTTAGACAGAGATAAAAAACCTCCCGTGTCTGAGATTCTTTCTCTTGTGGATGCCCTCGTTTGACAGTGGGTCAATCAGGATGAGGGCCTTGTCCATCATATTGACGACCACCAATACCCAGTGGGCACCTACATTAACAGGACAGACCCTCCGATCCTCCTCAGGGAATTTCATCTGAGGAAAAAGTGGCACTTTACTGGAATCTTATATGTACACATGACATAATAGTAAAGTAATAAAATAACCAACCTTTGCAACAGGTTCCATTTTCCCATTCACAAAAAGGCTTGTGGCTACTTCAGCTCTGAGATGATGAACATCAATGTGTGCATCGATGACCTGCACAGACAAAACAAAGTAGAGTATAAAAAATGTGCGCCTTCAAGTGTCCAAAAGAACATGTCATTTAATTAAAATGGTCCAACAGCTGCCTCCACGTCGACTCAACTGAAAGTCAAAACAAACTTTAAAAACTGAAAGTGATTCATAGGCAAAGGAAATAGCTTGATGAGTAGCAAAAAGGAGCCATATTCAGAAAGACGGTTCACACAGCTGAGTATTAATTAATACCAGGCTACTATTATTATGACTTATTACTATCAAGGAAATCATCTTTGCTCTGATCATTTTGTGAATGACTTTGATTTATGCTTTAAATGTCATAAATATTCTATGTAAAGCGTCTCTGAGTTCCTTGAAAAGCGTTATGTTAAACTCATGTTGTATTATTATGATCATAAAAGGTAAAGTTAGGCAGTGCTCATTTCAAAGCAATACTCGATGAGTTTTGAATAAACCTAGTATTTGAATTTATTCCCGTTTTGTGGTGAAGCGTCATTGCATGTTCTGTAGGGAACATCAGAGCTGTCAAAGTGATGAATGCAGACAGAAAGAAAAGCAGAACAATGAACAAGAACTTAAGTAAAACATACAGGGGCCAAAGCCTTAACTCGAACTGGGGTTGGCAGAACAAATGACCCAACAGGTCAGAACTTTGGTACAATACAACCTCGCTCTTCTGTGTTCTCTTTTTTTTCTAGCATCAAGTGGATGCTAGACAGGGATTATTACACAATTCGTTACATACAATTCAACATTCATGGAAAATAAAGTTAATGACGTTAGTGGAAATTGTGAACTGTAAACAGTAGTTTCTTAACACAATTTTAAACGAAACACAATTCATTTAAAAAAGGGTGTTAATGTCATTTTTTCTTGCTGTATTTACCTTATGTTGTTGTGGAGGAGCATATTTAATGACAAAAGGCCTTGTTGGTGTAGCCTCCTCGTGGTGTGGGCTATAAAGAAATGTCAAGTTGATATCAAATGCCTGGAAAGTGCTGTTTATTTGGAATGATGTCCTCCATCTCACGACTCCTGGCTTGATGTGGGCGGCGCTGGACTTATTCTTGAGGAGAGTCCCGTCAGCATTGGCCACCGACACCCTCATGCCATTCATTTCCTTGACCGTACAGGGCTCAAGACGTCCTATAGTTTAAAACATATTCTCACACTCACAATATAAAAGTGTACCACCTCTAATGCGAGATGAATAGACAATTGACAAAGCGTAGCCCCTTTCCGTCCCTGCTTCCTCATATTAAACTGTACTTCACATTTTCGTAGTTTTTAATTCGTTAAGCCAGTCTTTGCTTGCTTTGTGCCTCAGCCATGTTGTTTTGAGCTCTGTTGTCTTTAAGGCTCATCTCTTTACTTTTGCAGGAAAATTCTTTGACGTCCTCTTCATTTGGAAGCACTATGGAAAGCTGAAAAAAACAAACAAACAAACAAATCTTACTGTTGAAGTTTAACAAGCTTACTGGACGTTCCACAGGGATTTCTGAGAGGAAAACTGCCTCCCGTCCATACATCGGCCGAAAAGGTGTATATTTGGTGGAACCTTTGCCCTTAATGAAAACAAAGTGCCTCAAGGAATGTGTCCCAGTTGTTTTGCTGCTCGTTACCCAACAAAGACAATAAGAGTTTATGTGAGGTACAATGTTTGATCGTTGGTGCAAGTGAGGAAATTGCTTACCGCTTTATGTTGTGGTTGGTTTTTTCATCAAGACCATTTGTCTGTGGATGGTATGCAGCAGTGACACTTCTCTCAATTCCCAGCAGGCCACGAAGAGTATTGTTGAGCTAACGCAACAACAGTTCATATTTCCTTCATGAATTCTAAGTATGAACATGATTTAGAAAACCACCACATACTTCATTCACAAAGTCCCGCCCTTGATCAGAAAGGATGCGTTCTGGACATTCATGCCTATAAATAATCGAGTTCGTCTTCAGAGGGAAAGCCTCTGCCCGACTCCCAAACAGCAGATTATTTTACAGTATCTTGCAGTCACTCTCACTGCGTTTGGAAGACTGCATTTTGGACAAACACCACGATGCACAAAGTCGTAATGTAGCAACACAACGTCAACAGCAGCAACAGCCCAATGGTGTTTCTCCAAGGTGTGTGTTTTTAATCTTCTTTGTGGTGTTCAACGGCGGTCGGCACCAGCTTAATGAAGTGCATGACCACCCTGTACTGCTCCGGAGTGTGGATCTAAGACTAAATGCTATTAAGTCTGTATGATGTGTGTCATGAATGCTTCAGGACTGTGAATTGAACTCTTAATGGTGAACTGTTGTATTCCTTCTCTCCTTAGTATCTCCTTCAGGTGCACTCTCTCACTATCATATTTTTTGCAATCAAATATCCATCCATCCATCCATCTTCTTCCGCTTATCCGGGGCCGGGTCGCGGGGGCAGCAGTCTAAGCAGGGACTCCCAGACTTCCCTCACCCCAGACACTTCCTCCAGCTCCTCCGGGGGGATCCTGAGGCGTTCCCAGGCCAGCCGAGAGACATAGTCCCTCCAGCGTGTCCTGGGTCTACCCCGGGGCCGCCTCCCGGTGGGACATGCCCAGAACACCTCCCGAGGGAGGCGTCCAGGAGGCTCCTGAACAGATGCCCGAGCCACCTCAGCTGGCTCCTCTGGACGTGGAGGAGAAGCGGCTCTACTCTGAGCTCCTCCCGTGTGACTGAGCTCCTCACCCTATCTCTAAGGGAGCGCCCAGCCACCCGGCGGAGGAAGCTCATTTCGACCGCTTGTATCCGCGATCTTGTCCTTTCGGTCATTACCCAGAGCTCATGACCATAGGTGAGGGTCAGAACGTAGATTGACCGGTAAATCGAGAGCTTCGTCTTTCGACTCAGCTCTTTCTTTACCACAACGGTTCGATACAACGCCCGCATCACTGCAGACGCTGCACCGATCCGCCTGTCAATCTCACGCTCCATCCTTCCCTCACTCATGAACAAGACCCCGAGATACTTAAACTCCTCCACTTGAGGCAAGGACTCCCCACCCACCCGGAGAGGGCAAGCTACCTTTTTCCGGTCGAGAACCATGGCCTCGGATTTGGAGGTGCTGATCCTCATCCCAGCCGCTTCACACTCGGCTGCAAACCGTCCCAGTGCATGTTGCAGGTCCTGATTTGAGGAAGCCATCAGGACGACATCATCTGCAAACAGCAGAGATGAGATCCTGTGGTTCCCAAACCAGACACCCTCCACGCCCTGACTGCACCTAGAAATTCTGTCCATAAAAATTATGAACAGAACCGGTGACAAAGGGCAGCCCTGCGGAGTCCAACATGCACTGGGAACAGGTCTGACTTACTGCCGGCAATGCGAACACAGCTCTGCTCCGTCGCATAAGGACCGGACAGCCCTTAGCAAAGGGCCCCGGACCCCTGCTCCCAGAGCACTCCCACAAAGGCGCCCGGGGCACACGGTCGAATGCCTTCTCCAGATCCACAAAGCACATGTGGACTGGTTGGGCAAACTCCCATGAACCCTCGAGCACCCGATGGAGAGTATAGAGCTGGTCCAGTGTTCCACGACCAGGGCGAAAACCACACTGCTCCTCCTGAATCCGAGGTTCGACTATCGATCGGATTCTCCTCTCCAGTACCCTGGAATAGACCTTACCGGGGAGGCTGAGGAGTGTGATCCCCCTGTGGTTGGAACACACCCTCCGGTCCCCTTTCTTATACAGAGGGACCACCACCCCGGTCTGCCAGTCCAGAGGTACCGTCCTCGACCGCCACGCCGATGTTGCAGAGACGTGTCACTCAAGACAGTCCCACAACATCCAGAGACTTAAGATACTCAGGGCGGATCTCATCCACTCGGAGCCTTGCCACCAAGGAGCTTGTCAACCACCTCAGTGACTTCAGCCAGGGTGATGGGCCGAGTCCGCCTCAAGATCTCAGCCTCTGCTTCCTCCTCGGAGAAGACGTGACAGTGGGATTGAGGAGATCCTCAAAGTATTCCTTCCACCTTCCGACAACATCCCCAGTCGAAGGTCAAAGCCCTCCACCCGCACCGTAGCGGTGTTGGTGAAGTACTGCTTCCCCCTCCTGAGGCGTGGATGGTTTGCCAGAATTTCTTTGAGGCCGACCGACAGTCCTCCTCCATGGCCTCCCGAACTCCTCCCAATCCCGAGTTTTTGCCTCTGCAACCGCCGCGGGCTGCAGTACGCAGCCTGCGGTACCTGTCAGCTGCTTCAGGAGTCCCACGAGCCAGCAAGGCCCGGATAGGACTCTTCTTCAGCCTGACGGCATCCCTTACTCGGTGTCCACCACCGGTTCGGGATTGCCGCCGCGACGAGGCACCAGAGACCTTGCGACCACAGCTACGAGCCGCCGCAGACGACAATGGAGGTGGAGAACATGGTCACTTTCGGACTCAATGTCTCCAACCTCCCCGGATCTGGGAGAAGTTCTCCGGAGGTGTGAGTTGAAGACCCTGCCGACAGAGGGCTCTGCCAGCGTTCCCAGCAGACCCTCACGATACGCTTGGGCCTGCCGAGTCTGTCCGCTTCCTCCCCGCCAGCGGATCCAACTCACCACCAGGTGGTGATCGGTTGACAGCTCCGCCTCTCTTCACCCGAGTGTCCAAGACACGCGCGGCCGGTCAGATGACACGACAACAAAGTCGATCATCGACCTCCGGCCTAGGGTGTCCTCGTGCCACGTGCACTGATGGACACCTTGTGCTTGAACATGGTGTTCGATTATGGACAAGCTGTGACTAGCACAGAAGTCCAATAACCTGCACACCACTCGGGTTCCGATCGGGGGGGCCGTTCCTCCCGATTACCCCTCTCCAGGTGTCACTGTCGTTGCCTCACGTGGCGTTGAAGTCCCCAGTAGAACAACGGAGTCCCCAGGTGGTGCACTGTCCAGTACCTCCCAGGGACCTCAAGAAGGTCTGGTACTCTGCACGTTGTTCGGCCCGTGAGGCCGGACACAATGGTGAGAGACCTGTCCTCCACCGGCGGAGGGGACGACCTCTCGTTCACCGGGTAAACTCAACACGCGGGCGGCTGAGCTGTGGGGCTATGAGCCCACACCAGCCCGCCGCCTCCTCGCGGCAACGCCAGAGAAATGGAGCCGCCCAGCCCTCTCGAGGAGACGGGTTCCAGAGCCCAGGCTGTGCGTGGAGGTGAGGCCGACTATATCCTAGTCGGAAACGCCACCTCCCACACAAGCTCAGGCCTTCCCCCAGCGAGGTGACATTCCATGTCCCCAGAGCTGATTTCTGTGTCCGGAGATCTGGTCGCCGGAGGTCCACGCCACGACTGCCTCCCAGATCTCTGCACCGCCCCTTATGGATCCTCCTGCGGGTGGTGGGTCCACGGGAGGACGGCCCCACGCCGCTTCGTTCGGGCTGGGCCCGGCCGGGTCCGTGGGAAAGGCCACGGCCACCAGGCGCTGCGCCGTCAGCACCCACCCCAGGCCTGGCTCAGGGTGGGGCCCCGGTGACGCGCCGATCCGGGCGACGTAAACAACGTTGTTATTAAACTCGTCATAAGGGCTTCTGAACCGCTCTTCGTCTGACCCGTCACCCAGGACCTGTTTGCCATGGGTGACCCTACCAGGGGCATGAAGCCCCCGACAACATAGCTCCCAGGATCATTCGGGTACTCAAACCCCTCCACCACGTTAAGGTGGCGGTTCAAGGAGGAGATAGTATATGTAAAATATACTAGTATATGTAAAATTGTTTCCTTTGCGTGACCTTGCTCACACAATCCTGTCTGGTGTTTTCAGATTAACTTGACTGTTGAGATTAGAGTGACATAATTATATCAAATACAGTTTGTTGCTGTCTTGTTTTGTCCTGTTTGGAAATGGATTCATGGACACTGTTGACTATAATAAATGTGTCTACCCTGGGTTTCTGCTCTCCTGCCACTCTTGTCATTTTCCATGGTCAGTTTTTATTTATCTTGCAATGTCAGCTGTTTAACTCACGCTGTGGACTGTCTGTAGTCAAGCTGCAGAGAATACAATACTGTGTTCCAGTACACAACTTCTGTTTTGCGTTTTTATTTGCATCACATTCACAATATCAAATAGATTTTTAGATAGTACCATGGTAGTCATTTAACCCTCTGGTGGTCTTTTTTGTACACATAAATTAATTAGGGTGTAATACAATGGAGTCCACTATGGATTTCTTGTCTTTATTTTATTATATTCCATATGTCTCTTTATTTAAAGAGTGTCATTTAGTGGGCCACAAACAAATGCAAATGTGTGGACTTCTCCGTTAAAAAGTCCCAAGCACATCACTGACAATTCTAAATTACTGAATGTCATGTTGGTTAAAATGAAAATGTATTTGCTCTGGCTACTATTATAATACACGGGCCTACTGCAATAGGTCTGTGCCTTTAGTCATTGTTTTGGGACTCCTGTACAGGGACTGCGAGGTTCTCTTCTGCATCAGGACTGGAGGAAGGACAGCATGTGGCCATCTCATCACACTGAAACATCTCTTTCAGGGGTGTCTCCAAATTCCATCCCTGTTTTTTGGCAAACTTATAAATGGATTCAAAAAGATTTGGAAACAAAGTCAACACATCAACTGTGGCTGCATCTTCTGGACTGAAAAGAAAAATAAAAAGGGTTTGGTGAGCCTTTGGTTTAGAAAATAAATAAAAAGATAATAGCCTACTTACTAGTGCTCATGAAGGTTTCTTATGAAGCGCAATAGTCCCAATGCATTTTCAGAGTAACCTTTGCCCCTTCCTTCCATTGTCTGGACCAATTCCCTGGAGAACTTAAAAACAATCAAGCACATACAATCAAATTTTTAGCTAAAAGTCTTGGCTGTTGCTGCTCATGAATGCCTGAAATTGAGTTTGTTTTCTCACTTTTGTTTTCCAGTCCTTTAAAGATTCCTCAACCATAAATTCTTCCACAGAAGAAATAAATTCATCTGTAGCTGTCCGATGTTTGGCAATCTTTTCACAGTTCCCAACTCTTTTCAAGTACTCAAGACGTCTAAAATAACATTTGTGTCAGTGAACAGAAAACAATATTAATACAACTTCTTTCTTACTTGGGATTGTCCCAGAAAAAGGGATGGATTAGACACTGCTCCACATTGGGTCTTTCTCTTGGTTCTTCATTGATCATCCACTCAATGAGGTCCTTTGCCACCTCGTCCTTCACATGCTCCAGGCTGTATTTCCCCTCTGAAATGTTGGCTTCACATTTGAACCTGTTCCCGAAGGGATGTTTACCGCCAGACAGGATGTAATAAATCAGCATTCCAGCCACCTGAAAACAACACACAATGTAAATACAAATACAAATATTTATTTCAGAAACACCAAACCAACCTGTATATCAGTGTTTGACTTGTATGGCGTCTTGCTGTCCTCCTCTGTCAGGGTCTCTTTGGCCATCCAGCACTTGGTCCCAGCACTGGCTGTTCGCAGAGTGGTCTGTCCTTGAAGCAGCCGTCTACTGATGCCAAAATCTGCTAATCTGGCTCTTTCATTTACATCTACAGGGGTTTGATGGAGGTGACATGGAGCTAAATTATTCTTTTTTTATATACATATGTAGAATATTGTCTTTATTGTATAGTAGAAATACATTTACCTATTAAAATATTTTGTGGTTTTAGATCCCGGTGAAGAATTGGAGGTTTCTGACTATGAAGAACCTTCAGACTGTCAAGAAATTGTCGTATCAGCCTCTTTTTCAGTAAAGGATTGTCATTGTTTTTGAGATGTTCTTCCAGGGTGTATTCACAAAGCTGAAGAGCCAAGTACCCAAAGTTCACATCTTCTGCATTATCGATATATCGTACTATATAGGGGTGGTCCAGCTCTGGCTGGCGGAGAAACCCCTCCTCGTGCTTCAACACTCGATAGTTGGATTTGGTCATCCTCTTAATGGCCACTTCAGTGCCATCATCCCTCAGCCCCAGGTAGACCTCAGTCCCATCACTGCCTTGTGCTATGCGGAACTCTTCATCATTCACATACACTATACTTTTTATTCGAGAGACTTGCTCAGTGCTCTGCAGTTTCTCCAGCTTTTCCTTCCATCTTTTGCTGATCGATAACCATTTGCGTGTTGGCAAAGGTTCAGTGTTGGATAAAAAAGGCTGGACATTAGACATGGATTCCTCAGTAGGAACTGTCTCATTCTGGCTTTTTTTCTCTGACTGTTCTTTCCTTTTATTCTTTTTCTCAGATCCAGGAGCCAAAGTGTCCTCACATTCAGAGTTGGTTCTGTTAAAGTGACCTTTGAGTCTCCTCAGCCCCTCTTTGAGCTCTTTGTTCATTTTCATATCTGCAGATGTCAGTACCTCTTCAGGCACAGTGGAGATGCCCATGGAGTTGAACATTTCCGGCGCATTTTTAAGTGGAAGTAAGTTTGCAAACACTCCATATGTGATCAATCTTATGTCAGAGTGCTGGTCTGCAACAAATGGAGCGATACCTTTGCATAATGTTTCTAAGAATGTGCTAGGCCATTCCTGGGCCGTACTTGTTTTCTGTGTTATCACATACAGAGTTTGAAGCACTGCAGGACACAGTTTAGTCTCTTTTAACCAACTGAGTAAATGACCGATTACAGCCACCGTCTGATCAAGAGGTATTTCCTCCAATGTGCAAGACACTCTAAGTAAACTTTCAATAGTCGTACGTGCACTTGATTTAAGAATCTTTGGGAAACGAGTGACAACATTCTCAATATAGGAATGCAGTGTCCAATTGTCTTTGAGCCATTTAATACATAGTTGACTATATTTTTCTTGATGTGGTCCTAGCAGTGTCAGGAGAAGTTCAATCATGATGGAGTGATTCTGAGGATGTTCGTTCAGCATGTCACTGTGAAAGATTTTAAAAACGTCTTCAGGAGTTTTGTCTCGAACAGAAATCTCCAGTTCTAAAAAGCACATGATTTTGGAGCATAAATCATTCCCCTCTGAGGCAAGTGTTCTAATCATCTGTAAGACGTTGGAGGTGTTGGATTGGTTTACATGTACAGGTAAAGATATAGATTCAAGTTGTATCAGTGCTCCAGCCGAAATAAGCATTTTCACAACATCTTTCAAGTTGTAACGGGCGGCATTTTGCAAAGGAGTAAGATGTAAATCTGGATTTACATCTGGGTTGGCCTTTGCTTCAAGAAGGTGTCTCACAAAAACAGGTCGAGCCATGGTTATTGATGCATAATGCAAAGCTGTGAATCCATTGGCGCTGAGTTTGTCTGGATCTGACTCGTTGTTCAAAAGAAAAGTCATAATGTATTTTTGGTGAAAGGCCACAGCTGCCATTAGTGGAGTCACAAAATCACTCAGTTCTTGACATGGATAAAGACCATTGATGTCATTAGACTGGAGTTGTTCCTTCAGCTCCCTCTTCTTGTTGTTTTGAATGCATTTTATTAAGGGGTGTATTCCAAGCGCTGACAGAGTCACTGCAAAATTCATCTCTTCACTTCATAAACACTGGAAGACAAGAAGTAAAATATAATTCAAATTTTTATACATACCTTTTTATCATTCGTTAATATAATTTTTTAGGGTGCACGGTGGCAGAGCGGCTAGAGCTTCTGCCTCTCAATAAGGAGATCGTGGGTTTGAATCCCGGACCACCCCAACATCACACGATCTCTCTGGGTGGAGTCTGCATGTCCTCCCCGTGTTACCGTGGGTTCTCTCCAGGTTCTCTGGCTCCTCCCACCGTCCAAAGACATGACTGTGTAGGTTAATTGACAACTCTAAATTGTCCCCAGTGAATGAATGTGAGAGTGAATGGTTGTCTGTCCTTGTCTGTGTCTCTGTGTTTGCTGCGACGAGTTGGCCACTGTCCAGGGTGTACCCCGCCTAAGGCCCAAAGTCACTGGGACAGGCTCCAGTCACCCGCGACCCCTAACGGGAATAAGCGGAAGAAAATGAAAAAAATGAATTATATAATTTTGATTATTTGACTATAATTACAGTGTTGTATACTGTCTGTACTGTATTCTACTGACACTTTATTGTTAATTCTTTTGATTATGGTTGACATTGTGACATGTGTCTTGGGACTATGGATGAAAAATAGTCTTTAAGCCAATTATGGCATATATTAATTTGCCCTGTCCCTGAACAATCAATCAGTAAATACATCCGTTTCCTCTCAACTCACTGGCATTGACTATTGCGTCAGACAAAACCAGTTTAACTGGAAATGGCAGTGAACTATTATTGGACACAATTCTCTAAACTACAATAAGAAATGGCTCCTCTAACATTCAGAAGGTTAAAACACTGTTCTCTCACCTCGTTGCGCAGTTGGCTGCGACACTTAAAATTATACAATGAACACACAAAACACACAAAATAAATATAGGGTTAGCTGTCCTGGAAAGACCGTTTGCGGAGTGACAGTTCTGGAGAAGAAAGAAGGGAAAGTGCGTGTGAGGAGAGCAGGGCCTGTGCAGCAAAACTCAGGGCCTTGGGGTCAGGGGGCTGAGGGGGTGGGGGGGGGGGCACTGAAAATAAAATAAAACCACATTATGCAACCCAGAATGGGCAATGACAACCAGCTATTTATTAGGCCCGAGCGCCACAAGCTAGCGAGAGGCCTATTAGTTTCGCAGTGCCGTGCGGCACGGCTGCGAAAATGCGCACGAAGTGCGCCTGAAATCAGCGCCGCTCGCCCGCTAAACACTCACTAACGCTTTCCCCAAATCATGCATCGCGTTCGTGCATACCAATTAGTAGTGGTAAAATTGAACATTATCGTTGTAAGCGAGCGAAGCCTGTGCGAAAGTGCGCGCAGTGCGTAAAGCAGCGCTTTGCGTGGGGATAATGACGGCGCGAAGCGGTCGTCATCCCCACGTAAAGCGTTCGTGTGCGCTGAGTCGCCCACTAATGCGTTCCCCGACTCATGCACGTTCCGTGCATATAACAATGTAATGCAAAACTGAACATTACTATTGTAAATAGGGCAAATAACAGAAATTGGGCGGAGCCCACTAAAAATCTCGAAAGTGTCTCCCAGTGACCAGGGACCCATACCAAAACGTAGGAAAGCGCGCGCGCTTTCCGAAAATGTATAGTTTGTGAAATAAAAAAAAGGGGAAACATTGTTTTCGCATCGGAATATTATTCTTCTTCTTCTTCTTTCTTCTTCTAGGGACCAACCCCCCTATTTTTCACCCAGTGAACATTGACGAAGTCTCAGGAAAATTTGCACACCTCTAAAAATCGTGCCTCTCTACATTCTGGCTATTTCCGATTTCAGAAATTCAAAAATATGGCGCGTTAAGCGCCCCAAGTGTACAAAATGCATTACGGGATAGGAAAGTGCCCAATTTTTTTATATCGTAGAATCATAAAATTTGGCAGAGAAGTAGATAGTGACAAGAGAAGCAAAATATTATTACGGCAACGCCGTCCGCCCAACCAATAGTCGGCTATATTGGATCAAAATTCCCTAAATCTGACTCAGCGTTTTTTTAAAACTTCGTACTTTTATGAACTCCTCCTAGGGTGTTTGCCCGAACGAGCTGAAATTTGGTGAAAATGAAGTTGAGGAGTGTGGCATTATAAGTTATCCAAATCAGGAACCTACGTTTTACGGTCTTTGTCTTGCCGAAACCAAAATTTTGCCCACAATTCCTGAAATTTTAAAATTTTTAATTTTGCTCCCATTTCCACATATAAAGTCCGAATTGCATCAAATTTGAATCAGTTGTTAAACTCCCTGCCTGAAACCTACTAGAAGTGAAATAATTAAATTCCGCGCGTTAGCGCCCCCTACAGATTAAAGCAAACTTTTATATGGGGAGCAAAAAATGTAGTTTTTTAGATTTTTTTGAAATTTTGCACAAAATTCCATTTTGGCCTACCGATCAAAAAAGCCAATTAGACCCATGTCATATTTTGTACGGCGAAGCCGTACCAATGACAAAAACATCCCATGTTATTCTTATGGGAAAATTGAAAAATGTCTCAAATTTGCATATTATTTTACTACGCATTTTAACGAACTCCTCCTCGGGCGTAAGCCCAACCAACCTGAAATTTGGTGAACATCTTCCTGAGGAGTGGGGCACTAAAAGTTATCCAAATTGTTGGGATAAGTATTACGGTCTCCGTGGCGAAGCCCCAAATTTCGCAACATTTTTGAATAGACAGAAAAAACCCATGTTATTCCTATGGGAAAATCTCTAAATCACTCAAATGAAACTTTGTATTTTAACGAACTCCTCCTCGGGCGTAGCCGACTCATCCTGAAATTTGGTGAAAATGATCTTGAGGAGTGGGCCATCTAAAGTTATCCATGATTTTAGCACAAGTATTACAGTCTATGTGCGGCGGAGCCGCAAACTTTGACCAACTTTTACACATTTTCAGTGAAATATGAGCAGTAGGAGGCGCGGTAGCGCCACAGATTCGGCAGCAGGTATTTTATGAGGAGGGAAATTGGGGCGCGTAAGCGCCCCCCTCTGGCGTTGCGGGGCGGCGGCGTGGCGAGGGCCGATCATTGCCGCTTGCGGCTATATTTACTTATTACTTTCCTTTGTCTCAAATAGTAATCACGAGTCATAAAAAGGCATTTGACTTTGAACAACAATGAATGAGAAGGGCCACACTGTCGGCATAAGCAGCAAAACCTGCAAGCATAGATCTCAGATAATAGAATCCATCTTATCCTAAAGCCAATAAAACTAGCATCAGGGCGAGTTCATTTGCACAGGCTCATTTTCATACTGATGACTCACCTGGAATTCAGACTTCCTAGTTTATTCTAGTGAACTTTTTGTGTAAAAGAATAAACATACCTTATTGTGTAGCTTTAGTAAAGATGCTTTTGAAGTGGCTGATAAGGTTCTGCTTACTCTTTGGTCCACCTTTGTTTCTGTCAAAGGATTTCGATTACACGATTAAGTGATCTTTCTGCTCCTCCCATTTGTTACGTCGCTTGGCCTGGGCCTCCCCAGTGGCTGCCGGTGTCTGCTCCTCTTGGTCGGTGGCTTGGTCTCCCCCTCTGCCAGTCCTGATCCTCCACCTGTCCACACTCCACCCAATAAAAGTGCCGTCTACCTGCTGGTCGGGGCGGCTTCGACTCTGTGTTCAGCTCGTTAACCTTTACTACTAACGGTACAACGTGTAATACATTTTCTTACATTTCCTTGTTCATGACTGTATAATAACATTCTCACACTGCAGCACAATCTATGCATTTGAACACAGACAACAGAGACGCTGTATAATGTATAACAACAATAAATAGATTATTTACATTTACATTTGTATTCATGAGGCCTAAAGACAGTTTCTATTAGACAGACATCTATTATGATCACTGTACATATGTGCTTGAAACGTGATTGATGCTTTTCTTCATCTTGGGTAACTTTTGCATATCTAACCCTTTAAGCGCCCTCGTCGCAGTAATGCGACTTACTTTTTTCAAGTGCAAGGAAAATTATGAATAAATAATAAACCACAAAACATTCCAATCGTTGATAACAAGCTTTCATAGTTTTGTTACACACGTCACATCCTTTTGAAAACCTATAAATAACGGCCGGCAGGGGGGAAAAAAAAGAGAAAAAAAACCCAAACAAACATGGCTGGAAGAAGTACACACGATTCTCTTGTTCACTACACAGCAGACTCAGATTCTGAGGGAAATTATTTTCCTGAGACTGACAATGATTGCTCAAGTGAAGAAGACACACCGAGTGGTAGAGGCAGAGGCGGAGGCAGGGGGCAGGGGGCAGGGAGCAGGGGCAGGGCAGGGGCAGAGGTGGTGGACAGCCCCACGACACTAGTGGGGATGAGGGCTGGGAGCAGCTGAGAGAAATTGCGGATTTTCAAGGGTGGATCAAACCATTTGATATGGTTGTTGGCTACACCGGAGACAGAGATTTGAGTGATGCCAGGCCAATAGATATCTTATCACTCTTTCTGACAGATGAGTTTTGGAAACTGATCGCTGATGAAACAAACAGATATGCAGCACAGGTCATTTCAGCAATGGAGATGAAGCCACATTCCAGATTTTTAGAGTGGTATGATGTATCCATTTCTGAAATGAAAGCTTTCATTGCATTGCATTTGTCTATGGGCCTTGTAGATAAACCTGAAATAGAGGATTATTGGGCAACATTTTGGCTCACACAGACGCCTGGTTTTGGGAGTGTAATGTCTAGAAATAGATTCGAAATTATTCTTTCATGCTTTCTGTGATGTAGGTTGAGCCGTGAGCGGGTTGGAGCGCAGTTGAAGGTTTAAAAACTCAAACAAGGCAGCAAAACGGTGGTCCACAATTTTTTTACTTTTTTTTCAATAACAAAAAGTGCAAAAGTGCATAGTGCAAAGACAAAACGCAGGAGACAGTTTCTCCTCCAGCAGCAGAGACAGTTGTGGTGTTTTCCAGGCGCCTTTTATACTCCTCCACTAACTGGGTAAAACCAGTTCTAACGAGCAGGGATGCTTAAAATACCAGCTTTCAAACACCCCTCTAAAATCCCCTGAAATCATAATAAACCATAAACCATAACTACTATACATATATATACACACACACACTAACCCCACCAAACACCACTACCTATAATTAAAACCCTTAACACCTTAAAAACCCTGTCATGCCTCCCCTACACTTCCTCTGCCTTGGTCTGGCCCGGAACCTTCTTAAGGACCTGCTCCTTGGGAGCCCTTTTGCACCTGGACACAAGGACAGGAGGTAAGTAGACATGATAAAAACCATTCACTACAAACACAGAAAATTACACTAACACACAAACACTTAAACACTGTTAATGCATTACTATTGCACATATCCCAATATAATTAGCTGTCTCCTTTCTCCTCCAGGACCAGCAGCTTCAATTAAAGTGCCACTGTGCTCCGGATCTAAAATTGGACTAAAAGGACAGACATTAATTCAATAAATAAATTTAAGATTGTTTTGTGCAATAGTCTTTTTTAAAGTGCAATTTGGTTAAAGTGCTGTGTGCTATTAAAATATCAAATGCAATTTAAAGTGCTTATAGTGAAGTGAAGGTGCTATGGGTAACAAACCGCTGCTTTGTTACATTTCCCCCCCCTTCTCGGAGAGGCGAAGCCTCACTCCTCATCCATTCTGGACAGACAGTCCGCCACCACATTTGTCTTCCCAGGTTTGTAGTGGACAGTGAAGTTGTATGGTTGGAGGGCGAGGTACCATCCTGCAATGCGGGTATTTGCCTCCCTCATGCGGTGTAGCCACTGTAGTGCTCGGTGATCCGTTTCCAAGATGAAGTGCCTTCCGAGCAGGTAGTAGCGCAATGAGTCAATGGCCCACTTCATTGCCAGACACTCCTTCTCCACCGCTGAGTAACGAGTCCCGGTCCAGCAGCCGTCGACTCAGGAACACCACCGGCCTTCTTTCTCCATCCTTCTCCTGGATAAGGACTGCTCCTAGTCCCACCCCAGAAGCATCTGTTTGCAGGATGAAAGGCAGGTCAAAGTCAGGGCTCTGGAGGACAGGTCGGGTGCAAATGGCCTCCTTCAGGTCAGTGAATGCTCCGTCACATGCCTCTGTCCAACGAACTTTATTAGGGGCAGAGTTCTTAGTCAGGTCATTCAGGATGGCGGTTCTCTCAGCAAACTGCGGGATAAACTTCCTGTACCATCCCACAAGACCGATGAACCCTCTGACCTTCCTCTTTGTAGTGGGGACCGGAAAGGAACGGATGGCCTCCATCTTCTGAACTTGAGGCTTAATCTTGCCAAATCCAATGGTGTAGCCAAGGTACTCCACTTCCTGTTGGGCAACCGCACACTTCCTGGGATTAACAGTTAATCCTGCAGCCTCGATTCTCTGCAAAACCTCCTGAAGGTGGTGGAGATGTTCTTCCCAGGACCGACTGTAGACCACCACGTCATCCAGGTAGGCTGCCGAGAACTGTGACACATCCCGGAGCACGTGGTCCATCAGCCTCTGAAATGTGGCTGGGGCTCCCTGCAGACCAAAGGGCATCACTCTGAACTGATACAGCCCAAAGGGTGTTTTGAAGGCCGTCAGTTCTCTTGCCTCTGGTGCCAATGCCAACTGCCAATAGCCCCGAGAAAGATCCAGCGTCGTGATGTAGGCCGCACTCCCCACTCGCTCCAGAAGTTCATCAATGCGAGGCATCGGGTAGGGATCAAAATTAGAGATGGCATTTAAGTATCTGAAATCGATACAGAAACGCAGAGAACCGTCCTTCTTCGGCACAAGCACAACAGAGCTACACCATTCACTGTCAGAACACTCAATAATTCCAAGTTCCAGCATAAGCTCAATTTCCTTTTTCAATACTGGTACCAACCGCTCTGGGATCCTGTAGCTCCTTTGTCTCTTTGGAGCATCCTTTTTGAGGCGGATCTGATGTTGGACCAGTGAGGTGAAACCGGGGGTTTCCTGGAACAAATCTTTGTTAAGCAGAGGCCTTAACTCGTCCTGCTGAGGGGGAGAGAGGTGAGAGAGGTCAATGGCAGCGGGCTCTGTGGCAGGGATGGGGAAAAACTTTTCAGTCACCTCCTCATCTTTCACAGCACGCACCAAAAACTGCTGAGAAGATTCCTGCCGGACAATAAATTCCTTCAGCAGATTTATGTGAAAAACCTGACGTTTCTTAAGTCTCTCAGGCATAAACAGTTCATAAGTGACATTACTGACTCTCTTAGTTATTTCATAAGGTCCATGCCATTTTGCAAGCAATTTGTTTTCACTGGTAGGTAAAAGCAAAAGTACCTTTTGGCCTGGTTCGAAGAGCCGGTCCTTTGCCTTCCGGTCATACTATGTCTTTTGAGAAGTTTGTGCTGCCTTGAGGTTCTCTTGTGCTAGTGCTGCCATAGCCTCGAGCCTCTCCCTCATCTTGAGAACGTAGGCCACAATGCTGACTCCTTCTGGCTCTGTGCACTCCCAGTGATCTTTTAGCAGGTCCAGGGGTCCCCTCACCTTGCGTCCATACAGCAACTCGAAAGGTGAAAAGCCGGTCGATGCTTGAGGGACCTCCCTGTAGGCAAAGAGCAGGTACGGAAGCCACTGGTCCCAGTCCTTGCCTGTAGTGGAGACAAACTTGCGAAGCATGGTTTTTAGTGTCTGGTTGTATCTCTCCACCAATCCGTCCGTTTGGGGATGATACGGGGTGGTCCTAATTCCCTTTACACCTAGCAACTGATAAACTTGCTGGAGGAGCTTTGACAAGAAATTGGTACCACAGTCAGTAAGTATTTCTTTTGCTACCCCCACCCTTGAAAACAGCTGTAAAAGACAGTTAGCAATCTGTTTAGCTTTAATTGATCTGAGTGGGAAAGCTTCTGGGTAGCGTGTAGCATAGTCTGACATGACTAAAATGTACCGGTTGCCTGCTGAGCTCCTCTCCAGGGGGCCTACAATGTCCATACCAATTCTTTCAAAGGGAGTCTCAATGATTGGTAGCGGTTGCAGGTGGGCCTGAGCTACCCCCCTGCTTGACGTTAGCTGGCAGATCTTACAGGAACTACAAAATTTGGAGACCTGTGAAAACATTCCTGGCCAGGCAAACCGACTGCCAATACGTCTTAATGTCTTTTGAAATGCCATGTGGCCTGCCCATGGGACTGAGTGGCCTAGCTCCATAACTTGGATTCGTAGCTTTCCAGGTAATGCTAGCGCCTCATTTTTGTCTTTGATCTGGTAAAGGAGACCTTTTTTAACAACATAGCTAGCTTCGTCTAAGCAGCTACCTCTGCCTGTTTGGACCCCCTCCTGCTCTTTGACTTTGTCGAACCAGGGTTTAAGTGTAGGGTCCTCTTTTTGCAAGACACCAATGTCTGAAGGGATGCAGAACTCCAATGGGCTACCGGGTTTTGGGAGCTCCTCTTTCCCTTTCTGTGAGCCAACAAACTTTTCCCTTCTCTTTTGGGCCTTGGGCTTTTTAGTTTTGAATGGCTGCACTTCCAGCTCCTCATCACAAAAAGGTAGCTCCTCCAAAACTCCCCTGGCTATCTGGGCCCTGGTGAGGACATTACAGGATTTGGCCGGTTCGAGGGAAGACTGTAGCGGTTCTAAAACCGTTTCTGAAACCCCTTCAGGCTGGACACTATCTGCCTGGACAATCAGATCAGGAAGAGTTGGGATGTCGTTACCCAGGATAACTGCAAAAGGCAGGTTTTTGGCTAATGCAACTGTAACCAGGTAAGTCTGCCCTCCAACTGTAAGGTAGACCTCTGCTGTAGGGTAACTATGCTCATCGCCATGGATACAGACAAGTGGGGTTTGGTCAATGGACTGCCGCTCAAGTGGAACCAGAGAGGACAAAACTACAGTCTGAAAACACCCAGAGTCTAATAATGCCTCAGTACGGTGGCCATTTACAAGCACTGGTGTTGTACGCCCTGTCCTCTGCCCCCGCCTGTACGGTTGCCGGTCTTGGTACAGAACAAAGCAGAGAATGCTTGGTTTTAAAAGCTGGGCAAAAGTTCTGAGTATGACTAAGTTCGTTACAGTTATAGCATCTGACTTCTTGTGGTGGGGTTCTGGCGGGCTTCCTAACTGGGCGAGACTGATTGATAGGTGGAGCTGACCTGTGGCTGTCCCTAATGTGGAATGGACCAACCCCATCACCCCCAAAGGACTTACTTGGCATGGGCTGGCGAGGTTCTCGGCCGTAGTAGGTGGGTCTAGTCCCTTTCCGTGCAGATGTGAAGACCTCAGCCAGGCGAGCAGCTTCCTCTGCAGTGGCAGGGTCATGCTCCTTGATCCAGATTTCCAGCTCGGGACTGACCATGCGCAGGAACTGTTCCAGAATCAGCTTTTCACTCATCTTCTGGATTGTAGTTTCTCTGGCTGAATCCACCTCGGGAACAAGTCTTTCAGGCGAACGTAGAGCTCCTCGGCGTCTCATTAGGCTCGATCTTCAGGGATCTGAAGCGGCGGCGGTAGGTTTCAGATGTTATTTCGTATTTGGCCAAAATGGCCTCTTTCACCTTGTCATAGTCCTCAGTATCTCCCATATCCATGACCACATAGGCGCTTCGGGCTTTGCCTGTTAGCAGAGGCACCAGGCGGAAAGCCCACTCCTCTTCTGGCCATCGGCACACTTGAGCCATCCTTTCGAACGTGGTCAGGAAGTGTTCGATATCATCATCAGGAGCCAGTGGGAGAAGCTTTGGTTCCCGGTAAGGCCTGTAGGGGTAACGTGGGACATCCTCTTCGTCCTCGTATTCTTCATCTGTTGGTGCCTCCGAGGGTCCTCGTCTCGGTTCTAGCATGACTTGAACGGGCCGTGAAACCCGCTCTGGATGCGCAGATCGCTCTGGATGCATCCGCAATAGCTGCTGCTGGAGTCTCTCAACTTGATCCTGAATGGACCTCCAACGTTGCTCTTGTTGGGTCCGCTCCTTTTCCACAATTTTGTCTCTTCTGGTCTGGGACTCCATTAATGACTGCATCATCCCAGCCAATTCTTCCATTTTATCTTTAGAACCACTTGCCTTTGCCCCCTGTCGATCATCCATTGTTGTACAGGGTCCCTCTTCAGGCTCTTCAGGAGTTTTTCGTCCACCTTGTCTGGTATTCATCTTGTACCTTCTCACTGCAGCACAGGAATGGGAACACTTCTGACACCAAATGTGATGTAGGTTGAGCCGTGAGCGGGTTGGAGCGCAGTTGAAGGTTTAAAAACTCAAACAAGGCAGCAAAACGGTGGTCCACAATTTTTACTTTTTTTTCAATAACAAAAAGTGCAAAAGTGCATAGTGCAAAGACAAAACGCAGGAGACAGTTTCTCCTCCAGCAGCAGAGACAGTTGTGGTGTTTTCCAGGCGCCTTTTATACTCCTCCACTAACTGGGTAAAACCAGTTCTAACGAGCAGGGATGCTTAAAATACCAGCTTTCAAACACCCCTCTAAAATCCCCTGAAATCATAATAAACCATAAACCATAACTACTATACATATATATACACACACACACTAACCCCACCAAACACCACTACCTATAATTAAAACCCTTAACACCTTAAAAACCCTGTCATGCCTCCCCTACACTTCCTCTGCCTTGGTCTGGCCCGGAACCTTCTTAAGGGGACTCGTTCCTTGGGGGGAGCCCTTTTGCACCTGGACACAAGGACAGGAGGTAAGTAGACATGATAAAAAACATTCACTACAAACACAGAAAATTACACTAACACACAAACACTTAAACACTGTTAATGCATTACTATTGCACATATCCCAATATAATTAGCTGTCTCCTTTCTCCTCCAGGACCAGCAGCTTCAATTAAAGTGCCACTGTGCTCCGGATCTAAAATTGGACTAAAAGGACAGACATTAATTCAATAAATAAATTTAAGATTGTTTTGTGCAATAGTCTTTTTTAAAGTGCAATTTGGTTAAAGTGCTGTGTGCTATTAAAATATCAAATGCAATTTAAAGTGCTTATAGTGAAGTGAAGGTGCTATGGGTAACAAACCGCTGCTTTGTTACACTTTCATTTGGTCAACAATAACAATTATGTAAGACAAGGTGAACCAGGGCATGATAAACTTTTCAAAGTCCGTCCAATAATACAGTTGATTATTCCCAAATTTGCAGCAGTCTACAGTCCACTAAAGGAGCTTTCTTTAGATGAGATGACAATAGCATTCAAGGGGAGGTCAACACTCAAATGTTACAGTCCCAATAAACCAGATAAATATGGCTATAGAGTGTATGTTTTGAGTGAGAGCAGTTCAGGGTATGTTTTGCGTTGGTCCTTGCACACAGGGCAATACACAGATAATGCCAGTGACATCAGTGCAACTCATGCTGTTGTTCGTGAACTTGTCGATCCTTACACTGGAAAAGGCCACGAAATTTACATGGACAGTTACTATACCTCACCAGCAATTGCAAATGAATTAGCTGATTTGGAAACCGGACTATGTGGTACAGTGAGAAGTACAAGGAAAGGCATGCCTAAAAGCCTGGGGAAACCTATCTTGCATCTAAAAAAGGGAGATGACCCTGTTTTTATGCGGAAAGGTAAACTTCTGGCTTGTGCTTGGCAAGACACTAAACGTGTCACTATGCTCTCTACACTGCATGGCAATGCATGTGTTCAGAAAAGAATCAGGTCCAAGACAAATGCAACTGGCTTTCGCGCAATAAACAGACCACTGTGTGTCAACCAGTACAATATGTACATGGGGGGTGTAGACACATCAGACCAGAGGATGAAAACCTATCTGTTTCCCCACCGGTCCAGGAAGTGGTATCACCGCATCTTTAACGCCATCCTCAGTATTTCTGTTGTCAACTCACATATTATTTACACTAAATGCACCCCGGGCCCACACAAAGCCCTGAAGGCCTACATCCAGGACGTTGTTGATGCATTGCTGGCTGGTTACACCAAAAAGGTGGGTAGCAAAGGTGGCCGGCCTTCAAGAGCAGGGAGGGTAATACCACAAAGGCTCACAGAACGTCACTGGCTTTGTGAAGCAGAGGGCCGTCCAGACTGTGTTGTCTGCTCAGACCGTTCTCGTGTAAAAGGCAGGCGCCAGACAAAGTACAGGTGCCGTCAGTGTGGTGTCGGTCTTTGTGCTGTACCCTGCAATGAGAGATACCATACTGTCAAAAACTATAAACTGTGTCATTTAGATATGTGATATTTGAGATAATGGCCCCCAGGACCTCCAGCAGCCCCCGTGAAAATCCCCACTCACACTGGCCCAGGACGGGTTTACTTCTCCCGGGTCCCACACTTGACCTAATGGCCCCCAGGACCTCCAGCAGCCCCCGTGAAAATCCCCACTCACACTGGCCCAGGACGGGTTTACTTCTCCCGGGTCCCACACTTGACCTAATGGCCCCCAGGACCTCCAGCAGCCCCCCCGTGGAAAATCCCCACTCACACTGGCCCAGGACGGGTTTACTTCTCCCGGGTCCCACACTTGACCTAATGGCCCCCAGGACCTCCAGCAGCCCCCGTGAAAATCCCCACTCACACTGGCCCAGGACGGGTTTACTTCTCCCGGGTCCCACACTATACATCATGGCCCTTGGAACCAGGTGCACCACTTGAACCCGGGTTCCCACCCTTAAGCACCCCTCCCCGGGCTACACACCCTTGGTCCGACCCTGTTACTCCGACTGGAGTAGAAGGCACCTGGTACTCCGCTCCACACTTTGAAATATATCGATCAGGGCCCCGCGACCCTGGTACTCTGCTCTTCTGGA
Source organism: Rhinogobius similis (assembly GCA_019453435.1). NCBI lineage: Eukaryota > Metazoa > Chordata > Actinopteri > Gobiiformes > Gobiidae > Rhinogobius > Rhinogobius similis. The sequence continues at coordinate 7,414,876 of CM033622.1, read as the reverse complement.
CACCAGAAGTACCAGGGTCGCTGGGCTCCAGGCGTGCGGTCCAAGGGTGTGTAGCCCGGGGAGGGGTGCTTAAGGGTGGGTACCCGGGTTCAAGTGGTGCACCTGGTTGTCTGGAGTCACGGACAAGGCACCTGATACTCCGCTCCACACTTTGAAATATATCGATCAGGACCCAGCGACCTGGTACTCTGTAATGTAACACACACCTCAAAAACCACGGGATGCACGTGGTTTAGGAAGTGGCCACAGACATTTCTACCTTCCTTGGATGATTTGCCATTCTTTGCATCCATAACTCTTCCTTGGATGTTAGCCATTCAAATATTTCCCATCCCAACTGTGGAGAATCAGGTCCGTATTCCCCATAGGGGTCACCATCCCTGCTGGACAAGTATCAAGATATGGAGGTTTGAGAAAGAGTCCCGCGACTCTTATTATGCCATTCTTTTGCATCCATAACTCTTCCTTGGATGTTAGCCATTCAAATATTTCCCATTCCAACTGTGGAGAATCAGGTCTGTATTCCCCATAGGGGTCACCATCCCTGCTGGATAAGTATCAAGATATGGAGGTTTGAGAAAGAGTCCCGCGACTCTTGTTTGCAGCACTTCAGATTTTGACACTCGACATGAGCACCAGACTTACCATTGGATCATCCAGAAAGCCTGTAAGCAACAAGGCATAGGGGGGATTTGTTGCCAAGACATGGCAGACACCCAGAGGCAGGCCTAGGGTGTTCACACCAATGTGACCTGCCCATTGGCAGGTGTCCGAGCGCCCCAGGCTAGGCTGCTCTTAGTAAGGGTTTGAGAAACATTGTTTATGTCGGACCGCTAGGCAGACTGGGCAGCTTGGTCTCGCTTCCAACAGGACTGTGGTTCTGAAAAGCACATAATTTCTCCAAGACGCAGTTATCCCAAGCCTACCTGTGTAGATCGACGGACATCGCAAATCAAGGTCTGGCGCCACCCCAAAGGAGTAAGACAACCAGCCCAATGAACTGCAGAGGTCCTGCTACAGAGGAGCCCAGGATGCCAAACGTCCAACGGCAAACGCAGATACCTCCAGCTTACCTGTGTAGACCCACAGACAACGCAAATAAAGGTCTGGTGCCACCCCAAAGGGGTAAGACAACCAGCCCAATGATCTGCAGAGGTCCTGCTACAGAGGAGCAAAGGTGCCAAACGTTAAGCACAGCCAACCTGAGCAGATGCCAACGACAAAGGTCTGGCGCCACCACAGGGGTAAGACAACCAGACCAATGAACTCCAGCACTGCTGCAGGGACCCGGTTTCCCCATAGGGAGGCCAGGAGGGCTAAGTAGGAAAAATTAGGACTCCCATTCCCACATAAAACTAGACCCACAGTGCACAGGAACCATCTGTAAAGATAAAACAAGACAGAGGCCCTGCGATGGTGGGCCACATTTGCACATCGACCAGACAGTAGTCCCACCAAGGCCCAAGTTGGAGAACTCCAGCTCCAACACCACTGCTCACAAATCACTACCCAGGACCAGACACTGCTCCTGGGTCACACACTTCACACCATGCACCCTGGATGGGGCTGGCCCCGTCCCAGCCATTCACGGTACCCTGGGCATGACTCATAATGAGAGCAGCGTTACCCAGGCACATTGCACCAGGGTCCCATTCCATTGGCATTCTGCTCCTTTTTTTTTTTTTTTACCCCAGAGACAGTGCTTCAAAGTTGGACACATTTTTGGGACATTCAGGGCCAATAGAACCAGAAAAAAGGCCCAGGAAAACGGATCTCTCATGCCCACAGACAGAGCTCAGTGCCAGGCATGCATAGAACCAGGATTTGTGCAAATGTCAATCGCAAAAAACGTCGTTTCCCAAAACTGCCCGACTATCCCTTGGAACAACGCAAAATGTCAAAGTTCGCGTGGGAGCAGCGTAAGGATTTTCGCGTGAGCAGCGTTAATCAGCCCGGGACTCCCGGGCTGAACCTTGTCTGCACAAACTCAGAAAAATGACTAAGTCGATGGGCGGCATATGGTACTCTGGATATGGTACTCTGGATATGGTACTCTATTGGGACTTTGTTATAATCCATCGGTGACATGGGGTACTCTGGGTTTGACTCAGAATGAGAGCAGCTTTACCCAGGAACAGGTACTGATCCTGGGCCTCAGATCTCCCCCAGAGGCCCAAGGCGGAGAACTCCAGCTCCAACACCACTGCTCACAAATCACTACCCAGGACCAGACACTGCTCCTGGGTCACACACTTCACACCTTGCACCCTGGATGGGGCTAGCCCTAGCCCTAACCCTGACCCAAACTGATCCTGGGCCTCAGATCTCCCCCAGAGGCCCAAGGCGGAGAACTCCAGCTCCAACACCACTGCTCACAAATCACTACCCAGGACCAGACACTGCTCCTGGGTCACACACTTCACACCATGCACCCTGGATGGGGCTGGCCCCGTCCCAGCCACTCACTGTACCCTGGGCATGACTCATAATGAGAGCAGCGTTACCCAGGCACATTGCACCAGGGTCCCATTCCATTGGCATTCTGCTCCTTTTTTTTTTTTTTTTTTACCCCAGAGACAGTGCTTCAAAGTTGGACACATTTTTGGGACATTCAGGGCCAATAGAACCAGAAAAAAGGCCCAGGAAAACGGATCTCTCATGCCCACAGACAGAGCTCAGTGCCAGGCATGCATAGAACCAGGATTTGTGCAAATGTCAATCGCAAAAAACGTCGTTTCCCAAAACTGCCCGACTATCCCTTGGAACAACGCAAAATGTCAAAGTTCGCGTGGGAGCAGCGTAAGGATTTTCGCGTGAGCAGCGTTAATCAGCCCGGGACTCCCGGGCTGAACCTTGTCTGCACAAACTCAGAAAAATGACTAAGTCGATGGGCGGCATATGGTACTCTGGATATGGTACTCTGGATATGGTACTCTATTGGGACTTTGTTAGAGACCCCCAGCAGCACTCTTTCTTTCTTTCTTTATTTTTTTCTTTCTTTCTTTCTTTCTTTCTTTCTTTCTTTCTTTCTTTCTTTCTTTCTTTCTTTCTTTCTTTCTTTCTTTCTTTCTTTCTTTCTCTCTCTTTCTCTCTCTTTCTCTCTCTTTCTCTCTTTCTTTCGTTCTCTTTCTTTCTCTCTTTCTTTATTTTTTTCTTTCTCTTTCTTTCTTTCTTTCTTTCTTTTTTGAGGGGGGGTTTGTTTGTTTTTTACACTGCGCCTTTACTGACACCTTCTGGCATAATAAAGTATTACATCTCTAACTAAATACCCACAGGTGAAAGGAGTAAGTACCACACACAATAATGAACCAAAATATAGACACAAGAATATTACAAAAAGAAAAATTGTTGGGGGAAACAAATATGTCCAGGGTGCCACACCTGCTCTTAAAAACCTGAACGTTCTTTCAAGGTGTTTTTGAGCATTCATTCATTCATTCATTCATTTTCTGCCGCTTATTCCCGTTAGGGGTCGCGGGTGACTGGAGCCTATCCCAGTGACTTTGGGCCTTAGGCGGGGTACACCCTGGACAGTGGCCAACTCGTCGCAGGGCTAACACAGAGAGACAGAGACAAGGACAGACAACCATTCACTCTCACATTCATTCACTAGGGACAATTTAGAGTTGTCAATTAACCTACACAGTCATGTCTTTGGACGGTGGGAGGAGCCGGAGAACCCGGAGAGAACCCACGGTAACACGGGGAGGACATGCAGACTCCACCCAGAGAGATCGTGTGATGTTAGGGTGGTTCAGAATTCGAAACCACGATGTTGGGGTGGTCTGGGATTCGAACCCACGATCTCCTTATTGAGAGGCAGAAGCTCTAGCCGCTCTGCCACCGTGCACCCTCGTTGTTTTTTGAGCAACAAAAACCAAAATGACAGTATTTTGATTATTGTAATGTTTATCTGGACTAAACAGACTCTAAAACACATAAAAAGACCTTTATTTCACAAAGACAACATTTTATTTTCAACAGTAATATACTTTATTTATGAAGTGAAAATATTCGGTATCTAAACCTTCAATCACAATATTTTAACATTTATTTGGTTAAAAATGTATTAAACAAATGTCAGCGTACAACAATAATAATAATAATAATCGTTTGATTATTACTAAAATAACCATTAGTTGCAGTTCTATTTGATACGTCTAATGCAATACTGTGGAACATTCCAGGCAACAAAAGCAAGCAGCAGCCCCTTCATTAGTTCATTATTCATATTTAACTATTGCTATAATTATAAACCAAAAGTTAACAGTTCATTCTTATCAGTAAAATGACTAATTCATGATTAATGTTCAGGTGTTTACGGCGACTAAAGTGAAACAGAAAGTGAAGAGCAGCGCTCCAGGTCCAAACTCCCAACAAACCATTTAAGGTGTGGCTTTTCAGTCTAAAAGCCACAAACAAGAACAAACAAACTCTACGACTGAAAACAGTGCTGCTCTGGACAGAAAACAGTTTGAACGTAAGTATAACAGTTTGGGTTGACTTTGGGCGCGTTCACACTTGTTCGGTTTTAGTTTTAGTCTGGTTTAGTCCTGATGTAAACTGGATTTGGTCCTGGTCTAGTCCTGGTCGAGTCCAGTTTAGTTCTTGGTTCAGTAACTGTTTATTAAGTGTACAAAAAGTTAAAATGACTGAACAGACATTAAACACACAAATACAAATCAAAATTCCTTGGCCTTATGATTGTGAAAAAAAAAAGACATTTGACATTTATTTTCTTAAACTACAGAAAATTATTGACCAAATCTGGACTAAAACTAGTCAAAATGAACAGTGCAAGGTAAAGCCCCACTGCGCAACATTCCAGAAAATAAAAAAATATTTAAAAAAATGAATAAAAAATAGAAGAAATGAATACAAAATACAAAATAAAAAGTAGACAAAATATATAAAATCTAGGCAAAAAAATAAACAAAAAACAAAATAAACAAAATTAAAAATAGACAAAAAAAAAATCAAAAGTAGACAAAAAAGTAAATGAAAAAATAGACCAAAAAAACCCAACATAAACAACAGACCAAATAGACAAAAAATAAAGTCTTACTATTTCAACTTGAAACTAAACTACTTAAAGCCTGCGTCCCCATAAAAATCAGGATTAAACCAGAACCGAACCAGAAACGAAACCTGGACTCAATCAGGACTAGATCAAGTCCACGTCAGGAGTAAAATGAGGTCAATTTCGGATCAAATTACAAAAAAAATATCTTTCACAGTTGTTTATTGCACTAAGAAACTTGGGAGAATGTGTCCTCAATAACCTCCTGTCGCTCCTTGAAGTTTTTTACTTGTTGTTGTTTCTGGCCCTGGTGCTGGTCCTGGTTCTGGCTCAGGTCCTGGTCCTGGTCTGGTTTACTCACATGTGTTTTTTGTCTTTTATTGTGAAGGTCCAGCTCTTGTGGAAACAGGAGGAGCTTGTTTTGTGACGGTTTAACTCTGACTCGGTCGTTTTGTTGATCACAGTTTGTTCTGCAGCGTCTCCAGGAGTTTGTGAGTCACATTTACTCTGTTTTATTAATCACTTCAGACGAGAACATTTAGATTAAACCTTTTACTTTAATTTACTCCAAATACTCCAGTAATTACACAGATACTAACTTCAAAATGATAAGAGTACATCACGACGAGAACAATTAGATTTAAGTATGAGACGCACGCTGCAAAAACTGTATTTGTAATAATTTAAATGACTTATTCAGGATGTTAATCTGAATTTTAATAACTTTGATTAAATCAAGTGCATTTATTTGAGATTATTTTACTTCTTTAAAGGTGTCTCTGACTTGTTTAGTGTATTACTTCTTTTTTCGAGCTAAATTCCTTATAAATGGGATATTTTTTTACTTTGTAAATGTATTTTCTTTCTTTATTTCAAGCTAAATCATCTTTTAATCTGTCAGAAATGTTGTGAGACAAGTTAAATTTTGTAAATAATTAGATATAACCTAGTGAATTAAGATTAATATTCTGAGTTCAGGTTGTTTTAAACAGATGGATATTCAGTTTATTCTGACAGAACCAGGACCAAACTAGGACTAAGACAGGACTAAACCAGGACTTAACCAGGTCTAGACCAGGATCAAACGGACACACTGTTTGTTTTTATTTGGTCTCCTGAATAATACAATTAAATCAAACAGACAAGAACTAAACCAGGACCAAAGCAAGAACTAAAATAAAGTTAGGACTTAACCAGGACTAAAACAGAATTTAACCAGGACCAAATGAGAAGTAAACTAACAAAACTAGGACTAAACATGGACTAAACCAGAACTAAACATGGACTAAACCAGAACTAAACCAGAACTAAACCAGAACTAAACCAGGTATTAACTAAACCAGGACCAAACCAGTAGGAAACCAAACCAGGACTAAACCTGGTCTAAACAAGGACTAAAACAGGTCTAAAACAGAACTAAACCAGGAGTAAACAGGTCTAAACCAGGACTAAACTAGGGCTAAACCAGGACTAAACCAGGTCTAAACCAGGACTAAACCAGGTCTAAACCAGGACTAAACCAGGACTAAACTAGGACTAAACCAGGACTAAACCAGGGCTAAACCAGGACTAAACCAGGTCTAAACCAGGTCTAAACCAGGACTAAACTAGGGCTAAACCAGGTCTAAACCAGGACTAAACCAGGACTAAACCAGGTCTAAACAGGACTAAACCAGGACTAAAGCAGGACTAAACTAGGACTAAACCAGGACCAAACTAGGTATTAACTAAACCAGGACCAAAAGAGGACTAAACCAGGACTAAACTAGGTCTAAACCAGGACTAAACCAGGTCTAAACCAGGGCTAAACCAGGACTAAACTAGGTCTAAACCAGGACTAAACCAGGTCTAAACTAGGGCTAAACCAGGTCTAAACCAGGACTAAACCAGGACTAAACCAGGTCTAAACCAGGTCTAAACCTGGACTAAACCAGGACTAAACCAGGACTAAACTAGGACTAAACCAGGACTAAACTAGGTCTAAACCAGGGCTAGACCAGGACTAAACCAGGTCTAAACCAGGTCTAAACCAGGTCTAAACCAGGACTAAACCAGGACTAAACCAGGTCTAAACCAGGACTAAAGCAGGACTAAACCAGGACTAAACCAGGGCTAAACCAGGACTAAACCAGGTCTAAACCAGGACTAAACTAGGGTTAAACCAGGTCTAATCAAGGACTAAACCAGGACTAAACCAGGTCTAAACAGGACTAAACCAGGTCTAAACCAGGTCTAAACCAGGTCTAAACCAGGTCTAAACCAGGACTAAACCAGGTCTAAACCAGGACTAAAGCAGGACTAAACTAGGACTAAACCAGGACTAAACTAGGTATTAACTAAACCAGGACCAAAAGAGGACTAAACCAGGACTAAACTAGGACTAAACCAGGACTAAACTAGGACTAAACCAGGACTAAACTAGGACTAAACCAGGACTAAACCAGGACTAAACTAGGACTAAACCAGGACTAAACTAGGTATTAACTAAACCAGGACCAAAAGAGGACTAAACCAGGACTAAACTAGGACTAAACCAGGTCTAAACCAGGACTAAACCAGGACTAAACCAGGTCTAAAGTGATACTGGCTCTTCTCGTTTCCTCCTGTCGTGTTGATCTCTGTGAATCTGTTTCTGTGTCTTTGGGCCAAACACTTCTCCTCATAAACGGTTCCACTGTTTGTGTCAAAGTGTTGTGTGTGAAACTCTTTGGCGCCGATCGCCTCAGGACTTTTGACAAACCTTTACACAACAATCTAATCCAAGATCTCACGTTCACTTTTAAACACCAGAGGAACAGGAAATACAATCATGAAAAATAATGAATAATAATAATAACATAATGTGGCTATTGTTGTTTTCTGACACATGCAAACTTAGAACGTTGAGTGTTTCACTTTATTTAAAAATGACAAAAATTTAACAGAAACGTCTTCCAAAACAAAGAGTTTAAAGTGCGTGTGACAGGTTTTCATGATTTTCTAATTTTGACTTTATTTGGTGCATTAATACCAGTTGTACAAATACATTTTAGTTTTACACCAATCAAGCAGCCGTTTGTGGAGAAAAGTTGATAAATATGTTGAAAATAACAGGAAGTAAACAGACTGATGACATCACACTGGGGAGACAAAGATTATGCAGAATTTACACAAAAGAGACAACTTTTTTTTATCCTTTAAACATTGATTCAACAAAATAAAGGCTTTCACAGATATTTTTATTTGTAGAATAAAAAAATCTGTAACATTAGATGAGTTTTGGCGCCGTGTACAGGATGGTTGCTATGGTAATTTCCTAGCGTGATGTCATCATTTACAACCAGGAAGTCAAACTAAAAACGAAAAAATTGCTAAACCGTGATAAAATGCGTAAAGTACTTTAACAAAATTTGAAATATATTTATCTTAACTGCATTTTTGTCAAACGAGTCGTCCGACCTGTCATAGGCCCTTTAATGTGATATTTCTGCACTTTTGTGGTTCATTTTAATCTTTTTTTGCAGCATTTTAACCTAAACCAAGGCATTTACAGACACATTTTAGCACATTCTGATGCTTTGATTGAGAAAAGCAACAAAAACATTTTCAATTTTGTCAATATTATTTATTTATCTGAAGCTTTATGTTTGTTTAAAGGACGCACTATATAAACGCTGTATATAAAAAGAACATTACTGTCTAATATTTAGTGCAAGACATTGATAGAAACTGTACAAAAAGTGCTTGTACCTGACTCTGTTCCCCTCTTTGCGCCGCAGTGTTGTATTTAAAGAAAACACAGAGAAAGTGAATGTCTTGTGGTGTAATAAAAGGTTTATTGAAGTGATAATAGCCAAGTGTCACGCCCTGCTCAGTTTGTGGGGAGAGAACCACGAGGAAACAACTCTGCAACACTTGAAAGTTTGCCCGGTTTTCACAGAGCAACGAGCGACAAACCTTTGAGAGAAAAAAGCCCAAAATGGATTGTGCCTGGAATTTACAACTTCTGCAAAAACTATTCATGTTTCCCTTGTTTACAGTCTGGTTGCTACGGTAACAGTTGTAGAAAGAATGACATATTTGTGCTCACGTTCAACCAGGAAGTGACAACAGCTTCACACAAACTGTCAAACTGAGGACAAACAGGCAAAATGTTCAGTCAAATCTGAAATATAAGCTCTAGGTTTCAGCGAAGTATCTGTCGTAGAAACTTTGAGACGTTAATGTTAGAGCGTCGGGTCAAAGGATCGTCTGCTATAAATGTTCAATTCAAAGTTATGAAGTTTCGGATAAAAGATAAGGTTAGGAAAAGATTTAAGCAGCAAAAGCCTCCTCTCGTGCTCTGAAATAAAACATAAACCAGTGAATTATACAACCGTTTAGACCAGTTCAGCAGCAGAAGTTCACTCGTTATCAGTGTTGGATGTATACGTTTCACTAACTGTAATTTAATGACAATTTTAGCAACTTTGTGCAATACATTACTTTAAGAATACTTGTTAAATTACAGTTATTCAAAAACACTCAGTTACTTTCAACTCCAATAATGAGAGAATGAGAGCTTCTCTGCAGGAAACTTGAACAAGGAACAGAACATGACTCCTGCTTCAGTGACACGTCACATCAGTGTTTAAAGGTCCCATATCCTGCTCTTTTCCCCTTCACACAGTCTATTCTAAGGGCTTTGTTGATACATTTTCTCGTTGTGTAATATCCATAACATAACAGTTTACAAAAAACACCCATTTCTTGGACTGGCCCCCCTCCTTGCAAAAGCAAACGGCTCACTCTGAGATCTGACCCCCCTGAACAGAGAGCAGACTGCCTCCCCCGCCCAACCCGCGCGCCTCCCCCACCCAACCCGTGCCGAAGCCTAGAGTGGAGATGGTGCATGCGCCGTGTGCTCCGGTAAACAGCGATACACAAACACTGAATAAACATTTTCTGGTCTTGACGGTGCGTCGTGCTGAGTCCTACGTCCTGGATCTGACCTGGAGTTTGACGTGCTCCAGTACCTCGACGACGGACGTGCCGTTTGGTAAATAACAAGCTAACTCTTCTATCTGTCGTATCCATCGTGTAATTACTGTGTAGCATTAGCATTAGCTGTTTTTATTCTTGCGGCTGCGCGCTTCCTGGAGGCGTGGCTTAAACACCGCGTCATCTTAGTGAGGAGCCCCCGTCTGCTGCTCAGCCGAGGGGGACGGAAAAGACAGTTCTCTAGTGAAAACATGAGGGAATCAATCAAAAAACCACTTTGGGCACAACATACGAGGCCCAAATAGAACTGGAGGAAGGTTAAAACCTCTGAAAAGTCGATTTTGCATGATATGGGACCTTTAAAGTTGTACTGCCCTGAAAATGACATGAAAGTGCTGCTCAGGAACACAGAACTCACCCCTGACTCTCAACATCTGTGACTCTGACCAGCCCAGGTCTGGTGGAGTTAGACTCTGCTGGTGGCTGTGGGCCTGGTGGAGTTAGACTCGGTGGCTGTGGGCCTGGTGGCTGTGGGCCTGGTGGCTCTGGGCCTGGTGGAGTTAGACTCAGTGGCTCTGGGCCTGGTGGCTGTGGGCCTGGTGGCTGTGGGCCTGGTGGCTGTGGGCCTGGTGGCTGTGGGCCTGGTGGCTGTGGGTCTGGTGGAGTTAGACTCTGATGGTGGCTCTGGGCCTGGTGGAGTTAGACTCTGATGGTGGCTCTGGGCCTGGTGGAGTTAGACTCGGTGGCTGTGGGCCTGGTGGCTGTGGGCCTGGTGGCTGTGGGCCTGGTGGCTGTGGGCCTGGTGGCTGTGAGCCTGGTGGCTGTGGGTCTGGTGGTGCGTTTACTGTCCTTCAGTCACAACAGTGTCCTCTGTCTCTGTCTGTGACTCATGGCTCGTCAGGCTCTGTTTGTGTCACGTTCAGACTCGTACAACGGGATCCTTTGTTTACTTTGACACCAACAGTTAGAGACAGAGAAGGTCAAGTGTTTTGCTCAAGGACACAATAGAAAGAAGGGTCTGTGGAAGAGTTTGATTTTTACTGTAAGAATACAGAGGTTTTGTTCATATCTGTGTAATTACTGAATCTAGTCACAACAAACAAAAACTGACACAAAGTTCAACATTTGCTCTGTTAAGATGCAACTAATTATTTTATATTTTTATATTATACCTATTATTCTTTGATTAATAGATTACTTGTTTGGAATGTGAAAAGCCTCTGAATGAGATTCTTTATAAAAATCTGACCCAGATTCCACATTTTGGTGAATGTTAAAATAAAAATATCTTCTCTTTTCTCGTTACATGTTTTATCGACGAGTTAACAATTAATCAGTTACTAAATTAGTTTATGATCACTTCTATAATCAATTAGTTCCAATTAACCAATTAACTCGACACATTCTAATTATAAATAAGCAAACATACCAATTCCAAACAAATACGGTTCAATCTTTGTGGCGTATACGTTTGGACAGGTCCGTTGACAGAAATTTGGGGGCCAGGGGCAAGAAGCCTCACATGGACCCCCTCTAATATAAATTAATAGGAAGAGGGTCAAATTCTGGGCCCCTAAGACCCTGTGGCCCGGGACAACAGACCCCTTTGCCCCCCCCTGTCCACTCCCTGAGTTCAGACACTTCTTCCAAAACCGTTTATCTCCAGTAAAGTTTCAAACGCTGACGATGACCTGCTTCTTTTTGTCGCCCCTGTGACTTTTGCAGCTGGAGTCCAGAGTCCCCGATGTCTTCGTCCGGTCCAGAGTCCAGACCTGGTCCTGATCCTGAACCAGACCCGGGTCCAGTGGTTTACGGACAGCTCTTTGTGCTCGGGTAAGTGGCATCGATGAACGTGAACAAACCGAGAGCAGAGCGCACACTTTGCTTTTGTCAGATGTAAATGTGACGGATTCATCTGTGTGCAGCGAGAACACTGACGAGGCTGTGATGTAAATTAATTTATTCCTTTTTATTCACATCTGATAAAAGGAAATTATCAGCTGCTGGACGTGTTCAACAAGAAAAGAAAGCTGTGACCCACTTATATTCATCAAATCAAACATTCTGGGACGAATTATGGAGTCAGTTTTTACTCCAAAACCACAAATTTAAAAATTACACACAAAAAAATCTAATACGACTTTTACCGTATATGGATTTCCCTAAAACATTTTTCAGTTAAATTAGCTTCAGCTTTGAAAGAGGAATTGTCAAAACCAACAAAAGTCACAAGTAGTGACAATCAGACAAACTCTACAGACACAGCTTCACTTCTTCATAGATTTAACAAAGAAAATGTAGGTGGACTTTAAAGTCTGATGTTCCTCTGGGCGGAGCTTATTTCAGTGGAATCAGAGTAAATCAGACACAAAACTCCAGAGTCTGAGCTTCACAAAGAGTCAGACTCTGGGGACTTTAAAAGTTTGTAAACAAAAACATTCTAAATTCAGACGGAGGCAAAAGTTTCAGTGGAACATGATGTGATTCACTGGAGAAACTGGGATTAACCTCAGAATATCACAAAATCTGACAAATGTAGATGATTTAGTGTCAGTAAAAGCCTCAGACACATGTGAGTGACATCAGAGCTGCTTTAAACACATTTATTATTGTATTTTACATTATGTTTGAGGAAATTATGATCAACTCTTTGCATTTTTGATGAAGAACAATCCAGATTTATGGGTTTTACTGGAAAAATACTCACAGAAATGTTGAGCCCACAATCATTTTTCATTTTATCCAGAGATATATTAGATACTATTCCATAAATTAGATTATTTTGAAGCTAAAATACAATTTTAAGGCTAGAAATGTGTATTTTGTCCATCGTTTGTTATAGAAAATCAAACTAACTGACCTTTCTACTCTGGAAAAAACAGCAAATTCTACTCTACATATTAAAAGTGTTTTCAAACCCATCAAATTTGACTATACATTTATATTTTGTAAAAAGGAACATATTGTGAATCACCATTAACATTATATCATTCATTTATCTATTCATTTTTTACCACCAATTCAAACGTGTTGCTTTTTTCCAACACAAACACTTAAAACCAGTAGAATTTAGATCGAATGTGAGACAATCATTCAAACACTTCATTTTGCCTCCAGTCGCCTTTTTCTGGAATTTTGACTCATCACATTTTAAAGGGCCTATAACAGGAAGTGCAAACATAACTTAAAGGGCCTATGACAGGTTGGACGACTCATGTGACTAAAATAGAGGTCAGATAAATATATAATATAAATATATATAAATAAGTTTTGCTAAAAATAATTTTACATTTTATCATTTTTAGTTTTGTAATATCACTTCCTGGTTGTAAACGATGACATCACACTGGGAATTACTTGGAACACTGGTCTAAAATTCAGCTAATGTCAGAGATTTTTTTCAATCCTACAAATCAAAATATATGTGCACACCTTTATTTTGTTGAATCAATTTTTTAGGGGAATTTAAGTTGTTGATTTTGTGTAAATTATCCAGAACCTTTGGATGGAGTGAGTCTCACAGTGTGACGTCATCATTGTTTTACTTCCTGTAATTTCAAACTGATTTTTGAACTTTTCTCCACCAACTACAACTCGACTGGTTTAAAACAGGAATTTTTATGTACAATACGCATTAATACACCAAATAAAATCAAAATTAGAAAATCGTTAAATCGTTTTGAGCTACTCATTTCACTAAAATGTAGTTTAGATAAATAGATTTCACATTTTGTCAAGATACTTTACAAATGTTATTCCGGTTTAGCAATTTCTTAGTTTTTTTTTATTTCACTTCCTGGTTGTAAACAATGACATCACACTGGGAAATTACCATAGCAACATCCTTTAAACTGGGCCAAAACTCATCTAATGTCACAGATTTTTAAAATGTTTACACATGAAAATAGATGTGAACACCTTTTTTGATGAATTAATGTTTAAAGGGTCAAAAAAATAGTTTATTTTGTGTAAATTATGCATAACCTGTGTCTCCCCAGTGTGATGTCATCTATTTGTTTACTTCCTATAACTTTCTACTTTTCTCCACAAACGGCGACTTGATTGGTGTGAAACTATCATTTTAATTTATAACAAGTATTAATACATCAAACGGAGACAAAATTCGAAAGTCGTGAAAACCTGTCATAGGCCCTTTAAGCTGAAGTGCTGTGAGGGTCAGGAGGGGCGTCTTGTCGGGGGCCCCTTCAGGTCGGGGGCCTGCACCGACCTGACGCTGCCTCCGCCTCGTTTGGGCTCCAGGTGTAACGGGTCGCTGCCGGGCGGAGACACGGCGCGGATGAAGAGCCGCTTCGTCCTGCGTCGAAGGAAAACGCCAAACGGAGTCCGACGCAGCACCGTGCATCCAAACTACACCCCGCAGGCCGCAAAGGTACGCACTTCTGTAGATTTACACAGATTTATTCAGCCGATATAATGTTACGTTTGAGACTGATACGCGATAATGACTTATGTATCGATAGTTTAAAGAAAGGTTTTGAGTCTTGTGTTTGTGCTGTGTTGCCCTGTGTGTTGTGTTGTGTGCTCTGTGCTCTGTTTGTATTGTGTGTTTGTGCTGTGTTATGTTGTGTGTTTGTGTTGTGCATTGTGCGTTGTGTTTGTGTGTTGTGTTATGTGTTGTGTTGTATCATGTCGTGTCGTGTTGTGCTATGTTGTGTTGTGTCGTGTTGTATCATGTTGTGTTGTATCATGTTGTATTGTGTTGTGTCATGTGTGTCGTGTCCTGTTGTGTTGTGTTGTATCATGTTGTGTTGTATCATGTTGTATTGTGTTGTGTCATGTGTGTCGTGTCCTGTTGTGTTGTGTTGTATCATGTTGTGTTGTGTTGTGTCATGTTGTGTCATGTTGTGTTGTGTGTTGTGTTGTGTCGTGTTGTATCATGTTTTGTTGTGTCGTGTTGTATCATGTTGTGTTGTATCATGTTGTATTGTGTTGTGTCATGTGTGTCGTGTCCTGTTGTGTTGTGTTGTATCATGTTGTGTTGTGTTGTGTCATGTTGTGTCATGTTGTGTTGTGTGTTGTGTTGTGTCGTGTTGTATCATGTTTTGTTGTGTTGTGTTGTATCATGTTGTATCATGTTGTGTTGTGTTGTGTTATGTGTGTTGTGTTGTATCATGTCATGTCATGTTGTATCATGTTGTATCATGTTGTATCATGTTGTGTGTGTTGTGTTGTGTTGTATCATGTCATGTTGTGTTGTTCAGGTGGTGAGCAGTCGTCAGCAGCACAGCATCTCGTTCAGAGTGAACCACAAACAGACTGTGGTGGTGGAGTACGTCCCCGACAGCAGCACCGACATGTTCCAGGTCTGAGCTTTACCCTCACACACACTCTGTCACACAAACAGGCCCATCGACTTTAACAACCAAACACTCTGAACACACAATGACTGATGGATGCTTGTGGAATGCACTTTTGCCTGCAGCGAAAAAAAACAAAAACAAACAAACAAAGGACAAGGAAATGGATGGCAATGGATGAAAAAATGCACTCGCTGATCAGGTTTAATTAAAACTCGACCTGATTTCATTTCAACGTTCTGCTACAGCGGCTTGAGTCTTGGGTTGGTGTTAGAGCAACTGCACTTTTACCTTTCGAATAGATTGTTTTCTGTTCTTCCGCCCCAGCGCTGTTAACTTGTGGAGTTCCTCAGGGATCTACTCTTGGCCCGCTCCTCTTTTCCGTTTCCGTGCTGCCATTTGCCCATTTCATCAGATGTAGCATTTGTGGTCGGATAAAGGACGTTAAAAAGGAAAATGTTCAGCTACAGTGACTTTTTTGAGCTTTAAACCCATAGAACTATAATTAAACCTGGAAGATGAATCCAAAATGGCGCCCTGTTCCTCCCTGTGGCCTGAGCTCATTGGCGCATGACCCCAAAAAATTGTCTTACTTCCGCATTTACTTCCTGATACGGAGGCGGCCATCTTTGTTTTACTTCCTGATACGGAGGCGGCCATCTTTGCTTTAGGGCGCCACGTGACGACACTCTTCATGTTAGACACACGTGAAGCGTCTGAAATGAAATAAAATACAACTTACAGGTGTCTCTAGTCGAGCCTTTTCCACGAGCTTCTGTTTGTATCGTCCGACGCTCGTTCATGTGACTCACACATGTTTGTGTGACGTCACTTCATATAAAAACTGTAATTTCTGTGATTTTAGAAACGGTAGAAAAGAACATTTCCTTCTATTTTATTTAAATACTGATAATAATTCAGTCCTGTCTGTGATTATAATGTGACATTTTATAAAAAGGCTGGTTCCAAGAGGCTGCAGTACCTCGCACGGCCACTAATCAATCTGGGACACGGACAGAGGGGGCGTGGCTTATCCAGTTCTTTTAATACATCCATGTTTAAACTCTGTTCTAACAATGTTCCGTCATCAAAAACATACCTGAAATAGCATTCAGTTGCATTCACGCTGTTTTTAGGAATTTTTAGTAGAAAATCCTCCCCTTCTGAGCGTCAAACACTTCTTGCTGAACTCCTTCTATCCGGGATGGATTTTCAGATCGTCTACGTCATTTATTCGAGAATCTTCCGCTGTTTTTAGTCCATAAATCATCGCTAAACTTGTTCTGAGCATTTCTGCCAAATCATCATTATAACATCTTTTCAGCGCTAACTTCACTAAATTGTATATACATTGCTGGCGCCATCTGCTGGCTGGATGCACTCAGTAAGTTCACACAGGCTGATCACGCCTGTCATAGAATGAATAAGAAACTTTTTTTTTTAACATGACATGGCAAATTTAAGGCACTCAGGGGCACATTTAAAGGCTAATAACAACATGAAAATACAGAACATTTTTCCTTTACGATCTTGAAAACAAAACCAATCAACTAAAAAGGCCTGTGGCAAAACTATGAAGTATCTCTGTGTATCT
The DNA here is from genome assembly GCA_019453435.1 of Rhinogobius similis. Classification (NCBI taxonomy): domain Eukaryota; kingdom Metazoa; phylum Chordata; class Actinopteri; order Gobiiformes; family Gobiidae; genus Rhinogobius; species Rhinogobius similis. Next base: position 7,397,985 of record CM033622.1, on the reverse strand, counting down.
GACCCAAACTGCACTCAAAAAAACAGAACTGCACAGGAGTTCATGCAAAAAAACAAAACAATTTATGCTGAAAAGTACTAGGAAACAGTGTATTTATGTTAGAGATATATATAAATCGGATTAAACTCATGATTCACTCCGAAATCTTTATCTAACTCACTCCATATCTTCACCTTTTCGCTGTTTTTGTCGTAAAAATCCTTTTAATCGAGATAAAATAATTAGTCGACTAAAACACCATCGACCAATTGATCGACTAAAAGAGATAAAACAATTCAAAAAAGCATAATATTTTTCCTTTGAATGTTGAGATTCAGAATACAAAGGGTGTGGACTCTTTTAGTAACATCGACAAAATCAGGTCATTCTTGAAAATCTGTTCACTACTGATTACTGCAATTGCCATTTGCACTTTTGTCCTGATCTCGTGTTCTTCTGTATTTATAATATTACATTTTTATCCTACACATTTTATTTTGCATGCCCTTATTTTATCAGAAGAGTCTATACATTTTACCTTTCTATTATTATTATTATTCATTGTTGTAAGTCACACCTCGGCGCCAAAGCAAGTTCCTAGTTTGTGAAATTTGTTCCCCCGACTATGACGATCAAAACCTTTCTGTTGTGTTCATTGTTTCTGAATGCTCTTTGCACAAAACCGCCTCCAGCTCATTTCAAACACTGCTGCTGGAATTTTAACAAATACCAAGAAACATGAGCACATCACTCCCATCTCAGCACCTCTTCACTGGCTGTGCACGAGTTTTAGAATTGATTTTAACACATTTTTCCTCAAACTACATTTTCTTTGTTAAATCTATGAAGAAGTGACGCTGTGTCTGTAGAGTTTCTCTGATTGACACTCTACTTTTGGCTTTTGTTGGTTTTGACAATTCCCCTTTCAAAGCTAAAGCTAATTTAACAAAAAATTAGTTTTAGGGACTAGGGACTAATAGGGACTAATAAAGTAATAAAGTCCAGGCAGAATCCATATAAAAGTCGTATAAAATTGTTTTGAATTGTAGTGTAATTTATAAATTTGGTGACAGTTGTGGAATTACCTCTAACTATGTCATATTTGCGCTTCTTCCTTTTGCTTCCTTTCTTCTGTCCTTCCCTTCCTCCTTCCTTTCTCCCTTATTTCCTTCCTTCTCTCCTTTCTTCTTTACTCCTTCCTTCTTTACTTCCTTTCTTCTTTCCTGTTGCCCTTCCTTCTCTCCTTCCTTTCTTCTTTCCTGCTGTCCTTCCTTCTTTCCTCCCTTCTCTTTCCTTCCTTCTGACTTTCTTTCCCTCCTTCGTTCTTTCCTTCCCTGTTTCCTTCTCTCCTTCCTTCTTTCCTGCTTTCTTCCCCTCCTTCTTTCTTTCTTCCTTCTTTCCTCCCTTCCCTTCCTTCCTTCCTTCCTTCCCCTCTTCTTTCCTTCCTTCCCTCCTTCGTTCTTTCCTTCCCTCCTTCTTTCCTTCCATCCCTCCTTCGTTATTTCGTCCCTTCCTTCCATCCTCCCCCCCTCCCTCCCTCCTACCTTCCTTCTTTCCTCCCCTCCTTCCTTCCTTCCTTCCTTCCTTCCTTCCTTCCTCCCTTCCATCTTTTTCCTCCCTCCTTCCTTCCTTCCTTCCTTCCTCCCTCCCTTCCTTCCTCCCTTCCTTCCTTCCTTCCTTCCTTTTAACAAAAATTAGTTTTAGGGACTAGGGACTAATTGGGACTAATAAAGTAAAAAAGTCCAGGCAGAATCCATATAAAAATCGTATAAAATTGTTTTGAATTGTAGTGTAATTTTTTTTGGAGTTTGATTTGACTGAAAATAAGTGGGTCACAATTGTGTTTTCATATTTAACACGTCCAGCAGCTTGATAATATCAGATGTGAATAAAAATAAATAAATCAATCTAGTGTCAGAATAGAAGGCCAGAATAGCAGCTGGTGTCATGAATCCCTTTTAAAGCCGTCCGTGTCTTGCTCTTGCGTCTGCAGATTGGTCGTTCCACAGAGGAGCCCATCGACTTCGTGGTGACCGGCTCAGACCCGGCGGCCGTCTCCAGGTTCTCCTGTCGTATCCTCTGCTCCAGGACGCCTCCGTACAGCGCCAGGATCTACGCCGCCGGCTTCGACGACTCCAGCAACATCGTCCTCGGGGTACGGACCGAGAAAGGCCGGCGTGTCTGCTCTTCGGCCTCGTCAAACTATAACCAGAGACACCTCAGTCTGGAGTCATCAAACTTTACACGACAATTAGCACCTAAGATGATATTTAGCTTTTAAAGTACCACCAGATCTAAACCTGGTCTAAAACTATAGAATTATATGAATAAAGTAGCTCTAAATGATCAATTAACTCAAAGAAATGACAAAATATATGGCTGGAGACATAAAGATCTTTAGCTTTAGCTTTAGCTCCTACACACAACAAACTGTACAATCTGGGACTTAAAGTTTATTTACAGGTTCTCATCTTTCTCTAATTCTGACTTAGTTTGGTGGGAGGACACATTTGTGAAGGTGCAATTTGTGAATAGATTTTGATAAATAAAAGTTTAATACGACAGGAAGTAGAGCTGAGTTCCCTCTGTGATGTCATCAAAAAGCATTGAAAATACACAGACAATTTACTGCAACGGACACAACAAAATAAAGGTGTTATCGAGTATTATTGATTGTCAGTTCATACCTTTTGTTTAATGTTTATGGATGTTGGCCCTTGTTTACAGTCTGGTTGCTATGGTGACCGTTGTGGAATTACCTCTAACTGTGTCATATTTGCGCTTCTTTCCTTCCTTCTTTGCTTCTTTCTTCCTTATTTTTTTGCTTCCTTTCTTCTATCATTCTTTCCTTACTTCCTTCTATCCCTCCTTCATTCTTTCCTTCCCTTCCTCCTTCCTTTCTCCCTTATTTCCTTCCTTCTCTCCTTTCTTCTTTACTCCTTCCTTCTTTACTTCCTTTTTTCTTTCCTGCTGTCCTTCCTTCTTTCCTCCCTTCCTTCCTCTATTCTCTTTCCTTCCTTCCGACTTTCCTTCCCTCCTTCGTTCTTTCCTTCCCTGCTTCCTTCTCTCCTTCCTTCTTTCCTGCTTTCCTCCCCTCCTTCTTTCCTTTCTTCCTTCTTTCCTCCCTTCTTCCCTTCCTTCCTTCCCCTCTTCTTTCCTTCCTTCCCTCCTTCGTTCTTTCCTTCCCTCCTTCTTTCCTTCCTTCCTTGCTTCTTTCCTTCCCTCCTTCGTTCTTTCCTCCCTTCCTTCCATCCTTGCTTCTTTCCTTCCCTCCTTTGTTCTTTCCTCCCTTCCTTCCATCCTTTTTTCCTCCCTCCCTACCTCCTTCTTTCCTCCTTCCTTCCTTCTTTCCTTCCTTCCTTCTTTCCTCCCTTCCTTCCTTCCTTCCCCTCTTCTTTCCTTCCTTCCCTCTTCTTTCCTTCCTTCCTTCCTCCCCGCCTTCCTCCCCTTCTTCCTTCCTTCCTTCCTTCTTTCCTCCCCTCCTTACTTCCTTCCTTCCTCCCTCCCTCCCTCCCTCCCTTCTTTCCTCCCCTCCTTCCTTCCTTCTTTCCTCCCTTCCTTCCTTCCTTCCTTCCTTCCCCTCTTCTTTCCTTCCTTCTCTCCTTCCTTCCTTCCTTCCTTCCTTCTTCCCTCCCCTCCTTCCTTCCTTCCTTCCTTCTTCCCTCCCCTCCTTCCTTCCTTCCCTTCCTCCTCCCTCCTTCCTTCCTTCCTTCCTTCCTCCTCCTTCTTCCTTCTTCCTCATTCCTCCTCCTTCTCTTCCTCCTTCTTCCTCCTTCCTCCTTCCTCCCTTCTTCCTCCCTCCATCCTTCCTTCCTTCCTTCCTTCCTTCCTCCCCTCCTTCCCTTCCTTCCTTCCTTCCTTCCTTTCTCTCCTCCTTCCTTCCTTCCCCTTCCTTCATTCCTTCCTTCCCTCTTCCTTCCTTCCTTCCTTCCTTCCTTCCTCCTTCCTTCCTTCCCTCTTCTTCCTTTCCTTCCTCTTCTTTCCTTCCTTCCTTCCATTCCTTCCTCCCTCTTTCTTCCTTCCTTCCTTCCTTCTTTCCTCCCCTCCTTACTTCCTTCCTCCCCCCCTCCCTTCCTCCCTTCTTTCCTTCCCTTCTTCTTTCCTTCCTTCCTTCCTTCTTCCTTCCTTCTTTCCTTCCTTCCCTCCTTCCTTCCTTCTTCCCTCCCCTCCTTCCTTCCTTCCTTCCTTCCTCCCCTCCTTCCTTCCTTCCTTCCTTTCTCTCCTCCTTCCTTCCTTCCTTCCTTCCTTCCTTCCTTCCTTCCTTCTTTCCTTCCTTCCTTCCTTCCTTCCTTCCTTCCTCCCTTCTTCCCTCCCCTCCCTCCTTCCTTACCTCCAGGAGAAAGCAGCAAAGTGGAGAACAGCGGACGGTCACATGGACGCTCTCACCACAAACGGGGTCCTGGTCATGAATCCTGGTCCGGGCTTTGGTCCTGAGTCTAATCCTGAGCCGTGTGAACCTGGATCGTCTGAGTCTGAGTCGTTTAAACCCGGCCTGTGGAAGGAAGTGTCTGTTTGTGGAGACATCTTCACCTTAAGAGAGACCCGAGCGTCACAGAAGAGAGGAGCCAGGGTGAGAAACACACACTTCATTATGTTTCACACGAGGAATAAAGGCCACTTATGACTCTAGACAAGCCGGCAACCATCAGTTATAATAATCATGACAAGGTGACTATGACAAAAACTAAATAAAAATTGTCTAAACAGAAAAAATATTTGTGTATTTTCTGTCTTCAGTCACCATATTTCAACCTTTATTTGGTTAAAGATGTATTTAAAAGTCTCAAAGTGCAATAGAAAAATTGTTCGCACTCAACAGCTGAAATAATTGTACATTTTAACATTTTGATTTATTAATTCCTCTGTCTTTGTTATAAAAGGTCTTTTGTCATGTGTTTTAGATTATGTTTAAACCCTTTACATGTCATCAGAATGACTGGCAGATTATCAGAATTAAATCCTTTTTTTATCTTTATAAAATTAAAAAAATAAACAATTTGTCATTTTCAAATCATATTTGAGCTTCACAAAAATATTAATTTCTGGTAAAATATGTCATATAATGGTAGAATTAAAACATATTGCAGGGCATTTGTCCAGTAAAACCTAAAATTCAAGATTGCTGTGTGTCTTTCATGATCTAGTAAATAAATAAAAAATGTTAAACAGAATGTTTAAGCAGCTCTGATGTCACTCATGTGTTTCGGAGTGCTTTTGCTTTGACAAAACCATCTTTTTTTTGTGTGATATTCTGAGGTAATCGAGTTTCTCCATCAACATCACATTGTCTCACTTCACTCTTGCTCCATTCAGGAATTTAGTTGTTGCTCACAAACTTTTAAATGGTCCATTATCCAGAAAACAATTATAATTCTCAAAACTGAAATAGTTGACTAATCAAAATGATTCCCATTAGCTACTGCAGCCCTGTGTTAAAAGACAAATATCATATCAAAATAACCATGTTCTAATATTGTTCCTCATCCAAACACACCTGGAGTTGCATTTAGCTTCAGTCACATTATTTTTGTGAATCCAGATTTGAAAATCCTCTCCCACCGACACACAAAAACACTCATTTGATGTATTACGTTTTTTGATGTGCGATGGCTAAGAGAATCTTCTTTTCTGTTTTTAAGTCCATAAATCGCTCTGAACATTTCTTCCTCTAAACATAATCATTACAGTTGCGTCACAGCTCAGCTCGGCTCTCATTACAAAGCACTATGTATAAACAAACATGTGTAATTGCCTCTGCAGCCAGTAGATAGAGCCACAGCTACAAAGTTAGATTGTTCTGTTAGTTTTAAAAAGACACTCAAGCAGGTTTAAAGCACAATAACAGCACAAATAATGAGTGCTTGTCCTTCAATTACCCGTGCCTGTGTTGCGCCCCCTGCAGGTCAAAGGCGAGTCTAACCTGCTGGTGGACGGCTCTCTGGTGGACCTGTGCGGCGTGATGCTGCTGTGGCGCTCCCTCCACGGTCTGTCCCGCTGCCCCACGGACGCGCTCCTCGAGTCCCACCGGCAGGAGCTCAACTCGGACCGGCCGCAGTGCCCCGTCGGCTACTTCACGCTCTCCTTCCCGTCCCGACCGCCGCGACTCGACCCGAACGTGGACCCGAAGCAGCCCTGGGTGTACGTGCGCTGCGGCCACGTGCACGGCTACCTGGAGTGGGGGAACCAGTGCCCCATGTGCCGGACGGAAAGCGCGTACGTGCCGCTGTGGCTGGGCCTGGAGCGCGGCTTCTACGTGGATTCGGAGAGGCCCACGCACGCGCTGGTCCCGTGCGGTCACGTGTGCTCGCGCCGCACGGCCGAGTACTGGAGCCACGTGCGCACGCCCCACACGCACGCCCCGACCCGCGCCCCCCAGGACGTGAGGGGGCTGCAGAACTCGTGCCCCTTCTGCCTGAAGCCGCTGGACGCTCAGACGCCGAACGTGCACCTCATATTTCAGACGCTCATGTAGACCTGCTCAGAATATATCATGATAAACGATAAAAGAACTCCTGCTGCGGCTGTGAAAAGTATCACAAATCAGATATAAACTGAAACTAAAACTACCATCGAAGGCGGAGGCGGATTTAGTATTAGGCATCAGGTCACAATTGCCTTGGGCCCCCAACCAGAAGGGGCCCCAATGACACCCCCTTCCCGATCATCGTAGACGTAAGGCTCTGAAACCGTTGCTTTTCTCTTAATATCACGGTAAAGTGGAAAAAGAAAAGACCGACAAAATAGTCTGGGATCGTCAAATGTAAAAATAAAGTTTGAAATATAACATTATAAAATTAAATAAATTAAAACCATCTTTTTAAATCAACTGAACATGCATCAACAAACGGAAAATACGGTCTGATTCCATAAATATTCTTCTGGGGAAGGACCCCCAAATCCCCTGTAATTTTAGTCATTTAAATTTAAATTTTCATTCATTTTAATAGTTACACACACGCACACACACATACATACACGCGCACGCACACACGCACACGCACACACACACCTACACACACGCACACACACGCACACACACACACACACACATGCACACACACACACAGACACACACACACACACACACACACACACACACACACACACATGCACACACAGACACACACACACATGCACACACACATGCACACACGCACACACACACACGCGCGCACACACACACACACACACACACACGCATATTTTACATCTAGAAATTCCAACCTTTATTTATATAATATTTAATATGTATTTAAAGCCCCAGTGTGGAACTTTTTTGCCAAAATATTATTAAAATAAAAGCATATTTGTGTTTTATAACACTAAAACTTAGAAAAACATCTGCTGTGCATCTCCACAAACCTAACTCGTACTGACTCTTCCCATTTGTTTCCATGGAAATGTTGCATTTTTGGCCATAATATTCCACAGTATGGCATTAAACTTATCTATCTCCATGAATCCACCGAAGTATGGTTCTTCTGGGACACGGCTCGAAACTGGGACTGTCCCGGGCAAATAGGGACGTCTGGTCACCCAACGCCTGAGCCGAGCTGTTCATTTAGAGATTGTGCCTGATTGTGCCTGATTCACCTTCAGATATGATCAAAAAGTGTCTCTGGAGAAGTTTGTGAGAATTACACTTTATTATAACACACTGTACATTTAACGTTTACTGATGTTGATGTATTAAAATGATGTGATCTGATGATATAATGTGAAAACATGTTGAATAATGTGAAGCTGTTAATAAACACACGGAAATCAATGGTTTAACTTCTGTCAGTGTGAAGCACGATAATGTCAATGTTTGTTTTGTTTTGTGTGTGTACAGTGTAGACCAGGCATGTCCAAACTCAGGCCCGGGGGCCAAATGTGGCCCTCAGACTAATTTTTCTTGGCCCTTAGTCTTCCTGGTGAACTGGCCCACATTGTCCTGATAAGTACTATTTACAGCACATTTCAGATTTTCTACAATTCTAACCTAAATATCTAACATTTTGGTGCCACACAGACCTGATATTAAGGCACTGAGACTGAATGTAGATGTGGTGGAGCTTAAAACATCAGATAAATGCAGCTTTTTTTAACGTTTCACGATTGATTTGTGGCCCTCCGCTTGGTCTATATTTCAGTATGTGGCCCTCGATGGAAAAAGTGTGGACACCCCTGGTATAGACTCTTTAAAATTTGATTTCTGTAAGTATAAAGGTCAGTTAGTTTGCATTTCTATAACAAACGATCGGCAAGTTCAATTACAATTCTCTATCCTTAAAAGTGTATTTTAGCTTCAAAAGAATCTAATTTATGGTGTAGTATCTAATAAATCTCTAGATAAAATTGTGGGCTCAACATTTCTGTGAGTATTTTTCCAGTTAAACCCATAAATCTGGATTGTTCCTTCATCAAAAATGCAAAGAGTTGATCATAATTTCCTCAAACATGATGTAAAATACAATAATAAATGTGTTTAAAGCAGCTCTGGTGTCACTCACATGTGTCTGAGGCTTTTCATTTTACAAAATCATCTCAATTTTTCATATTTTGTGATATTCTGACGTCAATCCCAGTTTCTCAGTGAAATCACATTATGTTGCACTTCACTTTCGCCTCCGTTCTGAATTTAGAATGTTTTTCTTTACAGACTTTTAAAGGGTCTATTGTTAAAATGCTTGACCTGCAACACATAAACAGCAGAATGAGCCATATAGTTACTTATTCAACCCTAAACAGCTCAAATCTTGTCATAGAGTCATAAAAGAAATCCTAAATGTCTTGCCACTTTTGCAAATAAACAGTTAAAAAACATTGAGACCTGAAATATATTGGTCCATCTGTCAAATACTGAGTGATCACGGCTGGTCTACGCTTAATGATTAAACTTTATGCAAATGATTGTTTTAAAGTGAATTCAAAGTGACTCTAGACTGTGCTTCTCAAACAGTGGCACTATTTGGTTTTGTGTAATATATGACCTTTACCATTGTAATAATTATTCTTATATATTTATTCCTATATTTTATTTCCTTGTCTGTTTTCCTTCTCATTGGTCTCAGGTTGTTTGCCTTGTTGGACTGTAATAATAAACTTATAACAATATAATTTGGTGTCTTCTTTATATCTTTCATTTCAGTGATTCTCTCACATTAAATCTAAATTCTATGGTTTTAAGTGTTTGTGTTGGAAAAAAGCAACACATTTGAATTTCCAGAGTAGAAAGGTCAGTTAGTTTGCTTTTCTATAACAAACCATGGACAAAATACAATTTTCTAGTGTTAAATTTGTATTTTAAGCCTCAAAAGAATCTAATTTATGGAACAGTATCTAATATATCTCTAGATAAAATGAAAAATTATCGTGAGCTCAACATTTCTGTGAGTATTTTTCCAGTAAAACCCATAAATCTGGATTGTTCTTCATCAAAAATACAAAGAGTTGATCATAATTTCCTCAAACATAATGTAAAATACAATAATAAATGTGTTTAAAGCAGCTCTGATGTCACTCACATGTGTCTGAGGCTTTTCAATTTCCAAAATCATTTACATTTTTCATATTTTGTGATATTCTGAGGTTAATCCCAGTTTCTCAGTGAAATCACATCATGTATTAATAAACTTGATGGCATCAAAATGTAATAATGTCAATAATTCGATCTAAATTCTGCTGGTTTTAAATGATTGTGTTGGGAAAAAGGAACACCCAGAGTACTAAGGTCAAGTTAGTTCATTATTCTATTAAAAAGGATGGACAAAGACACATTTCTCGCCTTAAAATTGTACTTGAGCTTCAAAAAAAGTCAAATTTATGGTATGATTTCGTATATATCTCTACATGAGTATTTTCCAGTAAAACCCATAAATCTGGATTGTTCCTTCATCAAAAATGCAAAGAGTTGATCATAATTTCCTCAAACATGATGTAAAATACAATAATAAATGTGTTTAAAGCAGCTCTGATGTCACTCACATGTGTCTGAGGCTTTTACTGACACTAAACCATCTACATTTGTCATATTTTGTGATATTCTGAGGTTAATCCCAGTTTCTCAGTGAAATCACATCATGTTCCACTTCAGTGTTTTTGTTTACAGACTTTTAAAGGGTCTATCCTCAGTCATTTCCTTTAAAATGAGACAAACTTGGGCGCACGCGTCAGGAGCGGAGACAGAGGCGCGCACGAGACGATGGAAAGCTTTTGACACACGGGTCCCTCCCACCCCGTGACGTCAGGCCGCGTCCGCACCAATCGCCGCGTCCGTGGGCGTGGCCGCGGTCCAAATTTTCCGCGGCGCTGACAACGGGCCGAAACAGAAGAGCATCCCGGTTTCAACTGGTTCAATCCGGTCTATGTGTGACTGAAGCATGGGCAAAGAGGACCAGCTCCACGCACCAACGCAAACAACACTGCTCTGCAACTGTGTGCGCGAACAGAGACAGAAATAAACCACCAGACTGACTCACTGAAGCGTTTATCACCCGCTATTTGGGCGACTTTACAGCGAATCTGAAGGGTTAGCCTAGCTGCGTGAAGGAAGCTAAGCTAAAACTCTATTGGCTTTGCTGTAGCCGAGTAAACCGTTGCTAGCCTCGTAGGTTTACCGAGTCATCTTTTTGAAATATTTCTGATCACTGGGAGAAATTATACATTATATCGCACTGAAACGGCTGGACGTGTTTAAATATACCGTCAAGGATTGATAAGTATTTAATTTGAAGTTAAACAGAGAAAGCTAGCGTTAGCATCAACGTTAGCTGTAAATATCTTTCAAGTTTCTTCGTGAGGATCAGCTCCTCTGCGCTAAATCCTTATATTCTGGTTCTTTTCGGCTAAAAGGCAAGACAATAAAGGTAAGTTCTTCTAAAATACTAAACCTGTACAAGCTAAATTGGCACAGCATCACCTTCAAGTTTTTATAAATGAAATATGATAATTATTTATATTGTTGTTATATTTTCCCGTTTCTTAACATTAAACTCCGCTTGTCTGCCACTTGTGTAAAAACACTTCCTTTCTGAAACACTTTTTAAACTCTTAATAGTTTATTGAGAGAGACGTGATCATCTCAAACGTTTTCAAGTTTAAACATTAGATGGTGCTGTTTCACATTTTCAATCATTACAAAATCTTATGCATTTGGATTAAATAAACAAACAACTGCATAGAAAAACCTTCATGTAATTTAGAGTTATACAGAAGAAATATAAGTTTAACAAAGAATAAAGACTGAAAATGTACTTTTAAAAACTTTTCCTGGTCTTTTGTAATTCATTTTAATCAACATTTTGTTAATGTTACAGAGATTTAAACAAACAAACAAAAAAAAAAGATAATATTCCAATGGTTGTTTTGTAGATTAGAATTAGAATATTGTATGTTGTCCTTGATAAATAATGACCTCCAAAAAGAGACTGAAGGGTCTAGTGTAACCTTCCAAAGTCTAAAGTGATATTTTTGCACTTTTAGGGTACATTTTATGGTCAGTTGAAGTTTTGTGTGATACTTGAACCTCAACAAGACACATTCCTGATGAGAGGTGGACTATAAGTCCAATTTTCTTATCAGGTTTATAATTTGTTGTTTAAAAATGTTCCAAAATTGTTGATTAAAAATAGAAATAAAATAAAACAATGTGGCAAACTTTTAGATAAGATTATATGGTGATATTTCTGTTCTTTTGTATTAAATGTGACAGACATTTCACATTTGTCTGATAATTAAACCTCGTCTAATACATTAAAGACATGTTTTAACATATTTCTCACACTGGATTGGCATAATAACGTCTGAATATTGTTATCTGGATACTCCAAAAAATGTCAATATTGATTTTGTCATTGTTGCCTGCCCCTGTTCCTGATGCACTGTTAACATCTGAATTTTACTGTTGACATTTTACATTTTTGTCAGTATAGTCCAGCTCTAGGTGCACATTGTAAACATGTCATGGACCAAAAAAATTTGAAAGAACTTGTACAAGAATCCCATACTTGTTCAAAACTACAAGCCTAAACTGAAGACTAAAGAAATGACTGATCGACCAAAGACTTCCTTCTCTGCGTTGATAGTCGACTTAAAGTGGGCGGGGCACTAGCGAAAGCTCTCGAACCTACTCTGTCTTTCTAATGTGACCAAGTATCTCTGTAATCAAAGTGCAACGGCAGACAACGAGATTACAGAAGATCATGCAACCATAGATACAGAACTATTAACTTTTATGTATTCATCTGTTAAAATTGTAGCTTAAACTTTCAATTTACAACTAAATCTCTAGATAACTCACTTCATGCCTTCTCTTTTCTGCAGTTATGAATATAAATAATTTAAAGTCCCCCCAAATAAACAAATCAACTAATGACTAGGGTTGTAGTCGACTAACGGAATCCTTGGTCGACTAAAGACCTGCCGTAAGTCGACTAAAAGGGTGTGTAAAACTCTACATGTATTTAACCCAAACTGCACTCAAAAGACCACAACCGCAGAGGAATTCATGCAAAAACAGCTATTTATATTGAAAAATAGTAATTTAAAAATATAAATACACCAGTAAACAGTGTATTTATATGTTAGAAGTTAGATTAAACTCATGATTCACTCCATATAATTTTGTTTTTGCCAAATCAATTCTTCTAATCTACATAAAATAATCAGTCAACAAATGAAAATGTTGGTTGACTAACACCATTGACCAAGTAAAGTAAAGGATTACAGCCCTAATAATGACTAACACTTCACTTATTAATCGACTAAATAAAGATGATGACGATTTCTTTATTTCGAACAATCAGTCTTCAGTTTTCATACATTTCTCGTAATTTACATAAAATGACAAGAAGATGAAGAAGAAGAAAAAAAATACTTGAATGTATCGAGTTTTTCTTAATTATTTTTTGCTCGGAAAGGAGTGAGATGAAGTCCTAGTGCATATGATGAATATTTTAATATGCTTCCTGTACATTAATTATTAAATCAAACCATTAACAACCCATAGTATACACTAAGATACAATTTACAAAACAAAATTCATGATATTTCCTTTTAAATAATGTTATATTTCCAAGTTAACAAGTCAAACCTGAAATATTCACTAACATACAATTTTACAAAACTTATAATATTCCCTAGTATACAATAAATAAATAAAGATGAATAATGAACCACAAAAGTCTCAGCCTTAGTTTGTGTGTTTTTGTGAGTCATCTGGTTTTTCATTTTGTGTTCTCGCTCCAGAAGCTCTATGCCCGCTGAAATGACCATGTTGGCCGATCACCCAGCACGACAACTGCTGGACTTCAACCAGAAGCTCGACATCAACCTTTTGGACAATGTCGTCAACTCCATGTACCACGACATCGGGTCCCAGGTGAGAGCCACATGAACGGGAAAGATCGCACCTCAAACAGTGAAACATGAGAGAATACGACTGGAGAATACTGGGAGGCATTGGATTTTCTGCTCTTACGTCTGTAGTGAAGAAGTAAAAAAAACAAGTCTTCACGGATGCAGAATAGAAATATTTATGTTACTTAATAATAGTAACCAGATAACTGTAGAATTCAAACTGAGGCACATATTAGTAAAAATTATTAGTATATTATTTGTGTCAAAGCAGACGCTCGTGTAAGAGATAAGAGATCCTTTATTTGTCCCACAATGGGGAAATTCCACTGTTGCAACACACAGTTTAGAACAGGAATGAATGAGATAGTTGCATGCAATAAAAATAGGATAAATAAACATGATAATAAAAATACAATATAAAGTATAGAGTATAAGGTATAAAGTGCACACTCTTATTTACAGTAAAATGGCAACTAAAGTGGCTTAAGTGTCTTGTTATTGTGTATAAATAGTATGTTAAATTATATTGCACATGATTATCACAGGTGACTGACACATGTGTGAGTGTCTGTGCAGCTGTCCACAGCATTAAGATTCCAGTCTGTGGCGTTTCATAAAATCAGAAGAACCCCTGGTGGTGTTTCATCTTCACTCTTGTGTTCAGAGTGTACAGTGTGTGTAGACACTGCTCTTCTGGTCGTGTGTGTCATGTCTGGCCTGAGCTCGTGCTGCTGCTGGAACACCAGGAGCCACAGGGGGGCGCTGGAGGGACTGTCCTTGTGCCCTTGGGCCAGACACCTCACCCACATATGAAAGTGGTGTGTGAATGATTGACGGTGGTCTGAGGGGCTGATGGCACAGATTAGAAGCCTCGTCCCTGTCAGTCTGCCCCAGGCAAGTGGCTTATCTTCACAGAGTGTGGAGTGTAAGAATAATGACAACAGTGCAGCGCTTAGACCAGTGGTGTCCAAACTTTTTCCATCGAGGGCCACATATTGAAATACTGACCAAGCGGAGGGCCACAAATCAATCGCGAAACGTTAAAAAAAGCTGCATTTATCTGATGTTTTAAGCTCCACCACATCTACATTCAGTCTCAGTGTCTTAATATCAGGTCTGTGTGGCACCAAAATGTTAGTTATTTAGGTTGGAATTGTAGAAAATCTGAAATGTGCTGTAAATAGTACTTATCAGGACAATGTGGGCCAGTTCACCAGGAAGACTGAGGGCCAAGAAAAATTAGTCTGAGGGCCGCATTTGGCCCCCGGGCCTGAGTTTGGACATGCCTGGCCTAGAGAGACTTAGACAAATGTGTAAAGCACATTACATACGTATAAGGCATTGTTGTTATAATGTTGGTGATTTAATAAATGCAGGATAAACCGAACAACAAATAATTAAGCCATTTTGTAATTGTTATGTCAAGGTTTTATACTAAAATAATGCAACTTAAAGTATAATTCTTTAATAAAACAGTATAAATCCATTACCATGGAACAGAATATGTCACAAAATACTCTTTGATGCAGGTGTTAAGTATTTTGCAGCTAAATACATTCAGCAGTGAGTAGTATGTTTGATGAACAGATTTGTTTATAATTTGTTTGTAGCAACGTGTGGCTCAGGAGGTGCTGACGAACCTCAAAGATCATCCAGACGCCTGGACCAGAGTCGACACCATCCTGGAGTTTTCACAGAACATGAAGACCAAGGTACGGACAGTAAATAAACGCAGTCCGCCTCTCGGTGACAACGTTTGAAGCCTCATTTGTTTCTGTTCCGTCGCAGTATTACGCGCTGCAGATTTTGGAGGCTGTGATTAAAACTCGTTGGAAAATCTTGCCCCGGCACCAGTGCGAAGGCGAGTCTCAAATACTTACATAAGATCTGCTCTAAACACATCATACTTAGTCATAATAATTTAACGTCATGTTTCAGGCATCAAGAAGTATGTGGTTGGTTTGATAATCAAGACGTCTTCAGATGCTACGACTGTGGAGGTCAGTGCTCTTCAAACAGGTTCATCTGAGGGACTTTTACTTTGTCAATGCATGTTTAAGAAATGTTTTTGTTTGTGTTTTTGCAGAAAGAAGGAGTCTACATTTCCAAACTCAACATGATCCTGGTTCAGGTAAATGTTTATACTTTTTTACTTGTGACATAGATCTACTCGAAGAAGTGTCCAGTGGCACTTACGGATGAAATAATAACCGAAATATTGTCGAAAGTCACTATAAAAATGTGACCGATTGATTAAATGCATTGTTTTGTTGCTGCAACGGCTAAAAAACAGAGGTTTGACAGTTTGTGTAAAGTTTATAATCACTTCCTGGATCGAGCATCTTGGACCATAAATATAATAAAACAATAAATATAATAGTAATAATTGACTATATTTGACCAGTAAACCCATTTATTTGCCCAAAACTCAAAGTAAGGGGTACTCTGAGTGTGAAACAAACCTTAGGGGGTCCTCAAAGACAAGACAAATACACGCTGGGAACCACTGGACTTTTAAAGGATCACCTCTAGGGACGGGACAATAAACAATAATATCGTTTATCGTGATAAAAAGGGAAGACAATAATCGTTTGTGCTACATTTTGTTTAATCGTGATAATTGCCAACAAAGATAATCGCCATTTTCTCACCAGATTGTGCAGAAAAAAAGTACCCTTTATGTTCTCTTCTAGATCGTTTTTGTTTTCACTTATAATAAAGTACAAATATGTCAGAAGTTATTTATAACGAGAAAGTCTTTATACGTCACATTTTCAAACTGTCAGCAATTTTAACAACTGTCGTGATATTATCGTTAATTGCAATTATTTTGGCCGTGAAAATCGTGACAGAAAATTTCAATATCGTCCCGTGCCTAGTCACCTCATGTCCACCTTGTCAGTCAGAGCATGTGGAGCGTTGCTAAGATGACGCTGCACAAACGTTGACATTAGGGCTACAGTCGACTAAAGAAATTCTTGGTCGCCCGATTAGGCGACTAAAAGTGGGTGTGGTTAAAAATATATCAAAACTATGAAGTATTTCCATGCAAAGTGCACTTGAAAGACCACGACTGCAGTGGAATTCATGCAAAAATCACTGTTTTTACAGTTAAGTACAAGGCAACTGTGCATTTGTGTGTCGGACTCCAAAATCTACAGCTAATTCACTCCATATCTTCTCGTTTTTGCCATATTAATCCTTTAAATCCCTCAAGGGGTACATGAGGATTTACCGGGGGGACTTGGAATGGTTTCAGGTTTTAAATGAAGATGAAATAAAGTGTCATTAGTTGTAAATTTAGCATCTTTTTGGAGTATCTTGGCCCATAAATATAATGAAAACAAAAACATATATTAGTAATAATTGACCAAATTCGAATAGTAAACCCATTTATTTGCCCAAAACTCAAGTTAAGGGGTACTCTGAGTGTGAGACAAAGCTTATAGGGGGTACTCGAGACAAAACAGTTTGGGAACCACTGGACTAGACGACTAAAGTTGACGTCGTGCGTGTTTTTCTCAGATCTTGAAGCAGGAGTGGCCGAAGCACTGGCCGACCTTCATCAGTGACATCGTGGGCGCGAGTCGGACGAGCGAGAGTCTGTGTCAGAACAACATGATCATCCTGAAGCTCCTGAGTGAGGAAGTGTTCGACTTCAGCAGCGGGCAAATGACTCAGGTCAAGGCCAAGCACCTGAAGGACAGGTCAGACCAGAGCAGAAATGTGTTTGGTTCCACTCGAGCCAAAAGTATAAAACCCAGCCGTGATTTTCTGAAATGTGAATGTTGTTTTCTGTTTGGTTTTCCAGCATGTGCAACGAGTTTTCGCAAATATTTCAGCTGTGCCAGTTTGTTATGGTAAGACAAACAGTTCTACGACATGACACGTTTCTATTATCTTTTATAAGTGTACAATATTCACCTTATTCCAGAAGTTGTCGTACGCGCCGCCATCTTGTTTCCGTTGTAGTTCACACGGAGCAGACGAGCTCAACAGAAAATAAGTTCTACTCGACTAAAAAGACGTTTTCAGGAAATCGTTGTGACTTGTTGTTGCTCGTGTTCATTAAACATTTTACACAAATCAATCTACTTTATGGAACATTTTAGCGTCAGACTTTTCGTGTTTTGTCACTTACTGTCACCTGTTTCTCACTTATTGTCACATTTTCGTCACCTTTTCCCTGCATTTTTGTCACTTTCTTCTGTTCTTTGTCAAGTTTTTGTCACTTTTACTCACGTTTTTGTCACTCATTTAGTCACATTTTTGTCACTTGTTGCGTTTTCGTCACTTATTGCTGCATTTTTGTCACTTTATTCAGTTTTTTCCACGTTTTTGTCACTTTTAATCACATTTTTGTCACTTTTTCTCACTTTTAGTTGCGTTGTTGTCACTTATTGTCGTGCATTTGTCACTTTCTTCCGTTTTTTTGTCACATTTTTGTCAGTTATTTAGTTACGTTCTTGTCACTTGTTGCGTTTTCGTCACTTATTGACGCATTTTTTCCACTTTATTCTGGATTTTTCCACGTTTTTATCACTTAATCGCATTTTTGTCACATTTTTGTCTACTCGACTAAAAAGATGTTTTCAGGAAATCGTTGTGTTGTGACTTGTTGTTGCTCGTGTTCATTAAACATTTTACACAAATCAATCTACTTTATGGAACATTTTAGCGTCAGACTTTTCCCTCGTTCGTCATTAGCTTTAACAGAGTTCTCGTCAAACGGAAGTGCGTTTACAACAAAAGTGCAAAAAACGCCAAAAGTGGGCGGGGCAGAATAAGGTGAATAAAATCCCTCACTCATTAAACATCCATAAATGCTTTGTTTTTCAGGAGAACTCCCAGAATGCCCCTCTGGTCCACGCCACGTTAGAGACTCTGCTGCGTTTCCTGAACTGGATTCCTCTCGGATACATCTTTGAGACCAAACTCATCAGCACTCTGGTCTACAAGGTAAAACGCTCTGTTCTGTGCGATACGGCAAACAATTATCATGATTTTCTCGGGGCCTGATCATGATTTCAGTTTTATTACGATTCGTGTTTACTTTGTATTTTTCTATTGCCTTTAGACTGTGATTAGATTTCCATTTATGTTTTCATAATAGGGCTCTGTTCAAATTCACATTTTAAACAAAATTTTGTCGCTTTTAGTGGCATTTTTGTCATATTCAGTTGTGTTTGTCAGAATAGTGTAAAATGTATTGAGAATGTTGAGAAAATAAGCTACACTTTGTTGTTTTTAGTCACGTTTTTGTTGTTTTCGCGTTTGTTAGTGCAGTTTTGTCACTTTTGAACGAATTTTTATTGCATTTAGTAGTGTTTGTTGCTTCAGAACCTGTTTGTACATATCCAAACTACAGAGCTAACTGCAACCATTAAAATTCAGATTTTGTGTGGATTTGGTTTAATTGTGCCGCTCTGGTCTTTAAGAGGTAAATAAAGTCATCTGCTCAGAGGCTTCAGAGGCTAAACAACAGGAGAAAAAGTGTGTTTGAACAGACAGCTGCATTAAAGACACAAACAGTGATTCACGATACCACCATTTCACTAAAATAGCAGAAGTATTTTGATTCTTTCAGATGTTTTGGTGCTTTGAGTCGCGTTTGTTGTTTTTAGTCACTTTTTTGATGTTTTCAGATCCGTTTTTCTCACTTTTAGCCACATTTTTGTCACTTTCAGTTGCATTTTTGTTGCTTTTAGTCACTTTTTAATGCTTTCAGATGTTTATGTTGCACTGAGTCGCGTTTGTTGTCTTTTGTCACTTTTTTGTCGCTTTTAGTCGCGTCTTTGTCACTTCTAGTCGTGTTGTTGATGATTTCAGATGTTTTGGTGCATCGAGTCAACGCGTTTTTGTCGCTTTTGAACTCATTTTTATCACTTTTGGTCGTGCTTTTGTCTCAGAACATGTTTGTACAAATCCAAACTACAGTGTGAGCAGTTTTTATTCAAATCGAAGCAAGATATTTTTTGTTGTTTGTGGAAGAAATTACTCTTTGTGATTTTCTAACTACATCCATTAAATTGTGTTTTTGTGTGGATTTGGTTTAATTGTGCAGCTCTGGCCTTTAAGAGGTAAATAAAGTCATCTGCTCAGAGGCTTCAGAGGCTAAACAACAGGAGAAAAAGTGTGTTTGAACAGACAGCTGCATTAAAGACACAAACAGTGAATCACGATAACACGATTTCACAAAAATATCACTCAAACCTAAAACAAATACAGTAAAATCCAATGTTAAATGTGTTTAAAGCAGCTCTGATGTCACTCCCTGCTTTTTCTTTGACAAAATCATCTACATTTTTCATATTTTGTGATTTTCTGAGCTTAATCCCAGTTTCTCCAGTGACTCACATTATTTTCCACTTCTTTTTTGTCTCCAGTTTCCTCAATTCAGAATGTTTTTTACTCACAAACTCTTAAAGGTTTTGTTTCCTTGTGTGTTCTTAGTTCCTGAACGTGCCGATGTTCCGTAACGTGACTCTGAAGTGTCTGACGGAGATCGCCGGCGTGAGCGTGAGCCAGTACGAGGAGCAGTTCGTCAGCCTCTTCACTCTGACCATGTGCCAACTCAAACAGGTGAGAACGGACGACACTCGAGCAGAGGACGAGCGGCACACTTGTAGAAAGATAAAGTAGAAGTTAGAGCTGACAGGAAACATGAGGCCTTGAGTAACAAAGAGGAGGTGTTTTTGATGTTAAGTTTGCTGTTTCAAAGCAAAGAAACCTCTGTAACGAACATGGGATGAATTCAAGGTACAATTTTAAAAAATCACACTGTATGTAACATGTACCTTTTCCATTTAAAGGAAAAATATTCTGCATTTTTCATATTATTATCCTTTAAACATGCTCCTGAGTGCCTTAAATTTGCCATCTCATGTTTTAAAACAAAAAAAAAGTTCATTCTGTTATCAGTCACTATGAAATGACACTGGGTGCATCCAGCCAGCAGATGGCGCCAGCACTACATACAATCTAGTGAAGTTGGTGCCAGGTATGGGACAATAAACAATAATACCGTTTATCGTGATAAAAAGGGAAGATACGAATCGTTTGTTACAGTTTGTGTAATCGTCAACAAAGATAATCGCCATTTTGTCACCAGATTGTGCAGAAAAAAAGTACTCTTTATATTCTCATCTAGATCATATTTGTTTTATAATAAAGTACACATATGTCAGAAGTTATTAATAATGAGAAAGTAATGTCTTTATACGTCACATTTTCAAACTGTGCAATTTTAATAACTATCGTGATATTATCATTAATCACAATTATTTTGACCATGATAATCGTCACATAAAATTTAAATATCGTCCCAGGCCTAGTTGGTGCTGGAAATACATTCTGATGTGGATTTGTTGCAGCAGTGATCGTGTTTAGAGGCAGAAATGCTCAGAAAGAGTTTAGGGATGATTTAAGGACTAAAAACAGCGGAAGATTCTCTGATAAGTGACATGAAGTCTGAAAATACGTCCCGGATCGAGTGACGTGTGTTTGACGCTCGGAGGGGGAGGATTTTCTAATAAACATTCCTCAAAACAGCGTGAATGCAGCTGAATGCTACTCCAGGTGTGTTTTTGATGATGGAACATTGGTAGAACAGAGTTTAAAGCTCAAAAAAGTCACTGTAGCAGAATATGTGTCTTTTAAAAGGACAAATTAACATTGTGCAAAATGTACTTTTTGAGCTTTTAACCCTGTTCTAACATTATTTCGTCATCAAAACCGCACCTGGAGTTGCATTTAGCTTCATTCAGGCTATTTCGATGAATCCTGGGTAGAAAATCCTCTCCCTCTGACCATCAAACACACCCGTTTCTGAATTCCTTCGATACGTGAGGTTTTTTCGATGTGGCGCCGAGAATCTTCTGCCAGACTCGTGCTGAGCGTTTCTTCCTCCAATCACGATCGCTACAACTGTGTCAACAACGATCAACACGGCTAGAACCAAGGTGTTTTTTAAATGTGCGTAATGGCCTCTGCTGCCTTTAGATGGAGCCACAGCCAAGTTACTCTGGCGTCTCCCAAGGCTCCAAGAAAGTTACAGTATATTTTTCTTTATAAAAACTGTTTATTTTTAGTTGTTTAGTAAATGTAAAAGATACTAGAGCATGTTTAAAGCCCAACAACAGAACAAATAACACATAATATTTGTGCATTAAAACGGCGACTGGTGCTGTCAATTTTCCATTCAGGCTAAACGGCTAATTATACATTTCAGAAACAGATCTTAAGCCAAATTTGAGGTGTTGCGATTATCCCTGAGCAAGTCTCTTATATTTTTCATTGACATAGTTCGGTGGGAGGGCACCTGTGGTAAATATTTATCATAGTTTTACATTTGTGAAGTTGCAGTTTGTGAAGAAATGAAAAAAATTAAAGTTTAAAATGACAGAAAATGGTGCTGAGTTGTAAAACAGAATCCCTCTGATGTCATCAATAGGCGACGTACCTTTTGTAAATACAGAGACAACTTCAAGAGACAGTTTAAACCAAAATAAATGTTTATCAGGTATTATTCATTGTCAATTCCAAACTATATTGTGATTTATATGGATGTAGGCCCTTGTTTACAGTCTGGTTGCTATGGTAACAGTTGTAGAATTACCTCATTATTTGTGCTCGTGTTCAACCAGGAAGTGACATTATAAACTTTACGAAAACTGTCAAACTGGGGACAAAATGTTTAGTAAAATCTTAAATATAATCATTACGTTTTAGTCAAATGTGTTTTGAACCTGTCAGATGCACTTTAAATCCATTAGGTTTGGCTTCACTGATGTTTAATTAGTGCTGGGTGATACGGTGATAAAAATCAAACCGTGAGCTGGTCCCTGTGACAATCAATCTGCTCTTTTTATGACAGTGTCGTGATTGACTGTTTGTGTCTTTAATGCAGCTGTCTGTTCAAACACACTGTTTCTCCTGTTGTTTAGCCTCTGAAGCCTCTGAGCAGATGACTTTATTTACCTCTTACACCTCTTTAAGTGTAATAATTCAACTCAATGAACCAAAACGCAACGAAAAGCAACAAAAATTAGTCTAAAAACTACAAAGACGCGACTAAAAGTGACAAACATTAGGTACAAAAACGACAAAATTATGCTTAAAATGTGAATCTGAGTAGAAAATCATCACAAAACTGGTCAGAAAAATCACAATTACATATTTTTTCCTAAATGGTGCAGCTCTGTTAAAGGCAACAGAAAAAACAAAGTGAACACAAATCATGATCTGGCCCCAAGAAAATGTGATTATAATTTTTTGCCATATGTCTAATTGCACATTTCCTCGTTCCAGATGCTGCCTCTGAACACAAACATTCGCGTGGCCTATTCGAGCGGGAAAGACGACGAGCAGAACTTCATCCAGAACCTGAGTCTGTTCCTCTGCACGTTCCTGAAGGAGCACGGGCAGCTCATCGAGAAGCGGCCGAACCTGCGCGAAACGCTCATGGAGGTGCAGTGACACTCCTCGCCTCCAGGGGGCAGGGACATTTACATTTACGGCAAATGCAGTCGGATTGTAAAATTATAATTCGCCTCATATCGCCAGCCCTTGCTGTACTACGTTTCAATGTTTTATTTCATAATCTCAACTGAGAAAAGCTGAAAGGATTTAAAAGGAGCATTTTTTATTTAAATATTTATTTGAAAATCATCACCAAACTCACTTGCCATATACATTTAATAATAATTTAATGTAAACAAAATGATTAGTAAACCATTAATGATTTAATAAAAATCTTGTTCGACTAACAAACCATCGACCGACTAAACAACTACAGCCGTACAGTTTTGATGGGGTACATTCTCACTTCTCAAGGCTCCTCCATTTGCTCTAAACCAGGGGTGTCCAAACTTTTTCCATCGAGGGCCACATATTGAAATACAGACCAGTCGGAGGGCCACAAATCAATCGCGAAACGTTCAAAAAAGCTGCATTTATCTGATGTTTTAAGCTCCACCACATCTACATTCAGTCTCAGTGCCTTAATATCAGGTCTGTGTGGCACCAAAATGTTAGTTATTTAGGTTAGAATTGTAGAAAATCAGAAATGTGCTGTAAATAGTACTTATCAGGACAATGTGGGCCAGTTCACCAGGAAGACTGAGGGCCAAGAAAAATTGGTCTGAGGGCCGCATTTGGCCCCCGGGCCTGCGTTTGGACATGCCTGCTCTAAAGAGCGTCTGTTTCCGGCTCCAGGCGCTGCACTACATGCTGCTGGTGTCTGAGGTGGAGGAGACGGAGATATTTAAGATCTGTCTGGAGTACTGGAACCATCTGTCCGCAGAGCTGTACCGCGAGAGCCCGTTCTCCACCTCGTCCACGCCGCTGCTGTCGGACGTCCCGCCGCGCAGACACCTGTACCTGCCCGTGCTCTCACAGGTAACTCCGGCCCCTTATGCGTAGAATTATGATGAGGATGGATTATGATTTTGTTTGAGTTTTTATCTCTGTGTTGGTGTTTGTCAAGCTGTTTTATTTTAAAGGTGCACTGTGTAACTTTTCTGGTGGGGTTCTGCCACCTGCTCGTCTCCATGGAGATGTTGCTTTGCCGGCGTGGCTGGACAAGGAAACATCTGCACAATACTATAATATAAATATAAAGATCCACATAATTTAACAATAAAAACATGTGTTTGTGCGCACATAGATTGTAATGATGAAAGGTGTTTATTAAACTCCCATGAAGTGTTTAATTACCTCACCTCAGCACTAAAAACCGAGGGGAGTGGAAGACCTATTTGGAACTTAGCTGCACTTTACTTGTTTGATCGATCAAATTTATTATACACCACTTATCCACTCTTAAATATTTTCTCAAAGCCTGTTAAAACGTGTTTATAACTCGTGAAGCCACAGCCTGGAATGTCCCACATTTGCTGTATTTTTTATTCAGCCTGGTATTGACATCTGCTCGTCTCCATAAAATATAGAAGTTTAATGTTTCCTTGTGGAACATTCTAGACCAGTTTAGAGAACCTTTATTTGTCACATAAATCAATATTATCTCCACTGGGACATTAAACAAACCTAGTTGTGTTTTAACAACATGGGGAATCAGCATTTCAGTTTTTTGCAGCTAAAATCTGGAACAGTCTCCCTGAAGATGTGAGACAGGCCTCCACTCTGACAATGTTTAAATCCAGGCTAAAACAGTTCTGTTTAGACGTGCAAACGACTGAAAGATCTATCTGCACTCTTCTCTTTTAAAGCACTATATTTTAAAATTATTCGGTGTGTCTTTTTGTGTTTTGTGATTTTAATGCAACTTTTCCTGTTGTGTAAAGCACTTTGAATTGCCTTGTGTATGAATTGTGCTCTACAAATAAACTTGCCTTGCCTTTATGACTAGTACTCTGGACTATACAGACAAAACACAAGCCAAAAGACTTTTTTATAAGTAACTGATTAAAAAAGTTGCAATGTACAATAGAAATAATCGTTTGACTTCTCGACTAATCAAAAAAAAAATCACTGGCTAGTTGACTGCTAAAATAATTGTTAGTGACAGCCCTAATCCTCATGTAGTCAAGCAGGTCATGGAGCTTCTTCCACCAAAGCTGCAACTTTTTTAAAGTCAAGTTTTGGTCAACAAAATCTCATGCAAATTCAATCGACTTTATTTAACCAAACAGCTTTATTCCAATATATCTGATGATTTCGGTGAATTCATGGACTCTCTCCCATGTTCAGGGTGGTCTGGAAACAACGTCTCACTCCACATTCTTCTGGCTGTAAACTAAATAAATTCACTTCTTTGTGTCGTCCTCAGGTGCGTCTGTTGATGGTGAGCAGAATGGCCAAACCGGAGGAGGTTCTGGTGGTGGAGAACGATCAGGGAGAAGTCGTGCGAGAGTTTATGAAAGACACAGACGCCATTAACCTGTACAAGAACATGAGGGAGACACTGGGTGAGACACAGACACCATTAACCTGTACAAGAACATGAGGGAGACTCTGGGTGAGACACAGACACCATTAACCTGTACAAGAACATGAGGGAGACTCTGGGTGAGACACAGACACCTGTACAAGAACATGAGGGAGACTCTGGGTGAGACACAGACACCTGTACAAGAACATGAGGGAGACTCTGGGTGAGACACAGACACCATTAACCTGTACAAGAACATGAGGGAGACTCTGGGTGAGACACAGACACCATTAACCTGCACAAGAACATGAGGGAGACTCTGGGTGAGACACAGACACTTGTACAAGAACATGAGGGAGACTCTGGGTGAGACACAGACACTTGTACAAGAACATGAGGGAGACTCTGGGTGAGACACAGACACCATTAACCTGTACAAGAACATGAGGGAGACTCTGGGTGAGACACAGACACCATTAACCTGTACAAGAACATGAGGGAGACTCTGGGTGAGACACAGACACTTGTACAAGAACATGAGGGAGACTCTGGGTGAGACACAGACACTTGTACAAGAACATGAGGGAGACTCTGGGTGAGACACAGACACTTGTACAAGAACATGAGGGAGACTCTGGGTGAGACACAGATGCCATTAACCTGTACAAGAACATGAGGGAGACTCTGGGTGAGACACAGACACTTGTACAAGAACATGAGGGAGACTCTGGGTGAGACACAGACACTTGTACAAGAACATGAGGGAGACTCTGGGTGAGACACAGATGCCATTAACCTGTACAAGAACATGAGGGAGACTCTGGGTGAGACACAGACACCTGTACAAGAACATGAGGGAGACTCTGGGTGAGACACAGACACCTGTACAAGAACATGAGGGAGACTCTGGGTGAGACACAGACACCATTAACCTGTACAAGAACATGAGGGAGACTCTGGGTGAGACATAATCCATATCTCAATTATGCAGATCTATAGAACAACAATAGCAATATGAATCATCTTTCAATATATCTCTCACCTCTAAATTCATTGTGATATACGTTTTTTTGGCATATTGCCCAGCCCTGCTTTCAAGAATTGCACATACCGTAAAATGCGGACTATTGAGCGCACCTGAGTTTAATCGCACCGGCCATATTTGCAAAGAAAAACGCCTTTGTACATATATAGGGCGCACCTGTCTATGAGCAGCAGGTGTTTAACATGAGACATTTACACAGAAGGACAGGACACGCAGAGTTTTAATTGAACACCTGTAACACGGCCGTGCACTGAGTCGCTCTTCACTGTCGCCTCCGACGTCTCACCATCGACTCATGGATGAAGCTCACGTGCAGCAGCTCTGTTTCCTTCTTTGGCTCCACATCGATTGTTTTAACTTAAACCTGCGTCATATTCATTTCTTGTGTGTTTTCTGTGATGATGGTGAGCGCCTGATGCAAACTGACTGTTCAAACACAGTCAAACTAGTGTATTCCTCCACTCTCTCTTTCAACTCTAGCGCTTCCTGTCAGAGCGCCCCTAGAGGCTGGTCCCGGAAAAATACATAAATTAGCCGCATCGCTGTATAAAGACGCAGGGTTGAAATCATGAGAAAAAAGTAGAGGCTTATAGTCTGAATTTTATGGTATGTCGTGAATGTGAAAGAGCTGCTTAAGTTTGAATATAAAATGATGAGTATAAAAACAACTCCAAATATTTAGTTTGTATCTGGAATCTTGAAGAAAATCAAGTAAACCGTAGTAGAAAACCAGATAAACAACAGGAACATTCATGTTTATCACTGAAACAGACTTTGGGGTCACACACAGTTTGCTAAGCTCTGTAAAGTCGAAGCAACAACAGAGAAACTACTTTCGGTTTACATTTTACCGTAAGTTGATTTGAGCAAAACAAACTCTCCACAAACAAAGGAAACAAACACAATTTATCAGTTTGTATATGTATAATATACATTTTCTGTTCCTATACCAGGTTATCTCTAATAACAAATCTAATCCAATCACATTCATTGTCAGAAAAATCGCAATTACATTTTTTCCTGCCGTTTCGCCGCCGTAACCCTGACATTTGGCCGTGCTCCTCAGTGTACCTGACCCATCTGGACTACGCCGACACCGAGCGCATCATGACGGAGAAGCTGCACAACCAGGTGAACGGGACGGAGTGGAGCTGGAGGAACCTGAACATGCTCTGCTGGGCCATCGGCTCCATCAGCGGCGCCATGCACGAGGAGGACGAGAAGAGGTTCCTCGTCACCGTCATCAAGGTCCGAGGAAACAACGACGACGACGACGGGCAGCTCCGGTGAAGGGGAAAGAGTGTGTTTAACGGTCGTGTTTACGTTTCAGGACCTGCTGGGTTTGTGCGAGCAGAAACGGGGCAAAGACAACAAGGCCATCATCGCCTCCAACATCATGTACATCGTGGGCCAGTATCCGCGCTTCCTCCGGGCGCACTGGAAGTTCCTCAAAACGGTCGTCAACAAACTGTTCGAGTTCATGCACGGTGAGGGCGGAGATCTGACAAGTAATAAAGGACACTTATTATGCAAAATAATAATATAACACTGTTCCCTCATCAAAAACACAGCTGGAGTTGTATTTAGCTTCATTCACACTAGAGCTGCACAATTCATCGAAATCAAATTGAAATTGCAATTTGAATTCACTCAGGCTGCAGTTTTTGAAGTGCATTAATTTCCTCCACCATCTGCATAAATAGCCCTGTAGTTTAGATTTGTTAAACACGAAAACATGTTGAAAACAAGCGACAAACGTGCGACTAAAAGTGACAAAAATGCAATTGAAAGCGACAAAAAGTGACAAACGCACGTCTAAAAGTAACAAAAAAAAAAACGGTAGAAATAATATGACAAAAAGCAACAATAACATTCAGAAACAAGTAATTCTTCTCTTTTTGTCGATTCTCTTGGTTTAAACTCTGAACTTTGAACAGAATCCTATTATTAAAACTTTAAGCGACTTTAATGGCAATTGCAAAAGTGGTCAGAAAAATAACAATGAAATTTTTCCAAATTGCATTGAGTTTTTTTTCCAAATCGTGCAGATCTATTACTTGTTCAATCCTATTTACGAGGTTCTCTTCTCTGAGCCTCACACATACACTGCTTCAGATTTCCCAGATCAGAGGTAGAGCTCCGCATTAATATGATTTGTCATCCCTATTCAACACGGTATGTGTCCTTTACTCAAAGTGACCCTCCGTTCCCTGAGCTCCTGTGTCACTCATGTCGCGCTGATGTTTGTTTTGTCAGAGACCCACGACGGCGTGCAGGACATGGCGTGCGACACCTTCATTAAAATCGCTCAGAAATGCAGACGGCACTTTGTCCAGGTCCAGGTCGGAGAAGTGATGCCGTTTATCGACGAGATCCTCAACAACATCAACACCATCATCTGTGACCTGCAGCCGCAGCAGGTCAGGCCCGGGCGCTGATGTTAAATGTACTTCTGTGAGTCCCTCCTGACGGCCAGAGGCGGGGCTTAGCACTCAACGACTCCCTTCACTCAATGAGTCATTCAGTACTAAGCCCCGCCTCTGTCGGGAGGGATTCATAGAACCGTAGTTACATACATTACATACATTTTATTATATTCAACGAAGAAACGTTCTTTCTTCAGATCAGAGTCTGTAGCTCCTTGATCTAAACTCTGCACCAAAAACACCAAAACCTTCCCAAAAGAACCTCCTGCTGTTCGGTCTTCTGTTGCCACGACAACCGGGTTGTACCCCGGGGTCAGGGGTGTTTATGTTTGTTCTTAGTTTTTTACATTTTTAATTGTAAACTAGGATTGGAGAATGGTCTGTGGGGAATTATTAGTAATAATATAGTTCAAATCTGGACAATTTGAATGGACGCGAAGAGCGAAGCACAAAGGCTGCAATTTTTGATGTTCCATAAAGTTTAGTTTAGATTTAAAGCATGTTCTGAAACACATGTGATTCTTTTAGTAGTTTGTCAGTTCATATTTTATAATTTATCCTGGTTGTGTTTTAAAATGTGAACCTTGAACAGAATCCTATTAATAAAATATAAATTGCAAAACTTGTCAGAAATCACAATTAGATATTTGTCCCAGTCTGTGCTGCTCTAATCTCCTGAAGACCTTTGAGTTTGCAGAATAAAACTTTGGGGGAATTCGTCGATGTAAACCCTCATTCGTCCAGGTGTGGTCCATCGTAGAAAGGGGTTCAGAGGTTGTCATCCGGACGCCGTTTAAAGATCGAGACGTTTCGACTTTTATCCAAAAGTCATTGTCAATCAGAGAGCTGGTATGGGAACCTGGGCCTTATATGCTACTCTAAGTAAGTAGTGGGAGTCCAGCCCTCCTGGGGGCTGGACTCCCACTACTATGACAACCTCTGAACCCCTTTCTACTTTGGGGGAATATTTACTTTTTCACAGACGATTTACACTGGACGAGACACAGACAGCCGTGTCCTTTAGTCGTCTGCAGATTTGTCACGTGATGTTGCTGTAACAAACTCTGCTCTGAAGAAATAACCTTAAGTAAATTAGCTGTAGACCCAATGGCACATCGGTAAACCCTTTCTGATCGGTCAGTGGTGGAAAAGGGGGGACAGGTGCTGCTAAAGAAACTGCAGAGCGGCTCATCAGATCCAGGCTGTTCAGTGCATGGTTCGACTGCAGAGCTCTCACATTTAACAAAACAAACCGTACAACCCACTGTCTCAACCAGGTCTTTGACTCTTAATGTTTATTGCATGAAACTTTTGTTGTGGTTCCAGCTGAGTGTGAAGTGAATGAATGATGCAAAGAAAAAGTGTCCAAAACACAAAATCTATGCATTGTATCGTTTTGGAAACATGTATCGTAACACTTTAATTACAAGATGATTAAAACTTCGTGCTTCACTGGTTTCACAAGTGACATCAATTCTTCAGGGAGAACTAACTCCTGACCAACCAGACATTGATTAAATACAATTGACTTTTATGTAGAAGGGATGAAACAGACCGACATGAAAGTCTCTGCACGTGCAGGGAGTCATTCAGTGCTAAAATGACAGGTTGTACTACTCATGTACCTAAAATACAGGTAAGATCAATATATTAAAAGCTTTGCTAAAAATAATTATACATTTTGTCAATTTTAGCAATTTTTTTAGTTTTGTAATATCACTTCCTGGTTGTAAATGATGACATCACACTGGGAGATGACTTTGAACTCTGGGCTAAAACTCGGCTAATGTCAGAGGTTTTTTTGTCCGACAAATCAAAACACACGTGAACACCTTTTATTTTGTTGAATTGATGTTTTAAGAGTAAAATAAGTTGTTCATTTTGGGTAAATTATGCAAAACCTTGGGATGGAATGAGTCTCCCCAGTGTGATGTCATCAGTTTTTTACTTCCTGTAAATTTAAACAGATTTTTCAGCTTTTCTCCACAAACCGTGACTTGATTGGTGTGAAACAATAATTTTTATGTACAATACGTATTAATACACCAAATAAAAGCAAAATTAGAAAATCGTTAAAACCTGTCATACGCACTTTAAAGCACTGCCTCTGAGGTCACAAGGTATTTGTCCCAAAATATTTACTTTTTCACAGACATGAACGAGTTACACTGGACCAGATACAGACAACTGCGTCCTTTAGTCGTCTGCAGATGATAATGACTTTCAGATGGAAGTCGAAACGTCTTGATTTTCAAAACAACAACCTTTGAAACCTTTTCCACAAAGTTTTAACACATCTCTGTTGGATTGACATATCACTTCACTACAGTCATTTGAGAAAGAATAAAACTGATTCATTTTGGTCAATATCCCCTAAACCTAGAGTGGATTTTAAAGACAGATTGTACTTTATTACATCAAAAAAACATTGTGTACATCCCGTTTTATTTCATCCAAGTGTCAAATGTTTAATAATTCACTCATCTACCTCTGTATTTAACGACGGCTCACAGAAGCATGTCCTGACAGTTTTCTTTTGTCTTGTAGGTGCACACGTTTTATGAAGCGGTGGGCTACATGATCGGAGCGCAGACGGATCAGGCCGTCCAGGAGCTGCTCATAGAGAAGTACATGTTACTGCCAAACCAGGTGTGGGACAGCATCATCCAGCAGGCCACCAAGGTAAGACTGAGCAGATCAACTCTGTACTGTACATGTGTGACTCTGGAGGCCACCAAGGTGAGAGGACACGTGTGGAATTATATTTACTACTGTTGTGTCATAATTTCTTCTGGATAACGCTCGCATGTTTGACACAATGAAGAAGACAAACTCGACGAAATTCAATGCAATAGAGTCTTTATTGTCCAAAAAATAACTTCATCCTTGGTAAAATGTAAGATCTGGGTGGTTCGCAGACCACGCAAAAAGCTCCTCTAACCAGTGTCCCAGATCATGGTCCAAACCCACAGAGATCCTCACACGAAGAGAAGACCTCCAGAAGCCCCGACAAAGAGAGTGCAGCCCAATTTATAGCTCTGAATTCAGGACCATTACCCCCCACAGCTCGGCTCTTCTTCTATAGTTTCCTAGGTTTAGGGCACTACTCCTCCCAAGCACGTTATTATTCTTTGAACCCAAGTCTAAACTCACTGACCCCCATGATCTCACTAAAATGGTACAGGTTCCTCACAGCTGTATTTTGTTGCTGCAGTAGTTACAAGACTTGCCCCTAGTGGCAGCCTCCAGTACTGTCCTAAATGAGCCTCCAGTCACATGTTGCTCTAGTGATTTCCTCCATGCACTGAGTTTTTCATAATGGTTTTTAATAATAAGTAAAAGTAGAAGAAACTTTGTAAACAAAATAATAACTCTACAGGCCTTTGCTTTATCTAAAACTTAAGCTTAAACACTGCAAAATAAGCCTTTGGTGTTACACTCTTAAATATTGTTATTATAATGTTTCATACATTTGTGAAGCTAAAATATTCTTCATCACTACTAACAAAGCAAACATCCAGGCCCTGTTCATGCTGTCAGAAGGAACAGATAAAGTACTAATCAATGCTGAGATTTCAAACTCTATTCTGTACCAAGAAATATACTCTGTACTCCAAGGATGAACACAAACACTGTTTTTTAGGACAAGGTTTTAGACTTCAGATTGACATTTTCCAAACTAAATAAATAATAGTAGTTTATTTAACATCGTGGTCTAATTCTAGTTCGGATAAAGCTCAAGATTATTCTAACACTGTTCACGAGAGGGCAAATTTGTCCTGTTTTTGTGTTGATAATTGCTCAAATGAGTAGCTAGTTTTGATTAGTATCAGATTCGGCTAAAACTCGTACAAAAACGAAATACTTATTTGCATCAATACAAAAGAAATCACAAACAGGACAAAATTTAACACCTTTAGAATGATCTTGACATTTATTAGAGCTACTACTGGACTATTTGGTAACATTAATGGAAGTTTTTTTTTTTTAGTTTATTCACTCAGACATGTTTTAATTAATGGATTATAAACATGTATAAGGCGTTATAAGTGCATAAA
Organism: Rhinogobius similis; assembly: GCA_019453435.1. Lineage (NCBI taxonomy): Eukaryota > Metazoa > Chordata > Actinopteri > Gobiiformes > Gobiidae > Rhinogobius > Rhinogobius similis. The sequence continues at coordinate 7,365,246 of CM033622.1, read as the reverse complement.
CAAACTATTAGTGCTTATTAACATCTTATAAATGGTTAACTAAGGAACCTTAATCTAAAGCGTTACCAAAAAGAGCAATAAAAGTCCCTTGTGTGGTGGAAATGTTTAAATATTGAGGATAAAATTAAACCTAAAAAACTGAGCAAACCTTCCACCAAGAAGGTTTTAAGAATTTTAAGAAAACACAGATTTTAAACGTTTTTTTTTTTTTTTGTGAGGGGAAATCATTTTGAGCCCAGCGTTGTTGAAGGATCAATCAAATACTTTACACTACACATCACTTCATCAGTTGCATGAAACGGTCTCGTGTTTTCCAGAACGTGGACATCTTGAAGGACGCGGAGACGGTGCGCCAGCTCGGCTCGATCCTGAAGACCAACGTGCGCGCCTGCAAAGCCGTGGGGCACCCGTTCGTGGTGCAGCTCGGTCGCATTTACCTCGACATGCTCAACGTCTACAAGTGTCTGAGCGAGAACATCTCCTCCGCCGTCAGCTCCAACGGTCGGTGCACGCGGCCTTTCAGAGGAACATTTGAACACAGCTTTACTTCAGGGTGTCAGATGTGGACAGAGACACAGTATAGACCCTTTAAAAGTCTGAACAAAACATTCTAAATTCAGAACGGAGGCAAAAGTGAAGTGCAACATAATGGGATTTCACTGAGAAACTGGGATTAACCTCAGAATATCACAAAAAAAATGAAAAATGTAGATGGTTTAGTGTCAGTAAAAGCCTCAGACACATGTGAGTGACATCAGAGCTGCTTTAAACACATTTATTATTGTATTTTACATCATGTTTGAGGAAATTATGATCAACTCTTTGCATTTTTGATGAAGGAACAATCAGATTTATGGGTTTTACTTAAAAATACTCATTTTATGTAGAGATCTATAAGAAATCATACCATAAATTTGACTTTTTTTGAAGCTCAAGTACAATTTTAAGGCGAGAAATGTGTCTTTGTCCATCCTTTTTAATAGAATAACGAACTAACTTGACCTTTGTCCTCTGGGTGTTCCTTTTTCCCAACACAAACATTTAAAACCAGCAGAATTTAGATCTAATTATTGACATTATTACATTTTGATGCCATCAAGTTTATTAATACATGATGTGATTTCACTGAGAAACTGGGATTAACCTCAGAATATCACAAAATATGACAAATGTAGATGATTTAGTGTCAGTAAAAGCCTCAGACACATGTGAGTGACATCAGAGCTGCTTTAAACACAGTTATTATTGTATTTTACATCATGTTTGAGGAAATTATGATCAACTCTTTGTATTTTTGATGAAGAACAATCCAGATTTATGGGTTTTACTGGAAAAATACTCACAGAAATGTTGAGCCCACAATCATTTCTCATTTTAACTAGATATATTAGATACTGTTCTTTAATCTTTGTCTCTGTCTCACCCACAATTTTGAGCCACAACACAATGTTTGTCCCACAATCAGAAACAAAATCGTGCAATTTTAAGGGCATCATTTTGAGGACTGTTTAATTATTTTGATATTTTTTTAAACTTTAGAACAGAATTCATGCACAGAAGCTTTAGCCAACAAGAAAATAAAAACGTTTATGGCTATTAACTCTTAACTTTTAACTCTTGTGCTTCATTTTATTCGTCTGTTTAACATTTTCCAGGAGAGATGGTGACGAAGCAGCCCCTGATCCGCAGCATGAGGACGGTGAAGAAGGAGACGCTGAAGCTCATCTCTGGATGGGTCACTCGCTCCAACGACCCGCAGATGGTCAGAGACTTTCAAACATTCTACATTTATATTAAAAAAACTCTGACAGACCAGATGAGACCCAGTTTAGGCCTGGTTTTAGGTTTACTTTTTTTGCGAGTTTCTTTTAGTTTAAAGGGCCCATGACAGGTCGGGCGACTCATTTAACCAAAATGTTGTTCAGATAAACATATTTCAAAATTAGCTAAAATTTGTTACAAATTTTACACCGTTTTCGCAATTTTTAGCTTTTAAATTTTACTTCCTGGTTGTAAATGATGACATCACGCTAGGAAATTACCATAGCAACCACACTGTACACTGGGCCAAAACTCCTCTAATGTCACATTTTTTTTAATTTGACAAATAATCCAACTTTCTTTTATTATTTTGAATAGAATGACATACAGAGCTGGCATTTATGAGAAAAACAAAGGTAGAAACAAATAACAATAGTACTCTGTCTACCCTTTAACATCCCACCCTCAAATCCCCTTTATCCAGGACTACCATACACGCATGCACACCGAACGGGGCAGGGAACCAGTCCCTGCTCCCGAACACAAAAACATCACACATATACACATATAACATATAGTTACACGCACATAAATAAAATAAACTTAAAACAAAAAGGAAAGAGTAACTAAATAAATAAATAAGAATTATTAAAATATAAATACATAATAATAATAATAATAATAATAAATGAATAAAAAAAACATATGCCCTCAGATATTAGCCAGTCTACGTGTCAGGAAGCAGAATGATCGTGTCTTAATTTGACAAATAAAAATACGTTAACATCTTTATTTTGTTGAATTAATGTTTAAAGGGTCAAAAAAGTAGTTTATTTTGTGTAAATCATGTATAAAGTTTGTATCCCCAGTGTGATGTCATTAGTTTGTTTACTTCCTGTATTTTTCAACAGGTTTTTCAACTTTACTCCACAAACGGCGACCTGATTCGTGTAAAACTATAATTTCTATTTACAAGTATTAATGCACTGAATAAAGTCAAAATTTGAAAATCATAGAAACCCGTCATACGCACTTTAAGTCGAATCTGTTTCTTGGCAAACCTTTTTTCTTCGTTAAATCTGATTTAAATGTTGCACGATATCGGAAATGATTGCGATTTCTCTTTTAATTACTGCATTATTGTTGTTATTGCACTATTTCAATATACTTTTTGACACATGAATTACGTTTATGAAAATAAATTCAATCATGTCTTAATGTTTATGTCAAAATATAAACTTAACAGAGACAAAACAGACTAAATCGAGGGGAATGTGGACCAGCAAAAGGAAAATCATGAATAAAATCAGCCTTTTTGAACATCTTCCAGTACATTTCTGTCAGATAGATGTCCTTGCTTTTATTGTAACAGGTTTAATTTGCAGTCATATTGATTATTGCGTCTTAAACGGTGCTGAAACAGGAACTAAACCTTGACTAAACCAGAACTAAACTGGGCTCAAACAAAGACCAATTGACAAGTCTGCTTTATGTCTGTTTGGGCTTCATGTCACGGGTTTGGGTCTTGATCATAACGTGAGGCTGTGCTCGTCTTGTTCTATAAAACTTTTTTCTTTTCTTCCTCCCGTTGTTCCGGCGTCGTCCTGCAGGTGGCGGAGAACTTCGTGCCTCCGCTGCTGGAGGCCGTGTTGATCGATTACCAGAGGAACGTCCCGGCGGCGCGAGAGCCCGAGGTCCTGAGCACCATCGCCACCATCGTCAACAAACTGGGCGTCCACATCACGCCCGAGATCCCCAAGATCTTTGACGCCGTGTTCGAGTGCACGCTCAACATGATCAACAAGGTCAGGAGCGCCGCCGTCACACCATGTTCTAAGGCTTTACTAACAACAACTTTTACTGTTAATCACTTCCAACTTTTCATTAGTATAAAAAATGTTGTGTATTTGTTTGTGTACTTTTTTATTTCATTGACGACGATTCCTTATTTACTATAAAGAGTACTGACCCACTATTAAAGGGTTACTGCTGGATGGTGAAGGTCAAAACACATCGGAGTAATGAGCGTCAAGCCTCCTAAAAAGGCTTTAACACATGTTTTTATCATAGTACGAGGGGAGCAAAGGCTGTGGTCTGAGGAGGTTATTAGTGAGTGTGAGACACGACAGTTTTCTGTTCAGTGGTGTCTTTTTTTTGTCAAAGCGTCTCTGTGTGCTGGAGTTTATGCTCCACAGCGACGTTCTGCTGTGATTGAAGTAAAGAGCGTCAGGAACTTTAACAACAAAGTCTCAGGTTCAATGTGCTGCCTTTGTGTGGAATTTGCACGTTGCCCCTTTAGGGCCAGGATCCCTGTAAATTAGAATCAGAATCAGAATTACTTTTATTTATCCCCAAGGGGCAATTCTTTTCGTTACATGTGCAACCGACCAGTAGAGACAGTAAGTATTAAAACAATATGAGATATATATAAGATAAAAATAAAATACAATAGCTCTATATAATGTCTACCCCATTTAACTTAACTTATTAAGTGTCTTTATTAATCAACTAAACCCCCGATATGAACAATTTTACAATAAGCTTAACTATACTATCCTTGTCTATTTACATATTCACATGATCATATACAATTAGACTGATAATCTCACTTTAATTTTCTTGGTTGACACCAAAATACTATTTTTACTATTATTACTGCTGCTATATAGAGGTTCTCCCCCAGACTGTGTGAACGTCTCCACTGAAAATGACCAAAAACCGGACAATATAGACGGCTGTGCAATTAGTAACCCGTTAATCGAGATAAAGAGACTGTCATTTGTATTTATCTAGAAAATGGTTTGCTGCTGGAGTTGGTCCACAATCGATGCTCTAAACCTCAGGCTTTGATTTGATTTTAATTAATTTTTTTCACATAATAAAAAAAAAACAGAAGTCCATATGAAACAAAACAACACAAACGTGATGGAGTGTGGCAGAAACCTGAAAGAGCTTATCCTTAAAGCCACACCCCTTTAATTGATTATTTTAACGAGCTCAAATTAAAAGCTGTCTGGTCAGATGATTTACAAATGAAAATCACACGATAAACAGAAAACAGCCCTCACAACCATAAAACAAAATGAAAATGTACTGGATTTTGTAAATTGTATTATTATTATTTAATATTATTTTGTATTGTAGTCGGCCTCCAATATGTTGTATCTAGAGCTCTGATTACTATTTGGATTATACCATATTACTATATTATACTATACCATTTTAATAATCACAGGCTTTAACTGACAGAGTTCAGACTTTGCTTTTAATCATTGTGGAAATGAATATTTAAAGCCATTTTTATTAGACAAAGTTAAATCAAATTATGACTGATAAGAAAAGAAATCATGAGACTATTTTTGTGTCTCTGAGCTGTAGTTTTACATAATAACACAGATGGACACCTGATTAGAAGTCGTTTTGCCGTTGTGTTGTCAGGACTTCGAGGAGTTCCCGGAGCACAGGACAGACTTCTTCTACCTGCTGCTGTCGGCCACAGGCATGTGCTTCCCCGCCTTCCTCTCCATCGCTCCGGCTCAGTTCAAACTCATCCTGGACTCCATCATCTGGGCCTTCAAACACACCATGAGGAACGTCGCAGACACCGGTAACTGCAACACCTTCAACATCAGCGCATCAAACTCATCTCACTCGTCACAATTTCATACCATCACTATATAAGGTTTCTAAAAGTATGTACCTCCCCTCACTTTTGAGATTACAGTAGAGCTACAACAAGTTATTGATTAATCGCAACTAAACAATTACAGAAATGGTTGTTAAATTGTTAACTTTTCTATACACTGACTACAAAACATTTTCTATGAGCTGCAGAGACAGAGGAATCGCACATAAATAACACAGAAACATGTCAATTCTGTGTTTTTGATTAAAGTACTTGTCCATCTATAGATATTCTGCACCAGGATCTCATCAAAAGGCTTCACTTCAGAGTAAAATTGTGTAAAAATCTCATATTTACGTGCCTTTCGGGTTCTAAAAAACGAATCAACAATCGTTAGACTAATTGATATCCAAAATAATCGTGTCCCTCCAGGGCTGCAGATCCTCTACTCTCTGCTGCAGAACGTGTCGGCTGAGGAGGCGGCGGCGCAGAGCTTCTACCAGACGTACTTCTGCGACATCCTGCAGCACATCTTCTCTGTGGTCACCGACACCTCGCACACGGCAGGTAAGAGTCTCACGCCTGAGCTTTATCACATGGACAGATCACTGCTTTATGTTCAGAGTTCAGATTGATAAATAATTGTTACAGCGATAAAAACTGAATCGTGAGCTGGTCGCTGTGACAATCTGCGTTTTTTTTGTGAAGTCGACGTATCATGATTGACTGTTTGTGTCTTTAATGCAGCTGTCTGTTCAAACACACTTTTCTCCTGTTGTTTAGCCTCTGAAGCCTCTGAGCAGATGACTTTATTTACCTCTTAAAGGCCAGAGCTGCACAATTAAACCAAATCCACACATAAAGCACGACCAAACGCGATAAAAATGCGCTCAAAAGCAACAAAAACGCGCCCGCGAACAAGAAACACAACTCAAGAGCGACAAAAACATGACAAAAAAAAACGACAAAGACTCATTTAAATATGACAAACACAACTGAACGTGACAAAAACTAAAAAGCAACAAAACAGAGTCCTTTTATTCAAACCTAAATCACAAATCTAATCTTAATCGCACTGGTCAGAAAAATCACAATTAGATATTTTTCCTAAATCATGCAGCTCCATTAAAGACAATAGAAAAAAACAAAGTGAACATGAATCGTGACAAAATTGAAATCATGATCTGGCCCCAAGAAAATCGTGATAATCATTTTTTGTCGTATCACCCAGCTCTACGATTAAGGTCAATTCATCCGTTTAATAAGAACGTTAAACTGCCTTTTTTTCAGTGAATATGTTAATCTAATTGACTTTACTTTAGGTAGATTTAGTCAGTGCCATGTTCACGTACACTGCAACGTCTGTATCTACTCAGACATGTGGTGTGTTAGCGCCCCCTAACTGTGAGACACGGGTAGCAAACAAAACAAAGCACTAACAAGTAGCTTTTTCATTTCATTTGCGTCTCAAGAACAGATGAGTGACTGCCTTATGTCGACCAACGTGAGCAACTTTCAGTAAAATATAAGCTACAGTAATCTATTCATTCATCATTATTAAAGACACAAGTGCGGACGCATCAATAATGTATAAAAAAAAAATAAAGTAAATGTGTAATACCAGGTGCGACAGGGCTGAACCTGCATGTGGAGCAATAGGCCCTGCTGCGACTCGAGCCTAATAAGAACGATCATTAATAAAGATTATCCTGGAGTCTTAGGTCAGGGCTGGATTACACAGACGTCACATTATAGTTGTAAGAATTAAAAATGATGTGTGTTGTTTTTCGTCAAATTATATCCAACAATGTGTTAATAATTGTTAATAATAATAATGTTTCTCCTCTGAATAATCTAACTTTCACACACGTGCTCTGAACATTTTATGAATTGCACTTCTGTAGTTTAAAGTACAGCGTGAGCAGGAACTGTAGCTGTTGAAGACGTTTTACTTAAATAATTGTGCCCTCTGATGATATTACTTTTGTGATTGTGTTACTTGTGTGTCCTTTGTGTGTTTCCTCACTGTGTGGTCTGCTCAGGGCTCACGATGCACGCCACCATCCTGGCGTACATGTTTAACCTCGTGGAGGAGGGAAAGGTCAGCGTCTCTCTGAGCGCCGCCAGCCCCGCCAACAACCAGGCCCACGTCCAGGAGTACATCGCCAACCTGCTGAAGAACGCCTTCCCCCACCTGCAGGAGTCAGTACACACACACACACACACACATACATGTACACACATACACACATGTACACATACAGAGACACAACCTGCTGAAGAACGCCTTCCCCCACCTGCAGGAGTCAGTACACACACATGTACACACACATGTACACACACATGTACACACACATGTACACACACATGTACACACACATGTACACACACATGTACACACACATGTACACACACAGACACACACACAGACACAGAGACACACACACACGTACACATGTACACACACAGAGAGACACACACAGACACATGTACACCGACACAGAGAGACACAGATACACACACACAGAGACACACACACACACACACGTACACACACACAGAGACACAACGTGCTGAAGAACGCCTTCCACCACCTGCAGGAGTCACTACACACAGACACACACACACACACAGACAGACACAGACACACACAGACACAGACACACACACACGCATACACACACAGAGAGACACACACACAGACACACACAGAGAGACACACACACGCACACAGACACACACGTACACACACGCACACACATGTACACACACACACACACACACACATGTACACACACACATACATACACAGAGACACACAGACACACACACACACCTACACACACACACACACAACCTGCAGGAGTCAGTACACACACATGTACAGACACAGAGACACACACACACACAGGAGACAGTGTGAGTGTCAGATGCCCTCCCGGTGTGTGATGTTCATCTTTAACTCTCAGATCCTTCTCACACTCTGTGTAAACTCAGCTGGAGCTGGTGCTTTTATCAGACACAGAGTGTGTTTATGTTCATGACACAGAGCACTGAAGCTCCTCCCACTTTGCCCTTCTCTCTGAGCGGCTCCTGAAGCTCCTCCCACTTTGCCCTCCTCTCTGAGCGGCTCCTGAAGCTCCTCCCACTTTGCCCTTCTGTCTGGGCTGCTCCTAAAGCTCCTCCCACTTTGCCCTTCTCTCTGAGCTGCTCCTGAAGCTCCTCCCACTTTGCCCTTCTCTCTGAGCTGCTCCTGAAGCTCCTCCCACTTTGCCCTTCTCTCTGAGCTGCTCCTGAAGCTCCTCCCTCACATCCTCGTGTTCTGTCCATTTATTGTCGAGGAAAGTTGAAAAGTCCGTGGAGAAGTGCAGAGGGTCCATGCTGGGCTCAACTCTCGCACTGCGCTCCAGGAGCAGAGGGGGAGGGGCCTGTAGGCGCTAATGCTGCAGTGCATTATGGTAGTTGTGGTTTTGACAGGTTCTCTGTGTTTTTATTGAAATTGAAAATCATCTCGGGGGCCACCAGAAGACCCCGGCTGTAGCCAGTAGTTTATCTCCTCCTGATCCCTGAGTTTCACACAGAAAACACTGATAAGAAAAGTTTATCTACAATAAAAACTGTTGTGTTGACCTCAAAAAAGTTGTGTTTTGCAATGACTGACTACAAGAACAGCAGAAGAATGTAAAAGATCAATAGAACACAAAGCTGTACCTATTTACTGTGCTTTTGTCGCCCCCTGGTGGTCTGAGAGTAACAGTGTTCCTCTGTGTTCAGCGCTCAGGTGAAGGTGTTTGTGACTGGACTCTTCAGCCTGAACCAGGACATTCCCGCCTTCAAGGAGCACCTCAGGGACTTCCTCGTTCAGATCAAGGTGAGGTCAAAGGTCACCGCACAGACACTCGTTGAGGCAGGAATACTCGCTGGACTAATCAATTACCAACATAATCGTTAGCTCCAGCTCTAGACTGAACCCTTCGGTCAAACGCAGCTGAACAGAACCGTTTAGAGTCTGGATTTGAACATTTTCAGAGTTTATTGAGCCGCTTTTGTTTACTTTGTACGACAACGTATTGCATTCATTTGAATAATAAAAGTTTCTGTTTTAATGACAATAGTTTCTGTTTTACCGAGAAAAGTTTCTGTTTTTATGACAAAGATAAATCCTGTTTTAACGAGAAAAGTAAGTGTTTTTTGAGCAAAATACGGTGTTTCACGGGCTGTAAGTTTAGGCGGAGCTGGCTAGATGCTACTACCGAGGCGCAAATGTACGATTTAGCCCGTTTGCTACGCTTTTATTTTGATTTAGGCTTATGACATTGGGAGATTTTGGTGTCACTGAGCAGTCTGGACGGTATTGTCATCAGCGTCAACTTTGCGACGGCATCTGAAGGATCTGCGCCTGTTCAGACTCACCTGTCTGTTTGAGCGCGTCTCCAATAGTATCGCGTTGATTTCAATAAAACATATGTTGTCTCATAAAAACAGACTTATTTAACCCGGAAAAACAGAAACTTTTCTCGTAAAAACAGGATTAATTTTTCTCATAAAAACAAAAACTTTTCTCGTTAAAACAGAAACTATTGTCATAAAAACGGAAACTTTTCTTGTTAAAACAGAAACTATTGTCATAAAAACGGAAACTTTTCTCGTTAAAACAGAAACTATTGTCATAAAAACGGAAACTATTGTCATAAAAACAGAAACTTTTCTCGTTAAAACAGAAACTTTTCTCGTTAAAACAGAAACTTTTCTCGTTAAAACAGAAACTTTTCTTGTTAAAACAGAAACTATTGTCATAAAAACAGAAACTTTTCTCGTTAAAACAGAAACTTTTCTCATTAAAACAGAAACTATTGTCATAAAAACGGAAACTTTTCTTGTTAAAACAGAAACTATTGTCATAAAAACGGAAACTTTTCTTGTTAAAACAGAAACTTTTCTTGTTAAAACAGAAACTTTTCTTGTTAAAACAGAAACTTTTCTTGTTAAAACAGAAACTTTTCTTGTTAAAACAGAAACTTTTCTTGTTAAAACAGAAACTTTTCTCGTTAAAACAAACTTTTCTCGTTAAAACAGAAACTTTTCTCGTTAAAACAGAAACTTTTATTATTCAAATGAATGCAATACGTTTCTGTAACTTTTCAAATAAAAACTCCACCGTTTCTCTTCCCAGGAGTTTGCCGGCGAGGACACCACAGACCTTTTCCTGGAGGAGAGAGAAACGGCGCTGCGTCAGGCTCAGGAGGAAAAACACAAAATCCAGCTTTCCGTGCCGGGCATTTTGAACCCTCACGAACTCCCGGAAGAAATGTGCGACTGAGACTCTCCAGAATCCTCCCGAATCCTCCCGAGAACCGCCTTCTTTTGGACCAAGACGGAGCGAATCAGAGCGGGAGACTTCCACGTTTGTGTGAAGGAATCTCCAAAGCGTCCGACCAAACAAACGCGTGTGAATATGTAAAAAAACGGATGACGGTATCGCTTTTGCTCGCCGAAACAAATCAGCCAAGTTTTGTTTTTGATATATTTTATACAAAAATTCCTGTGTCAAATCTTTCTTTTTTTTTGTTGCGTTGAAACGGCTGGGACTAGATTGGATTCGCAGCGTTCCCTCCTGCCTTTTGTCTCCGTTTCCATCCAAAAACGAGCCCCGGGGAGCGATAAATTGGCGAAATCGATCAAAAACGGCGTCGCTAGCTTTTGCCGATTGTGTTTTTTTTCTCTCGATCCAATCCAGCCTCGGCGTTTAAACATCGAAGGTCTTCTTTCTGCTTCCTCTTCCCTCTTGTTAATATGTAATATAAAATAATGCACAGTTTAGCGGCAGGTTGAATGTAAACTCGAGCGGTGAAGGGTTTTGTCACGTGTCGTTTTGATTTTTATTATTTTGGTTTCATGTTTTTTGTGTGTGGAAACTACGGTTACGAGACGGAAGTGTTTGGAAAAGCTGTGAGAAGATAAAGTTGGCTATTTTTACAAAAACTGATCGTCTCTTTGCTTTTATTGTGCTTGATTTGTTTTACTTTAGGCCTGGCAAGTGTATTTTTTATTGATTCATGAACCTTTAACCAGGTAAAGAGATCGAAACCTCTTTTTCAAAAGTGGAAAATGCAGCACGCGATCCTCAGCGTTTACACTCGACGCTGAACAAGACAAAGTTTAAAACAGAACTGCGTTTAAAAGCCGACGATTTCAAAGGATTCTCGTTTGTCGTTTTTTAAAAATGGTGCGAAAACTCCTTAAATTTAGTTGTAGAGCACAGTTTATACACAAAGTAATTCAAAGTGCTTTACAGAACAGGGAAATAGGCATTAAAATCACTAAAGAAACAGATAAAAACACATTCTTGTTCATTTTCTGGACAAAAACATAAATATAATTTAGAGGGGTTTTCCATCCGTCGTTTAAAGTCAGTGACCAAAAGTAAAAGTACTGTACTTGAGTTCATTTTACAGTAGATACTTTTACTTCACTACATTTCAGAGCGTGTATTTGTACTTTCTGCTCCTCTACATTTTTTAACTGGACTGAAAAGTAAAAGTATATTTTCTTGTGGTTTTAGATCTGAAAACGCAGAGGAGTTTATTTTTTAGCACATCTTGTTTTGTTTTTTCTACTTCCCTTTGCACAAACACAAAGCCTCTACAGCAGGCATGTCCAAACTCAGGCCCGGGGGCCAAATGGGTCCCTCAGACCAATTTTTCTTGGCCCTTAGTCTTCCTGGTGAACTGGCCCACATTGTCCTGATAAGTACTATTTACAGCACATTTCAGATTTTCTACAATTCCAACCTAAATAACTAACATTTTGGTGCAGCACAGACCTGATATTAAGGCACTGAGACTGAATGTAGATGTGGTGGAGCTTAAAACATCAGATAAATGCAGCTTTTTTAACGTTTCGCGATTGATTTGTGGCCCTCCGCTTGGTCTATGTTTCAATATGTGGCCCTCGATGGAAAAAGTTTGGACACCCCTGATCTACAGAGAAATGACCTGGAAATTCCCTTTAACGACCAAAACTCAGAATAAATCAATTAAGATCACAATTTAATGCTTTAATAGTTTTCCAAACCAACTTTACTTTTTACTGTTAAAGTACATTTTTAAAGGAGTACTTCAATATTTTTACTTGAGTAGATTTTAAAATATGATACTTTTACTTGAGTATTTCTTTGCTGCTGTGTCTGTACTTTTACTCGAGTAACAAAATGGAGTACTTCATCCACCGCTGGTTAAAGTGACAGTTTAGACGACACAGTTGCCTAAAGCAGTGGTTCCCAAAGTGGGGGCCGCGAGATAATTTAAAGATCTAGTTTGAATAAATATGAACCTGTATTTGCTCTATTTTTTCAAATTAACAACAGTATCTTTTAGTGAAACAAGGTCTAATAAGATGATGAACTATTCAACAAACCAAGATTAAACCTGAACCGACCAATATTGTAGATTTGACTAAACATTTTGGCTGTTTGTCCCCAGTTTTTGTAAAGTTTATGTCACTTCCTGTTCAACATGAGCACAAATATGACATAATTAGGTAATTCCACAGCTGTTACCATAGCAACCAGACTGTAAACAAGGGCCAGCATCCATAAACATTAGACAATAGTTATGATTTGACAAATAATTATACCTGATAAGACTTTATTTTGTTGAACGATGGTTTGAAATGTCAGAAAAATGTGTCCGTGTCCTGACCATTTTAGGACGAGAGGAAAAGGACCGTCAGTCGTCGTGTTCTTTATCTTTAAAAATGCACTTTTTGGCCCTAAATATATAAACGAGAAGGACATTTGGCATCGGTGCATTCATCTGAATCAGACCAACAATAGAACCTAAAATGATAAAGAAATGGAGTTATAAAAGAAACAAAATGGGGTCAAATACAAGGGTTAAATCCACTTGTATTTATTTTAGGAACGTTCAGTTTTCAAAAAATGGAAAAGCCATGTTTAAATTTTCAGATTAATTTTGCCAACACAGATGAAAAAAAAACTATTCCAGAGGGGATTTTGTGACTAAACTCGATCGTTTCATCATCAAATTTACTTCATATTTTTGGAGCTAAAACTATAATAAATCAAGTTTGGAAATAAATATGAATAAATCCTTCTGTGCGATCCGTCAAGATCTGGTTCGGTCGCAGATTGTAAAGTTCAGTGTGTAGGAGCTACTTTAAAGGGCACATGACAGGTTTTTATCATTTTCTAACTTTGACTTTATTCAGTGTATTAATCCCTCTTGTAAATATAAATTATAGTTTTACACCGATCAGGTCGCTGGAGAAAAGTTGAAAAATATGTTGAAAATGACAGGAAGTAAACAAACTGATGACATCACACTGGGGAGACAGTTTGTTCATAATTTGCACAAAATAAATGACTTTTTTGACCCTTTAAACATTTATTCCACAAAGTAAAGGAGTTCAATTGTATTTTGCTTTGTCAAATTTAATAATCCTTTAACTGTCGCTAAAGGAGTTTTGGTGCATGTACAGGACGTTTCTTGGTAATTTCCCAGTGTGACGTCATCATTTACAACCAGGAAGTACAATAAAAAACCTGAAAAAATAGCTAAACTGAGGCAAAATTTGTAAAGATTTGAGCAGAATTTGAAATATATTTATCTTAACTGCATTTTAGTTAAAGTGCGCACGACAGGTTTTTATGATTCTCTAGTTTTGACTTTATTTGGTGGAATAAAACCTGTTGTAAATATAAACGACAGTTTTACACCGATCAAGAGTCAGTTTGTGAAGAAAAGTTGAAAAATATGTTGAACTTTACAGGAAGTAGAGCAGAGTTCTGAAAGACAATGACATCACACTAGGGAGACACACCAGGGACAATTTACAACCAACAAACACATTTTTCTGATCCTTTAAACCAGGCATGTCCAAACTCAGGCCCGGGGGCCAAATGGGTCCCTCAGACCAATTTTTCTTGGCCCTTAGTCTTCCTGGTGAACTGGCCCACATTGTCCTGATAAGTACTATTTACAGCACATTTCAGATTTTCTACAATTCCAACCTAAATAACTAACATTTTGGTGCCACACAGACCTGATATTAAGGCACTGAGACTGAATGTAAATGTGGCGGTGCTTAAAACATCAGATAAATGCAGCTTTTTTGAACGTTTCACGATTGATTTGTGGCCCTCCGCTTGGTCTATATTTCAATATGTGGCCCTCGATGGGAAAAGTTTGGACACCACTGGTTTAAGGCATTCATTCACTGAAATAAAGGCGTTCCTATGTGTTTTTATTTGTCAAATAATAATTTCTGTGACATTTGAGGAGTTTTGACCCAGTGCACGACATGGTTTCTAGGCAACAGTTACATTATTCCCCAGTGTGATGTCATGATTTACAACCAGGAAGTAAACATTTAAACCTAAAAAACTGCCAAACTGGGATAAAAATCGTTTCCTTTTTAGCAGAATCTTGAATATAATTATCTTAACTGTGTTTTAGTTAAATGAGTACTTCAACCTGTCATGGGCCCTTTAAATGAGTCATTCAACCTGTCAGAGGCCCTTTAAATGAGTCATTCAACCTGTCATGGGCCCTTTAAATGAGTCGTCCAAACTGTCAGAGGCCCTTTAAAATCTGACCTTTATGTCTGTTGTTTTGTCCGATCTTTTCAGCCGTAAATCAACACAAACCTCTCGGACTGGCCTCAGTCTCTCACATTTGCTCCTCCTTCATAATTATATCCATTCCCAGTTCTCAAAAGGAGTTTATTACAATCATTTTTAACACAAGCACACGTCAGATGTATGTTTTCTCTACAGTAGAAGTGTTTCTGCCTCGATCAGAGCCTTCTCCAGTTCAGCCGCCTCCAAAGCAAACGTCTGCCTCTCCTGCTTCATCTGCTCCTGAGCGTTTGTGAGTTCACACAGAGTCGACTGGACCTCCTGAACCACAGACAGTTTGTTCAGGATTATATTGTGTTCTGTTATGATTCTACGCTCTGTCTGGAGTGAGTTTTACCTTCAGTCGTCCACATTGTTCCGTCGCGATGTCGGCAAACGACTTCAGCTCGTTCAGAAGTTCAGTGGAAACCGACTGGAACGACAGACGAATGTGGTCAGAATATATTATTATAGATTATATGCTAAGAGTGTGGTGTTATGATAGTACACCTTCAAACTATTTTGGTAGTAAGGACTAGGTTTGATAATAAAAAAGATCTTAAGCACTTAAGACTGTAATTTTCAATGAAAATACTGTTTTCCATGTGGTCTTTAACTAGTTCTGATAAAAGCTCAAGATGATTCTAAAACTGTTGAGGAAAAGTCACATTTTGTCCTTAGTTTGTATCAAACTTTGCTAGTTTTGATGTTGGAGGAGAATCAAGTCTTTTGCCTCAAGTCCACGTCCTTTTCTTTGAAGTCTTTCCTTTGAAGTCTTTTTACCAAATTACAAAACACATCTCACATTTTTGACATTTTTCTAGTTTGTTCCTTTGAAATTAAACACAGAAAGAACATCCAACTGTCAGCTGCAAAGAGGTAAACAGTGTTTACAGAACGTGTTGGTTTATTGTGTGTTTTGTGTGTAGAAGCACCTCGAGTGCCTCGAGTCCAAGTCATAATTTTACGTCCATTTTAAGTCCACACTTCTGTCGATTACAGCTCCATTACAGAGTGTTTCTGTTCATTATTGATTATGAATTGCTGTAGAAAATATGACAGTTTGTCAGACAATCTGACAAACTAGAGTTTGGACAAATTTTAATTTTTAAACCGATACATTTCTATTTTAGTTCATGATAATTTGAATGATTTAGTATCAGATTGCTTTCTTTATAAGAAAAGAAATGACAAAAAAATTAAAGAAAACCACAGACATCAAAAGTGAGTGATCACTTACTGAATTCCCAAATGAACAGTGAGTATCAAAGGTTTTGCTCATTATCATCATTATCTTTACTTTACACTTAAAATAGCAAAAAGACCTTTTATTACAGACAATGGGGTTATTAAATAAAAAGTCCTAAAAGAAATAAACTCTGTATAAATATTACAGTCAGTACATTTACATAAATATGACATAAACACGTACCATTACTTCCTTCCTCTGCTCTTCATTCTCACGAGCAGCTTCTCCAACTCTTTCCCCCAAAACTACAAACAAGAAAGAAAACTGTCAAAATACAACGACAGAACAAACAAAAGCATGAGATTTTACCTGGATCTATTTTTGCTGAAACTAAAAGTGCGTGACAGTCCTTCAGATGTCGCTCAGTCTCCTGTTTTTCCTTTTCAAGGTCACTGTACTTTTCCTGGAGTTCTGTGACTTTTTCCTACAAGAATCATACATTACATACAGAAGTCATACAGGACGGCAACTAACGATCATTTTAGTTGTCGACTAGTGAGCGATTATTTCTATTGTACACAGAGACTTTTGAAATCCATTTTTTACCAAATATATGTTGAAATATGGCAACTGAAGGCTTCTAGATCGAGAATATTTACAGATAAAGTGTATTTATTCTGTTTTAACATTTTGATTTAATAATAATGCCTCCGTCTTTGTAAAAAAAAATACAATTTGTATGTGTTTGAGTCCAGAGAATGATGAAAATTAGACAACGGTTACATTTTATAGACGATTAATCCCCCTAAAGTCATATAATACTTACACAAGCAGTAGAAATGTTGTACTTGTGTCTAGTGTAGTGTAGACTAAAATTTCCATCTCAATTTTGACACTAAGGAAAAGACTCAATACTGATTTTGATACAATGATGAGAAAAAAATAAAACACAGTTTATTTCAGACAAAAGACTGTAATTTTCAACTTTCTTCGTGTTACTGTGTGTTTTTATGCTGCGTTCATGGGCTCCTCGGGTTTTTTCTGGGTTGAAAAATGCACACGATCGTTCGCACGAGTCGGGAAAAGAACTCGGGTGAAATATAAACGTTTATACTGGATCTGATAAAGCTCAAGATTATTCTAAAACTGTTCAAGCGAGGTCAAAGTTTGTCCAGTACTTGTTCAAATGAGTATCTAGTTTGAATACATAAAAATGTTATTTTTGACACTTTTTGACAGCTCTTACTTGTGTCTGAGTGAGATTCTTCTGCAGATCATCATTTGCGGCACGAAGATTCTGGTTCTGTTCTCTCAGCTCAGCCTCGTGCCCGTACCTTAACAACAAAATAATAATAGTGTAGTGTACTTTATTCTTATTTCATGTGACATTATTATACTGAGATTATTATAAGATTTACCCTTTGATTGTTTTAGAGACAACATTTTTCCTGCAATGTAGACGACAAAGAAGAGTCATGATGTTTCAAAATAATTAAATAAATGTATATATTTTTACTACCTTGGTATGTTTTCCTTGTGGTGTTCGTCATCTGGTTTGTGTCCTGTTTTCTTCTCACGAGTGAAACCTACAAACAAGGTCAGTTTCTCATTTCATAACACAATATTTAAAACACAGAAACACGTCCAAGAAAAAACAAAATAATATATGAATGAACTACCTTTAGGAATTTTTGACATCTTTGACATCAAGCAGTGATTTCCCCCGGGTTTCTGTAAGTGAATATAGCCTTTTAAAATGTATGATTATGAGATATATTTATTTGAAAAGAGGAAAGTACTAAAATTATAAGAGCTGGCAGAAGACGAGAGATCGCTTCAAAATGGCTGCACGAAAAGCGTTGTTTACTGATTACGTGCGTAAGAAAGAACCTATAAATACGTTACAAATAACTGTTCGTGTCATACGTGGAATAGTCTTACCTTTATGAAGTAAAAACAGTTTGAGATTTTTCTCAAAAACCCAAACTGAACCAAACCGATTTTGAAACTGCCCGCCCTCTGACGTCACTTCCGCCTTTGACGTTACTTCCGCTGTAAACAAATCTTTCTGCTTATAAAAGTCATAAAGTTGTTATTTTAATAATATATATACAGTATAGAGTATTATTATTGTTATTATTATAATTGTTGTTGTTTTAGAGTTAATTTGTGGGATATGAAGAGGCAATTTGAAAAAAATAAATAAAACGTTCTACGCAAAGGTGACAATATTAATCACAAGGATAAGAAGAAATAATAATTAGAATTAATAATAGTTAATTAGAAGAAAGAATAATTAGAACCCTAGAATTAGGTTTTTTTGTTTTATTTTTTATGTTTTACTCTTTCCCGTGGCAAGAAAAACAATACACGTAAAAGCCTGACATTATGAGATAAGAATCAAATCAAAATATTTTTAATGAGTTATATACAAGCCTAAAAAAAGCGTGACCTTCAAAAACTCAACTTGCACAACTCTCGCGTGATTCCCCGAAGAGAACGACACGTTCCGAGCGCCTCTCCGGAAAAAGCCGAGGTTTCCCGAGCGCCGTCCACGCCGCCGTGTGTTTCTCCCCCTCCCGTCACTTTTCAACATGGCTGCTGTGTCTACTCTCTCAAGTCTCGCTCAGATTGGACTCTGACTGGCGTTTTCTGCCTTTCCAGTGCCTCTGAACTGTGACTGTTCATGATTGTGGAGCGGATGCAAACACGTTTTCGGCGCATTTTCGGTGCGCCGCGGCTCGCATCTGTTGGAATAACCTTCACCAAGTCCAGCATACACTCCCACCAACAGCGGGCCTTTTTCACCCCAAAAAAACACAACTCAGCCCTCAACAGTGTGCGATGCAATGGTCTGAGTCTGTGCAATAGTTTCCCCCCTTTTTATGAACAATGTGTGAAAACTGTGCCGAGTTGGTGGAGGTTCTTAACGAGAGTAAGTAAACAACACAATTATACGCTAAACTGGTTAGCAATGTTAGCACTTTAGCTCTTTTGGCTAGGCTAAACACAAACTTAACGTCTTAAAATCTCTTTTTGGCTTTTATTGTGAATGCAATGAGGTTGTTTTAACGTAAAATCAGCCGTGTCAGATAATATTTCGTTGTAAATTTTTGCACACACGAATGCCATTTTGAGTTTTGGGCCCTGTCAAGTAAAAGATGCAAACTACTACAAGCTAACTCCTCCCTAAAATTGACAAAAATCGTAACAAAACGCTGGCTTTGAAACGTGACATCCGTGCAGCTGGTAGAAAAGTCTTAACGCAACAGATAAATTATTATATGCGAAGGTTTTTGAATAATTTGGTAATTGTTTTTGGTGGAGAAGCTAAAGTTGCTAGTCGTGCTAAGCTAGCCCACTTTGTTTGACGTGTTTGTCAGGTCAGTAATGTCCACTCCGCAGAGACCCATTGTTTTGGGGCCTCTCTGTCAACAAACGGCCTCTTAATCCTCAACAAAACCACAATATCACGATCGTAACGCGACTTTAATGGATTTATCTCACGTCTTTGGATTGAATGGTGTGTTTGGAGGATGGTTATTGACATTTGGTGATGATTTGTGCAAACTAGACCCAAGTTTGACCCGCTGCACAAACCAACGGCACATTGTGTTGAAGTTTTGCTCGAAGTCACAGCAGTTTTATTTATTTATATAAGTAAATGGCACGAGATACCTTTTTTACACATGTTGTTGTAATTCTGGATTATATGTTATTACACATGTTGCACCTTTTTAATTTTTAATACAACGAGCAGTAATTATTAGGCACGATTGCTAAAATAATGGTGTCTAAAGTATAAACTGACAATCCATAAGACGTTTTATTCATTTTTTATGGTGCAAGGTGATCTAATACAAGGATCAAATCTCCTTATTAAGGCTGTAACAATTAATTGGAGTAACAGAGTGATAATTGTAATCATTATCTTGCCTATACAGACTCTAAAATGCACACACAAAATATATTTTTAATATTTATTTAACAAAGGGGCATTTTTTAATCAAAATGTCAAAAAACAATAAACAGTTGCTGATTTCCATTGATAATGCACTTTATTTGTAACAATTCTCCATCTAGAAACCTTCAGTTGCTATATTTCAACCTGTTGTGTAGCTAAAATGTATTAAAAGGCCAAGTTGCAGCCCTATTAAACAATATTAGAAATAATTTATGACACTGATACAGTAACTGTGAAGAAGGATAATCCCATTGAACTGGATTCTAATGATATAATGCTAAAAAAGCAAACAGAAAAGTAACATGAACTGCAATGAATACATACAGAATGCAGAATTAAACATTTTAGTGATTAATAAACCCTTTAAAAGTCTGTAAACAAAACCATACTAAATTCAGACAGAGACGAAAGTGAAGTGCAACATAATGTGATTTCACTGAGAAACTAGGATTAACCTCAGAATATCACAAAATATGACAAATGTGGATGGTTTAGTGTCAGTAAAAGCCTCAGACACATGTGAGTGACATCAGAGCTGCTTTAAACACATTTATTATTGTGTTTTACATTATGTTTGAGGAAATTATGATCAACTCTTTGCATTTTTGATGAAGGAACAATCCAGATTTATGGGTTTTACTGGAAAAATACTCAGAAATGTTGAGCCCACATCATTTTTCATTTTATCTAGAGATATATTAGATACAATTCCATAAATTATATTATTTTGAAGCTAAAATACAATTTTAAGGCTAGAAAATTGTTACAGAAAAGCAAACTAACTGACCTCTGGAAATTCAAATGTGTTGCTTTTTTCCAACTCAAACACTTAAAACCATAGAATTTAGATCTAATGTGAGACAATCATTCAAACATTTACAGACAACTTCATTTTGCCTCCAGCCGTTCTGGAATTTTGATGACGTCACATTTTAAAGGGTCTATTGGTACCCATAATGCGTCTTAGAGATTAATTAATGAACCATCTACATTGTGCACATGATAAATATTGAGATTTATATTTATTTTTTCTTTCTATAGATCACTTATTGAACGATGAGTTGATATAGTAGTTATTGTGACAGTTCTGTACCAACATTTTAATCTTTACAAGGTGCAGAGCGATGGAACAGATCCCCCTGTATTCCTCTCTGCTCTTTCTGGAGTGTAAAGTGCTGGAGTACACACTGTGGTCAGGCTAATCTCTCCTCTCCACATGTTCAGTTGCTGTTTGTGGTCAGTCTTGGCTTCTTGTGTCTCGTTTTTGTCGTTTTGCGTTGATGATTTTAAAAATGTCTGGCTTTGTTTTTCCAAACTTGAGGGTTAAAGTTAAAGTGCGTATGACGGGTTTTTCTAATTTTCTAATTTTGACTTTCTTCAGTGTATTAATTCCTCTTGTAAATATAAATTGTAGTTTTACACCAATCAGGTCACTGTTTGTGGAGAAAAGTTGAAAAAATATGTTGACAATTACAGGAAATAAACAAACTGATGACATCACACAGAGGAGACAAAGGTTATACAGAATTTACACAAAACAAAGTACTTTTTTGACCCTTTAAACTTTGATTCAACAAAATAAAGGTGTTAACGTGCATTTTTCTTTATCAAATGAACAAATCTATGACATTAGATGAGTTTTGACCAATGTACAGTATGGTTGCTATGGTAATTTCCTAGCGTGATGTCATACTTTACAACCAGGAAGTAAAATTTAAAACCTAAAAAAATAGCTAAACTGGGGTAAAATTTGTAAAGATTTTAGTAGAAATTTGAATATATTTATCTTTACTGCATTTTAGTTAAATGTGTATTTCAACCTGTCATATGCCCTTTAATATGACAAGTCAGAGCAGCACTTGGTTCTCAAACGGGGTGGTTGAGCTGGGAGATGATTTCAAGATATAGTTTTGATCAATTTACTCTATTTTTAAATGAAAAACAGTATCTTTTAGTTAAATAGGGTTCAAAAAGACAGTGAACTATTGAAATAAACAACGTCAAACCTGATATAACCTTCCTGAACTTAATTTTCATTTCTTGTTACACCACGGCACACCAGTCTTTGATAACTGGTGATTAAAGTTTGTGAGAATGAGTGTATGAATATGTTGTATGAGTTGGTGAGTTTGGACAGATGCTGCATGTGGAAGCAACAAGGGCTGTGGCTTTTTAATTGTTGTAAATATGTAAATAATTCTTGTTGACCCCTCCCCCTGAGGACTACAGATGGAAATGAGCTTTGAAGCTAGAGTCTGGTACAAACATCTCTGCCATTGTGCTTGATGTAACTGTGCTAATAAACGAATAAATGAAAAAAAAAATGTTAATGGTTCTCGGGACCCCAAACATGAAAAGTTCAGGCAGACAGAGTTAGATAAGATAAGATAAGATAAGAGATCCTTTATTTGTCCCACAATGGGGAAATTCCACTGTTGCAACACACAGTTTAGGACAGGAATGAAAGAAATAGGTGCATGCAATAAAAACAGGATAAATAAACATGGTCATAAAAAAATACAATATAAAGTATAAAGTGCACACTCTTATTTACAGTAAAAATGGTAACTAAAGTGGCTTAAGTGTATGTTATATACAGTAAGTGGATATGGTGAGGTAAGAGTCTATTAATAGTATGTTAAGTTAGACGACACATTTCACTAAAAGGTGGTGAACATGATTATATTTGCCTGTTTGTCCCAGTTTGACATTTGTGTAAAGTTTATGATGTCACTTCCTGTTGAACATGAGCACAAATATGACACAATTAGAGGTCATTCCACAACTGTTACCATAGCAACCAGACTGTAAACAAGGACCAACATCCGTATAAAGTACTCAATAGTTATGATTTGACAAATAATAATCCCTGATGACACCTTCATTTTGTTTTAAACTGTAAAAAATGTGTCCGTTGCAGTAAAGTGTCTCTGTGTTTTCAATGGCACGTCGCTTTTGAGATCAGAGGATTTAAAACTCAGCACTAATTTTCGACTTTTATTTTCAAAAATGTTTTCGCAAACTGCAACTTCACAAATCTAAAACTGTAATAACTAATTGCCGCAGGTGCCCTCCCTCCAAACGACCAGGAGAACAGACAACAGGACTGAAATATGAACTGACCAACTACTAAAAGAATCACGTGTTTTGGAACGTCTTTGTCACTTTTAGCACACATTTTTGACGCTTTTTAATTGCTTTTAGTCACCTTTTTGTTGTGTTTTTCTCCCTATAGTCATGTTTTGCTGATTTTAGTCCCTTTATAGTTTTTAATTTTACTTTTGCTGTTTTTTTGCAGCTTTTTGTTGCACCTTTGCTGCTTTTAGTCACATTTTTGCCACTTATAGTCGCTTTTTAATTGCTTTTAGTCACCTTTTTGTTGTGTTTTTCTCCCTATAGTCATGTTTTGCTGCTTTTAGTCACTTTTATAGTTTTTAATTTTACTTTTGCCGGTTTTTTTGGAAGCTTTTTGTTGCACCTTTGCTGCTTTTAGTCACATTTTTGCCACTTATAGTCGCTGTTTTATTGCTTTTTGTTGCGTTTTTGCCACTTTCAGTCACATTTTTTCTTATAATCACTTTTTTTTTAGCTTTTTGTTGCCACTTCTAGTCACGTTTTTGCCTCTTTTTAGTTGCATTGTCGTCGCTTTAGTTGCGTTTTTGTTTCTTGTTTCGTAACATGTTTTAACTACAGGTTCACCCAGATATTTTGTTGTTTGTTTGTTTAATTATTGCGCTTCAAACACTGCAGCCTTTGCTTCCATTAAAATTGCTTTTTCCTTTAATTGTGCAGCACGAGTTCGAAGTCGATTTTGCTTAATGTCGTCTTTAACTTTACACGCTCTTCTACAAATAATTCTTCCACCGCTGACCTTGAGATTGTTGCCAAAGTCGCCGTGTCGTGGCTCAGTTTTGAGTTTCGAGTGTCGCTTCAAAGCTTTGTCCACTCTTTTTGGAGGTGAACAATGGATGACTCGGTGGAAAAAGTTAAACGGTCCGAGCTGAAACAATGATATTGTGAGTTTTTTGTGTTGGAGAAACCCGAGCCTTTTATAACTTTGCTGTAATTTGACACCAGAGAGTAACGTCTGTCTGTCTGAGAGCTCCCGCTTTGATACATTTATGGTTTGAATGAGAAGAATTAAACGTTTTTGATGCATTTTTTAATAAAGGTTCAGGGCTGCAAGAGTAAAAGCGTCAAAATCACTGTTTGAATGATCGTTGAATGTCTAGAGCGTAGAGAGTTTGTGAATTTTCTGACCAGTATTTGGTTTTTTAAAATTGTATATTTCTTTATTGTAGTTTCAGGTTGCGTTTTTGTCGCCTTTAGTCACTTTTAGTTGTTTTTTGCAGGTTTTTGTTGTGTTTTTGCTGCTTTTCTGTTTATTTGCCTGCTCTAGTCGCATTTTAGTCACGGTTTTGCCACTTTTAGACACGTTTTTTGCCGCTTTTTGTCGATATTTTGTAGGTTTTGTTGCATTTGCAGTAGTTTTTGCAGCTTTTAGTCCTTTTTTGACTCCTTTAGTTTCATTTTTGCCACTGTCAGCCACGTTTTTGTCTCTGTTTGTAGGTTTTTGTTGCGTTTTGTAGGTCTTTGTTGCTTTTTTGCAGATCTTTGTTGCGCTTTTAGTCACGTTTTTTTTTACTCATATATATATATTGCTTTATTTGTAGCTTTTAGTTACATTTTTGTCACCTTTAGTTGCTTTATTTGTAGGTTTTTGTTGCATTTTTGCCGCCTCATGCCGAAGCAACCTCCTATGTTTGTGAATTTTGATCACTGACAACGGCAACACACCAATTCTGATTCAGATTTGCAGTTTTTTTGTTGTTGAGTATTTGTCGCTACTAGTCGCATTTTAGTTTACTCGTTGAGCCGCATTTTTGTCACTTTTTGTGGGTTTTTGTTGTGTTTTTGCCGCTGTTTGTTGCACTTTTGCTGCTGTTAGACTAATTTTGTTGTTTTTAGTCAGGTTTTTGCTGCTTTACGGTATTTTTTTTTTTACTCTGAGTTGCCTTTTTGCCACTATCAATCACATTTTTGTTGCTTTTTGTACGTTTTTGTTGCATTTTTGCCGCTTTTTGTTTCGCTTTTTCCGCTATTAGACTTTTTATGTCACCTTTAGTCACGTTTTAGCCACATTAGACACTTTATTGCCGCTTATAGTTTTAAAAAAATCTTTTAGTCGCATTTTTATCAGTCACGTTTTTGTCTGTTTTTTTTGTTTGTTGCGCTTTTGTCACTTTAAGTCACGTTTTTGTCACTTTTAGTCAGGTTATAGTTGCGTTTTTTCCTGCTTTTGTTGCTTGTTTCAGAAAAAAAGTTTTAACAACTCTAAACTACAATAATAAAAGTTTTTTCACAGAAGTAAACAGAATATTTTGTTTTGTGGAGGAAATTATTGCATTCAACTATTGCAGCCTTTTTGATTGTGTCCATTCAAATTGCGATTTTGATTATTTATGCAGCCCTGACAAAGGATCATGGTCTATGTAGTTTCCTCGACTTTTAGCATTTTTACCATTTGTGGGGGGAAAAAGCTTGTGATTCAATACATTTTTCAGTCCATAACAATATTGTGAGACTTTTTCATGGCATCTCAGTTATTATTGTCCCACTCAGAGTTTCGTAAGTTCACTATTTGTTTTCCTGAAGTTAATCTGTTCAGTTTCAGATGCGGACAGCAGTGAAGGAGGATTCCAGTTGAAAAAGGAACATGCTTTACGTGTTCTGGGCTACATCAGCTCCTGGACTCAAAGGTACGAGCGAAAACAGCGAAACCGTTTATCTGTGTGGAGGCCAAAGTCAGTTTCCTTAGGTTTATCACTTCTCATTTCTGCAAATGTGCCAGTTTATTTTCAACATTGGTGAAGAGATGCCGGCGACAGACACAGAAAACACCATACCGTAATATTCAGACTTTTGAGCGCACCTGAGTATAAGCCGCACCAGCCGTGTTTACAAAGAACAACACATTTGTCCATTTACAGGGCGCACCTGTCTATGAGCGGCAGGTGTCCACGTTTAACATGAGACATTTACACAGAAGAATGGATCAGGCAAAGTTTGAATTGAACACGTGCCTTTTTCCAAACAGCACCTGTAACACTGAGTCGCTCTTCACTGTCGCCTCCGACGTCTCACCATCGACTCATGGATGAAGCTCACGTGCAGCAGCTCTGTTTCCTTCTTTGGCTCCACATCGAGTGCTTTTAACTTAAACCTGCGTCATATTCATTTCTTTGTGTGTTTTCTGTGATGATGTTGTGCGCGTGATGCAAACTGACTGTTCAAACACAATCAAACTACTGTATTCCTCCACTCTCTCTTTTCCAACTCTAGCGCTTCCTGTCAGAGCGCCCCTAGGGGACATAACCGGAAAAATACATAAATTAGCCACACGCTGTTTAAGACGCAGGGGTAAAATCGTGAGAAAAAAGTAGTGGTTTATAGTCTGAATTTTACGGTACTTTAACCCAGTGGTTCTTAAACTAGGGGTCGGGACCCTAATAGGGGTCGCAAAATGATTTCTGGGGGTCCCCAGATGTAAAAAAATGTATACAATAGTCTTAAACAAGGCTTGACCCCCTTCAAATGCAGTGGTAAATATAGATTCCTATTTGTCAGCCTTTAGTTATTTTTCTAGGTCTATATTCTCCAAATAGTCAAACATTAGATATAAGCCTAATTTATCACTTTGCGTGTCACCTATTTTTTGTTTGTGGATGTGAACTATTGTTATTTTGGGTGTTGCGACTGAAAAGGTTTGCGAACCACTGCATTAAACGATAAATGTAAAATTATTAAGATAAAGAGTTATTATTATTATTATATTCTTCTTCTTTGAGCCTCATTTGTGCCACCTCTGCTTGGGTTTTCTGTGTGATGGAGGAGCCTGGTGTTATTACGATGTATTTGAATCAATTATAGCATTAGCTCGTATTTCAATATCAAATGATCAGAATCAGAAAAAGCTTTATTGCTATTTTAAGTGAACAAGATTCTCAAACTAGGAGCTCAGCGATGTGATGCAACATAAGATACTGGATAATAAAGCCCTTGATCATCTCTGTTGAACTCTGTCATTTCTCTTTAGACAATGTCTGTGCTGCTTCAAAGAGTACAAACATCTGGAGGTGTTCAACCAGCTGGTGTACGCACTCATAAACCTGGTGATCGCTCAGATCAGCAGCCTCCGCGACCGGCTCTGCTCCTTCCACGGCGCGCCCGCTCCCAAAGCCCCGGGCTGGGCCGCAGGGGGCGCCGTGTCACCGCCTCGACCAAACTCTCCAGGGGAAGACGAGCATGTGAACGTGGAGAGGGACTCGGCCGAGGAGGACGAGCCCAGTGCGCACGACAAAGGTACAGTTTACTCTAAAGCCCTGTTCACACCGCAGCGACAAAATCGCATTTGTCGCCCCTAGTTTGTCGCCTGTGCATTTAAGCACAGTCGCTTTAGTCGCGCGACTTGGTCGCCGAAAAAAAAAGTCACCAGCGGACACGCGGCGCGACCGGCGCGACCAGCACAGCTAACCTGCTGCTAGAGTTTAGATTCCTGGGAGCGGGGCGTTCGGGACCACATTTTCCGCTCTTTTGTCGGGCTGGGCGCGGACCTGAGCCGTGTGGGCTCGGTCTGAGGGGGCAGAGACGAGCACGTGTGGTGTCACGTTTGTAACATGCGCTCCACGGAGCGCGGTGTGTAGCTAGCACTGTGTTGTTTTCCTCCTCATCCTCCGATAAAGTGGTCAAAATATGTGACGGCACCAGAATAAAAGAGAGAGAGAGAGGGAGAGAGAGCCACGGATGCCCTCCCAAAAAGCTGAAGAAAAGAGCGAGGGAGAGGGATCATTGGTCCAGCGTCAGCGGAGGGACAAGCACTTCTGGAACAGGAGACGTCCCGTTGGTGCAGGTAGAACACTAAACACTTTGAAGCCCTGTCAGTGCTTATTCTGCCAATAAAACTCTGCACGGAACTCAGTTTATGGTTCTACTCGTCGCGGGCTCGGCTCGGTCTGTTCGGTCAATCATGCGTTTGGTTTGTTTACGTCCTTCTTTTCCGGATAATGATATACGTAGTAACGCGTCTCTCAAGCGTGGTCTCTGATTGGCTGCCATCCGCGGCGGCCGCGGCGTTGGCCGCAGAAAGTTCAGCTCTGTTTATCTTCTCGGCGATTCGCCAAGTCGCGCGAATGAAGCGATTCTGGCGCCGCCAAATCGCTCTTAATCGCGTCGCCGCCGCGACAGAATCGCGGGATTAGCGCCGTCGCCCCTGTCGCGCCGCAAAATCGCAGAAGGCTTTTTTCGCGCGACACCATAGACTTAACATGTAAACTGGTCGCGTTGGTCGCTGCGGTTTGAACGCCCCTTAAATGTAAGGATTATAAGTGTTCATTGGAAGGTTTTGGTCTGGAGCATAGACCGTACATCAGTGGACTATGGGATTGTGACGTCACTCATAGCGTTTGCCTCCAGCCAAATGAAGCCCATCGTGGCTAGCAGTTATAGCGGCTAAAGTGGAGCTAGCAGTTATAGCGGCTAAAGTGGAGCTAGCAGTTATAGCGGCTAAAGTGGAGCTAGCAGTTATAGCGGCTAAAGCCAGACTCCATATTTGTAAATCCCAGTGCTTAACGTGGCAACCACACGGACCAATAACGAGCGCGCTTCTTAACGGTATCCGCCCCTCGGTTAGAGGACGCAACGTGCGGCACTAGCTGTCAATCAAACCTGTTGCTAACACGAGCTAACGGCCTGGAAAAGGAAGCACCTGATTGGTCAGTTATTATTGTAATAACTTGATTTATGAACAACCAACGAGAAAAAACACCCGATTCATGTGGAGTGTGTCACAACAGACGTTTTAGTTCCAGATGTGAGTTTGACAGGAACAGTTACAGAGTAAAGGCTCCAGTGTCACAGAAAGTGAATGGCAGCTCGGCTTTATGGAGCCAGGAGCCTCCAGAGCTGCTTCCTATTTGGAACGCTGCGGCTAGCATGCTAACATGATGATATGTACGGTCTATGGTCTGGAGTCATCATGGCTTTTAAAGGAGCTGTACCTGATTTTTATGGTTGTGAAACGGAAAAAAACAGAACTACTCCATGTTCCGGATTTTTTTTTATGTAATAAAGTAAAATCTGTGTTGCTCCAGCAGATATATTGTAAAAGCATCTATTCAGGTGAAAATGAGGCAACAACGTTTACTCTGCACCTGTTTATAAAGTGTTTTATCCAACAAGAAAAGCAGGAAGCGCGCTGTTAGCATGCTAATGTTTGTTAGCTTTACCTGTGACTGTCTGTGATTCTCTGGGCTCAGAGACTTCTGCTGCTTCTAAACTCATGGAGGTGAATATTCATGATGCTGGGGCTGCATCAGGAAAGTGAGAGATACATGTGACTGATGTAAAGACTTTAACATCAACTAGTTTGAAAACAATAAATATCAAGTATATGGCTTTTAAAGTCATTTTTAGCCTTGTTTAAACTTTATCTGCAAATGTATTTGACCTAAGTTTGGTACATATTGTGTGATATTGAATTTAAGACCTTATAAATCAGGCATGTCCAAACTCAGGCCCGGGGGCCAAATGCGGCCCTCAGACCAATTTTTCTTGGCCCTTAGTCTTCCTGGTGAACTGGCCCACATTGTCCTGATAAGTACTATTTACAGCACATTTCAGATTTTCTCCAATTCCAACCTAAATAACTAACATTTTGGTGCAGCACAGACCTGATATTAAGACACTGAGACTGAATGTAGATGTGGTGGAGCTTAAAACATCAGATAAATGCAGCTTTTTTAACGTTTCACGATTGATTTGTGGCCCTCCGCTTGGTCTATATTTCAATATGTGGCCCTCGATGAAAAAAGTTTGGACAGCCCTGGTTTAAATGATTCCTAAACTCACACTGTGACTGAATCTCATACGAGGAGCTCATGACAGCAGCGTGCCACAGAGCGAGGGGCAGTACTGTGACCCGCTCACACTGGAGGAGGGACAATAGCCAGCTCCATGGTCTGCTCATACAGCGGCTTTAAACTCCAAAAACATAATAGAAACCATTGCACAGTTTTGTTTAAAGTCAGGGACTTTGCCACGACTCATGACAAATATTAAATAAAGTCCCTGTGATCCTACGATCCTCGAGAGCAGGTGATTGTGACCCACTGTACAGTTTGAGACCAGCTTAAACCGATCCTAGTCGTAGTTTGGACCTGGTTTAGGCCTCAGGAGCACACGCCACGTCAAAACTGGAACTTAACTGGGACTAAACCTGGACACGAGTCTCACCCTTCTCTTGGTTTAGTCCATGTTCAGCCTGATTCTGTCCTTATTTGAGTTGGTTCTTGGTCATTTGGCTCCAGTGTTGTGCTTGATTTAGTCTGGCTTTGGTTCTGGTTCTGGTCCAGTCCTGGTTTAGTCCTGGTGTAGAGTTGCTCGTTGTAGACCTTTGAAAGATCTCAGTTTCTTTCTCCTTTGATCCTGTCGTGTCACAGTCTGCTCAATAATAACTCATGTCACTCCTGGTGTTGTTCTTCAGAGCTGGACCGGGCCGAGCCTCTCCAGGGGCCGGAGCGAGCGTCTGAGGCCCAGGACGAGGCGCTGGAGGCCGAGGAGAGCTCGTCGAAGGCAGAGGCCGGAGCGGACGACGAGCCGGAGCTGTTCAGTTCATGGAGCACGGACGAGAGAGAGAAGCTGCTGCTGTGCGCCGCCAAAATATTCCAAATCCAGTTTCCTCTTTACACGGCGTACAAACACAACACGCACCCCACCATAGAGGTGAGCACTGATTATTTTAGCCCCAAACGACTTTCTATTGTACTGTGAGACTCTTTAAATACATTTTGAACAAATGACAAATGAGACTGAAGGCTTCTAGAGAATATTTACAAAGTGTGAAAATGTGAAGTTATTTATTATTTTTTCCACATTTTGATTTAATAATGCAGCTGTCTTTGTTATAAAAGCTCCCTTTCCATATGTTTTAGAGTTTTTATAGTTGATTATTTTAACAGTATAGTACTAAACTACTCGCAATTATTCAGTTTTATTTAATCAACATTTTGTTCAATAAATCTAAATAATTTGGAATAAAAAAATAACCTTGACCAGATGCTCAAATTAATCATAAAGTAATAATAAATCACAAAAGTGTATTACAAGAGTTTTTAGTTAACTTCACTGATTTTAAGTAAACATTAACATTAACATTATTCTGCTGTTGTTTGCTTTAATGACTTGCAACATGTAATATTTAATTAAATTGTTATAATTTAACTATGAAAAATAATTGTTGTCTCTGCAATTATTGTAATCTGTACTCTAAAACACATGAATAGACCTGGCACTAAAGACAGTGGAATCATTAAACCAAAATGTCAAAACAAAAAGATGTCAGATTTTCACCAATAATGCACTTTATTTTAAATATCTGTCTAGAAGCCTTCAGGCCCACATTTCAACCTTTATTTGATTAGACAATTACTTTAAACTGTTTTAAAGATCTCAGAGTACAACAGAAATAATCGTTGACCGTCGACTACTAAATAATTTAGATCAGTTCTGATCTGACAGGAAATAAAAGCATCTATGATTAAAGACTCAATTCAATTAACGGTTGCAGCTCGGTTTAAATGGAACTTTATGAAACGTTACCTCAGCATTTGAAACATAACGTTAGGCCCAGGCCCAGATCCAGGTCCAGGCCCAGACTCAGGTCCAGGCCCAGACTCAGGTCCAGGCCCAGACTCAGGTCCAGGCCCAGGCCCAGGTCCAGGTCCAGGTCCAGGCCCAGGCCCAGACTCAGGTCCAGGTCCAGGTCCAGGCCCAGACTCAGATCCAGGTCCAGGCCCAGGTCCAGACTCAGGTCCAGGCCCAGGTCCAGACTCAGGTCCAGACTCAGGTCCAGGTCCAGGTCCAGGCCCAGGTCCAGGTCCAGACTCAGGTCCAGGCCCAGGTCCAGGCCCAGGCCCAGGTCCAGACTCAGGTCCAGGCCCAGACTCAGGCCCAGGCCCAGACTCAGGTCCAGGTCCAGGCCCAGGCCCAGACTCAGGTCCAGGTCCAGGCCCAGGTCCAGGCCCAGGCCCAGGTCCAGACTCAGGTCCAGGTCCAGGCCCAGGTCCAGACTCAGGTCCAGACCCAGGTCCAGACCCAGGTCCAGACCCAGGTCCAGGCCCAGGTCCAGGCCCAGGTCCAGGCCCAGACCCAGGCCCAGACTCAGGCCCAGACTCAGGTCCAGGCCCAGACTCAGGTCCAGGCCCAGGTCCAGGCCCAGATCCAGGTCCAGGTCCAGGTCCAGGTCCAGACCCAGGTCCAGGTCCAGACTCAGGTCCAGGCCCAGGCCCAGGTCCAGGCCCAGGCTCAGGTCCAGGCCCAGGTCCAGGTCCAGGCTCAGGTCCAGGTCCAGACTCAGGTCCAGACTCAGGTCCAGACTCAGGTCCAGACTCAGGTCCAGACTCAGGTCCAGACTCAGGTCCAGGTCCAGGCCCAGACTCAGGTCCGGTCCAGGTCCAGGCCCAGACTCAGGTCCAGGCCCAGACTCAGGTCCAGGTCCAGGTCCAGGCCCAGGCCCAGGCCCAGGCCCAGGCCCAGGTCCAGGTCCAGGTCCAGGTCCAGGCTCAGGTCCAGGCCCAGGTCCAGGTCCAGGCTCAGGTCCAGGCCCAGGTCCAGACTCAGGTCCAGGCCCAGGTCCAGGTCCAGGCCCAGGTCCAGACTCAGGTCCAGGTCCAGGCCCAGGTCCAGGTCCAGGCCCAGGTCCAGGCCCAGGCCCAGGTCCAGGTCCAGGCTCAGGTCCAGGTCCAGGTCCAGGCTCAGGTCCAGGTCCAGGCCCAGGTCCAGGTCCAGACCCAGGTCCAGGTCCAGGTCCAGGTCCAGGCCCAGGTCCAGGCCCAGACCAAACTCACTGAGAGTGCAGCAGAGTTTAAAGAGCTGCAAAGACACTTCCATTAAGTGTCATATTTGAGACGCCTCAGAGTGAAAACACTTTAAAATGAGGGTGTAGTGCACCCTTTTGCGCCCCTGTCGACCCGGGCCTGGCTGTCGATAACAACGGGGATCTCAGGTCCAGGTCCAGGCCCAGGCCCAGACTCAGGTCCAGGTCCAGGCCCAGGTCCAGGCCCAGGCCCAGGTCCAGGCTCAGGTCCAGGTCCAGGCCCAGGTCCAGACTCAGGTCCAGGTCCAGGCCCAGATCCAGGCCCAGACTCAGGCCCAGGCCCAGGTCCAGGTCCAGGTCCAGGCCCAGACTCAGGTCCAGGCCCAGACTCAGGTCCAGGCCCAGACTCAGGTCCAGGTCCAGGCCCAGATCCAGGTCCAGGCCCAGGCCCAGGTCCAGACTCAGGTCCAGGCCCAGGCACTCTCAGTGACCAAACTCACTGAGAGTGCAGCAGAGTTTAAAGAGCTGCAAAGACACTTCCATTAAGTGTCATATTTGAGACGCCTCAGAGTGAAAACACTTTAAAATGAGGGTGTAGTGCACCCTTTTGCGCCCCTGTCGACCCGGGCCTGGCTGTCGATAACAACGGGGATCTAATAAACAATAAACATGTACATTTACTTCAATATGTGGCTTAAAGAGACTTCAGGGTTAGCACTTTTTATACAGAATAAAACAGAATATTTTGTACATTTACTTCAATATGTGGCTTAAAGAGACTTCAGGGTTAGCACTTTTTATACAGAATAAAACAGAATATTTTGTACATTTACTTCAATATGTGGCTTAAAGAGACTTATGAACTAAACCCTTTTTTCCCTGTTTTCTTCAGGACATTTCCGCTCATGAAAGCAACATCCTGGGCTCCTTTTGTGACATGAATGTAAGTCTGCAACGAACCAGAGCCGTCTGATACTGAGCGATACTTCAACCTGTATCGAAACTACATACTCTTCTGAACAAGTATAGATATTAAAAAATAAGACAAAGTTTAACCTTTTGTAAACAGTTTTAAGATCATCTTGGGCTTTATCAGTTTGAGACCATAATGTTTTACAAAGAAAGTACTAAACCTCGATCATTTGTCTTTCTGGTTGTGGTTTTGAGTCTCTCGGGACTCTCTGGGCCTTGAACCGTCGCTCTCTGCACCGTGTTTTCAGGACGTGGAGGTTCCTCTGCACCTGCTGCGCTACGTGTGTCTGTTCTGTGGGAAACACGGCCTTTCTCTGATGAAGGACTGTTTCGAGTTTGGGTCTCCGGAGTCGCTGCCCTTCGCCATCGCACACGCCTTCATCACCATCGTGTCCAACGTGAGCCAAAAACACACGCACTCTGAAGAGAAAAGACGCCGCGGCTGGTGTTTACCGCCTTTAAAACGTGAAAAAAGAACTAGAGTCGGCTGATTCTGATACAAATGAACGTCTTATTGTTGTTTTGCATTTGCTCGATAACAATATTCAGATGATATTTGAACACGCTTTAGAAATGTAAATGTAAATGTTGAGGTCATGGATGTCCCGGTTAGGGA
This sequence comes from Rhinogobius similis, assembly GCA_019453435.1. Taxonomy (NCBI): domain Eukaryota; kingdom Metazoa; phylum Chordata; class Actinopteri; order Gobiiformes; family Gobiidae; genus Rhinogobius; species Rhinogobius similis. The sequence continues at coordinate 7,330,611 of CM033622.1, read as the reverse complement.
TGGGACGATAAACAATAATATCGTTTATGGTGATAAAAAGGGAAGACAATAATCGTTTGTGCTACATTTTGTATCATCGCCAACAAAGATAATTGCCATTTTGTCTCCAGAACGAGTAGAAGAAAACAATTTACCCTTTATGTTCTCTTCTAGATCATTTTTGTTTTCACATATGATAAAGTACAAATATGTCAGAAGTTATTTATGAGAAAGTACTCTCTTTATATGTCACATTTTCAAACAATTTTAATAACTATCGTGATATTATCGTTATTATTTTGGCCGTGATAATCGTGACATAAAATTTCAATATCGTCCCAGGCCTAGTCCCATATGAAATGCTAGTGTTTCGATTATTGTGAGAAAAAACGTGACAATTTAAACATTATTCACGATTACTGAGACCAAACAACAGGGAAATCAGTCGTTTTCTTCAATTCTTCACAAAATCAGACGGTAATGCTTTGGATTTTCAACCAGTGCACCGGGGAACACTGGTGTGCCTCGAGTTTTTGCCCGGTGTGCCTTGAAAACATGTCAGAAATGTGGATTTAAATGAATAACTTACGCATTTAGAGTGTTCTGAGCAAATTCTTTACAAAAAATGAAAGATAAACAGCCAATATCCTAAAATAAATCATTGTTCTTCACTTATAACAGTGTAGTTTTGTAGTTGATGGTGTCATTTGTCACTCAGTTTTGTAGTTGATGGTGTCATTTGTCACACAGTTTTGTAGTTGATTGTGTCATTTGTCACACAGTTTTGTAGTTGATCCTGTCATTTGTCACACAGTTTTGTAGTTGATCCTGTCATTTGTCACACAGTTTTGTAGTTGATCCTGTCATTTGTCACACAGTTTTGTAGTTGATGTGTCATTAGTCACACAGTTTTGTAGTTGATCATGTCATTTGTCACAGTTTTGTAGTTGATGGTGTCATTTGTCACACAGTTTTGTAGTTGATGGTGTCATTTGTCACACAGTTTTGTAGTTGATGGTGTCATTTGTCACACAGTTTTGTAGTTGATGGTGTCATTTGTCACACAGTTTTGTAGTTGATGGTGTCATTTGTCACAGTTTTGTAGTTGATGTGTCATTAGTCACACAGTTTTGTAGTTGATCATGTCATTTGTCACAGTTTTGTAGTTGATGGTGTCATTTGTCACACAGTTTTGTAGTTGATGGTGTCATTTGTCACACAGTTTTGTAGTTGATGGTGTCATTTGTCACACAGTTTTGTAGTTGATGGTGTCATTTGTCACACAGTTTTGTAGTTGATCATGTCATTTGTCACAGTTTTGTAGTTGATGGTGTCATTTGTCACAGTTTTGTAGTTGATGGTGTCATTTGTCACACAGTTTTGTAGTTGATTGTGTCATTTGTCACACAGTTTTGTAGTTGATTGTGTCATTTGTCACACAGTTTTGTAGTTGATCCTGTCATTTGTCACGCAGTTTTGTAGTTGATCCTGTCATTTGTCACACAGTTTTGTAGTTGATCCTGTCATTTGTCACACAGTTTTGTAGTTGATGTGTCATTAGTCACACAGTTTTGTAGTTGATCATGTCATTTGTCACAGTTTTGTAGTTGATGGTGTCATTTGTCACACAGTTTTGTAGTTGATGGTGTCATTTGTCACACAGTTTTGTAGTTGATGGTGTCATTTGTCACACAGTTTTGTAGTTGATCGTGTCATTTGTCACAGTTTTGTAGTTGATGGTGTCATTTGTCACTCAGTTTTGTAGTTGATGGTGTCATTTGTCACACAGTTTTGTAGTTGATGGTGTCATTTGTCACACAGTTTTGTAGTTGATGGTGTCATTTGTCACACAGTTTTGTAGTTGATGGTGTCATTTGTCACACAGTTTTGTAGTTGATGGTGTCATTTGTCACACAGTTTTGTAGTTGAACGTGTCATTTGTCACAGTTTTGTAGTTGATGGTGTCATTTGTCACACAGTTTTGTAGTTGATGGTGTCATTTGTCACACAGTTTTGTAGTTGATCCTGTCATTTGTCACAGTTTTGTAGTTGATGGTGTCATTTGTCACACAGTTTTGTAGTTGATGGTGTCATTTGTCACACAGTTTTGTAGTTGATCCTGTCATTAGTCACACAGTTTTGTAGTTGATGGTGTCATTTGTCCTTCTCGTCTCTGGATCGTGCTCGTTGTGTCGCTCTGACTCTGTTTCCCTCTCGTTTCTCTCACAGATCAGAATATGGCTGCACATTCCCGCCGTGATGCAGCACATTATTCCCTTCCGCACTTACGTCATCAGGTGAGACCACGAACACTTGCACCGGGTTCTTTCCTGTTTTTCGACGGCCTTTTCTTGCCTCTTGTGCCTCTCGCTGTTCAAACTAAAGCAGCGTCTTGTTTAAACACGAGCCCACTTTGCTGCTTCTCTTCATCTGCTTGATTTACTTTAGTGTTTTTCCGCTCTGTCGTGACAAATTTTGAGACATAAATCCGTCAGTTGCTTGTTAAATGAAGCCGGTGGAAGGTGTTTCATTGTTAAACCACGACCTGCACAAACTTACAACGAAACAAACACATTTTAATCACAAAACAGTCCAAATGTTTTGCGAAAACGAGCAACAAAATTGTAGCGCTGACTCTGAATAATTTGTTAAATAGTGTGTCCCAGAAAATAAAACATTATAATAGGATCACCAAATTTGGTTTCATAAGATACAGGCATCGATATTGTAGCGTTTCAGCACAACACGAGTCGATAGCAAAGCACACGATGGAAATAAAGTTGTAATTAAAGGTACAGTACGCAGCTTTTTATCCAAAAACTTGATTAAAACAAAATAATTTCTTTTTTTGCTCTAAAAATGTATAAAAACCAGTGTCCTTCTTTGAGCTGCAGCTCCACAAACCTGACTCGTACTTGTCCTGGAGCCTCCCCCTGCTCGTTGCCATGGAAATGTTGTTCCTTTAGCTGTAATATTCCACAGTATGGCATTTAACTTGTCTATCACCATGTTCTGAAGTATGGTTTTAACTTTAACCGTTTCCGTGGAATTATAGGTGACTTTCTAACTCCAGTAACTTCATCACAAAAGATATTTTTAGAATGATTACCGTAAAATTCAGACTATTGAGCGCACGATCTTGACTTTTATAAATTATGAAATGAATGATGTCCTTAAGGTGAGACGCTGCAGGTGTACAGGAAAAAATCTTGAATTTAAAGATATCAATTGCAAACTTCTCCTGTAGTTTACTCACATAAATGTAAGAAAAAAATGTATTACACGTTTTTCATCAAGTTATGTTTTCATGTAGAAATAAGGCATTTTATGTGTAAAAAAAAACACCCAAAATTGCACATATTTTGGACATTTCTATCTGAAAAATGGACAGAACCAGGTTTAAATTTCTTGGTTCATTTTGAAACATATTAGTTATAAAACAAATTCACTGAAGGGATTTTGGATTTCTTATTTAGTTTTTACGTAAACTAGATTGGACGGAAAATTGCACTGAAAATTGGCCTAAAAATTCAAACTTCGCCTCATCGCGTCGCCCTTAAATCAGTCTTGGAATTAGATATCAACAAATCCTTCTGTGTGATCCGTCAAAATCGTTTTAAGTCCAAGATTGTAAAGTTTGGTTTGTCTAGGAGCTACTTTAAAGTGCGTATGACGGGTTTTTATCATTTTCTAATTTTGACTTTGTTCAGTGTATTAATACTTGTTGTAAATTCAAATTATAGTTTTACACCAATCAGGTCGCTATTTGTGGAGTAAAGTTGAAAAATCTGTCGACAATTACAGGAAGTAGACAGACTGAATTTACACAAAAGAAACTACTTTTTTGACCCTTTAAACTTTGATTCAACAAAATAAAGGTGTTCACATGTGTTTCTTTTTGTCAAATGAACAAAATCTGTGACATTAGATGAGTTTTGGCCCAGTGTACAGTGTGGTTGCTATGGTAATTTCCTAGCGTGATGTCATACTTTACAACCAGGAAGTAAAATTTAAAACCTAAAAGATAGCTAAACTGGGGTTAAATTGGTACAGATATTTGTAGAAATCTTAACTGCATTTTAGTTAAATGTGTATTTCAATCTGTCATAGGCCCTTTAAGGCTGGTTTTTATGTCCATTACAGAAGAAAATGTAACTTCAAAGGCTAAATCTATAGGTTTGAATGAAACAATTAACATTTTTAAGAGCAGATTGGACACGTTTGTTGTTCCCACATGAAAGTCTAAACGTTGAGAGAGCAAACTGACCAAAAAACAAACTTAAAAACACTCGTTCTGCCCGTGTCTCGACCAAAAACTGGAAAAACTTCTCGGGCGTGGAAGGGTTAAGTCGGGCCCCGGCAACATTCCTGCTCCGCTGATGGACGCCGCCGATTGGTTTTGTTTTCATGTAGAAATAAGGCATTTTATGTGTAAAAAAAAACACCCAAAATTGCACATATTTTGGACATTTCTATCTGAAAAATGGACAGAACCAGGTTTAAATTTCTTGGTTCATTTTGAAACATATTAGTTATAAAACAAATTCACTGAAGGGATTTTGGATTTCTTATTTAGTTTTTACGTAAACTAGATTGGACGGAAAATTGCACTGAAAATTGGCCTAAAAATTCAAACTTCGCCTCATCGCGTCGCCCTTAAATCAGTCTTGGAATTAGATATCAACAAATCCTTCTGTGTGATCCGTCAAAATCGTTTTAAGTCCAAGATTGTAAAGTTTGGTTTGTCTAGGAGCTACTTTAAAGTGCGTATGACGGGTTTTTATCATTTTCTAATTTTGACTTTGTTCAGTGTATTAATACTTGTTGTAAATTCAAATTATAGTTTTACACCAATCAGGTCGCTATTTGTGGAGTAAAGTTGAAAAATCTGTCGACAATTACAGGAAGTAGACAGACTGAATTTACACAAAAGAAACTACTTTTTTGACCCTTTAAACTTTGATTCAACAAAATAAAGGTGTTCACATGTGTTTCTTTTTGTCAAATGAACAAAATCTGTGACATTAGATGAGTTTTGGCCCAGTGTACAGTGTGGTTGCTATGGTAATTTCCTAGCGTGATGTCATACTTTACAACCAGGAAGTAAAATTTAAAACCTAAAAGATAGCTAAACTGGGGTTAAATTGGTACAGATATTTGTAGAAATGTGAATATATTTATCTTAACTGCATTTTAGTTAAATGTGTATTTCAATCTGTCATAGGCCCTTTAAGGCTGGTTTTTATGTCCATTACAGAAGAAAATGTAACTTCAAAGGCTAAATCTATAGGTTTGAATGAAACAATTAACATTTTTAAGAGCAGATTGGACACGTTTGTTGTTCCCACATGAAAGTCTAAACGTTGAGAGAGCAAACTGACCAAAAAACAAACTTAAAAACACTCGTTCTGCCCGTGTCTCGACCAAAAACTGGAAAAACTTCTCGGGCGTGGAAGGGTTAAGTCGGGCCCCGGCAACATTCCTGCTCCGCTGATGGACGCCGCCGATTGGTTTTGTTTTCATGTAGAAATAAGGCATTTTATGTGTAAAAAAAAACACCCAAAATTGCACATATTTTGGACATTTCTATCTGAAAAATGGACAGAACCAGGTTTAAATTTCTTGGTTCATTTTGAAACATATTAGTTATAAAACAAATTCACTGAAGGGATTTTGGATTTCTTATTTAGTTTTTACGTAAACTAGATTGGACGGAAAATTGCACTGAAAATTGGCCTAAAAATTCAAACTTCGCCTCATCGCGTCGCCCTTAAATCAGTCTTGGAATTAGATATCAACAAATCCTTCTGTGTGATCCGTCAAAATCGTTTTAAGTCCAAGATTGTAAAGTTTGGTTTGTCTAGGAGCTACTTTAAAGTGCGTATGACGGGTTTTTATCATTTTCTAATTTTGACTTTGTTCAGTGTATTAATACTTGTTGTAAATTCAAATTATAGTTTTACACCAATCAGGTCGCTATTTGTGGAGTAAAGTTGAAAAATCTGTCGACAATTACAGGAAGTAGACAGACTGAATTTACACAAAAGAAACTACTTTTTTGACCCTTTAAACTTTGATTCAACAAAATAAAGATGTTCACATGTGTTTCTTTTTGTCAAATGAACAAAATCTGTGACATTAGATGAGTTTTGGCCCAGTGTACAGTGTGGTTGCTATGGTAATTTCCTAGCGTGATGTCATACTTTACAACCAGGAAGTAAAATTTAAAACCTAAAAGATAGCTAAACTGGGGTTAAATTGGTACAGATATTTGTAGAAATCTTAACTGCATTTTAGTTAAATGTGTATTTCAATCTGTCATAGGCCCTTTAAGGCTGGTTTTTATGTCCATTACAGAAGAAAATGTAACTTCAAAGGCTAAATCTATAGGTTTGAATGAAACAATTAACATTTTTAAGAGCAGATTGGACACGTTTGTTGTTCCCACATGAAAGTCTAAACGTTGAGAGAGCAAACTGACCAAAAAACAAACTTAAAAACACTCGTTCTGCCCGTGTCTCGACCAAAAACTGGAAAAACTTCTCGGGCGTGGAAGGGTTAAGTCGGGCCCCGGCAACATTCCTGCTCCGCTGATGGACGCCGCCGATTGGTTTTGTGTCACGCGACGGCTCCGAGGGTCGAGCGAGGAGACGGATGCTGCTGCTTCTGCTGCTGCTGCCGCTGTTGCCGTGGAAACTGTGGCCACGGCTCTACCCGGCAACCGCCTCGGCAACGACTCTGGCATTTACAGAGAGAGGAGGGAAGGGGGAGTGTGATAATCTGCTCTGCTTCACGTCTGACAGTTCAACTTTTCTAACGGGTTCACAGACTTTATTCATTTTGATTTGGCTTCAGGGCGACCACTTATGATTTGTAGTCGAATTATAGTCGTATAAATGATTAATACTCAGTTCGATTCACTCCAGAACCACTTTCAAAACATACATTTCCATGGTTGAACGTTCATGTAAATTAGCTTTTTGAATGTTTTAAACTCTGCTGTCCAATGGAGTGGTGGAGTGGATAAAAATTGAATTGCGGCATTAAAAAGCATTACATTTAAATTGCTGAAACCTGCATAAACCCTGTATAAAAGATCAAAAAAGACAGCAACGTTTTTAAATCAAAGTGTGAAAAGAGTGATTTGCATTAATAATACACTTTATTCATAACTATCTTCTTAAAGTGACTATAAATCGACCTTTATTTGGTTTGGTCTGATCAAAGAAATCAGCTGCTAAACTAATCATCAGTGACAGCCCTGAGCAGCAGAGCATTTATGTAAATCGTCTCTGGGTTTGAGTGAAGCCGGTGTTTGTGTCGTGTCCTTCAGTCGTTCTAATGTGAACTTAAACACTCTAATCATGTGTCTCACTTATGTTTACACTCTGGTCAATAACCTCCAGGCTGTTATTTGTTCCATCCTGTTGTGATTTACAGAATTAGCTCCTTCCTGTGTCTCTGACAGAACAACACGTGATACTTTTATTCACCTTATTCCTGAAGTTGCCGTACGCACCGCCGTCTTGTTTCCGTTCGTTCACATGGAGCAGACGAGCTCAACAGAAAATAAGTTCTACTCGACTAAAAAGACGTTTTCAGCCCGCACAGGAAATCGTTGCGTTGTGACTTGTTGTTGCTCGTGTTCATTAAACATTTTACACAAATCAATCTACTTTATGTAACATCATAGCGTCAGACTTTTCCCTCGTTCGTCATTAGTTTTAACAGAGTTCTCGTCAAACGGAAGTGCAAAAAACGGCAAAAGTGCAAAAGTGGGCGGGGCAGAATAAGGTCAATTGTCATCGTAAAAAGTTAAACCTGTGGGGCCTGATTTTCAAACCGTAAAATGAGGAAGTATTCAGACTCATTCATCGCTCTCAAACTCTTTGGCTCTTCACTTTTCACCTGCAGGATGTTTGTGTCAGCTGCACAGCTTTAGGACTACTGTTTCAGACAAAAGTAAAGCAGGGGTGTTATACCCGCTCAGCCCAAAGAGTCATGTGACTCACACTCTGTTTAAAGCCGTGTTCACTGCATGATATTTTTGTCTCATTAGATTTATGGATCTCACACTGTAAGACGTGATGAATTAAAGTCATAAGACAGAACACAGTCACATGTTTCACACGATCAGAGTTTGTGAACATCAGGCTCAGGCTCCGTGTGTAACGTCGTCACTGTTGTTCCTGTTAGCGGTGGTTAGCGCCACATGCTAGTGGTGTTTTTGTGTTTGTAAAAGTTACTAAATGAAACAGAGAAGGTCCTGTTCATGACGGAGCTCTTCTGCTGGACTTTGAGGAGCTTCTGTTCACATTTTTGACGCAGAGACAGGACTCACTCTGCGACAAAGATCACACAATAATCAAACATGTTTGATGACAATCGCAGCTCGTCTTTGGTCGTACGGCGGGTCTAAGTTTAGTCTTTGTCCCCGTCTCACTTTATGAGCTTCAACCCAACATTCTTCCCGTGATCAAAAATCATACCTCGCAGATGGGAAAATCATGCTGTGGACACCGGCTTTACAAAAGATAAAATGTTCAATGATTAGATTAAGACAGTGTGCATAGGTCTGATTTTAAATACACAGAGTACATTTACTAATTATGTGGAAAAACACTTGTGGTTGCAGTAGTTGTAGCAGCTTGTAGTTCAACACTGGTAAAGGCTGAAGACACACGGTGCTTTCTTCCGTTGACTCTTGTCTGTTTTGTTTCAGATACTTGTGCAAACTGTCGGACCAGGAGCTGAGGCAGAGCGCGGCCAGGAACATGGCGGACCTGATGTGGAGCACCGTGAAGGAGCCTCTGGACGCCGCGCTCTGCTTCGACAAAGAGAGCCTGGACCTGGCCTTTAAATACTTCATGTCCCCGACGCTCACCATGAGGCTCGCCGGACTCAGCCAGATCACTGTAGGCGGCAAACGGAACTCTCAAGTGTCACGATCTAGTCCTAGTTAGTCGTCCGTCTGGTTGTAGTTACTGTAGGTCTGTCTCCTCGTAGTTTAATCCCTTTATTTACAACCAGTGTCCCGGGGAACACAGGTGTGCCTTCAGATATCGCCAGGTTTTACCTAAAAATATGTCTAATTTGAGTTAAATTCAAGCATGTATTGAATATTTACCATTTTGGAGAGTTCTGAGCCAACTTCAAATGCAAAAATATAAAGCAAAACAGTCACCATTGTCAAATTTAGCGTCATGAACTATATTAGCTTAATTTTATTTGAAATGTTTTTGCTCTAAAACAGGGCTGTCCAAACTTTTTTCCATCGAGGGCCACATATTGAAATATAGACCAAGCGGAGGGCCACAAATCAATCATGAAACGTTAAAAAAAGCTGCATTTATCTGATGTTTTAAGCTCCACCACATCTACATTCAGTCTCAGTGCCTTAATATCAGGTCTGTGCTGCACCAAAATGTTAGTTTTTTAGGTTGGAATTGTAGAAAATCTGAAATGTGCTGTAAATAGTACTTATCAGGACAATGTGGGCCAGTTCACCAGGAAGACTGAGGGCCAAGAAAAATTGGTCTGAGGGCCGCATTTGGCCCCCGGGCCTTAGTTTGGACATGCCTGCTCTAAAAGGTGTGATTATTTTCAGTAGATAGTGCGCCACAGAATCGTTTCAACTAAAAATAGTGTGCCATGAGTCAAAAAAGGTTGAAAAACACTGGTTTAATCTGTTAAACTTGTCCAGATTAATTATTGTTCAAGCCTTTTGTTAGTTAAAAATAATAAAATATGACAGAATTAGGGCTGTAATTCTTTAGTCGATTAATCGGTCGATGGTGTTGACCAACATTTTTATTAGTTTTAAAATACATCTTAAAAATAAAGACAGAAGAACTGAGTAAAAGAAAAAATAATATTTGAAATTAAAAAGAAAAAAACTTGTTCCATTGGCAAATCTTATTTTAAGACGGTAAAATATATAAAACCAATATTACTTAACACTTAGCACATGATCTTATCTAAGATCACGTGCAAAAATGAGAAGATGTGAGTGAGTGTGCTGAAGATTTTGAAGTGAATCATGAGTTTATCAAACTTATATTTATCTAATATATAAATGGCAAGGCAAGTTTATTTGTAGAGCACAATTCATACACGAGGCAATTCAAAGTGCTTTACACAACAGGAAAAGTTGCATTAAAATCACAAAACACACAAAGACACACAATCATTTTAAAATAAAGTGCTTTAAAAGAGAAGAAGAGCAGACAGATCTTTCAGTCGTTTGTACGTCTGAACAGAACTGTTTTTAGTCTGGATTTAAACATTGTCAGAGTGGAGGCACCAGCAGGAGGCCGGTCCATGTTTAGTCCTGACTCTGGCACCAGCAGGAGGCCGGTCCATGTTTAGTCCTGACTCTGGCACCAGCAGGAGGCCGGTCCATGTTTAGTCCTGACTCTGGCACCAGCAGGAGGCCGGTCCATGTTTAGTCCTGACTCTGGCACCAGCAGGAGGCCGGTCCATGTTTAGTCCTGACTCTGGCACCAGCAGGAGGCCGGTCCATGTTTAGTCCTGACTCTGGCACCAGCAGGAGGCCGGTCCATGTTTAGTCCTGACTATAGGCACCAGCAGGAGGCCGGTCCATGTTTAGTCCTGACTCTGGCACCAGCAGGAGGCCGGTCCATGTTTAGTCCTGACTCTGGCACCAGCAGTAGGCCGGTCCATGTTTAGTCCTGACTCTGGCACCAGCAGGAGGCCGGTCCATGTTTAGTCCTGACTCTGGCACCAGCAGGAGGCCGGTCCGTGTTTAGTCCTGACTCTGGCACCAGCAGGAGGCCGGTCCATGTTTTTTCCTGTCTCTGGCACCAGCAGGAGGCCGGTCCATGTTTAGTCCTGACTATAGGCACCAGCAGGAGGCCGGTCCATGTTTAGTCCTGACTCTGGCACCAGCAGGAGGCCGGTCCGTGTTTAGTCCTGACTCTGGCACCAGCAGGAGGCCGGTCCATGTTTAGTCCTGACTCTGGCACCAGCAGGAGGCCGGTCCATGTTTAGTCCTGACTCTGGCACCAGCAGGAGGCCGGTCCATGTTTAGTCCTGACTCTGGCACCAGCAGGAGGCCGGTCCATGTTTAGTCCTGACTCTGGCACCAGCAGGAGGCCGGTCCATGTTTAGTCCTGACTCTGGCACTGTTTATTAGTACTTTTCTGAATAAATACTTGTTTTAGCATGAATTCCAGTGCAATTGTGTTTTTTTGAGAGCAGTTTGGGCCCGAAACATGGACAGACTTCATAGTTTTCATATATTTTTGCCACACCCTCTTTTTAGTCGATTAATCGGTCGATAAAGCAGGTCTTTAGTCGAACAAGAATTTGTTTAATCGACTACAGCACTAGACTGTTAAGTAGTTAAATGTATTAGCAGTAATTAAAGGACACAAATTATGCACAATGTACTTTTAAAAGTTGTATTTAGCTTCATTTTTGCTTGTTTTGTTAATCCTGTTTATGAGGTCATCTTCTCAGAGCCTCACAAAAACACTCCCAGATTTGTGACGTCAAAGGTAGAGCTCCGGAGGGTTCCTGTGATGTTCACGAGTCCATAAATCATCATCGGACTCCGAGCATTTCTGCTTCAAATCACGTTTATTGTTAACGTGTGTGCTTACATGTCGGGGCAAGCTTTTGTTTATTCCCCCGTGGTAATGCCCTGAAAGAAAGTCGTGTAGATTTCAGTAGATGTTTTATTTGAAGTTGTAAACACGAGACGCCAAAGCAAAGATGTTTTATGGTCAATAATCCATAATATGTGTCCTTTAATTGAAATAATCGTTATCTAGTAAGTCCTGATGAAAGTAAAAGTAGCAGTAATAGTACAACAAAGTATTTCAATCTGTGTTTTGTTTTTCCTCAGAACCAGCTTCACACTTTCAACGACGTCTGTAACAACGAGTCTCTGGTCTCTGACACTGAAACGTGAGTCTTTTTAAACTGTTTTTTGCTCGTTATAAAGTAAAATCTGAGTTGATTTACTGTAAAAAGCATTTATGAGAACGAAAACGAGAGCACAGTGTTTTATTCTACGAGAAGCAGGAAGTGCGCCGTTAGCATGCTAATCTTTGCTAGCGTTACTGTGGCAGCAAAAAAAAAACTTGCTTGGAGAAAGTTGTCAAAGCTCTTTTAAACTCGTGGCGGTGAATATTACTACATCGACTTTAATAAATTAAATTCAATAAATGTCAGAAAGAACAAGATTTTCTGGGGCTCAATATTTATCTTTTTTGGGTTTTTTTTGTATTTTATTCAAATTTTTGCTGTAGAAGGTAAATTATTATAATATATTAGACTCATAAATTATACCAAACTTCCTTCCTTACCAAAGAGTTTGATTCTCCTCTTTTTATTTATTTATTTTTTAATTACAGCTGATATTTTTTATGATTGTTTGTTGATTTGGACGAGGGTTTAATGGGATTTTCCAGCTTTAAAGTTATTGTATCTGTGTCACTGCGTTACTCGCTTGGAGAAAGTTGTCAAAACTCTTTTAAACTCGTGGCAGTGAATATTACTACATCGACTTATCGTTCAATAAATGACAGAAAAAACAAGATTTTCTGGGGCTCAATATTTATCTTTTTTGGGTTTTTTTTGTATTTTATTCAAATTTTTGCTGTAGAAGGTAAATTATTATAACATATTAGACTCATAAATTACACAAACTTCCGTACTTACTAAAGGGTTTGATTCTCCTCTTTCTATTTATTTATTTTTTAATTACAGCTGATATTTTTTATGATTGTTTGTTGATTTGGACGAGGGTTTAATGGGATTTTCCAGCTTTAAAGTTATTGTATCTGTGTCGCAAAGTAGTTTCAATATTATTTATCGTGATATTTTCTGTAACAACATATCGCACACCAACATTTGTTATCGTTACAGGCATTAGCTCTGTTTTTCATGTTTCAGAACAGTAAAAATCAAATACAACGCCTATAATCAGTGGATGTTTTCCTACTTTTATTGATTTTTATTTAGTTAAACCTGGGGTACCTGAGTTTTTTGGTTGTAAATGAGTAAAGTTTGTGTTTCCATCAAAGAGTATCTTGTAAAAGCTGCACTTTGTGACAAAAATGAAACCTCTGTGTGCTGCCTACATCTAATAATAAAGTATTTTGTCTCAAAGTAAGACCTAAAAGCAGCGCTCTGATTGGCTGTGCTCGGGTGGTCCTCCCCAGTTTCACTTTGTCGTCTGAAAAAGCTGTTTTAAAGATGATGAATGTGAATTTTAACGACGTGCCTAAGGGTTTGTGAGGTTTAGGAGCAAGTTAGATAGATTTAAAGTGGAAGTGTAAAAGTGTAAAAATCAAGTACCCCAGCTTTAAATGTATTAGGGCTGCTACAAGTTACGGTAATTGATTAATCGCAACTAATCGATTATAGAAATGGTTGTTAACTAATTAAATAAGCGAATAATCGTTAACTGGTCTAAACGCAGACTTCAAAACATTTATGAGCTGAAAGAAGATGTTTTATGAGCAGGAATGACAGAAAAAACACACAGGAAACATGTAAATTGTGTGTTTTTGATTAAAATACTTGTTCATCTGTAAAAATTCTCCACCAGGATGTCGTCAAACGTCTTAATTTCAGTTTTATCTGTCGTTAACTGGTCTAAACGCAGACTTCAAAACATTTATAAGTTGACAGAAGATGTTTTATGAGCAGGAATGACACAAAAAACTCACAGGAAACATGTAAATTGTGTGTTTTTGATTAAAATACTTCACTTCACTTACTTAAAAACGTCTTAATTTCAGTTTTATCTGTTTAAAACTGAGTAAAAATCTCATATTCAAGGGTCTTTTGCGTTGCGATTAATCAACGGAATAATCGCTAGACTAATCGATTACCAAAAAGCCCTAAAATAGATGCATGTATTGTCTTTTCTTTATTATTTATTTATTTAAGTGGCACAAATTTCCCTACGAAGACAACAAAAGCATGCCTCACTTCATTTATTCTCTTTCTTCAGGTCGATAGCCAAAGAACTCGCCGACTGGCTGATCCACAACAATGTAATAGAGCACATTTTTGGACCAAATTTGCACATCGAGGTGAGACTCCTTCCTCTATAACCGCAGCACTCGCTCATATAATGTGGTTTATGCTAATCTAATCCACCGCTGAACACTTGTGCGCCTCAGATCATAAAGCAGTGCCAGGTGATCTTGAACTTTTTGGCCGCAGAGGGTCGACTCAGCACTCAACACGTGGACTGTATCTGGGCCGCGGCTCAGGTAAAAAAACAAAACAAGGACAAGCTCATTTTGGACTGAATGTGAGGTGGTAAAGTAGCCAAAAGTTGTACGTAAGTAAGATTAATGGTACTGTGAGATAATATTAATCAAGAAGAGGGGAGTAGTGTAAATCTGTAAAAAAAAAAAATGGATAAACTACTACTTGAGTAACATATTGGATATAAAATGTAGTGAAATTGGACGTAGAAATCTGTAATTTATCCACAGATTTTTAGCTCAGGTTTAGTCCTGGTTTATTTATGGTTTAGTCCTGGTTTAGTCTGCGTTTAGCTCTGTTTTAGTCCTGGTTTAGTTCTCTTTTAGCACTGGTTTAGGTCCTGGTTTAGCCCTGGTAGGCCATGTTTAGTCCTGTTTTAGCCCTGGTTTAACCCCTGGTTTAGTTCTGGTTTAGCTCTGGTTTAGTCCTCGTTTAGTCCCCGTTTAGCTCTGTTTTAGTCCTGGTTTAGCTCTGTTTTAACCTTGGTTTAGGTCCTGGTTCAGCTCTGGTTCAGCTCTGGTTTAGCCCTGGTTTATCCCTGGTTTAGCTCTAGTTTAGTCCTGTTTTAGTCCTGGTTTAGCCCTGGTTTAGCTCTGGTTTAGTCCCCGCTTAGCTCTGGTTTAGACTTGGTTTAGTTCTCATTTAGCTCTGGTTTAGCTCTAGTTTCACCTCTGGTTTAGCCCTGGTTTAGTTCTTGTTTTGCTCTGGTTTTGCTCTGGTTTAGTCCATCTTTAGCTCTGGCTTAGTCCTGTTTTAGCTCTGGTTTAGCCCCTGGTTTTGGTCTGGTTTAGACCTCGCTTAGCTCTGGTTTAGACCTGGTTTAGCTCTGGTTTAGACCTTGCTTAGCTCTGGTTTAGACCTGGTTTAGTTCTCATTTAGCTCTGGTTTAGTCCTTATTTAGTCCTCGTTTAGCTTTATTGCTTGAATTGAAAGTTATGAGTAGAATAATTAAGTTGCACAGGTTTATGATAAATAATACAGTTAATGCCAGAGCAGCAGAAATGTGTTGCTCTTAATGTGATAAACCACAAACTTGCCTGTAATCATAATTTAGCAACATATTTGAGTCAGCACCTTAACTTTAATCCATCAGTGTTTCTATAAGTTAAATCGTGAATTGCTCGATCAACTCTCACTTTATATGAATTTGATTTGTCTCCAGCTGAAACACTGCAGTCGTTACATCCACGACTTGTTCCCGTCTCTCATCAAAAACCTGGACCCGGTTCCTCTCAGACACGTCCTGAACCTGGTCTCTGGACTGCACCCCAGCGCTCACACCGAACAGGTAAGACCCAGACCTGAGCAAGTCCTGGTTCTGACCTGTTTTTACACTTGTTTAGCTTTAGTTTAGTTCTGGGTTAGCGCTGCTCCTCATATAGCTCATTTAGCTCTCGTTTAGCCCTGGTTTAGCTCTTGTTTAGCCCTGGTTTAGCTCTTGTTTAGCCCTAATTTAGCTCTTGTTTACCCCTGGTTTGGCTTTCATTTAGCCCTGGTTTAGCTCTCATTTAGTCCTGGTTTAGCTCTCATTTAGCCCTGGTTTAGCTCTCATTTAGTCCTGGTTTAGCTCTCGTTTAGCCCTGGTTTAGCTCTCATTTAGCCCTGGTTTAGCTCTCATTTAGCACTGGTTTAGCTCTTGTTTAGCCCTGGTTTAGCTCTTGTTTACCCCTGGTTTAGCTCTCGTTTAGCCCTGGTTTAGCTCTAGTGTAGCTCTTTTTCTTTTAGCTCTTGTTTAGCCCTGGTTTAGCCCTGGTTTAGCTCTCGTGTAGCTCTTTTTTTTTAGTTCTTGTATAGCCCTGGTTTAGCTCTCATTTAGCTCTTGTTTAGCCCTGGTTTAGCCCTGGTTTAGCTCTCGTGTAGCTCTTTTTTTTTTTAGTTCTTGTTTAGCCCTGGTTTAGTTCTCGTTTAGCCCTGGTTTAGCTCTCGTGTAGCTCTTTTTTTTTAGTTCTTGTTTAGCCCTGCTTTAGCTCTTGTTTAGCCCTGGTTTAACTCTTGTTTACCCCTGGTTTGGCATTCATTTAGCCCTGGTTTAGCTCTTGTTTATCCCTGGTTTAGCTCTAGTGTAGCTCTTTTTTTAGCTCTTGTTTACCCCTGGTTTGGCTTTCATTTATCCCTGGTTTAGCCCTGGTTTAGCTCTTGTGTAGCTCTTTTTTATTAGCTCTGGTTTAGCCCTGGTTTAGCTCTTGTGTAGCTCTTTTTTATTAGCTCTGGTTTAGCCCTGCTTTAGCCCTGCTTTAGACCCGCTTTAGTCCGGTTTAAACCCGGTGCCTCTTCCAGACTCTGTACCTGGCGTCGATGCTGATCAAAGCTCTGTGGAATAACGCGCTGGCGGCGAAGGCCCAGCTCTCCAAACAGAGCTCGTTTGCGTCGCTGCTGAACACCAGCCTCCCCATGAACAAGAAAGGTGCGTCCAACTCCACTCAGCTCTACTCTTTTCACAAACTGTTCTACAATCGTAAGTACCTCGCCGCCAATAAAGGACACATATTATGCATTATTTGTCATTTGATTGGCCTTTAAACTTGCTCTTGCTTTTGCGTGTCATGTTTTAGAACTTAAAATGCTAATGCTCGGATATCTCAAAGGCCATCAGTTAATTAATTGGTCTGTACGCAAGTTTCAAAACATGTCATGAGCTGACAAAATACGTTTAATGTCTCAAATTTAGCCGCAGTCTCATGAAGTTGATGCAGAAAATGTGTAAATTGAGTTTATTTCATGAAAGGCCAACGAGGTCGTCAACTGGCTTCACTAGGGCTGTAATCCTTTAGTCGTTTTGTCGATTAATCGGTCGATTTAGTCTTAGTCAACCAAGATCTTCAACCAAGATTTTCATTACTCGACCAATTAATCAATTTAATCAATTTATTTGCATTCAACAAATTTATGGAGCTAAAAGTGCAAACACCAGAAGATTTGGAGTAAATGTCTACCTCTAACACATAAATACACTGTTTACTAGTACTTTTCTGTATAAATTGTTATTTTTGCATGAACTCATGTGCAGTTTCGGTCGTTTAATAATAATAATAATAATAATAATAATAATAATAATAATAATACATTTTATTTGTAAGCGTCTTTCCAAATACCCAAGGACACTGTACACGACGACAAGATTAAAGAATAAAACCCACAGTACAGTTTGGGTCAGACACACGGAGATACTTCATAGTTTTGATGTTTTTTTGCCACGTCCCGTTTTAGTCGACGGGGCAGGCCTTTAGTCGAACAAGAATTTCTTTAGTCGACTACAGCTCTACAAATGAAAGAAAATATTAGAAAGAAAAACAACTAAATTTTGACAGTGACTTGTGAGTTCCAAACACTTAATTGATTTATCGAAAGAATAATCGCTAGACTAATCGATTAGCATGTTTTGAATGAAGAAATAATATTATAAAACGGTGAAAATCTCCAAAAAGTCCATAATATGTGTCCTATTACAAACACTCCTGAGCATTGCCTTGTTGTTCGTCTTGAATACAGAGAGGTGCCGTTTGGTATTTGAACTCTTTGTGTTGCGTTCAGGGTCGCCTGCAGCCAGTCCGGACAGCAGCGACAACAGTGACACGCAGCACAGCGGAGGCTCCGACATCGAGATGGACGACCCCGTGATGAGCAGCAAACGCAACCAGCAGAGGCTCTCGGACACAGAGGTCTGTCACTGCTGTGGTTAACGACGCTGACGAGTCGACTGGAGAAGATAATCTGAATCGTTATCTGGACTAAACAGACTCTAAAACACAAACAAAAAGACATTACTGAATCTAAATAAATCAATAATACGTGTTATTCATGAATTTTCTCTATTCACCTTATTCTGCCCCGCCCACTTTTGCCACAGATACGCACTTTTGTTGTAAACGCACTTCCGTTTGACGAGAACTCCGTTAAAGCTAATGATGAACGAGGGAAAAGTCTGACGCTAAAATGTTACATAAAGTAGATTGATTTGTGTAAAATGTTTAATGAACACGAGCAACAACAAGTCACAACGCAACGATTTCCTGAAAACGTCTTTTTAGTCGTGTAGACAAAACTGTGACAAAAATGCGATTAAAAGTGACAAAAACATGGAAAAAAAACAGAATAAAAGTGACAAAAACATGGAAAAAACAGAATAAAGTGGCAAAAATGCGGCAATAAGTGACGAAAACGCGACAAGTGACAAAAACGTAATTAAAAGTGAGAAAAATGTGATTAAAAGTGACAAAAACGTGACAAAAAAACGGAAGAAAGTGACAAATGCACGACTATAAGTGACAAAAACGTGACAAGAACGCAACTAAAAGTGAGAAAAATGTGATTAAAAGTGACAAAAACGTGACAAAAACATGGAAAAAACTGAATAAAGTGACAAAAATGCGGCAATAAGTGACGAAAACGCAACAAGTGACAAACGTGACTAAATGAGTGACAAAAATGTGAGTAAAAGTGACAAAAACATGACAAAAAACGGAAGAAAGTGACAAAAATGCGGGGAAAAGGTGACAATAAGTGACAAACAGGTGACAGTGACAAAAACACGAAAAGTCTGACGCTAAAATGTTACATAAAGTAGGTTGATTTGTGTAAAATGTTAAATGAACACGAGCAACAACAAGTCACAACACAACGATTTCCTGAAAACGTCTTTTTAGTCGAGTAGAACTTATTTTCTGTTGAGCTCGTCTGCTCCGTGTGAACTACAACGGAAACAAGACGGCGGCGCGTACGACAACTTCAGGAATAAGGTGAATACCAACACCACTACGTGATTAAAAATATATTTAAAATGTCTAAATGTACCATAAAAAAAATAGTTTGACTGGTCGACTGATCTAAAAATCACTGACTGACTACTGAAATAATTGTTCGCTTTAGACGCTCAGAATGAAGGCGACTGGAGGCAAAATTAAGTTGATTGTAAATGTTTCAATGATTCTCTCACATTAGATCTAAATTCTACTGGATTTAAGTGTTTGTGTTGGACAAAAGCAACACATTTGAATTTAGAAATAGTAGAAAGGTCAGTTAGTTTGCTTTTCTATCACAAACTATGGACAGAATACAAGTTTCTAGCCTTAAAATTGTATTTTAGCTTCAAAATAATCTACTTTATGGAATAGTATCTAATATATCTATTGATAAAATGAAAAATTATTGTAGGTTCAACATTTCTGTGAGTATTTTTCCAGTAAAACCCATAAATCTGGATTGTTCCTTCATCAAAAATGCAAAGAGTTGATCATAATTTCCTCAAACATGATGTAAAATACAATAATAAATGTGTTTAAAGCAGCTCTGATGTCACTCACATGTGTCTGAAGCTTTTACTGACACTAAATCGTCTACATTTGTCATATTTTGTGATATTCTGAGGTTAATCCCAGTTTCTCAGTTAAATCACATTATGTTCCACTTCACTTTTGCCTCCGTCTCCATTTTTGTTTACAAACCTTTAAAGGGTCTATATCGCTTAAACCACAACCAAAGCAATTTTTGATGCATTTGTTAAAATATCGTCTGGATATTGTTTACATTTTTTTTTTGAGGTGTAGATTTTTGTCACCATTGTGCACCCTTATCTCCAAAACAACCATTGCAGTTTACAATTTTTAACACATCTACCTCCTCAAAACCCTCCAATGAGTGAATGGCGTGAAAATAAGTCAATGTGGAGAAAAGTTTACGTAAAACACTCTTCAATGTTTGTTTTTTTTTCCCAGGAGTCGATGCAGGGCAGCTCAGACGAGACGGCGAACAGCGTGGAGGAGGGCAGCAGCAGCGGCCGGAGCGAGGCGTCCAGCAACGAAGCGGCGTCCAGCAGAGCCAGCCAATCAGCGGCCAGCCCCGGGAGCGACATCCAATCAGACGACATGAACGACTCGGAGGCTCTGAAGGAGGAAGAGGAGGACGACGACGAGGAAGAGGTGAACACCGCTACGCCGTAAAAATTATATCTATGTTAGTTTAGCCCTTTACGCAGTAGTTTACCAGGTTTAACTCTCAGGTTTAACTCTCCAGTATAACTCCCAGGTGTAACTCTCATGTTTAACTCTCATGTTTAACTCTCCAGTATAACTCCCAGGTGTAACTCTCATGTTTAACTCTCATGTTTAACTCCCAGGTTTAACTCCCAGGTTTAACTCCCAGGTTTAACTCCCAAGTTTAACTCCCAGGTTTAACTCCCAGGTTTAACTCCCAGGTTTAACTCCCAGGTTTAACTCCCAGGTTTAACTCCCAGGGTTAACTCTCAGGGTTAACTCTCAGGGTTAACTCCCAGGTTTAACTCTCAGGGTTAACTCCCAGGTTTAACTCTCAGGTTTAACTCTCAGGTTTAACTCTCAGGGTTAACTCCCAGGTTTAACTCCCAGGTTTAACTCCCAGGTTTAACTCCCAGGTTTAACTCTCAGGTTTAACTCTCAGGTTTAACTCTCAGGTTTAACTCTCAGGTTTAACTCTCAGGTTTAACTCTCAGGTTTAACTCCCAGGTTTAACTCCCAGGTTTAACTCCCAGGTTTAACTCTCAGGGTTAACTCTCAGGGTTAACTCTCAGGGTTAACTCCCAGGTTTAACTCTCAGGGTTAACTCCCAGGTTTAACTCTCAGGTTTAACTCTCAGGTTTAACTCTCAGGGTTAACTCCCAGGTTTAACTCTCAGGTTTAACTCCCCGGTTTAACTCTCAAGTTTAAGTCTCAGGTTTAATTCTCAGGTGTAACTCCCAGGTGTAACTCCCAGGTGTAACTCTCAGGTTTAACTCTCAGGTTTAAGTTTAACTCTCTGGTTTAACTCTCTGGTTTAACTCTCTGGTTTAACTCTCTGGTTTAACTTCCCGGTTTAACTCTCTGGTTTAACTTCCCGGTTTCACTCTCTGGTTTAACTCTCTGGTTTAACTCTCAGGTTTAACTCTCAGGTTTAACTCTCAGGTGTAACTCTCTGGTTTAACTCTCTGGTTTAACTCCTCGGTTTAACTCTCCGGTTTAACTCCCAGGTTTAACAATCTCTAGTGTTTTACATAGAGCTGGTCGATATGGCAAAAATTATCATGATTTTCTTCGGTCCAGATCATGATTTCGATTTTATCACGATTCATGTTCACTTTTCTCTATTGCCTTTAACAGAGCTGCACCATTTAGGAAAAATACTGTTCATTTTTCTGACCAGTGCGATTAGATTTATGTTTTAATGAAAGGGTTCTGTTCAAATTCACATTTTAAACACAATTTTGTCATTTTTAGTCGCGTTTTTGTCACGTTCAGTTGTGTTTGTCACATATAAACGCGGTTTTGTTCTTTTAAGTCGTGTTTTCTCATATGTTTTGTTTTTTTCCACATTTTTATTACCCTGTCATACAGACCTAGTTTTACACCATTCTGTTTTTGTTTCTGTTTTGTTTTTTCTGGTTTCCTACTCCAATTTTTTTTCCTTTTTCTTAGTTTTACTAACATTGTACTCAGATGTTTTACGATAGGCTTTACTCCCAGATTTTACTCTGCTGGTTTTACTCTCCAAGTTTCATGCCTAGTTTTACTCCTGGTTTAGTCCTGGTTATACTTCTGGTTTAGCTAAGGTTTTTTTTTGTTTTGTTTTACACCTGGTTTTCCCCCGAATTTTTTCCTGGTTTCAGTCCCGTTTTGGAATAGTCCTGCTTTAGTCCTTGTAGCTCTGGTTTAGTCATGGTTTAGTTCTGATTCTGTCCTAACCCAAGTACTGTTTAGTCCTGGTTTAGGCCTTTGTAAAGTACTGTTTAATCCTGGTTTAGGCCTTTGTGAAGTACTGTTTAGTCCTGGTTTAGGCCTTTGTAAAGTCCTGGAATAGTCCCGGTTTAGGCCTTTGTAAAGTCCTGGAATAGTCCTGGTTTAGGCCTTTGTAAAGTCCTGGAATAGTCCCGGTTTAGGCCTTTGTAAAGTCCTGGAATAGTCCCGGTTTAGGCCTTTGTAAAGTCCTGGAATAGTCCCGGTTTAGGCCTTTGTAAAGTCCTGGAATAGTCCTGGTTTAGGCCTTTGTAAAGTCCTGGAATAGTCCCGGTTTAGGCCTTTGTAAAGTCCTGAATAGTCCCGGTTTAGGCCTTTGTAAAGTCCTGGAATAGTCCCGGTTTAGGCCTTTGTAAAGTCCTGGAATAGTCCTGGTTTAGGCCTTTGTAAAGTCCTGGAATAGTCCCGGTTTAGGCCTTTGTAAAGTCCTGGAATAGTCCTGGTTTAGGCCTTTGTAAAGTCCTGGAATAGTCCCGGTTTAGGCCTTTGTAAAGTCCTGGAATAGTCCTGGTTTCTTCCTGGTTTCTTCCTGTTTTTTGTCTGATTTTATCGCTGGATTAATCTCTCGTTTGAACAAACCCACACACTCTTTTCGACAGTGCACGACAGAAGCGCCAAAGGACCAGGCCCGGGAGCAGACAGAGTCCCGGAAGCGGAAGGCGGGCGAGGCCTTGGGCGAGGAGGCGGGCTCTAACGCATCGGGGGGCGTGGCCAAATCCAAGCCCCTCCCCTTCAGCCCCGAGGCGTCCGGCGCGATGGTGGCGTCGTCGAGCCTGGAGGGCCGCATGCGTCTGTTGGAGCAGCAGTGCAGCTCCTCCTCGACGGGGCGGACGGAGGGGCCGGAGGCGCAGCAGAACGTGCCCGACGTGGGAGCCTCGCCGCTGGGGCAGGGGCCGCAGGAGCCCCCCTGTCTGCCCCGGCCCGGAGACTTCCTGGGCGAGGCCATGAGCAGCGAGATCTTCAACTGCAGGAGGTTCATCGGGCCCCAGCACCACCACCACCACCACGAGGGGTAAGGAGCGAGCGGGCCATACGGAAAAAAATATTATTATCAGGATTTTTTTGGGGCCAGATCATGAGTTCGATTTTATCACGATTTGTGTTAACTTTGTATTTTTCTGTTGTCTTTAATAGAGCTGCACTTTTAAGAAAAAGTCTAATCTAATTGTGATTTTTCTGACCAGTGCGACTGTGATTAGATGTGAGATTTATGTTTTATTAAAGGTCCCATAACATGCAAAATCGACTTTTCAGAGGTTTTAACCTTCCTCCAGTGCTATTTGGGCCTCGTATGTTGTGCCCAAAGTGGTTTTTTGATTGATTACCGCATGCTTTCGCTAGAGAACTGTCTTTTCCGTCCCCCTCGGCTGAGCAGCAGACGGGGGCTCCTCACTAAGATGACACGGTGTTTAAGCCACGCCTCCAGGAAGCGCGCAGCCGCAAGAATAAAAACAGCTAATGCTAATGCTACACAGTAATTACACGATGGATACGACAGATAGAAGAGTTAGCTTGTTATTTACCAAACGGCCACGTCCGTCGTTGAGGCCCTGGAGCACGTCAAACTCCAGGTCAGATCCAGGACGTAGGACTCAGCACGACGCACCGTCAGGACGGATAAAATGTTTATTCAGTGTTTGTGTATCGCTGTTTACCGGAGCACACGGCGCATGCACCATCTCCACTCTAGGCTTCATCACGGGTTGGGAGGGGGAGGCGCGCGGGTTGGGCGGGGGGAGGCAGCCTGCTCTCTGTTCGGGGGGGGGGCAGATCTCAGAGTGAGCCGTTTGCTTTTGCAGGAGGGGGGCCAGTCCAAGAAATGGGTGTTTTTTGTAAACTGTTATGTTATGGATATTACACAACGAGAAAATGTATCAACAAAGCCCTTAGAATAGACTGTGTAAAGGGGAAAAGAGCAGGATATGGGACCTTTAAAAGGATTCACTTCAAATTTACATCTTAAACACACTTTTGTCACTTTTAGTTGTGTTTTTACTACGTTTAGTCGGGTTTTTACCACGTTCAGTTGTGTTTGTCATATTTAAACACGTCTTTGTCACTTTTAGTCGTGTTTTTACTACGTTTAGTTGTGTTGATCATATTTAAACGCGTCTTTGTCACTTTTAGTCATGTTTCTGTCACGTTTAGTTGTGTTGATCATATTTAAACACGTCTTTGTCACTTTTAATCGTGTTTTTACAATGTTCAGTCGTGTTGGTCATATTTAAACACGTCTTTGTCACTTTTAGTCGTGTTTTTGTCATTTGTAGGCGCAATTTTGCCGTTTTTAGTCACGTTTTGATGCATTGAGTCGCGTTTTTATCGCTTTTGGTCGTGCTTTTGTCGCTTGTTTAGAACATGTTTGTACAAATCCAAATTACAGTGTTAGCAGTTTTTATTCAAATCAAAGAACGACATTTTGTTGTTTGTGGAAGAAATTATTGCACTTCATAAAGTGCATCCATTAAAATTGTGATTTTGTGTGGATTTGGTTTAATTGTGCAGCTCTGGCTTTTAAGAGGTAAATAAAGTCATCTGCTCAGAGGCTTCAGAGGCTAAACAACAGGAGAAAAAGTGTGTTTGAACAACAATAGCAGATTGTCACAGGGGCCAGCTCACAATTCGATTTTTGTCACAGTATTTCTGCTTTATCTAAGTCAAATTGAGTAAAAATCTTAAATCCAGGAGCTTTTTGCGTTCTAAACTAAACCAACTAATCAAATCATTGAAAGAATAATCGCTAGACTAATCGATCACTAAAATAATTGTTAGTAATAGTTGCAGCCCTAGTCACCGCTCTGATCTAGGAATGTAACGATCCTGGAGATATCGTGATGTGGTGATAGTAAAACTGTCATGATGTCGTCGTCGTCATGTTACAATATGAAAAACAGCATGTGTACGTGAAAAAAATAACGGTTTACCCTGCTCTGTCAGATTAAAGCATCACTGACTAGAAATGATTAATGTTATTATTATTAATAAGAAATAACAAGGTACATGACAGAACTCACAGCAGTCATTATTCATCGATGTAATCCCTGATTCGTAGAAAGGGTTTCAGGGGTTGTCATCCGGACGCTGTTTGAAAGATCGAGACGTTTCGACTTCTATCCAGAAGTCAATCATAGAGCTGGTATGGGAACTCAGGCTTATATGATACTCTAAGTAGTGGGAGTCCTGCCCACAGGGAGGAGTCACTGAACGCCTGTTTTTGTTTATTTATTTATTTATTTTTTTAAATTTATTTCAGGGACAGTGCATATTAATCCACATTTACATGTAAATATGCCAGAATTAGCCACAAGGCTATTTTTCATCTGTAGTCCCTGGAGTTTGGTAAATAGTTTGCTCTGCCTGGTGTCATCTGAACCTGTTAATGGCCTGCCTTTGTTAGGTTAATAGTTGGCCCTGCCCAGCTCTCTGATTGACAATGACTTCTGGATAAAAGTCGAAACGTCTCGATCTTTCAAACAGCGTCCGGATGACAACCCCTGAAACCTTTTCTACGAGCAGTCATTATTGTTGTTCCTGACATAACTTGAAAATTGCACCTCAGAGTCACCATCATTTCTAATATTCTGGATCTAAAATATGACATAAAGGCCTAATAATGAATGTCAAGAGTAGATTACAGTCAGTCTGTTATTATGAACATGGATACATCCTTCTGAGCTCTTCTACAACATCCTGAGCTTCTCCACGACATCACAAACACACCGTACCGTGATCATATCGTGACATCTGCTCACGTTCACGTCCCCCGCTCTGATCCGGTCGTCCCGCGGCTGTTTCCCGGTGGCGTCCGTCCCGGTCTGAGCGCCCCGTGTCGTCTCTTTCAGGGCGATGGTGGAGGACATGCTGAGCGCGGACGACGTGAGCTGCAGCAGTTCTCAGGTCAGCGCCAAGTCGGAGAAGAACATGGCGGACTTCGACGGGGAGGAGTCGGGCTGCGAGGAGGAGCTGGTGCAGATCAACTCTCACGCCGAACTGAGCTCTCACCTGCAGCAGCACCTGCCCAACCTGGCCTCCATCTACCACGAGCACCTGGTGCAAGGTAACCGCCCCGAGGCTCCGTTTACAAGAGAAAATGTGACGTTTAAAGACATTACTCGCTCATTATGAATAACTTCTGATATATTTGTTCTTTATTATAAAACAAAAACGATCTAGAGGAGAACATAAAGGGCAAGTTGCATTTTTTCTGCACAATCTGAAGAACTTTCACTCTTTATATTTGAAACAGACAATTCCAGATTGTCACAAGATTGAAAAAGTTGTTTCTGATTTATGGAGTCATCTAAAATGGTCTCCAAGGAACAACTTCGGGTTCGGGGTTTTAAACCTGCGGTGCTCAAGTTCATGCAGCTTCCACCAAACAGAGCATCACCTCCACCTCCAGCAACGCCATTAAAAGTAGAGTACTGGTAAAACATACTTGGATCCAATAATCAAACTACAAAAAAGGGCACTAAGAATAATTAATAAAGCAGGATTTCGTGATCCTACTAATGAACTCTTTTTAAAATCAAAAATATTAAAATTTACGGACATAGTTAAGTTAAAAATGTTGGAAATTTTGTTTGGTGCTGTGAGTGAGGACCTTCCCACAGGCGTTCAGTCTTTCTTTAAATAACGAAATAGTCGCTATAACCTCAGAGGTTTGAATTGAATAAAGCAAGAACTAATGTTAGGCAAAGATGTGTGACTGTTTTAGGAATCAAACTTTGGAAAGAGTCAGTGATGAATTTAAGTTAATTAACACTCTAAAACTCTAAAAAATGAAATGATTACTACATATAAATAATTGTTATAAATTAAAAGATTTATAAGAGAGAGTAGAATTCTAAGTTTAAGATAAAACGTAGTGGATTTTTTTATTTTTTATGTCTGTATTGTTGAGTTTGTATAATATTCAGGATGGGCTTATATAAACAGTTTGCTTTGGTGCAAACAGATGGAAATGTATTTTTTTCTCTATTGTATATAATTTTGTTTGGAATATGGACAGCCAAATAAACTTATTCATTCATCTGGTGATAAAATGGCGATTATCTTTGTTGGCGATTAAACAAAATGTAGCACAAACGATTATTGTCTTCCCTTTTTATCACGATAAATGATATTGTTTATTGTCCCGTCTCTACTATTCACACAGCACAGGTTACAGCACTTTACAAAGAGCGACACAAAACAATAAAAAAATCTGTAATAGGAATAAAATGAATCAAATGATCGTGACACGTCGAGTTTATATGTATTTTGATCATCGTAATTGTTATCTGGACTCTACAGACTTCAAAACATAAGTCAAAACATTATATTATAACAAAGACAGCAGCATTATTACGCTAAAAAGGCAATAAAGAATAAACATTGTCAAATGGTGAAAGTTGCGCGTCCACAAAACTTGAGTGCTGAACCCAAAAATAAAAACAATTTTGAGATGTTTTAAGGGTTGCACATCATAACTTTGTATAAAAAAAATGATCAGGACAGAGATACTCACATGTCTTTTTTTATTGATATTTGGCTACAACAAAAAGATAAATGCTAACGTGTTTCGGCGTAAAGCCTTCTTCAGAGGAAAGAAGGCTTGTATGAACATTTGAGCTTTTGAGAGTTGAACAATTCACATAAATGACTCTTAAAATGACTCTAAATTAATGATTCTAACTCGACTGCTTTAGTGTTTCATGCTGTTACAGCTCATGTTTTTTAGGATGTGTTCATTTAGAAAAGGGTTTTCTGTGAATTCCTTGTATTAGTTTTATTGTGTAGGCGTCATAAAATAGTTTAAGTCTTATTGTTTATCGCAGTATTTTAATTTCCTCCAAATTGTGACAGGCCTAGTTGTTTTGTTCTTCGTTTGTTCTGTCATGTTTTAAATAAAGGTGATAAATCAATGGAAAAAATACTGTATTCCGCTCTGAATGAGTCAAATTGCCTGTAGATTTTGTGTGGTCCGTGTGTGTTGTACAGGATTAAACGTTTTGGTTTGGTTTGCTCTTTAATAATCCTTGGTTCTTCAGGTCCAGCGGTTCACAAACACCAGTACTCGAGCCACGCCGTCACAGACATAAACCTGGACAACGTTTGTAAAAAGGGAAACACTCTGCTGTGGGACCTGGTGCAGGACGAGGACGCGGTGAGACGCCTTTAATCTCTGCTTTTAACTTCAAGGATTTTTAGTTTTAGTCGACATTTTACTGATAGTTAATCACAGCTTTGGTGCGACGAGAAAATCATCAAGAATTAGTAAAACATTTAGTGCAGATGGACCACACACATCTCCTGCTTAAAGCTTTATTTTATTTTATCATATTTTATTTTAGCTTTTCAGATTTTATTTTATTTTTTCATATTTTATAAAACGTTTTCCATATTTTATAGTTTCATATTTTATTTTATATATATTTTTATATTTTATAGTTTCATATTTTTTCAATTTTTTACTTTTTCATATTTTATCCTTTCATATTTCATTTAATTGTTTTTAAATATTTTATTTTGTTTTACTTTTCCATATTTACGGTTTTCATATTTTATTTTTATTTTTTCATATTTTTCTTTTCATATATTTTGTTTTTTCGTTGTTGTTTTTTCCATATTACATTTTTCATATTTCATTTGATTTATTTTCATATTTTATTTAGATTTTTTCATATTTTATCTTTTCATTGTTTATTTTGTTTTTTCATATTTTATTTCATATTTTGTTTTATTTTGTCATATTTAAAATTTTCATATTAAAAATTTTCAGATTTTTTTTCTCCATATTTAAGCTTTTCATATTTTATTTGGTCATATTTTATTTTGTTTTATTTTTTCACATTTTATTATTATTATTATTATTATTATTATTATTATTATTATTATTATTATTATTATTATTATTATTATTATTATGTATTTTTCTGTATCTACTATTTCATTTATTATTTATTTATTTCACGTTCAGATGCTTAAAAACACTGAATGTGACTTTAGCTGCTGTGTTTCTTGTGAAGGTGTAAAGGTGACCCCTCGTTCCGTTTCTTGTTTCTCGGTCGTTTCAGATCCATTTGTCCGAGGGCCTCATAAACGAAGCGGAGAAGCTGCTGTGTTCTCTGGTTTGTTGGTTCACGGACCGACAGATCCGGATGCGCTTCATCGAGGGCTGCCTGGACAACCTGGCACACCATCGGTAAATCAGACCTGTTTACATTGTACAGACCCTTTAAACCCCAGAACCTGTACAGACCCTTTAAACACCAGAACCTGTACAGACCCTTTAAACACCAGAACCTGTACAGACCCTTTAAACACCAGAACCTGTACAGACCCTTTAAACACCAGAACCTGTACAGACCCTTTAAACCCCAGAACCTGTACAGACCCTTTAAACCCCAGAACCTGTACAGACCCTTTAAACACCAGAACCTGTACGGACCCTTTAAACACCAGAACCTGTACGGACCCTTTAAACACCAGAACCTGTACGGACCCTTTAAACACCAGAACCTGTACGGACCCTTTAAACACCAGAACCTGTACGGACCCTTTAAACCCCAGAACCTGTACGGACCCTTTAAACCCCAGAACCTGTACGGACCCTTTAAACCCCAGAACCTGTACGGACCCTTTAAACATCAGAACCTGTACAGACCCTTTAAACATCAGAACCTGTACGGACCCTTTAAACCCCAGAACCTGTACAGACCCTTTAAACCCCAGAACCTGTACGGACCCTTTAAACACCAGAACCTGCACGGACCCTTTAAACACCAGAACCTGCACGGACCCTTTAAACACCAGAACCTGTACAGACCCTTTAAACACCAGAACCTGTACAGACCCTTTAAACACCAGAACCTGTACAGACCCTTTAAACACCAGAACCTGTACAGACCCTTTAAACCCCAGAACCTGTACAGACCCTTTAAACCCCAGAACCTGTACGGACCCTTTAAACCCCAGAACCTGTACGGACCCTTTAAACACCAGAACCTGTACGGACTGAACCTGCACGGACCCTTTAAACACCAGAACCTGTACGGACCCTTTAAACACCAGAACCTGTAATGGACCCTTTAAAACCCCAGAACCTGTAATGGACCCTTTTAAACCCCAGAACCTGTACGACCCTTTAAAACAATAGAGGACTGGCCAGAACCTGTACGGACCCTTTCCCCAAACCTGTAATGGACCCTTTAAACCCCAGACACCTGTATTAAAGCCCCGAGAACCTATGCGGACCCTTTAAACCTCAGAACCTGTACAGACCCTTTAAACCCCAGAACCTGTACGGACCCTTTAAACCCCAGAATCTGTACAGACCCTTTAAACCCCAGAACCTGTACGGACCCTTTAAACCCCAGAACCTGTACAGACCCTTTAAACACCAGAACCTGTACAGACCCTTTAACCCCAGAACCTGTACAGACCCTTTAAACACCAGAACCTGTACAGACCCTTTAAACCCCAGAACCCCAATGGAGGAAAAAAGTTTTTCAGTTTTTATTGGCCCGAGCCAGTTTAAGGTCTTTTTTTTCCCGGTTTCTTCTTTTTTCTTTTTTTTTGATACAAATGATTGCGTTTGTCCCAGTTAACATGCACCTGAAGTCCTCAATGGGTTATTGTTTCGACCGGCCTGGCAAAAAAATGTATAATTTTCGTGTCTTGAGGAACTGGACCCTGTGGGGAACGGGATGAGAAAAAATAGACCAATGCACATGAAATTCAGATAGAGAGCAGTGAGCTGAATAAGAAATGTCAGTTAGTTGCTTTTCTATTATAAATGATGGACAAAATGCAATTTTCTAGCCTTAAAATTGTATTTTAGCTTCAAAAGAATCTAATTTATGGAACAGTATCTAATATATCTCTAGATAAAATTGTGGGCTCAACATTTCTGAGTATTTTTCCAGTAAAACCCATAAATCTGGATTGTTCCTTCATCAAAAATGCAAAGAGTTGATCATAATTTCCTAACACATAATGTAAAATACAATAATAAATGTGTTTAAACAGCTCTGATGTCACTCACGTGTTACTTTGATAAAACCATCTACATTTGTCATATTTCATGATATTCTGAGGTTCATCCCAGTTTCTCAGTGAAATCACATTATGCTCCACTTCACTTTTGTCTCCGTCTGAATTTACAATGTTTTATTTACATACCCTTAAAGGGTCTGTGTATGTCGTGTTTTGGTGTGCGTTAATATCTTGGTGTCTGTTTCCAGGTCAGTGGTGGTGTCTCTGCGTTTGCTCCCTAAACTTTTCGGCACTTTTCAGCAGTTCGGCTCCAGCTACGACACGCACTGGATCACGATGTAAGCCGTTTATCGTTTTATAATTGATGGAGTTTATGATAATTACATCTGTGTTATACGTATATTTGTACATTCAGTGTTTGACTAACTTGGCTGTGTTTGTGGCTTCAGTGAACGGTCTATTTTGAGCAGAATTACATCTTTTTTAATGCATTTATTTTTATGTGCGCCTTATTTTTTGAAGTGTTTTGCGCGTTTATCGAGTTAAAGGTGTCCGTGCTCCATTTAGCAAACGTCTCAGTTGTGAAATTATTACATGAAAACAAAATTGTGTCTGCCCTTTTTATTTAAAGTGCCCATGACGGGTTGAATCACTCGTCACTAAAACACAGGTAAGATCAATATATTTAAAGTTTTGCTAAAAATAATTATAAATGTGATCTTTTTAGTATTTTTATTTTAATTTTGTAACGTCACTTCCTGGTTGTAAATGATGACATCACACTAGGAAATCACTTAAAACTCGGCGAATGTCAGAGATTTTTTTTGTCCGACAAATCAAACACATGTGAACACCGTCATTTTGTTGAATTAATGTTTTAAGGGTAAAAAAAAGTTGTTTATTTTGGGACAGACTCATTTAACTAAAACGCAGTTAAGATAAATATATTTCAAATTCTGCAAAAATCTTTACACACTTTACCTCAGTTTAGTTATTTTGTCAGGTTTTTATTTTACTTCCTGGTCGTAAATGATGGGAAAATACCAATAAACATCCTGTACATTGCGCAAAAACTACTCTAATGTCACATATTTTTTTATTTGACAAAGAAAAACGCCTTTATTTTGTTGAATTAATGTTTTAAAGGTAAAAAAGAAGTTGTTTATTTTATTTAAATTATGCAAACTTTAGATAGAATGAGTCTCCCCAATGGGACGTCTTCAGTTTTTTAATTCCTGTAATTTTAAACAGATTTTTCAACTTTCCTCCACCAACTTCAACTTGATTGGTATAAAACTAGATTGTACGGTATTACACATTTTACCCCAGTTTATCTATTTTGTCCATCCATCCATCCATCCATCTTCTTCCGCTTATCCGGGGCCGGGTCGCTGGGGCAGCAGTCTAAGCAGGGACTCCCAGACTTCCTTCACCCCAGACACTTCCTCCAGCTCCTCCGGGGGGATCCCGAGGCGTTCCCAGGCCACAGAGACATAGTCATCTATTTTGTTTTGTTTTCAATTTTACTTCCTGGTTGTAAATGATGACATCACACTGGGAAAATACCAAGAAACATCCTGTACATCGCGCAAAAACTCCTCTAATGTCACACATTTTTTCATTTGACAAAGAAAAACACCTTTATTTTGTTCAATCGATGTTGAAAGAGTCAAAAAAGTAGTTCATTTTGTGTAGATTATGCATAACCTGTGTTTACTTCATGCAAGTTTCAACATATTTTTCAACTTTTCTCCACAAAAAGTGTTAAACTATTATTTTTATTTACACTGAATAAAGTCACAATCATACAAACCTGTCATGGGCACTTTAAACAATGCTTTTGCCAACCTGTCAGATTAAAATAATAATAATAATCTGGATTGAAGAAGCGTGGATTGAAGTGTCTAAGGCTGTTGACTCTGGGCAGGTGGGCGGAGAAGGAGCTGCACATGATGAGGCTGTTCTTCGACGACCTGCAGCATTACATCCAGGAAGTCCGAGAGCAGAGGCACAAGTTTGCACTGTGAGTTAAACCGTCAGGGATGAGGACGGACTTTTCACTACGTTGAGTTTTGTCGAAGGAAAAAAGTGAAGTGAAGTGAACCCCGTGTGTGTGTGTTTGTTGTGTGTTTGTTCAGGTACAGCCACAGCGCCGAGGTCCAGGTCCGACTGCAGTTCCTCACCTGCGTCTTCTCCACTCTGGGCTCTCCAGACCATTTCAGTAAGTGAACCGGGACTGGACCAGGACTGGACCAGGGCAGAACCACGGCAGAACCAGGTCTGAACTAGGTCTGAACAAGGTCTAAACCAGGAGTGAACCAGGACTGGACCAGGTCTGGACCAGGGCTGAACCAGGTCTGGACCAGGACTGGACCAGGACTGGACCAGGTCTAAACCAGGGAAGAACCAGGGCAGAACCAGGGCAGAACCAGGGCAGAACCAGGACTGAACCAGGGCTGAACCAGGGCTGAACCAGGGCAGAACCAGGGCTGAACCAGGTCTGAACCAGGGCAGAACCAGGGCAGAACCAGGACTGAACCAGGACTGAACCAGGTCTGAACTAGGACAGAACCAGGACAGAACCAGGACAGAACCAGGACAGAACCAGGGCAGAACCAGGGCAGAACCGGGTCTGAACCGGGTCTGAACAAGGACTAAACCAGGGCTGAACCAGGACTGAACAAGGGCTAAACCGGGTCTGAACCAGGAGTAAACCAGGACTGAACCAGGACTGAACCAGGGCTAAACCAGGACTGAACCAGGACTAGACCAGGTCTGAACCAGGTCTGAACCAGGACTAAACCAGGTCCGAACAAGGATTAAACCAGAACTGATTTAGGATTGAACCACAGCTAAACGAGGTCTAACCCAGAGCTGAACCAGGACCTGACCAGAGCCTAATCTGTGTCCTCTGTGTCAGGGCTGAGTCTGGAGCAGGTGGACATCTTGTGGCACTGTTTGGTGGAGGACTCTGAATGCTACGACGACGCCCTGCACTGGTTTCTGAACCAGGTCCGGTCCAAAGACCAGCACGCCATGGGCATGGAGACCTACAAGCACCTGTTCCTCGAGAAGGTGAGCCACGGCTTCATCCCCCTGACCAGCAGAGGGCACTGTTTTATCCCACTGACCAGCAGAGGGCACTGTTTTATCCCACTGACCAGCAGAGGGCACTGTTTTATCCCACTGACCACCAGAGGGCACTGTTTTATCCCACTGACCACCAGAGGGCACTGTTTCATCCCACTGACCAGCAGAGGGCACTGTTTCATCCCCACTGACCAGCAGAGGGCACTGTTTTATCCCCGCTGACCAGCAGAGGGCACTGTGTTATCCCGCTGGCCAGCAGAGGGCACTGTGTTATCCCGCTGGCCACCAGAGGGCACTGTTTCATCCCACTGGCCAACAGGGGGCACTGTTTCATCCCACTGACCAGCAGAGGGCACTGTTTCATCCCCACTGACCAGCAGAGGGCACTGTTTTATCCCCGCTGACCAGCAGAGGGCACTGTGTTATCCCGCTGGCCAGCAGAGGGCACTGTGTTATCCCGCTGGCCAGCAGAGGGCACTGTGTTATCCCGCTGGCCAGCAGAGGGCACTGTGTTATCCCGCTGGCCAGCAGGGGGCACTGTTTCATCCCACTGGCCAACAGGGGGCACTGTTTCATCCCACTGGCCAACAGGGGGCACTGTTTCATCCCACTGACCACCAGAGGGCACTGTTTTATCCCGCTGACCAGCAGAGGGCACTGTTTTATCCCACTGGCCACCAGAGGGCACTGTTTTATCCCGCTGACCAGCAGAGGGCACTGTTTTATCCCACTGACCAGCAGAGGGCACTGTTTTATCCCACTGACCAGCAGAGGGCACTGTTTCATCCCCCCTGACCAGCAGAGAGCGCTGTTTCATCCCCGCTGATCAGCGGAGGGCACTGTTTCTTCCCCGCTTAAACTTATTTAACTCTTTATTACTGTTTTCTGTTGCTGTGTCCTCAAGTAAAACTCAGTTTAGATGTTGTTAAAAAGTTTGACTATTAATTTTTCTTCGGTCCATAGAAGTACAAAACAAACAAAATTTGATTGTTCATTCAATAAATCACATTTATTCATACACCACATTTTAAAAACAAAGTGTGCTTCACAGTTACAGTTTCACAAACACAAATATACCTTTAAACTGTAAAAATTATGCATTAATGTTCAAATATAGACCATGGCATCTGCATCTGCTAACCATAATTCAGTCTTAGTAACTACTTAATTAGGGTTAGGGTTATAAATTAGGGTTAGAATGTTTGTTAAATAAGCCTGAATCATTCTTAATAAACTATTTGTTGATTATGAATTAAGTCTTTATTCATGCTTAATTAAGGCATGAATAAGTGTAGTTATTATAAAGTGTTACCTAGTTGTCGCTTGTTTTCCCAGATGCCGCAGCTGAAGCCGGAGACCATCTCGATGACCGGCCTGAACCTGTTCCAGCACCTGTGTAACCTGGCGCGCCTGGCCACCAGCGCCCTGGACAACGCCGCCAGCTGCGAGGTACAGCCGCACGCCGCTCCGTCACTTTTAACAGAACCGTTAACGATTCACTTGCGTTGCGATGAACCAACCCGGTGCCGTGTCTGTGTCGTTCAGCTGTGCGGGATGGACCAGCTGTGGGGCATCGCGCTCCGAGCTCAGAGCGCAGACATCAGCCGCGCCGCCATCCAGTACATCAACTCGTACTACATCAACGGTGCACAACGCAAACCGCCGCAGCATTTATCTATCGCACCACGTG
This sequence comes from Rhinogobius similis, assembly GCA_019453435.1. Classification (NCBI taxonomy): domain Eukaryota; kingdom Metazoa; phylum Chordata; class Actinopteri; order Gobiiformes; family Gobiidae; genus Rhinogobius; species Rhinogobius similis. The sequence goes on along the minus strand of CM033622.1, from coordinate 7,294,884 downwards.
AATCTCCTTAAGTGACGCGCCTCTTTGTCGTTCTTGCAGCGGGTAAAACTGGGCTGGAGAAGGAGCAGGAGTTCATCAGGAAGTGCATGGAGAGCCTGCTGATGGCGTCGGCGAATCTGGAGAAGGACGCGCACTCGAGCCTGACGAGCATCGAGAGGGGGCTGCTCATGCTGAAGACGCACCTGGAGGCCTTCAGACGCAGGTATCCACTGTGTTAAGTTCATTCATTCATTTTCTACCGCTTATTCCCGTTAGGGGTCGCGGGTGACTGGAGCCTGTCCCAGTGACTTTGGGCCTTAGGCGGGGTACACCCTGGACAGTGGCCACTCATCACAGCAAACACAGAGAGACAGACAAGACAGACAACCATTCACTCTCACATTCACACACTAGAGTTAGAGTTTCCAATTATCATGTGTTTGGACGGTGGGAGGAGCCAGAGAACCTGGAGAGAAACCACGGTAACACGGGGAGGACATGCAGACTTTTCTGGGTCCAGGTCTTCAGGAAGGACTTCGAACTCGTTGTGGGAGTCGGGTTCGCTCGGCTGAAGAGGAACAAGGAAGAAGAACGAGAAACATTAGGATTAAAGCGGAATTAGAAATAAAAAATGGTAAAAATAAAAGCTCTGGGATAATTGGCCGCACTGAGTTTTTAACTGCTAAATGTTTGAGACCATTAAAGAGATTTTGATTAAAACTAGAGGAATTGTCGCCATGGCAACCTATGAACGTCCAGCTCCAGCAGCCATGTTGGAACTGTAATTCTGCTCTAAAGCACTTTGTAATGACATGTGATTCTAAATACTTTGATAGATTTTTCATTTCACTTTGGATCGTGTCGTGGTTCAGTCCTAAAGCGTGTCTCAAGTGTCTGGTCCGGGCCGTTTTTCCAAAGTGGACCCTGAGAGGTTCGTGGGCTCCAGGTGGACTTTATCTCAGGAGGAGCAGCAGATGTTTGGGTCAAAGAGACTCAGGACAAAACAAGACGAAGCAGAAACAGAAAAGAATCATTCCTCACCAAACTCGATCTTGTGACAAAGCGCTGTGATTCTGTGATGTTAGGGTGGTTCGGAATTCGAAACCACGATGTTGGGGTGGTCTGGGATTCGAACCCACGATCTCCTTATTGAGAGGCAGGAGCTCTAGCCGCTCTGCCACCGTGCACCCCCTGTGTTAAGTTTTGCATTCTCATCGTGACTTGCTAAGGTTAACTTCAACTTTAACATCTCTTTAGCGCCTCTTTTGTTTGCTCCTAGTCCCGAGATAGATACAAAGATAGATAACGGGCATCTGATCCTTTTTATGACGTCCTTTCACTCTGGAATCTGGCTTTAACTGGAAACACCGCTGATAGCTGTTGTTTTTCATGAATATTGATGGTCACATGAAGGTGTGAAAGATATGGAGTCTTAGGGAGTTCAAAAGTTTATTTTAGTTTAGTTTAGTTTATTTTAGTTTAGTTCAGTCTTTATTTGAAGGGACAATGTACAGAGACATTAAGCTCATAAAAAACAGAGATGTTCCGCACCAGATTAGAGCTAAATAGCTGGTTTCCATCTGCAGTCCCTGATTTACAAGAATAAATAGTACAGAGAAAACAACAAAAGATTAGTAAGATCAATTCACAGATTCCACTCTGACTCAAGCGCTCACAGAGCATCACACATGAACAGAAAAAAAGTATTTGATTGTTGTGCTCGACAGGTTTGCTTATCATCTCCGTCAGTGGCAGATCGAGGGCACCGGGATCAGCAGCCACCTGAAGGCCCTGAGCGATAAACAGTCTCTGCCGCTGAGGATCGTGTGTCAGCCCGCAGGACTCCCAGACAAGGTACCGACAAGAGACGTCTGAGAGCAACATTTACACATTAGTCACAGCTAGTCTTTGATCGTACGACAGTTACGCCTGATACACACAGACTCCGGTCCGGCTCCGGTGCAGGCTTACAAAGTGCTTAAAGGTCCCATATCATGCAAAATGGACTTTTCAGAGGTTTTAACCTTCCTACAGTGCTATTTGGGCCTCGTATGTTGTGCCCAAAGTGGTTTTTTTGATTGATTCCCTCATGTTTTCACTAGAGAACTGTCTTTTCCGTCCCCCTCGGCTGAGCAGCAGACGGGGGCTCCTCACTAAGATGACGCGGTGTTTAAGCCACGCCTCCAGGAAGCGCGCAGCCGCAGAATAAAAACAGCTAATGCTAATGCTACACAGTAATTACACGATGGATACGACAGATAGAAGAGTTAGCTTGTTCTTTACCAAACGGCAACGTCCGTCGTTGAGGTAACGGAGCACGTCAAACTCCAGGTCAGATCCAGGACGTAGGACTCAGCACGACGCACCGTCAGGAGGAGAAAATGTTTATTCAGTGTTTGTGTATCGCTGTTTACCGGAGCACACGGCGCATGCACCATCTCCGCTCTAGGCTTCGTCACGGGTTGGGCGGGGGAGGCCTCCTGTTCTCCTGTTGTTTAGCCTCTGTAGTCTCTGAGCAGATGACTTTATTTACCTCTTACAGACCAGGGCTGCACAATTCAACAAAATCGACACAAAAAGCAAGAAAAAAAGCGATAAAGCGCACCCGCAAACAAGAAACACAACTCAAGAGCGACAAAAACGTGAAAAAAAGTGACAAAAAACAAAAAAGACTCATTTAAATATGACAAACACAACTGAACGTGACAAAAACTAAAATGCAACAAAACAGAATCCTATTGTTCACATTTAAATCACAAATCTAATCTTAATCGCACTGATCAGAAAAATCACAATTAGATATTTTTCCTAAATGCTGCAGCTCTATTAAAGGCAACAGAAAAAAACAAAGTGAACATGAATCGTGATAAAATCTAAATCCTGATCTGGCCCTGAGGAAATCGTGATGATCATGTTTTGTCACGTGGCTCAGCTCTGCTCTCTTGTGTTTCAGATGACGATTGAGATGTACCCGAGCGACCAGGTGGCCGACCTGAGGGCAGAGGTCACGCACTGGTACGAGAACCTGCAGAAAGAGCAGCTGAACCAGCAGCCTCAGCTCCAGGAGTTTGGACAGAGCGCGAGGCAAGGAGCGGGCGACTTCCCAGGTCTGACACTCGCTCTGATCATTCAGATTTTACTCACTCACCTCTACACTGTTTGTCTCTTCGAGTGTTTGTGTTTACTCTGTTTATGTCTTCAGGTGTTTTTGTTTACACCGTTTGTTTATCGATTCAGGTGTTTGTTTAATCTGTTTGTTTATCTCTTCAGGTGTTTGTGTTTACGCTGTTTGTTTGTCTCTTCAGGTGTTTGTGTTTACTGTTTGTTTATCTCTTCAGGTGTTTGTGTTTACTGTTTGTTTATCTCTTCAGGTATTTGTGTTTGTCTCTTCAGGTGTTTTTGTTTACTGTTTGTTTATCTCTTCAGGTGTTTGCGTTTATCTCTTCAGGTGTTGGTGTTTATCTCTTCAGGTGTTTGTGTTTCTCTCTTCAGGTGTTTGTGTTTCTCTCTTCAGGTGTTTGCGTTTATCTCTTCAGGTGTTGGTGTTAATCTCTTCAGGTGTTTGCGTTTATCTCTTCAGGTGTTGGTGTTTATCTCTTCAGGTGTTTGTGTTTATCTCTTCAGGTGTTTGTGTTTCTCTCTTCAGGTGTTTGTGTTTATCTCTTCAGGTGTTTGTGTTTCTCTCTTCAGGTGTTTTTGTTTACTGTTTATCTCTTCAGGTGTTTGTGTTTATCTCTTCAGGTGTTTGTGTTTATCTCTTCAGGTGTTTGTGTTTCTCTCTTCAGGTGTTTGTGTTTCTCTCTTCAGGTGTTGGTGTTTATCTCTTCAGGTGTTTGTGTTTATCTCTTCAGGTGTTTGTGTTTATCTCTTCAGGTGTTTGTGTTTATCTCTTCAGGTGTTTGTGTTTGTCTCTTCAGGTGTTTGTGTTTATCTCTTCAGGTGTTTGTGTTTATCTCTTCAGGTGTTTGTGTTTGTCTCTTCAGGTGGGCTGATGGGGCCGGTCAGAATGATCTCGTCTGGACATGAACTCACCACAGACTACGATGAGAAAACGCTGCACGAGCTCGGCTTTAAAGACATGCAGGTGAGTCTGAGGGAACATCTGACACAAATAACAACGTTTTAAAATGCAAAAGAATAAAATCTAAATAAACAAAGGCTCTGCAGCAACTATTTGTGACGAGTCAACAATAAAAAATAGGTGGCCATCTTTGTTTTACTTCCTGATACGGAGGCTGCCATCTTTGCTTTACTTCCTGATACGGAGGCGGCCATCTTTGTTTTACTTCCTGATACGGAGGCTGCCATCTTTGTTTTACTTCCTGATACGGAGGCTGCCATCTTTGCTTTAGGGCGCCACGTGACCACAATCCCCCACTTCATATAAAAACGGTAATTTCTGTGATTTTACAAACGGTAGAAAAGAACATTTCCTTCTATTTTATTTAAATACCGATAATAATTCAGTCCTGTCTGTGATTATAATGTGCAATTTTAGAAAAAGGCTGGTTCCAAGAGGCTGCAGTACCTCACACGACCACTAATCAATCTGGGACACAGACAGAGGGGGCGTGGCTTATCCAGTTCTTTTAATACATCCATGTTCGTTCCTGACCCTCTTTCCTCGCTCTCTCGTCCTCAGATGGTGTTCGTGTCCTTGGGCGCCCCCCGCAGGGAGAGGAAGGGCGAGGGCGTGCAGCTGCCCGCCTCGTGCCTGCCGCCGCCGCAGAAGGAGCACATCCCGATGCTGCTGCTGCTCCAGGAGCCGCACCTCACATCCCTGTTCGAGCTGCTGGAGATGCTGGCCTGCTTCAAACCGCCGAGCCCCAACGCCGACAAGGCCCAGGACAGCGCCGAGGTGAGAGCGCCGACTGTAGTGCGTGTCCTGTAGCTGAGTCCATGTCAGCATTAGGTCTGCATGTGCTCAGACCATAGACTGTACATATCACTGGACTGCTTTAGCCCGCTAGCCGCCGCGTTCCAAACAGGAAGTGTCCACGGAAGCTCCTGGCTCCATCAGGCCGAGCTGCCATTCACTTTCTGTTGGGACATCGGTGTCTTTTCTCTGTAACTGTTTCGGTCAAACTCACCATCTTGGATCTAAAATGCACGTTTTGACCATAGAACTATAATAAAACCTGGAAGATGAATCCAAAATGGCGCCCTGTTTATCCCTATGGCCTGAGCTCATTGGTGCATGACCTCAAAAAAATGTCTTACTTCCGCATTTACTTCCTGATACGGAGGCGGCCATCTTTGCTTTCGTGGGGCTTCACTCGACTAAAGACATTCTTGATCGACAAAACCAGTGAATCATAAAAACCTGTTGCATGCACTTTAAAGGCCAGAGCTGCACGATTAAACCAAATCCACACAAAATCACAATTTTAATGGATTCATTTAAAAAAGTAATAGAATGTGAGTCTGTTTAACCCATTCCTGACCTGGGTTAATGTTCTTTACCTCTGCTTCACTCTGTCTTAAGCTCTCGTTGTTTCCTTAAAGGGCCTATGACAGGTTGAAGGACACATTTCACTAAAACACAGTTAAGACAATTATATTTAACATTTTGCTAAATAATTAACCACTTTTATCCCAGTTTGGCAATTTTATAGGTCTAAATTTTTACGTCCTGACTGTAAATCTGTATCTGTTACCTAGCAACCATGTTATACACCGGGTCAAAACTCTAATGTCACAGAAATTATAATCGGATAAATAGGAAATAAATGGGAACAGCTTTATTTTCGATGAATTAGTGTTTAAACGAGCAGAAAAAATGTGTTTCTTGGTTGTAAATTGTCCCTAGTGTGATCTCCGCTCTACTTCCTGTAAATTTCAACATATCTTTCAACTTTTCTTCACAAACACTTGACACTCGATTGTTGAAAATTACTGTTAACATTTACAGCAGGTTTAATTCCACCAAATAAAGTCGAAACTAGAAGATCAGAGAAACCTGTCGCACGCACTTTAACCTCGATGTTTCTCTGTTTCCTGCAGAGCGCTCGCTGTGAGGAGCTGCACCTTCACGCCGAGAATCTGTCCCGGCGGGTTTGGGAGCTCCTGATGCTGCTGCCCACGTGTCCCAAGATGCTCCAGGCCTTTCAGAACATCTCAGACGAGCCGGTCAGACATGTCACATTACACACGCTTTCACCTTAAAATATACTTCAGCTTTGCCTCTTCAGTTACTCAATCTACCTCAGAATCAACAAAATAAGACGGACTTGTATTTTTGCAATTATGCCCGACTTTATTCTTGTAAATGAGTATTTCTGTGTTTCCCCTGCTTGAGTATATTATAAAGCAGACAAAAACAGACCACTGCGCACTGTTTGCATCATAGACCGTACATATCAGTGGACAGCGTTAGCATGCTAGCCGCCGCGTTCCAAATGGGAAGCAGCTCTGGAGGCTCCATAAAGCCGAGCTGCCATTCACTTTCTGTGACACTGGAGCCTTTACTCTGTAACTGTTTCTGTCAAACTCACATCTGGAACTAAAATGTCCGTCTGACACACTCCACATGATCCTGGTGTTTTTTTTCTCGTTGGTTGTTCATAAATCAAGTTATTAGCAATAATAACTGACCAATCAGGTGCTTCCTTTTCCAGGGGCCGGTTTCGCTCGTGTTAGCAACAGGTTTGATTGACAGCTAGCGCCGCACGTTGCCGTCGTCTCCTCTCACCGAGGGGCGGATACCGTTAGCAACCACGCTCCTGATTGGTCCGTGTAGTTGCCACGATACGCACTCGGATTTCCAAATATGGAATCTGGCTCCACTTTAGCCGCTATAACTGCTAGCTCCACTTTAGCCGCTATAACTGCTAGCCACGATGGGCTTCATTTAGCTGGAGCCAAACGCTATGGGTGACGTCACAATCCCATAGTCCACTGATGTACAGTCTATGGTTTGCATCAAAAATAAAGTATTTTATCCAGAGTAAGAGTAGCAAGGATTAACTGAGCTCCGACTCAGTTTCACTTTCACTTTCATCTGAAAAAAGCTGTTCTAAAGCTACGGACAGTTTATAATAAGAACACTTGTATTTTTCAGTCATTAATACATTTGCAATATTCTGATGAAATGAGGATATGATTAACTAACAATTATTTTAGTCGTCAGCTACTCAAACAGTTATTTGTTTTGTACTTTGAGCCATTTTAAAAACATAACCAACTAAATAAAGGTTGAATTACAGTGACTGACGGCTTCTAGAAAGAGACAATTTAAGTAAAATAAATCATATAACATTTTGATTCAATAATTTCACAGTATTTGTTACATAAAGTGTTCTCGTTTTGTTTTGAGTCTGTATAATCCAGAGAATGATTATGGTTATCAAAATACGACAACAATTGTTTTTAATAGTCGACTAGTCACATTTGAACGTCAGATCAACAGTACAAATGACTTTCTTATATAAATGAATATTAAATAATTGTTTAATAAACCAAATATCGATGTATTCCTTCATTAATCCAGCACTGATCCAAGTTGTTAAAAGTGAATCACCTGGAGAAGGATTTTAGATTTATTTGAAGACGTTTTGAGTTGTTAATGTTTATATTTTGTTGACGTGCGTGTTGTGTTTTCCAGACGGAGGAGGGTTTGTGCTGGAAGGAGCTGCTGCGGATCAAGAGTCCTCACAAACTGCTCTACGCTCTGGAGATCATCGAGGCTCTGGGAAAACCCAACAGACGCATCCACCGAGAGTCCACCGTGAGACAAACACACCGAACACAGAAATACACTTATTGACCTTATTCTGCCCCGCCCACTTTTGCCGTTTTTTGCACTTTTGTTGTAAACGCACTTCCATTTGACGAGAACTCCGTTAAAGCTAATGACGAACGAGGGAAAAGTCTGACGCTAAAATGTTACATAAAGTAGATTGATTTGTGTAAAATGTTTAATGAACACGAGCAACAACAAGTCACAACACAACGATTTCCTGAAAACGTCTTTTTAGTCGTGTAGACAAAAATGTGACAAAAATGAGATTAAAAGTGACAAAAACAGAATAAAGTGGCAAAAATGCGGCAATAAGTGACGAAAACGCGACAAGTGACAAAAATGTGACTAAAAGTGAGAAAAATGTGATTAAAAGTGACAAAAACGTGACAAAAAAACAGAAGAAAGTGACAAATGCACGACAATAAGTGACAAAAACGTGACAAGTGACAAGAACGCAACTAAAAGTGAGAAAAATGTGATTAAAAGTGAGAAAAATGTGATTAAAAGTGAGAAAAATGTGATTAAAAGTGACAAAAATGCGATTAAAAGTGGCAAAAACAGAATAAAGTGGCAAAAATGCGGCAATAAGTGACAAAAACGTAACTAAAAGTGAGAAAAATGTGAGTAAAAGTGACAAAAACGTGACAAAAACCGGAAGAAAGTGACAAATGCACGACAATAAGTGACAAAAACGTGACAAGAACGCCACTAAAAGTGAGAAAAATGTGAGTAAAAGTGACAAAAACTTGACAAAAAACGGAAGAAAGTGACAAAAACGCGGGGAAAAGGTGACGAAAATGTGACAATAAGTGACAAACAGGTGACAGTAAGTGACAAAAACACGAAAAGTCTGACGCTAAAATGTTACATAAAGTCGATTGATTTGTGTAAAATGTTTAATGAACACGAGACACAACAAGTCAACAACGCAACGATTTCCTGAAAACGTCTTTTTAGTCCATGTAGAACTTATTTTCTGTTGAGCTCGTCTGCTCCGTGTGAACTACAACGGAAACAAGACGGCGGCGCGTACGGCAACTTCAGGAATAAGACGAATAACAGAGTGTGGTTTTAGACCAGATACAGACCTGCAGAGTCCTGACCATAATTCCGGCTCAGATCTGGTTCACTGCTCAAGATAATTGTTTTATAAGACGCTTTTAGAGACATTTGTTAAAAAGTTTAATCCAAAATCTGGTTAAATCGTGTTACAATTGCACTGCACTGAGTTGCAATTAACGATTATTTTAGTAGTCGACAGTCAAACAATAATTATTTGACCAAATCAAGTTTAATCATACAGTTATAACATAAACAGCCCAAAATAAGTAAACACAATTATTTAAAGGGCCCATGACGGGTTGGATGACTCATTTGACAAAAATGCAGTTAAGATAAATATTTTTCAAATTGTGTTCAAAAACTTCACAAATTTCAGTGCGGTTTAGCAATTTCTTTAGGTTTTTTGTCTTACTTCCTGGTTGTAAATGATGACATCACACTAGGAAGTTACCATAGCAACCATCCCGTACAGTGGGCCAAAACTCCTCAGATGTCACAGATTTGTTTATTTTACAAATTAAAATACATGTGAACACCATTATTTTGTTGAGTTCATATATAAATGTTCAAAAAAAGTAATTTTTTTGGTGTAAATTTTGCGTAGCCTTTGTCTCCCCAGTGTGATGTCATCAGTTTGTTTACTTGCTGTAATTTTGAACAGATTTTTCAAGTTTTCTCCACAAATAGCTGCTTGATTGGCGTAAAACTATAATTTATATTTACAGCAGGTATTAATGCACTGAATAAAGTCAAAATTAGAAAATCATGAAAACCTGTCATACGCCCTTTAAGTCACATTTTTATCTTGTCTTTGTGTCCGTGTGGTGTTTGTAAATGTTTTTTTGTGGTGTTGTCGCCCCCTGCTGTCTCTGAGCGGAAAACAACTTTCCTGACACCAAACTCTTTTTTTTATATTTGGCGACATGAAATGTTTTGTATGTGATTGTTCTTCCTTATTTCACTAAAAAGGAAGGGGAAAAAATTAAAAAATAAGAAGCTTTTGTGTCGTTTTACTGCCAGTGTAGTTTCACAAAAGACCTGCAGGGGGAGCTCTGTCGCTGAAGTCACTCAGTTCAACTTTAAAAGCCACAAGCGGTATTTTATTATAGTATACGTACAAATTTCTCTTTATATATCTTTAAATAATCAATTTTGACCATATTTCCCTACTGCTATGCATCTATTAAAGAGTTATTTTGTATTTTTAACACAAACTAATAATATACGTCCACATAAATTAAACCCTGTGTGTTTTTGTGTCCAGGGCAGCTACAGCGATCTTTACCCAGACTCGGACGACTCCAGCGAGGATCAGATCGAGAACAGCAAGAACTCCTGGAGCTGCAAAGTAACACGATCCTACTTTATCTAACTTCTTTTTTTTAATTACACCGCTGCTGCTTTTACCGCTCTAATCGCTGTGGCGTCTGTTTGTGTTTTAGTTTGTTTCGTCCGGAGGTCTTCAGCTGCTTCTGGAAATCTTCAACTCCGGCATTTTGGAGCCGAAGGACCAAGAATCGTGGACCGTGGTAAGAGAGACGTGTGGGGAAAGATTATCAGACGCATCCAGGAGCGTTTGTGTTTGAGAGAAGTCTGAAATATGAGCCACTAAACTTGTCAGAACACGAGAAAAGAGGTTTAAAGGTCCCATATCATGCAAAATCGACTTTTCAGAGGTTTTAACCTTCCTCCAGTGCTATTTGGGCCTCGTATGTTGTGCCCAAAGTGGTTTTTTGATTGATTCCCTCATGTTTTCACTAGAGAACTGTCTTTTCCGTCCCCCTCGGCTGAGCAGCAGACGGGGGCTCCTCACTAAGATGACGCGGTGTTTAAGCCACGCCTCCAGGAAGTGCGCAGCCGCAAGAATAAAAACAGCTAATGCTAATGCTACACAGTAATTACACGATGGATACGACAGATCGAAGAGTTAGCTTGTTATTTACCAAACGGCAACGTCCGTGGTTGAGGCCCTGGAGCAGGTCAAACTCCAGGTCAGATCCAGGACGTAGGACTCAGCACGACGCACCGTCAGGAGGAGAAAATGTTTATTCAGTGTTTGTGTATCGCTGTTTACCGGAGCACACGGCGCATGCACCATCTCCACTCTAGGCTTCGTCACGAGTTGGGTGGGGGAGGCAGCCTGCTCTCTGTTCGGGGGGTCAGATCTCAGAGTGAGCCGTTTGCTTTTGCAGGAGGGGGGCCAGTCCAAGAAATGGGTGTTTTTTGGAAACTGTTATGTTATGGATATTACACAACGAGAAAATGTATCAACAAAGCCCTTAGAATAGACTGTGTGAAGGGGAAAAGAGCAGGATATGGGACCTTTAAACTCCACGGTTAGCAGCAGAACTATAATAAAACCTGGAAGATGAATCCAAAATGGCGCCCTGTTCCTCCCTTTGGCCTGAACTCATTGGTTCATGACCCAAAAAAATTTCTTACTTCCGCATTTACTTCCTGATACGGAGGCGGCCATCTTTGCTTTAGGGCCCCACGTGACCACAATCTCCCATGATGCTTTGAGCAACGTGAACGACCAGCAGCTGCAAGTTTTTGTGTTAGCGTTAGCTTGTGTGATTGTAATTGTGTTCTTCATGTTAGACACACGTGAAGCGTCTGAAATGAAATAAAATACAACTTACAGGTGTCTCTAGTCGAGCCTTTTCCACGAGCTTCTGTTTGTATCGTCCGACGCTCGTTCACGTGACTCGCACATGTTTGTGTGACGTCACTTCATATAAAAACGGTAATTTCTGTGATTTTAGAAACGGTAGAAAAGAACATTTCCTTCTATTTTATTTAAATACTGATAATAATTCAGTCCTGTCTGTGATTATAATGTGACATTTTAGAAAAAGGCTGGTTCCAAGAGGCTGTTGAAAGCTCCTCAACAATGCTGGAGACTTTGCGGACACTGGAATGCCAATCATACTCATATATTTTAGAAGTGTGTTAAAATTAGATCTTTTTGGTATGATGTTACAACAGCAATAGAAAGTATATTTGGCTATAAAATCCCCAATGACGCACATACGATGTACCTAGGGCTGCGGCTCCAAAAGAATATTCGAAAGACAGACTCTTATCTGTTCAAAGTGATGCTGATGGCAAGCAAGAAAGTTATAACAAGGAATTGGTTAAAAAGTGACCCTCTGAGATTGAACCAGTGGGTGGCTGTAATGGAAGAAACATATGTGATGGAAAAAATGACCTATTCTTTGAGACTCAAAGCGGGAAAATTTGAGAAACGATGGATGAAATGGACTGACTACAAAACTAATTCCAAAGTTTAATTGCAACCTGTTATTTACTGCCCCACAGATTGTGTTCTTTGTTTTATCTTTTGTTATGTTACGTTTTCTATGTGTTGTATTTGTTAAACCTTTAAAAGCAAAAAAAAAAAAGAGGCCAGTCTCCTTAGGAAATACATCCTATTCTGACCCTCTTTTCCCTGGACGTCTGGACTTCCTGCTGTGTAATACTCTCTCCGTCTGTGCTCGTGTTCCTCAGTGGCTGCTCGACTGCCTGGCCTGTCTGCTGAAGCTCATCTGTCAGTTCGCGGTGGACCCGGCCGACCTGGACCTGGCCTATCACGACGTGTTCTCGTGGTCCGGACTCAACGAGAGCCAGAGGAAGAGAGCGTGGCCCGGGAAGTCCAGGAAGTCCACAGTGGAGCACGGCAAAGGGCTGCACATCCCACGACTCACGGAGGTACGAGGGGACGTAGGCTTTTCAGATTTTGCTCCAGAGCGCCGGAGAACACTGGTGCGTCTTGAGAAAATGTCCAGTTTGAGTTCACAGATTCACAAATGCGGATTGACATACCTTTTTGGAGCGTCCCGAGCAACATTTTCACCAAAAAATAACACAAAACCATCACTTTTACCAAATTTTAAGAACTAGACAGTGCCACAGACATTATTTGCCTCATTATATACAATATTTTTTAACTAAATGGTTTGATTTGGTGATGTTTTAGTGAAAGGTGGCGCGCCGTGGTGGCTTTTAAACCCAAAATGTGTGCCACAACTGAAAAAAGGTTGACTTAAAGGGGCTGTACCTCATTGTGAACCGTAAGACAGGAACGTGGTTTAGTTTGAACCGTTAGCCCCGCCCACATAGTCCTTCCTTTCTCAGCATTCATCTTATTCCAGAAGTTGTCATACGCGCCGCCGTCTTGTTTCCGTTGTAGTTCACACGGAGCAGACGAGCTCAACAGAAAATAAGTTCTACTCGACTAAAAAGTACATTTTTTCATTATTTTTCTGTGTGGAAGTATAAACTGTTTGAGTGTTTGGCGCACGAAAGGACGAGGAAGGACGGAATGAATAATGCACAAAACTATGATGTTCTATAACGTAGAGCAAGCATTTGTAATTGACTCTCTGTTTTGTCTGCGTAGGTTTTCCTGAGCTTGGTCCAGGGCACTTCTCTGATCCAGCGTTTGATAAATGTGGCCTACACCTACGACAACCTCGCGCACAGGTCAGACTTATGCTAACACCAAAGTCTATGACATGATTTAACGATTATTACACCCATCTTTTCGTTTCTTCTCAGAGTTCTGAAGGCTCAGTCTGACCACAGATCACGACATGAAGGTACGTTTCTACTGTCTGTTTTGTTATAAATGTTCGCTTATTTCTCTGTCGTTGTTGATGTTTGACTTAGGTCTGGGTGATAAAAATCGAATCGTGAGCTCGTCCCTTTAATCGTCCCTTTAATCGTCCCTTTAATCGTCGTATCGTGATTGACTGTTTGTGTCTTTAATGCAGCTGTCTGTTCAAACATACTTTTTCTCCTGATGTTTAGCCTCTGAAGCCTCTGAGCAGATGACTTTATTTACCTCTTAAAGGCCAGGGCTGCACAATTAACCCAAATCAACACAGAATCACAATTTAATGGATGTAATTAGCAAATCACAAAGACTAATTTCTTCCACAAACAACAAAATGTCTCGCTTTGATTTGAGTAAAAACTGCTCACACTGTAGTTAAGATTTGTACAAACAAGTTCTGAGACAAAAGCACGACCAAAAGTGATAAAAATGTGTTAAAAAGCGAAAAAACGCCTTGAATCAATGCACCAAAACATCTGCAATAATCAAAAACACGACTAGAAGTGACAAAAAAGTGACTAAAGACAACAAACGCGACATCCGAAAGCATTAAAAAGTGACTAAATGTGACAAAAATGCAACTGAAAGTGACAAAAATGTGGCTAAAAGTGAGAAAAACAGAACAGAAAACATCAAAAAAGCGACTAAAAACAACAAACGCAACTCGATGCACTAAAACATCTGAAAGAATCAAAATACTTCTGCTGTTTTTGTGAAATCGTCGTATCGTGATTGACTGTTTGTGTCTTTAATGCAGCTGTCTGTTCAAACACACTTTTTCTCCTGTTGTTTAGCCTCTGAAGCCTCTGAGCAGATGACTTTATTTACCTCTTGAAGGCCAGAGCTGCACAATTAAACCAAATCCACACAAAAACACAATTTTTAATGGACGCAATTAGCAAATCACAAAGACTGCAGTGTTTGAAGTGCAAGAATTTCTTCCACAAACAACAAAATGTCTTGCTGAAGACATCTTTATCTGAATAAAAACAGTGTAGTTTGGATTTGTACAAACAAGCAAGCAACAGAAGCGCGACCAAAAGTGTTCAAAATGTGTTCACAAGCGACAAAAACACATCTACAAACAACAAACACGACTCCATGCACCAAAATGTGACTTAAAACAACTAAATTACGACAAAAAATTACAAAGACGCGACTAAATGTGAAAAAGACGTATTTAAATTTGACAAAAACGCGACAAATTTGTGTTTAAAAAATGTGAATTTGAACAGAATCCTATTATTAAAACATAAATCACAATCTAATCTTAAAGGGCCCATGACAGGTCGGGCTACTCATTTAACCAAAATGTAGTTCAGATAAACATATTTCAAAATTAGCTAAAATTCTTTACAAATTTTACACAGTTTTAAGCTTTTTAATTTTACTTCCTGGTTGTAAATGATGACATCACGCTAGGAAATTACCATAGCAACAACACTGTAAACTGGGCCAAAACTCATCTAATGTCACATTTTTTTGATTTGACAAATAAAAATAAATGTGAACACCTTTATTTTGTTGAATTAATGTTTAAAGGGTCAAAAAAGTAGTTCATTTTGTGTAAATTCTGCATAACCTTTGTCTCCTCATTATGACGTCATCAGTCTTTACAATGAACACTGTTAGCCCTGAACATGTGCCATTCATCCGCTATAATCATGTGCAATATAATTTAACATACTATTAATACACTTTTACCTCACTATAGTCACTTACCGTATATAATAATACACTTAAATCAGGTCGCTGTTAGTGGAGAAAAGTTGAAAAATCTGTCGACAATTACAGGAAGTAAACAAACTGATGACATCACACTGGGGAGACGAAGGTTGTGCATAATTTACACAAAATAAACTACTTTTTTGACCCTTTAAACATGAATTCAACAAAATAAAGGTGTTCACATGTGTTTTTCTTTGTCAAAGGAACAAAATCTGTGACATTAGATGAGTTTTGGCCCCTGTACAGTCTGATTGCTATGGTGATTTCCTAGCGTGATGTCATACTTTACAACCAGGAAGTGAAATTAAAAACCTAAAAAACAGCTAAACTGGGGTTAAATTTGTAAAGATTTTAGTAAAAATTTGAATATATTTATCTTAACTGCATTTTAGTCAAATGTGTCAGAGGCCCTTTAAGCCACTTTATTTGCCATTTTTACTATTTATTCCCAGACAGCCACCCACTGTAAATAAGAGTGTGCACTTTATACTTTATATTGTATTTTTATTACCATGTTTAGTAATTATTTATCCTATTTTTATTGCATGCGCCTATTTCATTCATTCCTGTTCTAAACTGTGTGTTGCAACAGTGGAATTTCCCCATTGTGGGACAAATAAAGGATCTCTTATCTTAGTCTGCTTACTTCCTGTCTTTTTCAACTTTTCTTCACAAACAGTGACCTGATTGGTGTAAAACTAATTTCTGTTTACAACAAGTATTACTACACTGAATAAAGTCAAAATTAGAAAATCATAGAAACCTGTCATACGCCCTTTAATCGCACGGGTCAGAAAAATCACAATTAGATGTTTTTCTTGAATCGTGCAGCTCTATTAAAGGCAACAAAAAAGTACGAAGTGAACTTGAATCGTGACAAAATCGAAATCATGATCTAGCCTCGAGAAAATCTGATCTTTTTTTCCCGTATGGCCCTGGTTTGACGTGTTTTCTTCCTCCTCAGTGACTCATTACTCCATGTGGCTGCTGGTCAGTTGGGCGCACTGCTCGTCGTCGGTCAAGTCGAGTTTGGCCGACAGCGAACACCTCCACGACTGGCTCAAGAAGCTCACGCTGCTCATCCCCGAGGTGAGAACACAACACGAATCTCACGAGTTTTCACTAAGCCGCGGTGTTTTGGGGGGCCGTTCTCCGCTCCAAAATACCAGACTAACCCATTTTCTGATGGAGAAAGCAGTGCGCAACCCCCGTCTGCGCTGTGATTGGCTGTGAGCAGAGGCAACTGAGCCCCAATGAGCAAAATATATCAGTTTTTTGGACACATACATTTAAATCTATTCAAGAAACTGCTCAAAAATCATCCGCAATTGCTTTTATTGTAGAGTCCGCCAGAAATGCCCCAGAAAAGCGCATTGTCTAAAGGTTTTTGCTGAGAGTTAAAGGGGCTGTACCTGATTTTTACTGTTTTGAAACCTGAAAAACAGAATTAGTTGATGTTAAAGTCCTTACATCAGTCACATGCATCACTCACTTTCCTAATGCAGTCCCAGCATCATAAATATTCACCTCCATGAGTTTAGGAGCACTTTTAGTCACGTTTTTTTCACATTTCTGCCACTTTGAGTAGCATTTTTGTCACTTTTAATTGCGTTTTTGTTGCTTTTAGTCATGTTTTGTCATCAGTATCGCTCACTTTCCTAATGCAGCACCAGCATCTTAAATATTCATCAAGCACTTCTCACGAGTCCAGACTGTCACGGGTAAAGCTAACAAACATTAGCATGCTAACAGCGCACTTCCTGCTTCTCTCGTAGGATAAAACGTTCTATAAATAGTTCGGTAAATATAGTAAAACTTGTGGTCTATAAATATGTGTCATTTTCACCCGAATGGTCGCTTTTGCAATAATTCTGTGCTGGCGCAACACAGAATTAACTTTAAATTTTTCACGGAGAAAATCGGGAACGTGGACTAGTTCTGTTTTTCCCGTTTCACAACAGTAAAAATTAGGTACAGCCCCTTTAAACAAAAGTTAAGATTGCTTCTGCGTGTAGTACAGAGCGCCTGAAGGGAGCACAGTGCCGTTCCCTGGACAACGACAGGTTCTTTTCACACTCAAAATAAAATAGTTTCCTTCACACCTCGTCGTTTTCGTCTGAATCGAGATCGATTTAGGCGTCAGTGATGAGTTTTTCTGAACAACGTGTCGCGTAAACGGGGCCTAAATGTGTCGGCGTCAGAGGGAATGTTCACTAACAGATTGGAACGCTTGTGTGGGGGAAGACAATCCATTCATTTCAATGTAGAAGAGCTGCTCTGTCATCCACTGTGCAGCAGCTACAAGAGCAAACACAGACTTTAGGAGTTAAACTGTGCCAAACACAGAGAGGCAAATGTGGGCCGTTGTATCGTAGTCTTCTCCTCCACGTTTTCATAGCTATCCAAGGATGCTAATGGTAGCTGAGGGCTAAATGCTACCGCGATGCTAGTGCGATGCTAGTTGGATGATATATTTACAATTCTTCTCTCGTTTCATCCCTGTTGCCATCGAAAATTAACCTTTTATATTTGGCCGTGATAATCGTGACACAAAACTTCAATATAGCTCCGGTGTGACGTTTTTAACTGCATTTAATGGCCGGGTGTTGTGTTTGCAGCCGGCGGTGCGTCATGAAGCCTGTAACGGTCTGTACAAGCTGTCCCTGTGCGGCCTGGAGGGCGGGGAGTCCATAAACCGCTCCTTCCTGCTGCTCGCCGCCTCCACGCTGCTCAAGTTCCTCTCGGACGCCCAGGCTCTCAAACCTCTGCGGGTGAGTGCGGCTCGGACACACATGTATTTTATTATATTGTATTCATTGAAGCAAGTTCCTGTGTTTGTGAATTTTGATCACTGACGATGGCAATAAACCCTTTTCTGATTCTGATTCTGACATGGCATTTCTAATCCATTCTGGGGCTGGTGCACATGACGGGGTTTTATGATTTTCGAATTTTGACTTTATTCTGTGTATTAATAACTCTGGTAAATATTAAGTTATAGTTTTATACCAATCAGGTTGTGGTTTGTAGAGAAAAGAAAAGTGTATTATCGATTAGTTAAAGTGTCCTGCAGGTGATGAAGTGGATAATTGCAAAAAGACATTTTAATTTAGTTTACTCAAATACTAAATAAGAAATCCCCGCTGTACATTTTTTTGTTTAGAGCTAAAACTAATGATTATTTGTACATTTTTTGAATACATTTTTAATCAAATAGGCTTCCAGACCGAGAATATTTACAAATGAGGTGTAATACTGATGAAACTCATAAACCAGGGCCATTCAAGTTAAGGCTCGGGGGCCAAATCAGGCCCTCAAAGAGTCCTGGTTTAGTTCTGGTTTAGTCTGGTTCAGTCCTGGTTTTGACCTGGTTTTTGTCCTGGTTTAGTCCTGGTTTAGTCCTGGTTTTAGTCCTGGTTTTGACCTGGTTTAGTCCTGGTTTTGACCTGGTTTAGTCCTGGTTTAGTTCTGGTTTAGTCCTGGTTTTAGTCCTGGTTTAGTCCTGGTTTTAGCCCTGGTTTTAGTCCTGGTTTAGTCCAGGTTTTGACCTGGGTTTAGTCCTGGTTTAGTCCTGGTTTAGTCCTGGTTTTGACCTGGATTTAGACCTGGTTTTGACCTGGTTTTAGTCCTGGTTTTAGTCCTGGTTTTACTCCTGGTTTAGTCCTGGTTTTGACCTGGTTTTTGTCCTGGTTTAGTCCTGGTTTTGACCTGGGTTTAGTCCTGGTTTAGTCCTGGTTTTGACCTAGATTTAGAGCTGGTTTTGACCTGGTTTTTGTCCTGGTTTAGTCCTGGTCCAGTCCTGCAGAAGTTGATAATTGCAAAAAAAAAAACAAATTGAGGCGAATTAATTTAGTTCCCTCAAATACTAATAAAAGTAACGTGTTTTGTAATGTGTACAAAACTGGTTCTGTCCATTTTTCAGACTGAAATGTCCCAAATATGTGCAGTTTTGGCCTTTTTTTCACATAAAACGCCTTATTTCTACTTGAAAACCTGATGATATGATGAAAAACACACCAAAATTTGTTATATTGACTTTGTTGAACCTTCATCTGAGAGATAGAAACTCTCTCCAGCAGGTGATGAAGTGGATAATTGCATAGTTTGTGTTTTTTTAATTTTGTGTGCTTTTAATGAAGGAATAATGCTGTGTCCTTAAAAACATTTTCAATTCGAGTTGTGTCAGTGCCTCCTCAGCTGTAGAGGGTTTTATGAAATGTTTTTTATGATCAGAAATATGATAAAACAATTACATTAACGGTGTTTTGTTTTCCAGGCGGAGGATTACGAGGAGGAGCCGCTGCTGAGGACGGGCTGTAAAGAATACTTCTGGCTCCTGTGTAAACTCATCGACAACATCCACGTGAAGGACGCCAGCCAGGTACAGACCACATCTGAATAAAACGGCACTAATGTGGACTAAAACCATGACTACAGGCACGTTTATGTTGTGTGCTTTTATTAGTTATCCCTCAATACACAAGGGAAATACTACAAGAATTTAGGGGAATAACAAAGTACTATAAAGGATTATTTCTATCGTACATAGAGCAATAGTTGGAGTATGAGACTGAAGGCTTCTAGACCGAGAATATTTACAAATGAGGTGTAATACTGCTGAAAATCATAAACCAGGGCCATTCAAGTTAAGGCTCAGGGGCCAAATCAGGCCCTCAAAGAGTCCTGGTTTAGTCCTGTTTTTGACCTGGTTTTAGTCCTGGTTTAGCCCTGGTTTGGTCCTGGTTCCGTCTTTGTTTTGACCCGATTTAGTCCTGGTTTAACTGTGGTTTAGTCCTGGTTTAGTCCTGGTTTAGCCATGGTTTAGCCATGGTTTAGTCCTGGTTTAGTCCTGGTTTAGTCCTGGTTTAGTCCCGGTTTTGTCCTGGTTTTGTCCTGGTTTAGTCCCGGTTTAGTCCTGGTTTAGCCCTGGTTTGGTCCTGGTTCCGTCTTTGTTTTGACCCAATTTAGTCCTGGTTTAACTGTGGTTTAGTCCTGGTTTAGTCCTGGTTTAGCCATGGTTTAGCCATGGTTTAGCCATGGTTTAGTCCTGGTTTAGTCCTGGTTTAGTCCCGGTTTTGTCCTGGTTTTGTCCTGGTTTTGTCCTGGTTTAGTCCCGGTTTAGTCCCGGTTTAGTCCCGGTTTAGTCCCGGTTTAGTCCTGGTTTAGCCATGGTTTAGTCCTGGTTTAGTCCTGGTTTAGCCATGGTTTAGTCCTGGTTTAGTCCTGGTTTAGTCCTGGTTTAGTCCTGGTTTAGTCCTGGTTTAGTCCCGGTTTTGTCCCGGTTTTGTCCCGGTTTAGTCCTGGTTTAGCCCTGGTTTAGCCCTGGTTTAGCCCTGGTTTAGTCCTGGTTTAGTCCTGGTTTAGTCCTGGTTTAGTCCTGGTTTAGCCCTGGTTTAGCCCTGGTTTAGTCCTGGTTTAGTCCTGGTTTAGTCCTGCAGATGTAGATAAAGCCTTTTGCCGACACGTTTCTGGCGATGATGACAAAACCATTCAAAAAATCCTGCCATTGCAAAGACGTTTAGAGTCTGAACAATCCAGACAACTCTTACGATTGCCAGAATACGACTTTTTAAAATAATCGACCCGTCACATTGAGTGGAGTAGCGCCCCCTGGATGTGTGCCTGTGACATTAGCCTGTTGTTAGAGTGGTGTTTTTGGCTCACAGAAGCTCTCTCTGTCGATGGCTCCGCTGCAGACCACTCTCCTGGACCTGGACGCTTTGGCTCGACACTTGGCCGACTGCATCCGGAGGTCAGTGAACTCCCTCCGACCATCTCCTCTTAAACCAGCTCACTTCACGTCCACCTCTTCTTTCACGACGTCCATTAATCCGCTTCTTTCTGCACACACCTCCTCTGTACCGTATATTCTGTATTTTCTAACAATCTGAGCCGTCACACGTAAGGATTAGAGCTGCACAGTTAAAGTCTACGTGGCAGGTTTGACAACACATTTCACTAAAACGTTGTGAACATGATTATATTTAAGATTTTACTAAACATTTTGCCCGTTTGTCTCCAGTTTGACAGTTTTTGTAATGTTTGAAATGTCACTTCCTGGTTGGACATGAGCACAAATATGACACAGAAGTAATTCCACAACTGTTTCCTAGCAACCAGACTGTAAACAAGGGCCAGAATACATATAAATTACACAATAGTTATGAGCTGACAAATAATAATACATGATATCACCTTTATTTTGTTGAATGACTGTTTAAACTGTCAGAAAAATGTGTCAGTTGTGTGTTAACGGTGTTTATTTTCGATTAGTTGCGTTTAATCGATTAACTTGTTGCAGCCCTAGTCAGTGGTCTTGCACGTTCTAAACACCTAAGAATAATCGCTCAACTAAACGATTACCAAAATAACCGTGAGTTGCAGCCCTTTTAAAACATGAACTTCGAGCACATCCTGAGTTCTGCCTGAGCCCTTCACCTCTGACTCTCCGTCTTCCTTTCCTCTGACTCTCCGTCTTCCTTTCCTCTGACTCTCCGTCTTCCTTCACCTCTGACTCTCCGTCTTCCTTTCCTCTGACTCTCCGTCTTCCTTTTCTCTGACTCTCCGTCTTCCTTTCCTCTGACTCTCCGTCTTCCTTTCCTCTGACTCTCCGTCTTCCTTTCCTCTGACTCTCCGTCTTCCTTTCCTCTGACTCTCCGTCTTCCTTTCCTCTGACTCTCCGTCTTCCTTCACCTCTGACTCTCCGTCTTCCTTTCCTCTGACTCTCCGTCTTCCTTCACCTCTGACTCTCCGTCTTCCTTTTCTCTCACTCTCGGTCTCCCTTTCCTCTGACTCTGCTCCCGTCTTCCTTTCCTCTGACTCTCCGTCTTCCTTTCCTCTGACTCTCCGTCTTCCTTCACCTCTGACTCTCCGTCTTCCTTTTCTCTGACTCTCGGTCTTCCTTTCCTCTGACTCTCCGTCTTCCTTTTCTCTCACTCTCGGTCTCCCTTTCCTCTGACTCTGCTCCCGTCTTCCTTTCCTCTGACTCTCCGTCTTCCTTTCCTCTGACTCTCTGTCTTCCTTTCCTCTGACTCTCTGTCTTCCTTCACCTCTGACTCTCCGTCTTCCTTCACCTCTGACTCTCCGTCTTCCTTTCCTCTGACTCTCCGTCTTCCTTCACTCTGACTCTCTGTCTTCCTTTCCTCTGACTCTCCGTCTTCCTTCACCTCTGACTCTCGGTCTTCCATTCCTCTGACTCTCCGTCTTCCTTTCCTCTGACTCTCCGTCTTCCTTTCCTCTGACTCTCCGTCTTCCTTTCCTCTGACTCTCCGTCTTCCTTTCCTCTGACTCTCCGTCTTCCTTCACTCTGACTCTCTGTCTTCCTTTCCTCTGACTCTCCGTCTTCCTTCACCTCTGACTCTCGGTCTTCCATTCCTCTGACTCTCCGTCTTCCTTTCCTCTGACTCTCCGTCTTCCTTCACCTTTGACTCTCCGTCTTCCTTTCCTCTGACTCTCCGTCTTCCTTTTCTCTGACTCTCCGTCTTCCTTTCCTCTGACTCTCCGTCTTCCTTTCCTCTGACTCTCCGTCTTCCTTTCCTTCGGCAGCCGTGAGATCTTGGACCAGCAGGACGGGACGATCGAGGACGACGGGCTGACGGGCCTGCTGCGCTTGGCCACCAGCGTCCTGAAGCACAAGCCGCCGTTCAAGTTCTCGCGTGAGGGCCAGGAGTTTCTGCGCGACGTGTACAACCTGCTGTTCCTGCTGCCCAGCCTGTCCGACCGTTCGCAGCCCAAGTGCAAGTCCCACTCGGCCCGGGCCGCCGCCTACGACCTGCTGGTGGAGACGGTCAAGGGGTCCGTGGACAACTACCGGCTGCTGCACAACTGGGTCATGGCGCAGCACATGCAGAGTGAGTGTGCGCCGTTTATGTAGACGTTTGTTTTGGAATGGATGTTACGGCAAGAAATCTATCCGTCACAATCTTTGTAGGTTCAGTCCTGGTTTTGTCCTGGTTTTGTCCTGGTTTTGTCCTGGTTTTGTCCTGGTTCAGTCCTGGTTTTGTCCTGGTTTTGTCCTGGTTCAGTCCTGGTTCAGTCCTGGTTTTGTCCTGGTTTAGTCCTGGTTCAGTCCTGGTTCAGTCCTGGTTTTGTCCTGGTTCAGTCCTGGTTTAGTCCTGGCTTAGTCCTGGTTTAGTCCTGGTTCAGTCCTGGTTTAGTCCTGGTTCAGTCCTCGTTCAGTCCTGGTTTACTCAGCTTTACTGTACATTACCCCAAATATGTAACTGGGCCTGTGACGATAATTACAATATTGACTTATTGTTCAATATGTTATTTAAAGAACAATATTTTTGGGGTTCAATATGTGTAACTTTTGAAAGCACTTTTTCTTTGTTTTTGATAAGCTTTGGATTCCTGAGAGGCACCAACTGACTGAAAAAGTGTTTAATTCTGCTGATGATGTTGCTCCTGTTTTTAACAACATTTCACATTTAGAATGACTTTGTCTGGGATTTGAGCCTGGTCTTAAATGTAGAGACTGCGTGGCCTCTTTAACATGAACAGGAGCTGGTTCCACAGGAGCTTGGTATAAATGCTCGACCTCCTGCTGAGCTTTTAGAGACTCTAGGACCAACAAAAGTCCAGCATTTTGAGAGTGAAGCGCTCTGTTGTGATGGTACTCTACTATTGCAGTTTTGAGGTCGGATGGGGCCATATCATTTAGGATTTTAAATTTGATTCTAAACTCAATGGGAAGCCAGTGAAGGGACTCTAACACCGGGGTAATATGATCTCTTCTTTTAGTACCTGTTCATAATCTTGCAGCTGTATTTTGAACCAGTTGAAAGCTTCTTTTAGCGCTTTTAGGACACGCTGCAAGCAGGACTTTATAATAGTCCAACTCAAATCACATTCATTTCAACTGTGAGCTCAGCTCAAATTAAGCCTTTTTATATGATACAATTTTTGTTGTTTAACTAAACATGGCAGTCTAAGCTGGGCCTACCTGCTTAGACTGCTGCCCCCGCGACCCGGCCCCGGTTAAGTGGAAGATGGTATGGTATGATATGGTACTAAACATTAAGAAAAAACAAGCCTAGTAAACCGCTTTCCTTTGGTAAGTTTTCTGTATTACAAATAAAAAATGGTATTATAAGACAATAAAGAACAAAACGGTTTTAACAATGGATATTCTCTTAAATAATAATTATTCCAGGAAGGTTATTGCACTCTTGCACTGCAAAAACAATGTATTAAATTAAATAATTCTTGCGAGATTACTCTGTGGGTGCTCGCTAGGGATGTAACGATATGCAAATACGATATTATTACGATATGAACCTCACGATACGATGTGTTTGTGATGTTGTGGAGATGCTCACGATGTTGTAGAAGAGCTCAGAATGATGTGTCCATGTTCATAATAACAAGACTGACTGTAATCTGCTCCTGACGTTAATTATTTGGCCTTTAATGACATATTTTAGAACCAGAATAATAGAAATGATCACACATGGCAACTCTGAAGTGCAATTCTCAAGTTATGTCCGGGACGTCGATGTAAACCCTCATTCGTCCAGGTGTGGTCCATCGTAGAAAGGGTTTCAGAGGTTGTCATCCAAAAGTCATAGTCAATGGCTAACCAAATGACTTTGGTCAAAAGTCAAAGTCATTGACTATGACTTTTGGATAAAAGTCGAAACGTCTCGATCTTCAAACGGCGTCCGGATGACAACCCCTGAAACCCTTTCTATTATGTCCGGGACAACAATAATGACTGCTTTGTATTCTGTGGTGTACCTTGTTATTTCTTATTAATAATACTTTCTAGTCAGTAATGCTTTAATCTGATGGAGCTAAACCATTGTTTTTTTTTCTCGTAGACATGCTGTTTTTCATATCGTAACATGACAATGACAATATTGTGACAATCACGATATCGCCAGGATTGTTACATCCCTAGTGCTTGCACAATCTCGAGGCATTCCAATCTCACGAGATCTCAAGACTCGAGATCTCGTCCCACCCTAGAGCTTCAGCGTGTCGCTTTAGAACACCTGCAGCACAACAGTCACTGTCCTCAAAAACAGACTCAGAAACATTTTATTTTTGTCACTTGTGCTGCCCGCAGTCCTGACACTCACTTTACTCACGACAAATGCTTTTCTCTTTCTGCTTTAGCCTCTCACGCTCCGTACAAGTGGGACTACTGGCCTCACGACGACGTCAGAGCCGAGTGTCGCTTCGTGGGACTCACAAACCTGGGAGCCACGTGTTATTTAGCCTCCACCATCCAGCAGCTGTACATGATCCCCGAGGCCCGGCAGGCGGTGTTCACGGCCAAGGTGTGTGTCATGAGCCAGGACCAGGTGTGTGTGAAGTGTGTGTGAAGTGTTTGTTCATGTTCAAACGTGCTGATGTGTGTGCAGTACGCCGAGGACATCAAGCACAAGACGACGCTGCTGGAGCTGCAGAAGATGTTCACCTACCTCATGGTGAGTCACACCGGGTTAAAACCACAACATGTACTAATTTACACCCAAAAAAGTCAGGTACCACAGCTTTAATGACAAGTGGGAACAAATATAGGATGGTTATAACTCTTAAGTCAATTTAGGCCTTTGGGTGAAGTCGTATACTCTAGATCCTTGATTTTCAACCAGTGCCGGTGAACACTGGTGCGCCTTCAGTTATTGCCAGGTGTGCCTTGAAAAAATGTCCAATTTTGATCTACAAATGGATTTAATTGGAAAAGTTACCATTTTTGAGTGTCCTGAACGGACTTCTGCACCAAAAAGAAAGCAAAAACACTCACCATCACCATCAGTGGCACGGACATTATTTGGCACATTATGTATGTATTTTTTTTACTAAAAGGTCTGATTTGGTAATGTTTTAATAGGTTGTTGCCGTGGTATCTTTTTAACCAAAATAAGTGTGCCGTGACTCAGAAAAGGTTGAAAAACACTGCTCTAGATCAATGGTTCTCAAACTTTTTACCCCAAAGAAAAGATTTGGCTTTCTGAGCACCACCAAATCTAAACTGGGTTCATAACAGGACTATTTCAGGTCTAAATTAGGGATAGAATGTAGATATGAATGTAAGAATGTAAGTAGAATACACCATCGCCACAGTAGTTTTAACTAGAAATTTACTAAAGGAAGAAGACAAAATGTGAATAAAATGTAAATGAAGTCAAGTTTATTTATGAAGCACATTTAAAAACAAGCACAATGGCCCAAAGTGCTGTACAAACACAATATAAAATACAATAAGACAAAACGGAGCATGCAGAAACAAGCTCAAATAAAATAATGCAATACAAATGTTCTGCTCAGCTTGTGTTAAAAGCCTGTGCAAACAGATGGGTTTTCAACAGAGTTTTAAAAATATTCAGAGATTGTGCTGTTCTAACGTCCAGAGGGTTTTAACCATGATCTCGGTACGTCTAAATGAAGTAAACATTACAACTGAGGAGGCGTCCATGTACCGCGGAAGAAGTTTACGTATCACCAGTGGTACACGCACCACGGTTTGAGAAACACTGCTCTAGATCGTAGAAAAAGACAGGGTAATTGTTAAAATACATCATTTAAAATGTCATGGAAAATCATTTCAAGAAAAGTTAATTTTCATTTCCTTTTTTATGTGAACTGTTTGTAAAAGAACGTCAAACAAACATCACTTGCTCAAAGTGTTTGACACAATGAAGAAGACAAACTCGAGGAAATTCAATGCAATAGAGTCTTTATTGTCCAAAAAATCACTTCATCCTGGGTCAAATGTAAGATCTGGTTGGTTTGCAGACCACGCAAAAAGCTCCTCTAACCAGATCATGGCTCCAAACCCACAGAGATCCTCACACGAAGAAAAAACCTCCAGAAGCCCCGACAAAGAGAATTTAGCCCAATTTATTCACCTTATTCTGCCCCGCCCACTTTTTTCCACAGATATGCACTTTTGTTGTAAATGCACTTCCGTTTGACGAGAACTTCGTTAAAGCTAATGACGAACGAGGGAAAAGTCTGACGCTAAAATGTTACATAAAGTAGATTGATTTGTGTAAAATGTTTAATGAACACGAGCAACAACAAGTCACAACACAACGATTTCCTGAAAACGTCTTTTTAGTCGAGTAGAACTTATTTTCTGTTGAGCTCGTCTGCTCCATGTGAACTACAACGGAAACAAGACGGCGGCGCGTACGACAACTTCAGGAATAAAGTGAATAATAAGTAAAAGTAGAAGAAACATTATAAACAAAATAATAACTCTAGACCTTTGCTTTGTCTAAAACTTAAGCTTAAACACAGCAAAATAACCCTTTGGTGTTACACTCTTAATTATTGTTATTATAATGTTTCATACATTTGTGAAGCTTAAATATTCTTCATCAAAAGAAAATATTTTTAAGAGCTCAACCCATTCACTCTTTAACATATTTAACAGTTTATATACAGTTAATTATTTCTCATCTTGTATTATCTTTTCTTTTCCCGCACTTTGAATTCCTTTGTGTACCAGTCGTGCTCTACAGGACTCGCCAGGCCTTGTGCTTTATTTGCAGTATTTTTTAAACGTAAACTGTAAACGTGAAGTGTTTTTGCGCCGTGTCGTGTCTTCAGGAGAGCGAGAGGAAGGCGTACAACCCGCGCCCGTTCTGCAAAACCTACACGATGGACAAGCAGCCCCTGAACACCGGCGAGCAGAAGGACATGACCGAGTTCTTCACCGACCTCATCACCAAGATCGAGGAGATGTCGCAGGACCTGGTAAGACACGACAAAAGCAGACGAAACACGCCGACTTAAAGGGCCTCTGACCGGTTTGATGTGACGAAAACGCAGTTGAGATCGATAGGTGGACATTTTTACACATTTTACCCCAGTTTAGCGATTTATTTTTAGGTTTTTAGTGTTACTTCCTGGTTGTAAATGATGACATCACACTGGGAAATTGTTAAGTAACCATCCTGTACAGTGTGTTAAAACTAAAGTAATGTCACTGATTTTTCTATTTGACAAAGAAAAACACACGTGAACACCTTTGTTTTGTTGAATCGTTGTTTAAATGGTCAAAAAAGTAGTTTCTTTTGTGTAAATTATGCATAATCTTTGTCTCCCCAGTGTGATGTCATCAGTTTTTTTTACTTCCTGTGATTTTCAGCAGATTTTTTTCAACTTTTCTCCACAAACAGTGACCTGATTGGTGTAAAACTATAATTTATGTTTACAAGAGGTACTAATACACTGGATAAAGTCAAAATGAGAAATCATAAAAATCTGTCATGTGCACTTGTTTGGTTTTTTGCTCTCTCAACAACAAACGTGTCCAATCTGCTCCTAAAGATGTTTGATTCTTCCATTGAATCCACTTCATC
The DNA here is from genome assembly GCA_019453435.1 of Rhinogobius similis. Lineage (NCBI taxonomy): Eukaryota > Metazoa > Chordata > Actinopteri > Gobiiformes > Gobiidae > Rhinogobius > Rhinogobius similis. The sequence goes on along the minus strand of CM033622.1, from coordinate 7,266,437 downwards.
CATAGATTTCTCTGGGACATTGTAACTTCAAAGGACGTTTTCTTCAAATGCATTTTTATCCCTCGAGACATAAAGATCAGCCTTAAAGTAGATCCTACACCAAACTGTACAATCTGGACTCAACAAGATTTAGACCAAACGGACACAAGGATTTAACGATATCTGATTCTACTGATTTCTGCTGAAACTGATTTATTAAAGTTTTACTAAAATAAATAAATAAATAAATAAAGATGAAATTCAGTCAAATCTTTTTCACTCAAAAAACAAATAAGAAATCTCTTTTTTTTTTTAGAACTTATATGTTACAAAATGAACTAAGAAATTTAAACCTGGTTCTGTCCATTTTTCTGTTTTCTGTCCCAAATATATGTATTTTTGTCCATGATGAAAAACTTGTAATACATTTTTTCTTATATTTATGTGAGTAAACTACAGGAGGAGTTCAAATTGATATCTTTAAATGTAAGATTTTTTCCTGTTCACCTGCAGCACAAATCGTGCATTTAGAGACATTAATTTCAAACTTTCTTTGCGGTTTACTCATGTAAAGAAAAATGTATCACAAGTGTTTCATCTTGTCATGTTTTCATATATTATTAAGCCATTTTATTTGTCAAATTGTGAAAATATCAGAAAAAAGAACAGAACCAGATTTAAATTTCTTGGTTCATTTTTTACACATTAGTTACAAAAAAAATGAGAGAGAGAGGATTTTTGCTATATTTAGTTCTGGAAATCAGTGTAAAATGTGTTTGTTATTTTTGTTTTTTTAATTAAATAAATCAGGCTTAGAATTATATCAATAAATCCTTCTGTTAAGAGAGCAAACTATGGAAGCCCGTTTCTGCCAGTAAAAAAAAACAAAAGCCCCACAGGAAGTCATACTTTCGAGTTTTAAAGTCATAATTTCGAGTTTAAAAGTCATAATTTCGAGTTTAAAAGTCATTATGAGTTTAAAAGTCATAATTTCGAGTTTTGGTGCATCCATCAATAGCCGTGGTACTGACCAGACGTCTCAAGCTGTTGCTCAATAAACGCTGCCACATCAGTTTTATTCTTACGTCGCCACAGACCCTTCTTGCTTAAAGTCCGTTCAAGGGTGCGTTTGCTCGCTGTGACTCCATGTGAATGGTCAAGTAAATGTAATATTTCGTTGGTGGTGAAGCCATCTCTACAGTACTTCTCTGCAGCTGCATGCCGTTGTGTAAATACCCCAAATGCAGTCTGCTGCTTTATACCAGAAAAAACTCAAAATTATGACTTTAAAACTCAAAATTTTGTCTTTAAAACTCGAAATTATGACTTTGAAACTCAAAATGATGACTTTTAAACTCGAAATTATGACTTTAAAACTCGAAATTATGACTTTGAAACTCAAAATTATGACTTTTAAACTCAAAATTATGACTTTTAAACTCAAAATTATGACTGTAAAACTCTAAATTATGACTTAAAACTAATAATTATGACTTTAAAACTCAAAATTATGACTTTAAAACTCGAAATTATGACTTTAAAACTCGAAATTATGACTTTGAAACTCAAAATTATGACTTTCAAACTCAAAATTATGACTTTTAAAATCGAAATTATGACTTTCAAACTCGAAATTATGACTTTCAAACTCAAAATTATGACTTTTAAACTCGGAATTATGACTGTAAAACTCTAAATTATGACTTAAAACTAATAATTATGACTTTAAAACTCGAAATTATGACTTTAAAACTCGAAATTATGACTTTTGAACTCAAAATTATGACTTTTAAACTCGGAATTATGACTTAAAACTAATAATTATGACTTTAAAACTCGAAATTATGACTTTAAAACTCGAAATTATGACTTTAAAACTCAAAATTATGACTTTAAAACTCTAAATTATGACTTTTAAACTCGTGGGGCTTTTTTTTTTTTTTTTTTACTGGCAGAAATGGGCTTCCATAGCAAACTAACTAAAAAATGTTATATGTGCCTTAAACGAACTAAACAAAATGAAACAAAAGAACAAAACTAAATGTGTGTCTCTGATCTCCCTTTTCAGAAAAACACTGTGAAGACTTTGTTTGGAGGCGTCATCACCAACAACGTGGTTTCTCTGGTGAGTTTGAGATGAACGACGTTAAACCGTTAAACCACGTTCAGGCTCGTTGTGTCAGACTTTCTTTGTGTTTCTGCTCAGGATTGTGACCACGTGAGTCAAACGGCAGAGGAGTTCTACACGGTGCGCTGTCAAGTCGCCGACATGAAGAACATTTACGTGAGTGCTCCTCTCTCAGCTTTTACCATAAAATCAAATAAATGTTTCACACCAAGGATTCTAATTGGCTTTCCAAGTATCTCCAGCTCTAAACCCGGACAAAATCAGACCTAAACTAGGACTAAACATGTTCTAAAATGAGACCAAAATGTGAATAAATGAGTTCTAAATAATGATTGACCTAAAGGAAGATACTAAAGTAAACACTGATAAATAAATTAATCCAAATCCAGTTCATTTATACATCACATTTTCAAAATTACCAAAGAGCTGCACCGACATAAAACACAAACAACAAACAAAATGTATAATATCTGGTCAGTTTGTTTAAAAAAAAAGAAAAAAAACACACACAAATAAGTAAAATTAATTAAAAGGAATTGAAAACACAGAGGATCACTCAACTCACGGGGCGTTAAAAGGCAGAGATTTTTTTTTATGGTTCAGTTTGTGGCGAGACGTGCAAAACTACTGATAAAGCAGAAGTAATACATTTTTTTAATAGTCAGAATACTTTTGAATCAGGCATTTCAAACTCATCTGTGGCTGCTGGGCCCTGGCTCATGGGCCCCTGGTGGAGGTTTGGTGTTTGCCTCATCTCTCCTCTGGGCCCTGAGTCTGTGTCCTGTGGCTGACTCTCTGCTCCTGGTGCAGACGGCTCCTCTGATGGTGCTTCTTCAACTGGTGTATCTGTACTCAGCCCCTTGTATCTTAGGGAGAGTGTGTGTGTGTGTGTGTGTAAGTGTGCGCGTGTGAATGTACGGGTATGTATGAGTGACTATCTGTGGGGTCTGGTGGTTGTGGGGGAGGTTGGGAGGGAAACGACATGTGGGAATGTTTTTAATGCACTGTAAAGCACTTTGTGTTACATTTTATGTATGAAAAGCGCTTTATAAATAAATTTGATTGATTGATTGATAGAGCAGACAAAAGCCTAACGTCGTCCCTCTGTTTCCTCAGGAGTCTCTGGATGAAGTGACCATCAAAGACACTCTGGAGGGAGACAACATGTACACGTGCTCCCAGTGCGGCAAGAAGGTCCGCGCCGAGAAAAGGTACCAGCACCACCGCACCAGTCGCACCAGACTGTGTAAACTCTGTCATTTCTTATAGTTTAACGGATTAACTGTGACTAAACGCTTAACCGAGTGAAGTGCTCCTGCTCCTCCATCATTATTTACACACTTTTAATCTGCATTTATTCATTAAAAAAATCATACTTTCATCTTTTTGACACAATTATTTAAAGAGAGACACTATTTTTTTAGTTTAATTTTTTTCAATTTGTTGTTTTTTGGTCAGTTTTCTCTCTCAACACATACTTTCATGTGGAAACAACAAATGTGTCCAATCTGCTCCTAAAGATGTTTTATTCTTCCATTGAATCCACTTCATCCATAGATTTCTCTGGGACATTGTAACTTCAAAAGACTGTTTTCTTCAAATGCATTTTTGTCCCTCGAGACATAAAGATCAGCCTTAAAGTAGATCCCACACCAAACTGTACAATCTGGACTCAACAGATTTAGACAGAACTGACACAATATTTGACAAAAACAAAATGGTGACAACAAGCAACAAAAATGCAGCTGAAAACAACAAAAACGCGACGAAAAGTGACAAAAAAGCAACTATAAGCAGGAAAAGCATCAAAAACATGACGATAAGTGACAAAAATGTGACTAAAGTGACAAAAAGCGACAAAAACAAGACTAAAAGCAACTAAATGCAGCTAAAACACATTCAACGACATTAAACTTCAAAGGCCGTTTTCTTCAAATGCATTTTTGTCCCTCGAGACATAAAGATCAGCCTTAAAGTAGATCCTACACCAAACTGTACAATCTGGACTCAACAAGATTTAGACCAAATGCACAAGGATTTGCCTAAAAGCGACAAAAACGCAACAAAAAGTGACTAAAATGCAACTAAAAGCAACAAAAACACAACTATAAGCAATTAAAAGTGACAAAAATGCAACTAAAAGTGACCCAAATGTGACCAAGCGCAACTAACTCAAAGGACATTTTTACACATAAAGACCAGATCCTGCACCAAACTGTACAATCTGGACTCAACAAGATTTTGACCAAACACACAGAAGGATTTTTAATAATTAATTCTAAAACTGTTTTAAGTCAAAAAAATGAGGCGAAATTTGAATTTTTAGAACAATTTTCAGTCCAATCCAGTTTACTCAAAACCAAATAAGAAATCCCAAATCTCCTCTGTGATTTTTCATTTATAACTAATATGTTACAAAATGAACCAAGAAATTTAAACCTGGTTCAGTTCATTTTTCAGATTTAAATCTCCCAAATGTGTGGATTTTTGGCCATTTATTCACATAAAATACTTTATTTCTACATGAAAACATGACATGATGAAAAACTTGCAATAAATTTTTTTCTTACATTTATGTGACTAAACTACAGGAGAAGTTTACAATTGATATCTTTAAATTTAAATTTTTTTCCTATTCACCTGCAGCATCTCTCCTTAAATTATATTAAACAATCATGCCTAAATTAAGGCTAATTTAAACTGAAAATAATGAATAAAACCAGGCTTTTTTTTTTAACATTTCATTGTAAAAACAGTTTAATTCTGACAGTCTAAGGACATTGGTACTATTGCAACGTATTTAATTTATTGCAATATCAAAACTTTGGCGATATTTTGTGCAGCTCTAAGTTTACAGTCTCAAAATATCAACTAGGAACCTTTTTTTCATTACTTTTTCATTTCCATATTTGGTCCATTTGACTTATAAATGACACATAAACACAGACCCGGTTGTACGTTTCCCCTCCTGTCCCTGAACGCCTCGTCTTCGTCCGCAGAGCGTGTTTCAAGAAGCTTCCTCGGATCCTGAGCTTCAACACGATGCGCTACACCTTCAACATGGTGACGATGATGAAGGAGAAGGTCAACACGCACTTCTCGTTTCCTCTGAGGCTTGACATGACGCCGTACACCGAGGACGTGCTCATGGGCAAAGGAGAGCGCAAAGAAGGTACGGCGCGCAAGATGAACGGGGAAAAGGGGGGAAAAAAGAGGGGGGGTGGGGAAAAAGGGTAAAATTTGTGGAAAAATTGTGGAAAAATTGGAAAAAGAGGGAACAATGGGGAAAAATTGTGGGAAAAGGTGAAAAAAGGGGGGGAATGGGGAAGAATTGTGGGGAAAAAGAGGAAAAAATTATGGAAAATTGGAAGAAGAAAAAAAGGGGGTGGGGAAAATTTGGGAAAATTGTGGAAAAATGGGGAAAATTGGGAAAAATTATGGAAAAGGGTGAAAAAAGGGGGGGATGGGGAAGAATTGTGGAAAAAAATGGGGAAAAAGAGGAAAAAAATATGGAAAAATTGGAAGAAGAAAAAAGGGGGGGTGGGGAAAAATTTGGGGAAAAAGGGGAAAATTGGGAAAAATTATGGAAAAGGGTGAAAAAAGGGGGGGATGGGGAAGAATTGTGGGAAAAAAATGGGGAAAAAGAGGAAAAAATTATGGAAAAATTGGAAGAAGAAGAAGAAAAAAAGGGGGGGTGGGGGGAAAATTTGGGAAAATTGGGAAAAATTATGGAAAAGGGTGAAAAAAGGGGGGGAATGGGGAAGAATTGCGGAAAAAATTGGGAAAAATTGGAAGAAAAAAAAGGGGGGGGGGAATTGGGAAAAATTGTGGGGAAAAAAAGGGGAAAAAAGGTTAAAATGGTATCGTTTGCTCACGGCAGATTGCTTTTTGTATCACTCTCTGCGTTCTGAAAAGGCTCTGGTGTACGGCGATGTTTTCTCACAATTTCCATTTTTATCACGATTCATGTTCACTTTGTATTATTCTGTTGCCTTTAATAGATGACATTAGAGCTAAATTCTACTGGGTTTAAGTGTTTGTGTTGGAAAAAAGCAGCACATTTGAATTTCCATTAAAATTGTGTTTTTGTGTGGATTTGGTTTAATTGTGCAGCTCTGGCCTTTAAGCGGTAAATAAAGTAATCTGCTCAGAGGCTTCAGAGGCTAAACATCAGGAGAAAAAGTGTGTTTGAACAGACACAGATCTGAATCTCGTCACTCTCTGCGCAGAAGTCCACTTTAAACCATCACCAAAGAGAGAGATCGGAAGAAAATGTAGCAATTTGACCTGATTTCATCTTCGAAAAACTGATATTTTGATCGCTAACTGGGTCCATGTTGTTTCCACAGGTTTCCGTGACGAAGGCGAGGGGTCGAAGGTCACGGAGAGTTACGAGTACGACCTCATCGGGGTCACGGTTCACACGGGGACGGCAGACGGCGGCCATTACTACAGTTTCATCCGAGACATCGTCAACCCACACGCCTACAAGAACAACAAGTGGTGAGGGACTGGACCAGGATCAAACCAGGACTAAACCAGGACTGGACCAGGATCAGACCAGGACTGGACCAGGACTGGACCAAGACTGGACCAGGACAGGACCAGGGCTAAACCAGGATTAAAACAGGGCTAAACCAGAGCTAAACCAGGGTTAAACCAGGACTAAACCAGGGCTAAACCAGGGCTAAACCAGAGCTAAACCAGGGCTAAACCAGAGCTAAACCAGGGTTAAACCAGGACTAAACCAGGGCTAAACCAGGGCTAAACCAGGGCTAAACCAGGACTAAACCAGGGCTAAACCAGGGCTAAACCAGGGCTAAACCAGGGCTAAACCAGGGCTAAACCAGGGCTAAACCAGAGTTAAACCAGGACTAAACCAGAGCTAAACCAGAGCTAAACCAGAGCTAAACCAGGGCTAAACCACGGCTAAACCAGGGTTAAACCAGGACTAAACCAGGGCTAAACCAGGACCAAACCCGCACTAAACTAGGACTAAACGGAAGCTGTACCAGGACTAAATCAGGGCTAAACCAGAGCTAAACTAGAGATAAGTTGGGACTAAACCAGAGATAAATCAGGACTAAACCAGGACTAATCGGAAGCTAAACCAGGACTAAACCAAAGATAAGTTAGGACTAAACCAGAGCTAAACCAGGGCAAAACAAGGACTAACGCAGGACTAAACCAGGGCTAAACCAGGACCAAACCTGGACTAAACCAGGACTAAACGGAAGCTGTACAAGGACTAAACCAGAGATAAATCAGGACTAAACCAGGACTAAACGGAAGTTAAACCAGGACTAAACCAGAGATAAGTCAGGACTAAACCAGGACTAAACGGAAGCTAAACCAGGACTAAACCAGAGATAAGTCAGGACTAAACCAAAGATAAACCAGGTCTAAACTAGAGCTAAACCAGAACTAACACGGGGCTAAACCAGGGCTGAACCAGACTAAATCTAGTATTTAGCTTTTCCTAAATAACTGAATGGACAAGTTATTTCGAGCTTTATTTTGTCTCTGTGTTCTCCTGTCCTCGTGTTCAACAGTAAATGTGTTTTTCAGGTATTTATTCAACGACGCCGAGGTGAAGCCCTTTGACTCGGCGCAGCTCGCCTCCGAGTGTTTCGGGGGAGAAATGACGGTAAAACTTCTACAAACGCACTTGCTCCTCTGTCCCTTCACTTTGACTCACAGTTATGTTTGTGTTTCCTTCAGACCAAAACCTACGACTCTGTGACCGACAAGTTCATGGATTTCTCGTTTGAAAAAGTGAGTGTTGACCCCGACTTAGGCCTGGGCGATACGACAAAAAATGATTAGCACGATTTCCTCAGGGCCAGATCATGATTTAGATTTGATCACGATTCATGTTTTGTTTGTTTCTGTTGTCTTTAATAGAGCTGCACCATTTAGGAAAAATATCTACCGTAAAATGCAGGTTATAAGCTGCTACTTTTTTCTCATGATTCCAACCCTGCGGCTCATACAGCGGTGCGGCTTATTTATGTATTTTTCCGCAAACAGCCTCTAGGGTAGAGTTTAGATCGGGCCCAAAAATTCAAGTCCGACCAGCCCGAGCGCTTACTGTCCGAACCCGACCTGGGCACGATTCGACCCGAACCGACTCAGAGTCATTTGCTGCGTGATTGACCGGCCGCGCACGTGTGTCTGAACCCGAACCGAGCCCGCGCACGTGTAGAACCGGAGTTACGTAAACTAAGTTCCGAGCAGAGGTTTATAGGCAGAATAAGTAAGTAACTACGTGTTTAGTGTTCTACCTGCACCAACGGGACGTGCCTGTTCCTCCGCTGACGCCGGCCCACATGATCTCTCCCTCGCCCCTTTCTTCTCTCTCTCTCTCCTCTGTTGCGCTCTTTTTTCTCTCTCCTCGCTCCTGTAGCAGCCGCGCACTTTCATTAAGGGTTTTTCCCACGTAACATATTTTGACCACTTTATTCGAGGATGAGGAGGAACACAACACACACTGGCTGCACCGCGCTCTTTCACCGTGGAGCATGTTACAAAACACGTGCGCGCCTCTCACGAGCGCGTGCTCTTCCCAAACGGCCCGGCAACGTAAATGTCTCAACGCGGACACCTGCGGCTTATAGTCAGGTGCGGCTTATGTATGCACAAAGTTGTTTTTCTTTATAAATATGACTGGTGCGGCTTATACTCGGGAGCGCTCAATAGTCCGCATTCTACGGTAATTGTGATTTTTCTGACCAGTGCCATTAAGATTAGATTTGCGATTCAGGTTTGAATAGTAGGATTCTATTTTGTTGCTTTGTAGTTTTTGTCACGTTCAGTTGTGTTTGTCGTATTTAAATGAGTCTTTGTTGTTTTTTGTCACGTTTTTGTCGCTCTTGAGTTGTGTTTCTTGGTCACAGGCACGTTTTTGTTGCTTTTGATCGCATTTTTATCGCTTTTAATCATGCTTTTTTATGCTTTTTGTGTCGATTTCGTTGAATTGTGCCGCCCTTGTCTATCAGAGGTAAATAAAGTCATCTGCTCAGAGACTACGGAGGCTAAACAACAGGAGAAAAAGTGTGTTTGAACAGACAGCTGCATTAAAGACAGAAAAACAGTTAATCATGATACGTCGGTTTCACAAAAACAGCAGATTGTCACAGGGACCAGCTCAGGATTCAGTTTTTATCGCCGTATCGCCCAGACCTACCCTGACCCCAGCACTTTTCTTTGACTCGGGTGGATCTAAATGTGTGTTTTGTGCCTCAGACCCACAGTGCCTACATGCTGTTTTATAAAAGAGTGGAGCTGGAGGAGGACAACGGCAAAGACTTCAGCTTCGACGTGTCTCCAGATCTGCTCGAGGTACGACCTTTAAACACAAACATAACGGGACAAATAACAGGACCGTTCAGCTTTAGGCACAGGCAGCAAATAAAGTCAAAGTGCACTTGACTGTCCATGTCAGTAAAGTATGATATATATTTTAAATATGTGTTAACCCTGCGACGGCCCAAAGTCTCTGGGATAGACTCCAGTCACCCATGACCCCTAACGGGAACAAGCAGTAGAAAATGAATGAATATTTAAATATATTTCAAATATTGACTAAAATATTGCCTAGTTTTCTCAAGTTCTTTTATTTTGTTGACGTTTATAATTGAACTTCCTGGTTGGTCCAATTTTTTTTAATGTAGCTATTTATTTTATTCGCTAATTAATATCTCAAATAAAAAAAAACAAAAGTTGGGTAATTCCGTAATTGTTACCTAGCAACCTAAGCAATGATTTGACAAACATGATCACGTCTTTGCATTTTGGATGAAGTTGTGTTTTGACGACAGAAATGCAGGGGTTCCTTTTTAGAAGTCAACTCTACTTCCTGTAATTTTCAAAAATTCAACTTTTTTTTATCACAAACTGCCTCTCGACTGACATAAGACTATAATAAATATTTACAACAATTAACCTAAAAGTATCGAAAATCATGAACTAATCGATACTAAAACAAGTATCAAAACTAGATAAACATTTGAGAAAGTATCGATACTAAAGAAATGCCTTTTTCTGGACAAAATTTGACCTTTCATGAACAGTTTTAGAATGAACTTGAGTTTTATCAAAACTATTATAAGATCACAATGTTGTATGTACTAAATGTATTAAAAGAAGTACAATTACTTAGTGTTATAAATGTCAGTCCATAGTCCACTCTCCACCTAAAAGTGCATTTGGAATAATCCTTGTGGTATCGAAATCTGTATCGAATATTGAGTAAATTATCATTGAATCGAGTTCAAAATGTTTGTTACATGATAACCCTTTAGCCTAATATCCCTCAAAAAGAAAGTAATACATTGAAACGCATGAAAAGACCTAAGATGGGTTGGTTTTGAATTTTAAACCACCGAAAAACTCAAACAGCCTTTCAAAAGTGCAAAAAAAAAGAACAATGCAATTAAATATTTTTATTTCTTATTTATTTCTCTTACTCTTTTTATCAAAGTAATTTCCAAAACACTATTCCCCTTATTCCTGAAGTTGCCGTACGCGCCGCCGTCTTGTTTCCGTTGTAGTTCACACGGAGCAGACGAGCTCAACAGAAAATAAGTTCTACTAGACTAAAAAGACCTTTTCAGGAAATCGTTGCGTTGTGACTTGTTGTTGCTCGTGTTCATTAAACATTTTACACAAATCAATCTACTTTATGTAACATTTTAGTGTCAGACTTTTCGTGTTTTTGTCACTTACTGTCACCTGTTTGTCACTTATTGTCACATTTTCCCCGTCACTTGTCACTTGTCGCGTTTTCGTCACTTATTGCCACATTTTTGTCACTTTATTCTGTTTTTTTCCACGTTTTTGTCACTGTTACTCACATTTTTGTCCCATTTTTGTCTACTCGACTAAAAAGCCGTTTTCAGGAAATCGTTGTGTTGTGACTTGTTGTGTCTCGTGTTCATTAAACATTTTACACAAATCAATCTACTTTATGTAACATTTTAGCGGTGAGACTTTTCCCTCGTTCATCATTAGCTTTAACAGAGTTCTCGTCAAACGGAAGTGCGTTTACAACAAAAGTGCAAAAAACGGCAAAAGTGGGCGGGGCAGAATAAGGTCAATAATAATATTTCTTTGTTACCATGTCATCTTTTATTAATTCTGATAAAGCTCATTATTATTAAAAAACTGTTCATATCATTTAATGCTTTAGTCAGCCCTGCGCTCCATCTTAAACCTGTTTTCACATTTGTTCTTTGTTCCAGTGGATCTGGCACGATAACATGCAGTTCCTCCAGGACAAAAATATCTTCGAGCACACGTACTTTGGGTGAGTTTAAGTTTCATTGATCAGGTTTTTCTTGATTGAACACCAAACTGATCCTGTGGTTTGTCTCCAGCTTCATGTGGCAGCTCTGCAGCAGCATCCCCAGCACTTTACCAGACCCAAAGTCTGTGTCGCTCATGACGGCAAAGGTACCAGAGAGCCACAGGGACCTTTACTTTGTTTGAACTCAGCTTTTTACAACTGTCTCATCAGAAGAATCTCACAAATGAAGCAGATTTACTGTTATTTAACCAGAAAGAGTCCCACTAAAGCCCTTTTTGTATGGAATTAGTTTTACCAAGAGCTTCCTGTAAAATTGAAATGACCTCACAAACCTTTAATTCATCCATGTCGCTCGCAGTTCGTCTGTTTTAAGCATAGACCGTACACATCAGTGGACTATGGAAATGTGACGTCATAGCGTTTGGCTCCAGCCAAATGAAGCCCATCGTGGCTAAAGTGGAGCTAGCAGTTATAGCGGCTAACGTGGAGCTACCAGTTATAGCGGCTAAAGTGGAGCTACCAGTTATAGCGGCTAAAGTGGAGCCAGACTCCATATTTAAATCCGAGTGCGTATCGTGGCAACCACACGGACCAATCAGGAGCGCGGTTGCTAACGGTTTCCGCCCCTCGGAGGGAGAAGACGGCGGCAACGTGCGGCGCTAGCTGTCAATCAAACCTGTTGCTAACACGAGCGAAAACGGCCCCTGGAAAAGGAAGCACCTGATTGGTCAGTTATTGTTGTAATAACTTGATTTATGAACAACCAACGAGAAAAAAACACCCGATTCATGTGGAGTGAGTCAGACGGACATTTTAGTTCCAGATGTGAGTTTGACAGAAACAGTTACAGAGTAAAGGGCTCCAGTGTCACAGAAAGTGAATGGCAGCTCGGCCTGAAGGAGCCAGGAGCCTCCAGAGCTGCTTCCTATTTGGAACGCGGCGGCTAGCATGCTAACATGGTCCACTGATATGTACGGTCTATGGTTTTAAGTTTGTTTTTATTGTTAAACACCTTCACTGTAGCATTATCATGATCAACACTCAAAATGACATCCACCTGATCGTATTTCATGTCTGCTGCAGTTGACTAAAAGAAATTCTTGTTTGACTAAAGATCAATCTTCTGCCCGATCGACCGATTAATCGACTGAAAGGGGGCGTGGCAAAAAAAAGATTGGAAACAATAAAGTATCGCCGTGTATTTGACCCAAACTGCACTCAAAAGACACGACTGCACAAGAATCAATGCAAAAACAACAAATTATCCAAAAAAGTAGCAGCAAACAGAGTATTTATGTGTTGTAGTCACAGCTTTATTTTTTATTATTTTACAATGCAATACTGAACTATGGAATGAAACCAAAAATCAAAACCTGTTTTAAAGCCCAAAATGTGTTTAAAACAATAATTTGAATATAGTAATACAAGGTTGTAAACATTGTCACTGGTGTATTTCACAGTCTGTGCCTCTTGGTCCTGACTCGCCCCTGTAGCCTCTGTTTCTACTGAAGCTACGCATGAGTCTTTCTTTAGTTGTTGGCGCTCTTTCTTTTTCTGAGCAAGAAGATTTTTATAAACGGATATGCCACCTTCGATTATATTTGAGAACTGCAATGAACGACTCGTCAAAGGGTCCCGTTCTTGTGCGTGCGCTGAAGTTCAGTGGACGCACTGTAAAAATATCCGCACTGTAAAAATATCCGCACTGTAAAAAAAATCCGTGAAGCAGCGAAGCCGTGAAAGATGAAATGCGATATGCCCGAGGCCATGATGTGAACAGTTGAAATCATATTTTAAAGGACACACATCATGCTCTTGTGATTTTTTTTTTTAGCTTTTAACCCTTTTCTAACAATGTTCTTCATCAAAAACACACCTGGAGTTGCATTTAGCTTCATTCAACGCCATTTTGATGAATCCTGGTTAGAAAATCCTCTCCTCTCAGACCGTCAAACACACTTCCTGCTGAACTCCCTCCATGAATGACATTTTTTCTCGATTTTAGACTAGAATCTTCTACTGTTTAACTCTTTAAATCATCCCCAAACTCATTCAATGCATGCACCTCCTAGCCTGATTAGCATCTCGTGCAGTCCCTTGAGTAAAAACGCTATGCAGCCAGTAGATGGCGCCTAAACTCAGGAAATTCCAGGGCAAACAGCAGAGACACAGATGTTCATTTAGTTTATTATAACTTTTCTTTTTGCTTTAAATCATGAAATGCCAACCTTAATGTACTCGAGCATGTTTAAAAGCTAATAACTGTAACTAAATGTAAAAAATGCATACGATTTTTCCTTTAAATCAGTTGTGAATACATTCTACGCTTTGTTTTCTGTCACAAGAGAGTATGATCTTTATAAATGTTGTCTTTGTTTTTTCAGTTGAGCACCTCGTTTGTACTTGAAACCTTCATTCACTCGAAGGAGAAGGTAAATCGCTCACTCTCACCAACAGATCGAGTTTATTCGTGTGTTTAATCTGTATTTTTTCTCGTCTTCAGCCCACGATGCTGCAGTGGATCGAGCTCCTGACCAAACAGTTCAATAACAGCCAGGCCGCGTGCGAGGTACACCACTTTTACAATACTTTACACACTCAAATACCATTGTCCGGCTGATTTTTTAATAATTTTGTGGAAGTGTGCTATAGTTTTGACTTTTTAGAGCTTTTAACAATGTTTCAAAGCCTTTTCAAGTGCCGCAATAACCCAAAACCATGCAACAAACCTTTTAAAACATGAGTTGCAAAGAATAAATAACAGAACAAAACACTTAATTTTCTGTTTAGTATGTATAATGAGTCATTGCATTTTTTTATTTGACTCTCCAGCTCAAATCTTAATATATTACATAGAAAATAATAACAAATTTACATACAAAGTGTATTATTAGTGAAAATTAGCAATTGCTTATACTTTTTTGACATTTTTGATTGAATAATGTTGATGTCTTTGTAATAAAACCTTGATTTGTATGTATTTAAGAGTGTGCACAGTCTAGAAAACCATTCATTTTGTATTTGACTAAAGGGCTGCATCGATTTATAAAAAATAATGGAAAAATTGTTAACTTAATTACACAGACTCTAAAATACATGTCAAAAGATCTTTTCATAACAAAGACCGTGACATTAATGCATCAAAGTGTCAAAAAAGAACAGGTTTTTGCTGATTCACCAGTTATTCACAATTATTTAATCGATAAATATTCTCTAGAAGCCTTTAGTCCCACATTTCAACCTTTATTTGGCTGAAAATGTATTTAAAATGTTTAAATTCATAATAGAAATAATTGTTTGACTTATCAGCTACTGCACTAATCGTTAAGACAGCTCTAGACTAGACACTTTATAGTTATTTAATTGTTGCAGACCTACATAATATGTCTTCTTTTGTCTGATAAAGTCTTATAAATCCTCTGTTTCAGTGGTTTTTGGATCGAATGGCGGACGATAACTGGTGGCCGATGCAGATCCTGATTAAATGTCCCAATCAGATCGTCAGACAGGTCAGTGCTCATCCTCTACTCAGTCTGACCCTTTGGGCTTCCTGCTCCATTTTTCGCTCAGTCCCGGCCTTTTCTGCTCACGTCCGACCTTTTCTGCAGCGTTTTCTGCTCCGTCTGACCTTTTCCTCTGTGTTTTCTGCTCAGTGTTCTGTGTTTTCTGCTCAGTCTGACTCTCTTTTCTGAGTTTTCTGCTCAGTCTGACTCTCTTTTCTGTGTTTTCTGCTCAGTCCAACCTTTTCCTCTCTGTTTTACGCTCAATTGTTGTGTTTTCTGCTCAGTCTGACTCTCTCCTCTGCGTTTTCTCCTCAATCGAACCTTCTCTGTGTTTTCTGCTCCGTCCGACCTTTCCCCCTCTGTTTTCAGCTCAATTGTTGCCTTTTCTGCTCAGTCTAACCCTCTCCTCTGTGTTTTCTGCTCAATCTGACTCTCTCCTTTTGGCTTTCTCCTCAGTCTGACCTTTTCTTCTGCCTTTTCTGCTCAATCTTTGCGTTTTCTGCTCTTTCTGACCCTCCTCTGCGTTCTCTGCTCAGTATGACACTTTCCTCTGCGTTTTTCCTCAGTCTCTACATTTTCCTCTCAGTCTGACTCTCTGCTGTGGGCTTTCTGCTCTGTCTGACTCTTTTCTGCGTTCTTTGCTCAGTCTGACCCTCTCCTGACGTTCTCTGCTCTGTCTGACCCTCTCCTGACGTTCTCTGCTCAGTCTGACTCTCTGCTGTGGGCTTTCCGCTCAGTTTTTAATCCCACTTTTGTTGGTCTGTGGTCGCTGCAGATGTTCCAGAGGTTGTGCATCCACGTGATCCAGAGACTGAGGCCGGTTCACGCTCATTTGTACCTGCAGCCGGGGATGGAGGACGGGTGAGAAAACGACCAACACACAGCCCACAATCACATTATCACTATTAACAAAATAAAAAGGCTGCTATTATTTATGTATTACAATGTCCTATAATCCAGTGTTAATCTGAAATTTAACTGTGGCTTTGTCTAAATGTCCACACTATTCCCACAGAGGGCGCTATACAGTGGTCACGCCATTTTTTTAGTCCAAATGTCCAGCAGGTCAAAAAGTAGGGCACTCAAAATTTTGAAAAGTAGTGTTGCTGGTCACTAGATCGGCAAATATTGACCACAATGCATTGCGAAAATCAGAAAAACCACAGCGGACAGTGAGAGGTCTTTAACTGGACACAACAGACTGAATGAAGCAGAAAGACCTCGTTAAACTATTTTAAAACACTTTTAACTAAACGTTAGCAGCAGTTGCTTGCGTTAGCCGTTTACCGTAGCTTGAGCTGTGGATACATCACAAATCTCAGGCAAAAAGTTGAATAATCCACTCTGATGTTTAACGTGCAATCCATGGTGAATAAAACTTGTGTGATGATTGTTAGTCCATTGTTCACTGTTTTTTATCAATCAGAAAATAAGTTTTAATTATAATTATGGTATTGTCTTGTTCTTTGGATGTTGAGTTTGTTTATGTTCAGATTTGAGGCTTTGGGATTGAAAAGTGGAATTTAAATCGTCTCCACTTGTTCATTTCATTCAGTTATGTTTAGTTTTTTGTCATTCAAGTAAAACATCAGTAGGGCTTACTTTTAGTACTTTTAGTCATAGTTTTATGACCAAAAATGTTAGTTTTAGTAGTAATTGTAGTCATTTTTGTTGCAATCACTTTTTTATTGAGTTTTAAATCTTCAAAAATATGACACAGACAAAAACGTATGAGTCGCTGAAATAAATGTGGCCATAATGTGGAGAACTAAATGTCGTTGTGTCTCCAGGAGGTTTTATTTAGTCAAAAAGCTTCTTAATCCTGTAGTTTAAACTTCAAACTTGTTCTGAAATGTGTTCCATTCTTGTTCGTCATAAAATAGTATCTGGAAGTGAAATGGTGGAGCCATTGCAGGTGTGCAGCGCAGAGAGAACTGTTCTGTGTTTGTGAATGTCGATGGCGACAGGAGCCGAGCCGCGTGTCACTCAGTCTGTGCAGCGCAGTGGATTCTGGGAAATATTAGCGGCACCACATGACTCTCAGTTTGATTTCAAAAGGCCACCGGCTTTGTTTTAAAAGGTCTTTTTGCATGTGTTTTAGAGTTTAGTCAAATAACTGTTACAAATTAAAGTACTACATGGATTATACGTTATAGACAGGTCCTGGTCCAGACCAAACTCACAGAGAGTGAGAAGAGGTGCACCCTTTTGTTCCCCTGTAGACCCGGGCCTGATTATAGTCACAATTAGTCAGTAACAAATATTAAAAACACTGTACCTTAGTTTTACTGTTTAGTTCATTTTAAACAGTTTGCAATGGTCCAAAGTTATTCCTCTCTTTCCAAATGTGTTTCTTAACAGCCTTATTATTCATGGGAATGAGTTTGAGTGCTTTTAAAAAACGTTCAGAGTCCAGAGTGGAGTTTTACCATCTCTGTAAAGCTAGCAACAGCTAACATGCTAACTGCACATTTTCTGATAGGGCTGGATACTGGAAAAATAGTTGTTTTGGTGCCAACTTTCTGTTCCTTGGCTTTAAACACACAAACACAGCACAAACAAACTGCACAGGTGCGACTGCACCAGCACAAACACAAACACATGACCTGATCATAGTTCTTTAACTGTCCAAACAAGCGCAGTGTCATCTTAAAAGCAACAGAAAATCTGCATAAACTGTTGGTTTGAGTTGCTTCAGTATCCACCAGAAAATACACTCTCCAGTGCGGAGCCTCGTGTCTAAAGTCTGCGTGTTGTGCTTCATAATAAATCCAGACACAATCTGCAGTGTCTGTGTAAAGTTGAAGCAAAACAACAGTGAAGCTCACCCAGTTCACACGAGGCTCAGCTGTGGTTCTGGTTCATTGTTTGCTCTGGTTTTGAGTTATAACTGAACAAACGTCATAAAAGTAAGATTTAAAGTGCTGTGTTCAGTGGATTGGATTAATGGGTGTCTGTCTGGTCTCCAGCTCTGACGACATGGACGGTCCGGTGGAGGACATCGGCAGCCGCTCCTGTGTCACACGCTTCGTCAAAACTCTGCTGTCGATCATGGAGCACGGAGTCAAACCCCACAGCAAACATCTCACAGAGTATTTCGCTTTTCTCTACGAGTTCGCCAAGATGGGGGAGGAGGAGGTGAGACGCAATCACTTATTGTTATGTGGATTATTTTGTATTAACCTTTATTTTACGACTCATTAAGAAGGAATTCATATTTACAGTTTTGAGCTGGGTTTAAATAGACTTTTTCTAAGCTTTTAACCCTGTTCTAACATTCTTCTTTAATTAAAAACACAGCTGAAGTTGTATTTAGCTTAATTTACTCTTGTTTCATTAATCCTGTTTACGAGATCATCTTCTCGAGACTCACAAAAACACTCAGTTTTAAATTTCAGATTTGTGACATCAAAGATAGAGATCCAAAGTTTTCTGGTGCTGTTTACGGCCATAAATCATCACCAGACTCAGGCATTTCTGACTCAAATCACGTTTAGCTTTTGTTTATTCCCCCATGGCAGTAGATGGAGCTAACACAAATCCTGATGAGGGAACGCCTGGCAAAAAGAAAGTCAAGTGTTGCTTTTAGTACAAACTTTATTTTGAGTTCTAAAGCATGAGTTTAAAGGACAAGAACATCCCAAATGATGCTGAAAATGTGTCACTGATTGTTGAGCGTTTTTTGAATGCTTTTTCCTTTCTTTTCACAGAGTCAGTTTCTGTTGTCGCTTCAAGCCATTTCCATCATGGTGCACTTCTACATGGGAACCAAAGGCCCGGAAAATGTGAGTTTAGTGTTTCTGCAGGAGGAGGATGTTTGGGCTGAATGTTTTCTTCGTGTCTTCTGCAGATGTTTGGTAGATTGTGGTTAATCGTGTTGAACTGTTGCAGCCGCAGGTGGAGGTTTTGTCTGAGGAGGAGGCAGAGGAGGAGGACGAGGAGGAGGACATCTTGTCTCTGGCGGAGGAGAAATATCGACCTGCGGCGCTGGAGAAAATGATTGCACTCATCGCTCTGTTAGTGGAGCAGTCCCGGTCTGAGAGGTGAAAAAACACAACATCGGATCAGTTTGTCACCCGTGTTTAAGTATGTTTTGGACTAAATCTGGGACTGAACCTTTGGATTAAACCTTTGGACTGAACCTTTGGACTGAACCTTTGGACTGAACCTTTGGACTGAACCTTTGGACTAAATCTTTGGACTAAATCTGGGACTGAACCTTTGGACTAAATCTGCGACTGAACCTTTGGACTGAACCTTTGGACTGAACCTTTGGACTGAACCTTTGGACTGAACCTTTGGACTAAATCTGGGACTAAACCTTTGGACTAAACCTTTGGACTGAACCTTTGGACTAAACCTTTGGACTAAACCTTTGGACTGAACCTTTGGACTAAACCTTTGGACTAAACCTTTAAACCTTGGGACTAAACCTTGGGACTGAACCTTTGGACTGAACCTTTGGACTGAACCTTTGGACTAAACCTTTGGACTGAACCTTTGGACTAAATCTGGGACTAAACCTTTGGACTAAACCTTTGGACTGAACCTTTGGACTAAACCTTTGGACTGAACCTTTGGACTAAACCTTTGGACTAAACCTTTGGACTGAACCTTTGGACTGAACCTTTGGACTAAACCTTTGGACCGAACCTTTGGACTAAACCTTTGGACTGAACCTTTGGACTAAACCTTTGAACTAAACCTTTGGACTAAACCTTTGAACTAAATCTTTGGACTGAACCTTTGGACTAAACCTTTGGACTGAACCTTTGGACTAAATCTGGGACAAAACCTTTGGACTGAACCTTTGGACTGAACCTTTGGACTGAACCTTTGGACTAAACCTTTGGACTGAACCTTTGGACTAAACCTTTGGACTGAACCTTTGGACTAAACCTTTGGACTGAACCTTTGGACTGAACCTTTGGACTAAACCTTTGAACTAAACCTTTGGACTAAATCTTTGGACTGAACCTTTGGACTGAACCTTTGGACTAAATCTGGGACTAAACCTTTGGACTAAACCTTTGGACTAAACCTTTGGACTAAATCTTTGGACTGAACCTTTGGACTGAACCTTTGGACTAAATCTGGGACTGAACCTTTGGACTGAACCTTTGGACTGAACCTTTGGACTGAACCTTTGGACTAAACCTTTGGACTGAATCTTTGGACTAAATCTGGGACTAAACCTTTGGACTAAACCTTTGGACTGAACCTTTGGACTAAACCTTTGGACTGAACCTTTGGACTAAACCTTTGGACTAAACCTTTGGACTGAACCTTTGGACTAAACCTTTGGACTAAACCTTTGGACTGAACCTTTGGACTGAACCTTTGGACTAAACCTTTGGACCGAACCTTTGGACTAAACCTTTGGACTGAACCTTTGGACTAAACCTTTGTACTAAACCTTTGGACTGAACCTTTGGACTAAACCTTTGAACTAAATCTTTGGACTGAACCTTTGGACTAAACCTTTGGACTGAACCTTTGGACTAAATCTGGGACAAAACCTTTGGACTGAACCTTTGGACTGAACCTTTGGACTGAACCTTTGGACTAAACCTTTGGACTAAACCTTTGGACTAAACCTTTGGACTGAACCTTTGGACTAAACCTTTGGACTAAACCTTTGAACTAAACCTTTGGACTGAACCTTTGGACTAAACCTTTGAACTAAACCTTTGGACTGAACCTTTTGACTAAATCTTTGGACTGAACCTTTGGACTGAACCTTTGGACTAAATCTGGGACTAAACCTTTGGACTAAACCTTTGGACTGAACCTTTGGACTAAACCTTTGGACTAAACCTTTGGACTGAACCTTTGGACTAAACCTTTGGACTAAACCTTTGGACTAAACCTTTGGACTGAACCTTTGGACTGAACCTTTGGACTGAACCTTTGGACTGAACCTTTGGACTGAACCTTTGGACTAAATCTGGGACTAAACCTTTGGACTAAACCTTTGGACTGAACCTTTGGACTGAACCTTTGGACTAAACCTTTGGACTGAACCTTTGGACTAAACCTTTGGACTGAACCTTTGGACTAAACCTTTGGACTAAACCTTTGGACTAAACCTTTGGACTAAACCTTTGGACTGAACCTTTGGACTAAACCTTTGGACTGAACCTTTGGACTAAACCTTTGGACTGAACCTTTGGACTAAACCTTTGGACTGAACCTTTGGACTAAACCTTTGGACTGAACCTTTGGACTAAACCTTTGGACTAAACCTTTGGACTGAACCTTTGGACTAAACCTTTGGACTAAACCTTTGGACTGAACCTTTGGACTGAACCTTTGGACTGAACCTTTGGACTGAACCTTTGGACTGAACCTTTGGACTAAACCTTTGGACTGAACCTTTGGACTAAACCTTTGAACTAAATCTTTGGACTGAACCTTTGGACTAAACCTTTGGACTGAACCTTTGGACTAAATCTGGGACTAAACCTTTGGACTCAACCTTTGGACTGAACCTTCGGACTGAACCTTTGGACTGAACCTTTGGACTAAACCTTTGGACTTTATCTGGGACTAAACATTTGGTCTAAACCTTCAGACTTTTATCAGTTTGTCCCCCGTCTTTCAGTGTGTTTTAAATCTGCTCTTGTTTTAACCCTTTAGTGCAGGCGTTTACATCAGATGCCCCGTATGGTTTCTGGTTAACTCTTTCCTCCTCCGCAGACACCTGACTCTGTCTCAGAGCGACATGGCGGCGCTCACAGGAGGAAAAGGCTTCCCCTTCCTGTTCCAGCACATCAGAGACGGCATCAACATCAGGCAGACGTGTAATCTGATCTTCAGCCTGTGCCGCTACAACAACCGCCTCGCCGAGCACGTGAGTCACACGCTAACACGCAAACACGCTAACATCATGGCACTTACAGCATTATAACACTGTAAACATGTGCTCTGAAACACTACAGAACATCATCTGCTGGTGTCGTACATCTGTCTTTGCCCAGTCTGGGTTCTTTTTCATTAAACTTGTTAATTTATTTGAATGAGAATAAATTGCTCATGATCTAAGTTTTCTGTTTTACATTTGAAGGCAGACTTAACACAGCCCTGTTCTGTTTTCTGTCTTTATTAACAGCCCTACATTTGTATAGTAAAAAATCTTAAATTTGAAAATATGTAGTTTACTCACATAAATGTAAGAAAATATATATATAACAAGTTTTTCATCTTTTCATGTAGAAATAAGGCCAAAATGTCACATATTTGGGACATTTAAATCTGAAAAATGGACAGAACCAGGTTTAAATTCATTCATTCATTTTCGGGGTCGTGGGTGACTGGAGCCTGTCCCAGTGACTTTGGGCCTTAGGCGGGGTACACCCTGGACAGTGGCCACTCGTCACAGCAAACACAGAGACAGAGACATGGACAGACAACCATTCACTCTCACATTCATACACTACGGGATATCATAGATGTAGATATCAAAAAATCCTTTTGAGCTCCAGATTGTACAGTTTGGAGTGTGGGATCTACTTAAAGTGGTGATCTTTATGTCCAGAGGGCAGAAAAATCCATTTTAAGAAAACAGTGTGTGAAGTTGATTAAATTGAATAGTAAAACATCTTTAAAGGTCCCATAACATGCAAAATTGACTTTTCAGAGGTTTTAACCTTCCTACAGTGCTATTTGGGCCTCGTATGTTGTGCCCAAAGTGGTTTTTTGATTGATTCCCTCATGTTTTCACTAGAGAACTGTCTTTTCCGTCCCCCTCGGCTGAGCAGCAGACGGGGGCTCCTCACTAAGATGACGCGGTGTTTAAGCCCCGCCTCCAGGAAGCGCACAGCCGCAAGAATAAAAACAGCTAATGCTAATGCTACACAGTAATTACACGATGGATACGACAGATAGAAGAGTTAGCTTGTTATTTACCAAACGGCACGTCCGTCGTTGAGGCCCTGGAGCACGTCAAACTCCAGGTCAGATCCAGGACGTAGGACTCAGCACGACGCACCGTCAGGACCAGAAAATGTTTATTCAGTGTTTGTGTATCGCTGTTTACCGGAGCACATGGCGCATGCACCATCTCCACTCTAGGCTTCGTCATGGGTTGGGTGGGGGAGGCAGCCTGCTCTCTGTTCGGGGGGGTCAGATCTCAGAGTGAGCCGTTTGCTTTTGCAGGAGGGGGGCCAGTCCAAGAAATGGGTGTTTTTTGGAAACTGTTATGTTATGGATATTACACAACGAGAAAATGTATCAACAAAGCCCTAAGAATAGACTGTGTGAAGGGGAAAATAGCAGAATATGGGACCTTTAAGAGCAGATTGGACAAGTTCTGCCTGTAGTGTCTCACCTTAAATACAGACTTTTTACAGACTTTGACAGTTTATTCGTCAATAAAACAGTTTATATTTCAAGAGTAAATTCGACTGAACGAATCTCAAAAATGTGTTTCATTAGTTTTTATTCTTGTGTCAGTCCTTTGTGCCTGTGTGTGCATAATATGAACGTTTCAAAAGTATTAAAATCAGTATTTATGTCTGTTTTCAGATCGTGTCGATGCTGTTCACGTCTATAGCAAAGTTAACTCCTGAGGTGAGCGGCTCGTGATGGCATTTTCTGATAAAAATGCAGCACAACTTAAAAATACAATTGTGCAAAACTGAACAAACGTGTTTATATTTTGTCATGTTGGTGTCCAGGCGGCCAACCCTTTCTTCAAGCTGCTCACGATGCTGATGGAGTTTGCCGGTGGACCTCCAGGGATGCCCTCGTTCGCCTCCTACATCCTGCAGCGGATCTGGGAGGTAAAGGCTCTGAAAATACACACAAAGAACTCCAACGTACAAGAAATGAGACTAGACCTGGGACTAGACCTGTGGACTAGACCTGTGGACTAGACCTGTGGACTAGACCTGGGACTAGACCTGTGGACTAAACCGTTGGACTGAACCTGGACTACAGAAGACCCAAATCAAGTCTACATCAGGACTAAATCAGGGCTGAAGCAGGTCCAAAGTTGGACTAAACCTGGGACTAAACCTGGGAGTAAACCTGTGGACTAAACCTGGGACCAAACCTGGGACTAAACCTGGGACTAAACCTGGGACTAAACCTGGGACTAAACCTGGGACTAAACCTGTGGACTAGACCTGTGGACTGAACCTGGGACTAAACCTGTGGACTAGACCTTTGGACTAAACCTGGGACTAAACCTGGGACTAAACCTGGGACTAAACCTGTGGACTAAACCTGGGACTAAACCTGTGGACTAAACCTGGGACCAAACCTGGGACTAAACCTGGGACCAAACCTGGGACTAAACCTGGGACTAAACCTGGGACCAAACCTGGGACCAAACCTGGGACTAAACCTGGGACTAAACCTGGGACTAAACCTGGGACTAAACCTGGGACTAAACCTGGGACTAAACCTGGGACCAAACCTTGGACTAAACTCGGATTTAATTTAGACTAAACTTAGATTAAACCCGGACCAAACCCGGACCAGTCTCTCTCTCTCCCGCTCTGACCCGTTCTTTGCCTCAGGTGATCGAGTATAACCCGTCCCAGTGCCTGGACTGGCTCGCGGTTCAGACTCCGAGGAACAAACTGGCCCACAGCTGGGTCCTGCAGAACATGGAGAACTGGGTGGAGCGCTTCCTGCTCGCGCACAACTATCCACGAGTGCGAACATGTGAGGACACCACACACACTGCACACGACACATGGGTGCAACATGAAACATGAAACTCATCATGTTTTTAAAACAAAGTGGACGTATATTTAACATTTTGTCCTCAGTTTGACAGTTTTTATGACGTTTATAATGTACTTCCTGTTTGAACATGAGCACAAATATGACAGACTGTGTCTGAATGTCCACACAGTCCCCTCTAGAGGGCACTATACTGTGGTCACACCTATTTTTAGTGCTGTCCGAATGTCCAGCAGGTGAAAAAGTAGAGCACTCGGAATTTCCTACAATGCATCTTGGAAAGTAATGTCCAGCGTCACTAGACCACAATGAGTTATTGACCACAATGCATTGCGAGATTCGGAAAAACAACAGCAGTGACAAGTCTTTGTTAGTGAAGTCTTTAACTGGACACATCAGACTGAATGAAGCAGAAAGAGCTGTTTAAACGAACTGTTGAGCCGAGATTATGAACAAAACACTTTAAACAAACCGTTAGCAGCAGAGGTGTTAGCGTTAGCCGCTTACCTTAGCTTGAGCTGTGGATAGATCACAAATCTCAGGCAAGAAGTTGAATAATTCAGTCTGTTTCACGTGTGAGCCATGATGAATAAAACTTGTGATTATTATTAGTCCATAAATATCTGTCACGAGGATTTGATCCATATTCATTACAGAAATACATTTTTATCTGAGTTTTGCCATCTTTTTTTTCACCCAGAGGGTGTGCGCTCATTAAGAGACGACAACAAGCGACTTCAGTGAAATAATTAGAACTGTTCTCTGCAGTGAAGTGTGACATAACACGGCTCCTTTAACATGTTTTTCTCTCTTTCTTCTCTGGTATTTTCTCTCTCTCCTCTCGTCCCCTGTTCTCTCACCTTCTTTCTCTCTCTTCTCTTCACTCCCCCTCTTTTCTCCACTCCTCTCTCCTCCCTCTCTGTTTCCCCCTCTTCTCTCTCCCCCTCTCCTCTCCCCCTCCCCCCTCTCTCCTCTCCCCCTCTCCTCTCTCTCCTCTCTCTCTCTCTCCTCTCTCTTCTGCTCTCCTCCCCTCTCCTCTCTCTTCTGCTCTTTTCTCTATCTCCCCCTCTCCTCCCCCTCTCCTCTCTCTTCTTCTCTTTCCTCTCTCTTCTGCTCTTTTCTCTCTCCCCCCCTCTCTCCCCCATCTCCTCCCCTCTCCTCTCTCTTCTGCTCTTTTCTCTCTCTCCCCCTCTCCTCCCCCTCTCCTCTCTCTTCTTCTCTTTTCTCTCTCCCTCTCTCTTCTGCTCTTTTCTCTCTCTCACCCCTCTCTCCCCCTCTCCTCTCGCTTCTTCTCTTTTCTCCCTCTCCTCTCCTCTCTCTTCTGCTCTTTTCTCTCTCTCCCCTCTCTCCCCCTCTCCTCCCCTCTCCTCTCTCTTCTGCTCTTTTCTCTCTCTCACCCCTCTGTCCCCCTCTCCTCCCCTCTCCTCTCTCTTCTGCTCTTTTCTCTCTCCCCCCCTCTCCTCTCCCTCACAGCGGCGGCGTACCTCCTGGTCTCTCTCATTCCCAGTAACTCGTTCCGTCAGATGTTCCGCTCGACTCGCTCGCTGCACCTGCCGACCCGGGAGCTGCCCCTGTCTCCGGACACCACGGTGGTCCTGCACCAGGTGTACAACCTGCTGCTGGGGCTCCTGGGCCGCGCCAAACTCTACGTCGACGCCAGTGTCCACGGCACCACCAAACTGGTCCAGTACTTCAGCTTCATGACCTACTGCCTCATCTCCAAGACCGAGAAGCTCATGTTCTCCGGGTACTTCATGGACCTCTGGAACCTCTTTCAGGTACAACATTTAGACAACGTTAATGAGGCCAGGGCTGAGCGTTTAATTGAATAATACATTATTCATTTTATTCTGGAGGTTGTCGTACGCGCCGCCATCTTGTTTCCGTCGTAGTTTACACGAGAGCGAACAAAAGAGGAGCTGAAGTTGAAGTTAACCTTAGCAAGTCAGAATGAGAATGCAAAACGTATAACTGCGATTAAGAGTGTCGCCTTAAGAATCTTTCCTGTCGTATTTGTGTTTTCCATCGACTTAAACCATTACAAAATCGCTCTGTAACTGGGAGCTAACAAAAGAGACATTAAAGTTTAAATTAACCATAGCAAGTCAGAATGAGAATGCAATCGCTCTGTAACTGGGAGCGAACAAAAGAGGTGCTAAAGCATAGAACTATAATTAAACCTGGAAGATGAATCCAAAATGGCGCCCTGTTCCTCCCTGTGGCCTGAGCTCATTGGTTCATGACCCCAAAAATGTCTTACTTCCGCATTTACTTCCTGATACGGAGGCGGCCATCTTTGCTTTAGGGCGCCACGTGACCACAATCCCCCATGATGCTTTGAGCGACGTGAACAAACAGCAGCTGCAAGTTTTTGTGTTAGCGTTAGCTTGTGTGATTGTAATTGTGTTCTTCATGTTAGACACACGTGAAGCGTCTGAAATGAAATAAAATACAACTTACAGGTGTCTCTAGTCGAGCCTTTTCCACGAGCTTCTGTTTGTATCGTCCGACGCTCGTTCACGTGACTCACACATGTTTGTGTGACGTCACTTCATTTAAAAACGGTAATTTCAGTGATTTTAGAAACAGTAGAAAAGAACATTTCCTTCTATTTTATTTAAATACAGATAATAATTCAGTCCTGTCTGTGATTATAATGTGACATTTTAGAAAAAGGCTGGTTCCAAGAGGCTGCAGTACCTCACACGACCACTAATCAATCTGGGACACAGGCAGAGGGGGCGGGGCTTATCCAGTTCATTTAATACATCCATGTGCTAAAGTTGAAGTTAACCTTAGCAAGTCAGAATGAGAATGCAAAACGTATAACTGCGATTAAGAGTGTCGCCTTAAGAATCTTTCCTGTCGTATTTGTGTTTTCCATCGACTAAAACCATTACAAAATCGCTCTGTAACATAAGTCAAGTCAAGTCAAGTGAAATTTATTTATGAAGCACATTTGAGTTTAGTTTATTTCCAAAAGGGGGCAGTACAATTTCATAAAACACATGAATAAAACATGAGTAAAACAGCCAGAATTAGCCAAAGAGGCTATTTTTCATCTGTAGTCCCCCGGCCATGATGTCAAAATGGCAATAAAACAGACAAAAACAGACATTGTTAATAAAACACAACGTCAACACAAAATATAATACAATATTTACAAAAATGTACAGTGAGCGGCCAAATAGATTTTAGTGTGTGCATGTAAATGTGTTCACCAGCCACTCTTGCGAATGTTTCGTAAATGTTTTGTAAGAGGATAAGTGTTTAATGGCGTCGGGTACACAGTTTAAAAACAACCACAATGACGCAAAGTGCTGTACAGACACAATATAAAATACAATAAGACAAAAACAGAACATGCAGAAACGAGCTAAAAAAAAACGCAATACAAATGTTCTGCTCTGCTTGTGTTAAAAGCCCGCGCAAACAAATGGGTTTTTAACAAAGTCTTAAAAATATTGAAAGATCGGGCTGTTCATAAACCTTGTCTCCTGCTTCAGCCCAAACTGTCGGAGCCGGCCATCGCCACGAACCACAACAAACAGGCGCTGCTCTCGTTCTGGTACAACGTGTGCGTGGACTGCCCCGAGAACGTGCGGCTGGTGGTGCAGAACCCGGTGGTCACCAAGAACATCGCCTTCAACTACATCCTGGCCGACCACGACGACCAGGAGGTGGTGCTGTTCAACCGCGGGATGCTGCCGGCGTACTACGGGATCCTGCGCCTGTGCTGCGAGGCGTCCCCGGCCTTCACCCGAGCGCTGGCCTCGCACCAGAACATCCAGTGGGCCTTCAAGAACCTGACGCCGCACGCCAGCCAGTACCCGGGGGTGAGGCGGGAGGGGGGAGGCTCTGGGGGAGAGTTCATCGATCAATCGCAACTGATCGATTATAGAAGTGGATGTCAGATAATTAAATAATCGAGTGATCGTTAACTGGTCTGTACACTGACTCTAAAACATTCTATTTGTCGAAGAGAAGATGTTTATGACTCAGACAGAGCAGGAATGACACAAAAAACACACAGGAAACATGTCAATTGGTGCGTTTTAGATTCAAATCTTTGTTCATTTATAAATATTCTCCACCAGGATGTCGTCTTCACTTCAGCTGTGTCTGAGTAAAAGTTAGTAACATTCTCATATTCAAGGGCCTTTGCGCTCAGAATCTGTTAATCGAAGGAATAATCACTAGACTCATTACAGAAATAATCATTAGTTACAGCCCTGCAGACATCACTGTTTGGCTGTGGTCGACTAAAGACCTGCTTTATGACATGAGTCGACTAAAAGGGAGGGTGGAAAAATATATCTAAACCAGTGCTGTTAAATAATTAAAAAAATGAATCTGATTAATCACACTTTGGAACTGTGATCACGATTAATCACATCACACGCTTTTTCAAGTGTCATAGTTTTATTTTAATGTATTTTTGCACATTTTCTTCTGAAAATGAAATCATTTTATTCATTCACAGATCTAAATAATTTAGCTCTGTCTAGACTTAATTAAAGTCGACACATTTCATGTCGAGTCTGTGGCACATGTTTCAGGTAAATCTAGGCCACACGACCAAACACAAGTTTAATGGATTAAGGGCCCTTCATACACTCATAGAGCTATGGTTACATAGGTAACTGACATGCATGATTGACAGATGGAGCTGGTGTTGTTCTGTCACACGTGTCTGTCATAGTTTGGTGACATGTTTGGTCCAGTTCACTTCTTTTAGCGTCACACGTGGCCCACGCGGCTCGACACGTGTTTGGGTTTGTTTTGTCACTGCTGGGACGCCAGAACAGCATCTGGTGAACAAAGTGATCAGTCGAGTGATAAAACCCCTGCATGACTGTGTAACTGTGCTGCCCCCTTCAGGCGGTGGAGGAGCTGTTCAGCCTGATGCAGCTGTTCGTGGCTCAGAGGCCGGACATGAGGGACGAGGAGCTGGAGGACATCAAGCAGTTCAAGAAGACCACCATCAGCTGTTACCTGCGCTGCCTGGACGGGCGCTCCTGCTGGACCACACTCATCAGGTCAGCACTTCTGTTCAGTTTGATTAATTCAGATCGAATGCATAAAGAAGGAAGAATCTAAAACAATGACCGTAGAAAAGGGACGTCACATTTTAGTGTCACAATTTAACAAAACGACTAACGACATGGTATTTAACTGTATTGACTGTTGGTGTCTAGGGCTGCCGTCGTCTAAAGAAGTTCTTGGTCGACTAAAGGCCTGCTTTATCGACCGATTAGTCGACTAAAAGGGGGTGTGGCAAAATATATATCAAATAAAGTATATCCATGTGTCTGACCCAAACTGCTCTGGAATTCATCTTAAAACAACTAAACTACTACTAATAAACAGTGTATAGTTTCATTAAACTCATGATTCACTCCAAAATCTCACAAATTTTTTCTGTTTTCGTCCCTCAGCTGCCTTAGATAAGATAATGTGCTTGAAGGGCTTGAATTGAGTCATATTTCTCTTAATTTTAGTATATTTTTACCATCTTAAAATAAGATTTACCAGACATTTTTTGCTTGTTCCACTGACAAATCTTTTTTAAGACAGTCAGAAAATCCTCAAATCAAGATAAATAATGCTTAATTCAAACACTTGATAATTTATGGTTTTATTGTATTATTATGTTTTTTTTTATCTAGAAAAAAGTAATTGGTCGACTAATAAAAATGTGGGTCGACTAAGACACCAACAACCGACTAATGGACTAAAGGATCACAGCCCTGTAGACTTTATCAGCTGTTCTTGTGCATTAGTGCTCCATAACAATAAAAACAGCACAGTTAAAGAAAATACTGAAAGCAATGCAATAAACTAAAGTGAATAAAACCCATGAAGCCCACACGTTCTAACCCTGTGCTCTTGTTGCTGCAGTGCCTTCAGAGTTTTACTGGAGAACGACGAGGACCGACTTCTGGTGGTGTTTAACCGAGGCCTCATCCTCATGACGGAGGTAACACTGCCCCCTGCTGGACCATCAGCTTCACTGAATACACTCTGACTTCTCTGAGTTGTAAATCCTTAACACTGTTCGCTCCTCTCTCCAGTCGTTCAACACGTTACACATGATGTACCACGAGGCCACGGCGTGTCATGTGACCGGAGACCTGGTGGAGCTGCTGTCCATCTTCCTCTCAGTCCTGAAGGCCACACGACCGTATCTGCAGAGGAAAGGTCTGAAACACAGACTTATAATGCACCATTCAGACATTTAAACCTGATTTAATGTGTGTACAGTCTGTATCTGCAGAGGAAAGGTCTGAAACACGGACTTATAATGCACCATTCAGACATTTAAACCTGATTTAATGTGTGTACAGTCAGTATCTGCAGAGGAAAGGTCTGAAACACTGACTTATAATGCACCATTCAGACATTTAAAGGTCCCATATCATGCAAAATGGACTTTTCAGAGGTTTTAACCTTCCTCCAGTGCTATTTGGGCCTCGTATGTTGTGCCCAAAGTGTTTTTTTTGATTGATTCCCTCATGTTTTCACTAGAGAACTGTCTTTTCCGTCCCCGTCGGCTGAGAAGCAGACGGGGCTCCTCACTAAGATGACGCGGTGTTTAAGCCACGCCCAGGAAGCCACAGCCGCAAGAATAAAAACAGCTAATGCTAATGCTACACAGTAATTACACGATGGATACGACAGATAGAAGAGTTAGCTTGTTATTTACCAAACGGCACGTCCGTCGTTGAGGCCCTGGAGCACGTCAAACTCCAGGTCAGATCCAGGACGTAGGACTCAGCATGACGCACCGTCAGGACGGATAAAATGTTTATTCAGTGTTTGTGTATCGCTGTTTACCGGAGCACACGGCGCATGCACCATCTCCACTCTAGGCTTCGGCACGGGTTGGGCGGGGGAGGCTCGTGGGTTGGGCGGGGGAGGCAGCCTGCTCTCTGTTCGGGGGGGGTCAGATCTCAGAGTGAGCCGTTTGCTTTTGCAGGAGGGGCGCCAGTCCAAGAAATGGGTGTTTTTTGTAAACTGTTATGTTATGGATATTACACAACGAGAAAATGTATCAACAAAGCCCTTAGAATAGACTGTGTGAAGGGGAAAATAGCAGAATATGGGACCTTTAAACCTGCTTTAACCTTCCTCTGGTGTTCGGGTCGGCACCGACCCGTTTCCAAGTTTTAAATGCATTAAAAAACACGTAAATTAGTTTTCTGCGTCAAGGCTTTTTGACTTTGTCAAGAACCTCTATATCAACAAAATAAAACAAAAAAAATTGTTTTCACTAAATTATAAAATGCTCTGGTTGAAATTATGACCTTTGTGTTGTTCGGGTCTGTTTCGACCCGGTTATAAAAGTCAGATTATAAAGCAATAATTAGAACCAAAACTTAAATCATAAGTGAACTGTCAGCCAAAACACTGACAGACAGCTCCTCTCCCAATTATGTGAGCTTTAGGGGATGCTCAATTTGCCTTGTTTTCCAGTATTCCTGCACAAAAACAAAACAAACAAAGACGGACATATCCAGACATGTTACGTCAATTCCACTAATTTGAGTGGTCATTTGACTTGCAGAGTGCACATCTCCAATTTGCAGCATGCGAAAATGAGAAGAGGACTTACAGTGACCCAAGTTCTGGATAGCCTTTTTGGTCAAAATGAGGGAGAGGATACAGAGCAGCATAGCGATACGCGTGAGCAGGTTTCTGAGGAGGAAGACAATGTGGACCACCACCACTGTTGTCTCATATTGTCCAAAAAGAAAACGGAATGTGATACTTATGTCGACTCTTCACAAAGATGCAGCTGTGTCATCAAGAAGTGACAAAAAGCCCACAATCATCTTCGACTATAACAAAAACAAAGGAGGAGTGGACAACCTGGACAAGCTGACTGCCACCTACACTTGCCAGCGAATGACCAGGAGATGGCCAATGGTTGTGTTTTACAACATCCTTGATGTGTCTGCATGTAACGCATTTGTGTTGTGGACCCACATCCACCAAGGGTGGAACTCAACCAAAAAATCCAAGCGGAGAATGTTTCTTGAGGAGCTGGGAAATTCACTTGTCAAGCCACACATTGAGCGAATGGAACAGTTGCCCAGAGACCCAGACGCTGCCGCCTTGGTCAGACAGCTGCAGAGCTCACCTTGCACTCCGTCCACGCCCTCAGCAACACAAAGAGCATCCACAACTGCTTCCTCCTCAGTCAGCCCTGCCTCAACACCAACCAGAACAGCCACTGCCACAACCCCACTCAGGTCACCTGATTCTAAAAGAAAGAGGTGTCAAGTCTGCCCAAGCAGTAAGGACAGAAAGACAAACGTATTGTGCTTCAAGTGCAAGAAATATCTCTGCAAAGAACACACTAAAAGTGTCACTTTTTGCCACACATGCATCTAAGCACACACACATACACATGCATGTTCTTGCACACAGATACTTTTACTCTGATTTGGTATTTTGGTTTGATTTGCTGGATTGGTTGCAAATCTATATTTTGTGTTATGCTTTTCATTTTGTGTTTATATTATATAAGTTCTATTGCTGAAAAAAATACTTTTTTGCCTTTTTCTTGAAGTAAATATGTATGGGTCGAAACTGACCCGTAACACCATAGATGTTACTATAGTTAATAATATTAAAATTAAAAAATAAATAAAACAAATTTATTTAAGAGATGTGTTCTAATAGTGCTTAGTAATAGTCAGGTAGCATAATAACCTTTTATTTATTTATATGATTCTGTTGAGGTTCATTTTACCATTTTTTAAAATTGAAATCGAGGGGTATACTGACAAAAAAAAGGCCCAGAGGCCTACACCAAAAATATTAAAACCAATATTTTCATGGATATGGAAGCCTAACAAGGTAACCAAGAGATGAGAAACAAATTGGATGATAGCTAATTGTTTTTAGTGTATTTTACAGCTGATGTAAGACACGGTCAAAACCGACCCGTTAACATAAGAGATGGTAACAGAAAGCGAACACAAGAGGAAGGTTAATGTGTGTACAGTCTGTATCTGCAGAGGAAAGGTCTGAAACACCGACTTATAATGCACCATTCAGAGATTTAAACCTGATTTAATGTGTAATCGGTCTGTATCTGCAAAGGAAAGGTCTGAAACACGGACTTATAATGCATCATCTAGACATTTAAACCTGATTTAATGTGTGTACAGTCTGTATCTGCAGAGGAAAGGTCTGAAACACTGACTTATAATGCATCATTCAGACATTCACTGTGTTCGTGCTCGTGTTTCAGACGTAAAGCAGGCTCTGATCCAGTGGCAGGAGAGGATCGACTTCGCCCACAAACTCCTGACGCTGCTCAACTCCTACAGCCCGCCGGAGCTCAGAAACGCCTGCCTGGGTACGACCTCACGCCTCCTACAAACACACCTCCCGTCAGCTCTCTCGCTCACCTCTGCGTTTCTCTCCCTCAGACGTCCTGAAGGAGCTGGTGCTGCTGAACCCTCACGACTTCCTGCACACGCTGGTCCCGTTCCTGCAGCACAACCACTGCACGTACCACCACAGCAACATCCCCAGTGAGTGTCCGAGCGCCGCCTTCGGCCCCAAACGCGCGCCGCCCGCTCACGACGCCTGTGTTTGCTCGTCCGCAGTGTCCTTCGGGCCGTACCTGCCGTGCCGGGAGAACATTAAGCTGATGGGAGCCAAGAACAACATCCGTCCGCCGAGGCCCGAGCTCAACATGTGTCTGCTGCCCTCTATGGTCGAGAGCAGCAAGGTACAGCTGCCGTGGCATTATTATTCACTCTTTAGTTCAGGGGTGTCCAAACTTTTTCCAACGAGGCCCCTGTCTCGTACCAAAATGTTAGCTATTTTGGTTAAAATTGTAGAAAATGTTAAATTTGCTGTAAAAAGTACTTCTCAGGACAATGTAGGCCAATCACCAGGAAGGCTGAGGGCCAAGAAAAATTGGTCTGAGGGCCGCATTTGGCCCCTGGGCCTTAGTTTGGACATGCCTGCTCTTAGGTGTCTCCTTTGCAATCAATCAAGTTTATATCCATGGATTTCGGGGTTGTGAGGAGTTAGGACGGAGCTCTCTACGGGAAACGATCCGTACATTTTGATTTAGAACAGCAGCGCTCTCTCCACTGTTCATCTGCTACAAGAGTTTAGGAGTTTTATTGTGCCCAATACAGGCACAAAGACATGGAGAAGAATAAA
Source organism: Rhinogobius similis (assembly GCA_019453435.1). Taxonomy (NCBI): domain Eukaryota; kingdom Metazoa; phylum Chordata; class Actinopteri; order Gobiiformes; family Gobiidae; genus Rhinogobius; species Rhinogobius similis. The sequence continues at coordinate 7,231,636 of CM033622.1, read as the reverse complement.
GTGGTGTGTTGTATATCAAATCAAATCAAATCAATTTATTTTTATAATGCCCAAAATCACAACAACAGTTGCCTCGATGGGCCACAGGTAGAAAGCAGTTCAGATAACTGTCCCAGAATGCCCCTGTCCTTTGACCCTCCTTCAGGAAAAACTACAAAAACCCCATGGGAAAAAGTAGAAACCTCGGGGAGAACCACAGAGGAGAGATCCTACTCAATAAGAATATGTAAGAATGCTAACGTTAGCTGCGGGCTACATGTTATTGCGATGCTAGCGCCGTTTGCATTTTAAAATCAGGACAATCTGTTTATTTTTCTGAGGAAACTCCAGGTCAGGTCTGTTAACACTCATTTGTGACTCAACTTGAATTAGTTGCACTTAAACTACACAGAGTTCTCTTGGAAATGAATTACACAAGGGAAAAGTTCTGTTTCCTTTGAGTCATCGTGGAGTGTCCCCCACGGCAGACCACGCCCCCAAATATATGACTCGCTGCAGACTATTTCTGTAGTCCAGTCCGGAGGGACGGAAGTGACTGGTTGCCATGGTAATGAGTTAGCTTCTGTTGCTAAACTGTTATATTTTTGAATTTTTGTTTTATATCTTAAGGTGAGATAAGGGTAACAGACGATTAATTAAAATGTGTCATTCTTTTGTCGTGCTGCCTGCTCCCCATCGCCGTAGACGTCAGAACTTTGAACAACCAATGACAGCAGACCGTCCTCTGGACCTGACACTCAGCATTAACCTTTTTCAATCACTCCAATTTTATTAGTAAATTCACATTATTCCGGAAGTTGTCGTATGCGCCGCCGTCTTGTTTCTGTTGTAGTTCACACGGAGCAGACGAGCTCAACAGAAAATAAAGTAATAGTAATAAAGTAATAAAGTCAAAATTAGAAAACCATGCAAACCTGTCATAAGTTTTAGCGTCCTGCTGAGTGGTTTCTCGTGTCTTTCAGGGTAAAGACGAGGTTTACGACCGCATGCTGCTGGATTACTTCCTGTCCTACCACCAGTTCATTCACCTGCTCTGCCGCGTCGCCATCAACTGCGAGAAGTTCACGGACACGCTGGTCAAACTCAGTACGTGCCAGGTTTTACCCACCGCCTTTTTTAAACCGTTTTCGCTGCTGTGATTGTGACCAAAGCCGTGTGTTTGTCAGGTGTTCTGATCGCGTACGAAGGGCTGCCCCTGCACCTCACGCTGTTCCCCAAACTCTGGACGGAGCTCTGTCAGTCCCAGGTGAGTCCATAAAGCAGCACTCTGGACTTTTCCCTTTGTGTGTGTGCGGAGAAATAATGTAAATACACTTTCGAAACAGTAGGGCTGGGCGATGCGGTGATAAAAATCGAATTGTGAAATCGTCGTATCGTGATAGACTGTTTGAGTCTTTAATGCAGCTGTCTGTTCAAACACACTTTTTCTCCTGTTGTTTAGCCTCTGAAGCCTCTGAGCAGATGACTTTATTTACCTTAAAGACCAGAGCTGCACAATTAAACCAAATCCACATAAAATCACACTTTTAATGGATGTAATTAGCAAATCACAGACTAATTTCTTCCACAAACAACAAACTGTTTTGTTTTGTTTTGAGTTAAAAACTATTCACACTGTAGTTTGGATTTGTACAAACGTGTTCTGAGACAAAAGCACGACCAAAAGTGATAAAATTGCGTTTCAAAAGCGACAAAAACACGTCGACTTAATGCATCAAACCATCTGAAATCATCAAAAACACGACTAGAAGTGACAAAAAAGTGACTAAAGACAATAAACGTGACTCAGTGCAACAAAAACATCCGAAAGCATTAAAAAGTGACTAAAAGCAACAAAAATGCAACTGAAAGTGACAAAAATGTGGCTAAAAGTGAGAAAAACGGAACTGAAAACGTCAAAAAAGCGACTAAAAACAACAAACGCGACTCAGTGCACTAAAACATTTGAAAGAATCAAAATACTTCTGCTATTTTAGTGAAATCGTCGTATCGTGATTGACTGTTTGTGTCTTTAATGCAGCTGTCTGTTCAAACACACTTTTTCTCCTGTTGTTTAGCCTCTGAAGCCTCTGAGCAGATGACTTTATTTACCTCTTAAAGGCCAGGGCTGCACAATTAAAACAAATCGAAACGAAATTAGAATTTCAATGGATGCCGTTAGCAAATCACAAAGACTAATTTCTAACACTGTAGTTTGAATTTGAACATGCTCTGAAACGAGCAACAAAAGCGCAAAAACAAAAAGCGATAAAAAATGCGTTCAAAAGCGACAAAAACGTCTTCAAACGTGACTCAATGCACTGAAATGCGACTAAAAGCGACAAAAATGCGCAGAAATATGACAAACGCGACTGAACATGACAAAAACGTGACTAAAAGCGACAAAATTGTGTTTAAAATGTGAATTTGAACAGAATCCTATTATTACATAAATAGCAAATCTAATCTCAATCGCACTTGTCAGAAAAAACACAATTAGATGTTTTTTCTAAATCGTGCAGCTCTATTAAAGACAACAGAAAAACACCAAGTGAACATGAATCGTGATACAATTTAAGTCATGCTTCGGCCCCAAGAAAATCGTGATAATAATTTTACATTAAAAAGCTCTTCTTTAGAAAACTGAAGGATTTTGAGTCGAGGAAAGGTTCAAAAGTCGCTGCAGAATCCGACCTCGGTGAAAGCTGTCAGTCCCTGTCAGCCGAACACGAACAGAAAAAGGCTTTCTTTCTGGACTGTGGAGGGTTTTGTTTTTTTTTTGCTGCAGTTCCAATGGCCAACTCCGGACAGGTTTAAGCTAGTAAAACCCTGTCCAGTTAATGTAATAAATGCATGAGCTGGACCCCAATGCTTCAATAATTGACAAAAGATCGTTTATCTAAACTCATCTCGAGAGTGAAATAACAGAGTAATGCCATTTCCACATCTAAAACATAACTGTAGTTGTGTTTTGTTTCATTCATGCGTGTTTTAGTAATCTTTAATACTTTTATCAGTTTAGACGCTCAGTTCCGTCCACAAAACGACAAAAGTGTGTGTGTTTTCTGTTTTCCCGCAGACGTCTCTGTCGAAGACGTGTGTGAAGCTGCTGTGCGAGGACCCGGCCTTCAGCGAGTACATGAAGTGCATCGTGATGGACGAGCGTGCCTTCGTGAACCTGGGCCCCGCCTTCGCCTTCCTCTCCGCCTTCATGCCCAAAGTCCAGGTCCTGTCTGCCCCGGGGCGCTCCAACCTCATCAGCGTCCTGGTCACCAACCTCCTGAACGAAGAGGGAAGTCTGCAGCCGACGCTGTGCAGCCAGAGGAGCGAGCTGAACAAGAGCTGCAGCCTGCTCAACGCGGTACGTACACCAGAAAGACCGGGATTAGACCGGGATTAGAGCTGCAGCCTGCTCAACGCGGTATGTACACAAAAAAGACCGGGACTAGACCTGAACCAGAGCTGCAGCCTGCTCAACGCGGTACGTACACCAGAAAGACCGGGATTAGACTGGGATTAGAGCTGAACAAGAGCTGCAGCCTGATCAATGCGGTACGTACACCTGAAAGACCGGGATTAGACCGGGATTAGATCTGAACAAGAGCTGCAGCCTGCTCAACGAGGTACGTACACCAGAAAGACCGGGATTAGACTGGGATTAGACCTGAACCAGAGCTGCAGCCTGCTCAACACGGTACGTACACCAGAAAGACCGGGATTAGACTGGGATTAGACCTGAACCAGAGCTGCAGCCTGCTCAATGCGGTACGTACACCAGAAAGACCGGGATTAGAGCTGAACAAGACCTGCAGCCTGCTCAACGCGGTACGTACACGAAAAAGACCGGGATTAGACCAGGATTAGACCTGAACAAGAGCTGCAGCCTGCTCAACGCGGTACGTACACCAGAAAGACCGGGATTAGACCTGAACAAGAGCTGCAGCCTGCTCAACGTGGTATGTACACTAGAAAGACCGGGATTAGACTGGGATTAGACCAGAAACCAGATCTGAACCAGAGCTGCAGTCTGCTCAACACGGTACATACACCAGAAAAACTGGGTTAAGAACGGGATTAGAGCTGAACCAGAGCTGCAGCCTGCTCGACGCGGTACGTACACCAGGAAAACCGGGATTGGACCGGGTTTAGACCGGGATTAGATCTGAACAAGAGCTGCAGCCTTCTCAATGCAGTACGTAAATGAGGAAGACCAGGTTTAGACCGGGTTTAGATCTACTTTTGCTGAGCTGTGATTACTTTGGCCAATATAGACTTCTAAAGAGTTCAAAATTCTGAAATATGAAGTGGCACAGCAAATAAAAAATCAAGGTGGTTTTGTTTTCTATTCATTTTTCAAAATGTATGACAAAAAATAAAAAAAGAGCAACAAAAGATGTCCGAAGAAAATTAAGCCACATTTTGTCCACAGTCTGTCAAATTTAAGTTGAATTACATATTTCACATCAAATTATACTTTTTGTGAAGCTAAAATACAGTTTGAGGCTAGAAAATTGTCAACTTTCAATCCTTTCTAAGAAGACATTTCTTCCATGGAAATTCAAAAGAGTTGCTCATTTATTATAATCTCTGGAGGCGACTTTAATGTGGCACTAAACCTGAGTTCAGACGGTGTGGTCTCTTGTGTGTTGTTAGTTAATCCTGCAGTAAAAGCGTGTTTCACCCTGGTCTCTCTCCTCAGGACCTTCGGGTGCTGCTGCTGCTCGTCTCGTCTCAGCCTCAGGCCTCAGACTCCGCCCTCGGCCCCGCCCTAAGCCCCGCCCTCTCAGAGCTGCTGGCACGATGTCGTCTGTGTGTGCAGCAGCGCAGCGCCATCGAGGCCGAGGCCCAGCGCAGCAAAGGTACCACCGGGACTTGGGATTAGACCTGGGATTAGACCTGGACAAGACCTGGGATAGATCTGGGATAGACCTGGACAAGACCTGAGATAGACCTGGACAAGACCTGGGATAGACCTGGACAAGACCTGGGATAGACCTGGGATTAGACCTGGACAAGACCTGAGATAGACCTGGGATAGACCTGGACAAGACCTGGGATAGACCTGGACAAGACCTGGGATAGACCTGGACAAGACCTGGGATAGACCTGGACAAGACCTGGGATACACCTGGGATAGACCTGGACAAGACCTGGGATAGGCCTGGACAAGACCTGGGATACACCTGGGATAGACCTGGACAAGACCTGGGATAGGCCTGCAATAGACCGGTTTAGACCTGTGGTAGTCCTGGAGTAGACTTGGTTTAGTCCTGGTTTAGATCTGGTTTAGACCTGGTTTAGTCCTGGTTTAGATTTGGTTTAATCCTGGTTTAAACTTAGTTTAGTCCTGGTCTAGACTTGGTTTAGTCCTGGTTTAGATCTGGCTTAGTCCTGGTGTAGACCTGGTTTAGATCTGGTTTAGTCCTGGTCTAGACTTGGTTTAGTCCTGGTTTAGATCTGGTTTAGTCCTGGTGTAGACCTGGTTTAGATCTGGTTTAGTCCTGTTCTAGACCTGGTTTAGTCCTGGTTTAGTCCTGGTTTAGACTTGGTTTAGTCCTGGTTTAGACTTGGTTTAGTCCTGGTTTAGACCTGGTTTAGTCCTGGTTTAGACTTGGTTTAGTCTTGGTTTAGATCTGGTTTAGTCCTGGTGTAAACATGGTTTAGTCCTGGTTTAGACTTGGTTTAGTCCTCGTTTAGACCTGGTTTAGTCCTGGTTTAGTCCTGGTCTAGACTTGGTTTAGTCCTGGTTTAGACTTGGTCCTGGTTTAATCCATGTTTAAACCACAGATTATTTCCTTCTTCAGAAGTTGGTGTTATTGCGCCATCTCCTGGCAGCAGAGGGAAGTGTCAGAGTGTCAGTTGTGGTTTGAGTCTGTGATGTCCATGAACTCAAAAGCAGCACAAATCTGGGAATATTTAAACCAGGTGTTTTTGTGAGGCTCAGAGAAGGAGCAGAGAATAGGGGCTCTTAAACAGGGTCTGACTGAAGCTAAATCCAACTCCAGTTTATGTTTTTAAAGAGGAAACACTTCATTCTAGTCCGTTCTCGTCTTGGTTTCGGGTTAAACTCTCTTTTATTTCCAGCTGAAGACGACGGTGCGACTCCCGTGAAGCGTCGCCGAGTGAGCGGGGACGACGCCCCCTCCACCTCCTCCTCCTCCGCTCCCGCCTGCGACCCCAAACCCGACCCCCACGACCCCTCGTCCGACACCGAGACGCGGGACTCCTCCTCCATCATCGACCCGGGCAGCGAGCACGACCCGCCCTCCCCCCCGGCGCCCCCTGCGGTCGCTCAGCAGGAGCACGCCGCGAAAGACTCCTCCAAACCAGACTCCTCCTCCTCCTCCTCCTCGTCCTCGTCCTCCACTTCCTGTCTGGAGGCGGGGCTCGCGCAGGAAGCAGAGGAGACCGAGCGCAAACAGGAACAGGAAGTGGCGGAGGAGGAGGAGCAAACATGTGCCTCGAAGGACGAAGCGAAGAGCGAGTCGGAGGCCAAGGGTTCGGACGAAGCGGTTTTTCCGTCGTGCCTCGAGGGGATGCCTTTCGCGCCCGACATGTTGGACACGTTGTACAGGACAGTGGAGGCGACCATCGCTGCCGTAAACAAACTCACGCCCAAGAGCCCGCCTTCGTCGTCATGACAACGCAGCGTCTAAACTTCAACAACTTCTGCTGTTTTTTTCCCCCTGAAACTTGTATTCTTCGGCTCTTTCTCAAAAGCGCTCTCTGCTCCTCGCCGTGTTCACGCCACAATGTTTATCTCGCCGCTGCTAGAAACGGATGAAAATGAAACTATTTTTAACAATATTAAACAATATTTTATGTCTATGTTTCTAATATTTTATGTTACATGAAAGTTTAGGGAGAACACGAAACACATTTGAAGTCAGTCACAGCCCATGCCTTTCTGTTTGGTAGTTGCTTTTCCTTGTGCACAACAGCAACTGGCTAGCTCAGTGTTAGCTCAGTGTTAGCTTGGTGTTGGCTTTGTTTTAGTTCAGGGTTAGCATCAATGTTAGCTCAGTGTTAGCTCAGTGTTAATGTCAGTGTTAGCTTGGTGTTGGCTTTGTTTTAGTTCAGGGTTAGCATCAGTGTTAGCTCTGTGTTAGCATCAGTGTTAGCTCTGTGTTAGCATCAATGTTAGCTCTGTGTTAGTACAGGGTTAACATCAGTGTTAGCTTGGTGTTGGCTTTGTTTTAGTTCAGGGTTAGCATCAGTGTTAGCTCAGGGTTTGTTCAGGGTTAGCATCAGTGTTAGCATCAATGTTAGCTCTGTGTTTGCTCAGGGTTAGCACAGGGTTAACGTCAGTGTTAGCTTGGTGTTGGCTTTGTTTTAGTTCAGGGTTAGCATCAGTGTTAGCTCAGGGTTGGTTCAGGGTTAGCATCAGTGTTAGCTCTGTGTTAGCTCAGGGTTAGCATCAGTGTTAGCTCTGTGTTAAATCAGGGTTAGCATCAGTGTTAGCTCAGTGTTAGCTCTGTGCTAAATCAGAGTTAGCACAGGGTTAGTATAAGTGTAAGGTCAGTGTAAACATCAGTGTTAGCTCAGGTTTAGCTCTGTTAGCTTAGTGCTAGCTTTGGTTTAGCTTCAGTGTTAGCTCAGTGTTAGCTCTATAGGGCTAAAGTCAGTTGAAAATGATTAAATCGTCAAAGATCAGTCGATGAGCAGTGAGCTGCGGTGAATGTCTCTGAAACATGTTAAAGGTTTGTGTCTCAATGCTAACGCTAATGCTATAGTTGAAACATAACACATTAAAAAAAATAAAAAATTAAAATACAAACTGAAATCTTCTAAAAAAAAACAACAACAACAACCAGGCAGTCTTTACTACAAAATGTAACTGGTTGTTTATTTTATATTTAACATTTTAATAAAAGTTAGCATTAGCTGTGAGAAACAGTTAGCTTAGCCAGCTGCTGCTGTGCACTGAACCTATTCTTTTATATTTCTTTATTTCAATTACAGTTTCCAATCCTTCCTAACAGTATTCAGACAAATTCATATTATTTTTACCATTTTCTAAAACTCATTGGTGCTTTAGTAGTTTTGAGATTATTAAACGGCACAAAAACTATTCAAGAAAGGTCCATTTTTCCCCTTTTTTTTATCTTGTCTTCAGCACCGACGCTTGTTCAAATCTAGTTTAATTATCTTTATTTTTTACTTTTACAACCTGAACTCATGACAGAAACACTAAAAGACTTGAATGAATTTGCTCCGTTGGGACGACTCTTGTCTTAAACATTTTAAACTTAATTGTGGACCAGATCTGAGCCTGGACTGGCGTGTTTGTGTGCACTTTTTAGCCTTTACGAAAGACAAAACATGCAAACTGTGCACAGAAGTCTGATCCTGACTGTTTAGAGTTTCCCGATTACAATATTCAGTCGATATTTATGTTAAAATGTGTCAAAACGTGTTAGTCAAGGTTTAATTATCAGACAAATGTGAAATATCTGTAATATTAATCACAAAAATACAGAAATATCCCGTTATTTGAACGATTACAACATAACTTTTCACATTTTTTACTTTTAATTAGCTCTTTTTTTTAGTATTTTGTACGATAAACGGCAAATTATTCATTATTCATTATTAAAATTTAACATATCTTCAAAACAACATTGATAATATCTAAATTGTGACGGATTGCACACTTCTGCTGACACTGAAAGACAAAAAATGATTGACTTTAAGGGACAATAAAGTCAAACTAATGCTTAAAAGGGCCATTTTTAATCCGGGAATCGAACCACTGACCTTCTGGCTGCGTCTGAAATGAGCATTCTACACTTTTAGTCTAAAAAACAGACTATTTTTCCTCCAAACACATGATTGTGGCGTGAACATGGCTTCAGTTCTTCATAAAAAGGTCTAAAAAAGGTCTAAAAATTGTGCTATTTTTCTCTTTTTTTTACTAATTTGTCGTTTTTATTTACGAGTGCTGTGCGGGAAAGGTTTACACTTGTTTATTATTTAATTTTATTTGTTTTTACGCTGTATAGAAATGGAGTCCTGTGCCAGTTTTGTATCTAACGCTTGGGGCAAAACGACATTTTTTGCCTTGAATTTTGACGGAAGTTTACTGTAAAAAACAAAACTTAAAAAAAAAAAAGAACCACGTTTAAACTTGATTCTGTAAAGAGTCGATGCCTGACGCTGTACATGAAACTATGATATAAATATATAGATAAATATCTTTATATAAAGTCTATTTGAATCTATGGAGCGGTGCTGTGTGCGCTGGATTAAAGCCGCCGTGTTGGACCAGACGCTATTTTCTTTACTGTGGATTTCTGCTTCTTATGATTTTGTTTTATTTTAAAAGATGATAAATTAATAAAAGTTTTAATATTGACAAATGATAACTGGAGCTTAATACGAGTGTGATGTGCCTTTTTTATGACAAATCGAGTCACAGATCGCTACAGCAGCAGATTAATCAGAATAATGTGGTTGTGTTTTGATGGAAATGTTTCTTTGGACGAAACTGAATCTAAAAAACACACGAAGAAGAACAGGATTATTATTATTCAGCTTTGATTTAGAGGAACAGATTTAGAGGAAGGTTTGTCCAGGAACAAGTCCAACACTTTAAATATGAAAAACAGGCTTTAATGACATCTGCAGAACTGGACCAGGACTAGACCAGGAGTAAACTAGGACTAAATCAGGTCTAAACCAGGACTGAGCCAGGACTAAACCAGGAGTAAACTGGGTCTATATCAGGTCTAAACCAGGACTAAACCAGGACTAGACCAGGACTAAACTGGGTCTAAATCAGGTCTAAACTAGGGCTAAACCAGGACTAAACCAGGACTGAACCAGGACTAAACTAGGGCTAAACTAGGGCTAGACCAGGACTAGACCAGGACTAAACCAGGACTGAACCAGGACTAAATCAGGACTAAATCAGGACTAAATCAGGACTGAGCCAGGACTAGACCAGGACTAGACCAGGACTGAACCAGGACTAAACCAAAACTGGACCAGGACTAGACCAGGACTAAACTAGATCTAAACCAGGACTAAACTAGATCTAAACCAGGACTAAACTAGATCTGAACCAGGACTAAACTAGGTCTAAACCAGGACTAAACTAGGTCTAAACCAGGACTAAACCAGGACTAAACCAGGGCTAAACCAGGACTAAACCAGTCCTAAACCAGGGCTATACCTGGACTAAACCTGGACTAAACCAGGACTAAACCAGGACTAAACCAGGTCTAAACTAGGGCTAAACCAGGGCTAGACCAGGACTAGACCAGGACTGAGCCAAGTCTAAACCAGGAATAAACCAGTACTAAACTAGGTCTAAACCAGGACTAAACTAGGTCTAAACCAGGACTAAACTACGTATAAACTAGGTCTAAACTAGGACTGAGCCAAGTCTAAACCAGGAATAAACTAGGTCTAAACCAGGGCTAAACTAGGTCTAAACCGGGACTAAACTAGGTCTAAATCAGGTATAAACCCGGACTAAACCAGGATTAAACCAGGACTTAGTCAAAACTGAACCAGGTCTAAACCAGAACAAAACCAGGGCTAAATTAATATCGAGGTAAAACATTTTCTATTTTCTGAAGATGGTAGAGGCCGGATCATGTCCTTTGGAGGGCCTGATTTGGCCCCCGGGCCTTCAGTTGAATAGCCCTGATATAGACCGTGGCATTATTACCAGAAATGAGATTATTTTGAAGCTAAAATACAATTTTAAGACTAGAAAATAGTATTTTGTCCATCGTTTGTTACAGAAAATCAAACTAACTGACCTTTCTACTCTGGAAATTCAAATGTGTTGCTTTTTTCCAACACAAACACTTCAAACCAGTAGAATTTAGATCTAATTATTGACATTATTACATTTAATGACATCAGGTTTATTAATACATAATGTGATTTCACTGAGAAACTGGGATTAACCTCAGAATATCACAAAATATGACAAATGTAGATGATTTAGTGTCAGTAAAAGTCTCAGACACATGTGAGTGACATCAGAGCTGCTTTAAACACATTTATTATTGTATTTTACATCATGTTTGAGGAAATTATGATCAACTCTTTGCATTTTTGATGAAGAACAATCCAGATTTATGGGTTTTACTGGAAAAATACTCACAGAAATGAGATATATTAGATACTGTTCCATAAATTAGATTCTGTTGAAGCTAAAATACAATTTTAAGGCTAGAAAATTGTTATAGAAAATCAAACTAACTGACCTTTCTACTCTGTAAATTCAAATGTGTTGCTTTTTTCCAACACAAACACTTAAAACCAGTAGAATTTAGATCTAATGTGAGACAATCATTCAAACATTTACAGTCGCCTCCGTTACAATATTTTGACACATCACACTTTAAAGGGCCTATTAGTTATGATTATTCACGATTAATCGGTGAAGCCTTCATTTATAGACACCAATACATTTTAAAATCTCCAAAATATATTAGAACAAAGACAAGTTACGTCGATGTTGAGTTAAATCATTTGTGACATAAATCCATGTTTTCCTTCATTTTCTTCCTCAAAAGTGTCCGTCTTTATCACACATTTGTTAAACTTGTTTCCTTTAGTTTGACTTCATTTCCTCCTGATTCAGTTTCTCCAAAATCCCAGCAGAGTCAGCGACACAAAAATAGAGTTAAATAAAGCTGTGGTGGCTTTGATTGAGTGAAAATCAGGTCAAACACAAACGGCTCGTTGTTCGTCTCAGACTGAACTCTGGGAAACGCTCGTCGTGTTTCTGGGCATTTTTCAAATTATTTCCGTCGACTTCGATACAGTTTTCTTTTTTTTTTGCGGAAATGTGTGAAAAACAGATTGATCGCAGTAAAAATGGAGAAAAGAACAGACGGAATCTTACTTTGAATTGAGTAACTTCTTTAAAACTCTCTTATTTTTATAAAGTTCTGTCTTGCTTGAGTCAAACATTTACGTTTATGAATGATTTGAACGTTTGTGTTACTCTCAGACATGATTTGTGATTTTATTCTCGATTATTTGAGGAAAAACGACAAAAAAGACACTAGAATAAGTCTAGTTTTGGCCGCTTCACTCAATTAAATCTAGAATGTAACGTAAATATTCTGTTTTTTGTTGGATGTTTGTTTAGAGCCGTCTTTATGACCAAACTGATCTTTAAACCACTGTTATGTCACTTCGTCTGCTCTTTTACCTTGAATTTTTAAAAAGTCTATAAACAAAAACGTTCTAAATTCTGAAAATGAGCAAAAGTTCACTGGAAAAACTGGGATTCAATCACAAAATATGACAAATATGACGTCAGAGCTGCTTTAAACGCATTTAACATTGGATTTTACGTTATTTTTGTTTATTTAATACAAAACTATGAAAGTGGCTTTGCATTTTTGAACCTGATTTTTAGTTTTTACTGCACAAATACTCACAGAAATGTAAACCGCACAATAGTTTTTCCAATTTTAACAGTTTTATTACGCACAAATTATACTTTTGTGAAGCTTAAAGTTAGAAATAGTGTTCTCTTTGTAGCATTTGTCACAGAAAAGCAAACTAACTAAAAAAACTAAACTAAAAAACTAAAATCGCAGCATATTTTTAATCACAAAGTATTAAAATCAGGACATCTTTGGAGATTGTGACGCTGTTTGTGATTAAAAAGTCCAGACCGCGGTGGAAGGAAAACCGTGCGTAAAAAAGCCTCAGTTTGGAGTATTTCCTGGTTTGGACTCGACATGGATCGGACCGACTCCGAGGACAAGAAGGTAAAACCACAAAAACACACAATCTGTCCCGAAAATCACACGCAACGACGAGAAAAACGCGAAATCTCTGTTTGTGGCGTTTAGTTTCGCGACGTAAGACACAAAACGTCAACTTTTACGCACGGACTTGTGGACGCGGCGTTACGTAAAGCACGCAGCGCCAGGAAAAGTGGCCCAAGTCGCCGAAAAGTGCATTATTTTGCAAAAACGACGTGTATTTTTTACGTTTCTGCCTCGCGTGCGCTTTGGAAACCGTGCGTAAAACCGGTCACATGACGGGATTAACCGCGCAGTAAAGGATTTGTTTGCGAGCATTTTTACAAACACGACTAAATAGTTTCAATAGTTTTTACGTTCGACAAGTTCAAAAGCCTCTCTGCTCGTGGGTTAAACTCGGACAGCGCGATGTTCAAGTGTTTTATAACTTTAAAAACAGTTTGGATTCGAAAGGAAACGCGGTGTTTACGTCGTGGATGGAACAAATGTCAGAATTAGACTCCACGGACGGTTTTTTATGTGAGACAAGAGGGTCATTATGAAGATGATTATAGCAGCAGAAGCAGGAATTGTAGTAGTTACGTTTATTTATTGTTGTCATGACTTGGACTTGAGTCAAACTTGAGTCCATGTTCTTTATATTTTGGAGACTTGACTCAAATCAAAAGGACACACACTTTTTGACACGTTCCAGGGCCGGTGTTACGGTTCTCCTGGGGGCGCTGTTAACTGGGGGCCTGTGTGGGCGTGGCTTGTTCAGATCAAACTTCCTCCGATATTTCATTTTAAACATGTTTTTCTGACCGTTTGTGTTACTCTCAGACATGAATCGTGATTTTATTCTTCATTATTTGAGGAAAAACGACAAAAAAGACACTAGAATAAGTCCAGTTTTGGCCGCTTCACTCAATTAAATCTAGAATGTAACGTAAATATTCTGTTTTTTGTTGGATGTTTGTTTAGAGCCGTCGACGTCAAAAAGACTTTATGACCAAACTGATCTTTAAACCACTGTTATGTCACTTTGTCTGCTCTTTTACCTTGAATTTTTAAAAAGTCTATAAACAAAAACGTTCTAAATTCTGAAAATGAGCAAAAGTTCACTGGAAAAAACAAAACTTAAAAAATTCCAGTGAATGTTTTTTAATCTTATTCAACCTCTATTTGGGTATCAGCAGGAACACGGACGTGGAGGATCATTTGAATGATGCTGAAATATGCTAATATTTAAATAAACTTTTATTAATATTACATTTTGTGTGTAAAAACGAAAGAAAACGCCTTAGTTATTTATTTCTGCAAGCATGAGACTAACAGGTGAAGCATTTAAACATTATAACAACACAGATTCGCTGAATGAAAACACATGCACTTGTAAAAGCAGTTTAATGACAGATTCCAATACAGTATAAGCAGGATACAAAAGCTCCTTCTTGGTATTTAAGCAATAGATTTCATGTTTCAAATCAAAGCGAGCGCCACGTTCACCTTCAAATGATCCTCCACGTCCGTGTTCCTGCTGATACTAAAGAGATGTTGAATAAGATTAAAAAACATTCACTGGAACAGTCAGAAAAACGTGTTGTTTAAAACGAAATATCGGAGGAAGTTTGGTCCTAACAAGCCACGCCCACATGTTTTGTACACAGCGCCCCCAGGAGAACCGTAGCACCAGTTCAAGGCATTTGGAGGTCACAAACACAAAAAATGATTGACTTTAAGGGACAGTAAAGTCAAACTAATGCTTAAAAGGGCCATTTTTTATGCGGGAATCGAACCACTGACCTTCTGGCTGCGTCTGAAACGATAATTCTACACTTTTAGTCCAAAAAACAGACTATTTTTCCTCCAAACACATGATTGTGGCGTGAACATGGCTTCAGTTCTTCATAAAAAGGTCTAAAAAAGGTCTAAAAATTGTGCTATTTTTCTCTTTTTTTTACTAATTTGTCGTTTTTATTTACGAGTGCCGTGCGGGAAAGGTTTACACTTGTTTATTATTTAATTTTATTTGTTTTTACGCTGTATAGAAATGGAGTCCTGTGCCAGTTTTGTATCTAACGCTTGGGGCAAAACGTCGACATTTTTTGCCTTGAATTTTGACGGAAAGTTTACTGTAAAAAACAAAACTTAAAAAAAAAAGATCACAAACACAGAGTAAAATAACTGGACAGAACAATGGAACGTGAAATAAAGAGAGAAATAAGGAGTGACTGGAGAGAAAAAGTGACTGAGTGGAACAGAAACAGAACATTTGAGTAAATCTCATAAATGCGCTGTGTTCAGGTGAACTTCAGTGTCATATTTTATGTTTTCCAGTCGTCTGCTTCTCTTTTCTTTTCTTTTTCTTACTCTTCTATGAACTCCTCCTCAGGCGTTTGTCCAAATGAGCTCAAACTTGATGAAAATGATCTTGAGGAGTGGGACATCAGAAGTTATATAAAAACATTTGCACTAGTGTTACGGTCTTTATGCAGACGCAAACTTAATCCAAATTTTTGAAAATGTCAGTCATTAATACGGCTTTGTTTGGAAAGAGGAGGCGAGACAGGGACAGATTCAGCTGTAAGTTTAAAAGACGAGGAAACCAGGGCTCTGTTGTGTCTTCTTGTGTTTTATATTGTGTCTGTAGCACTTTGGGCCATTGTGCTTGTTTTTAAATGTGCTTCATAAATACATTGGACTTGACCAGGGCCCCGAGCGGCTGAGGCCCATCACTGACGCTCCGGCTGTGTTTATTATTATTATTTACGCCGTATTTGAAGATAAACTACAGTTTTATCTTCATTGTAGAAAAGGTTTCAGGCTCGTCATCCGGACGTTGTTTGAAGATGTGGACGTTTGACTTCTGTCCTTGTCAGTCAGAGTCTGGTCTGAGAACTCTGTGTCCAGTTTGAAACGTCTCCATCTTCAAACATCGTCCGGATGACGAGCCTGAAACCTGAAACACGCCTGGACGAATGAGGGATCACATCGACTCATTTTATCTTTATGTTACGACTTTTTCCAGAGAGTGTGGCCCCTGATTGGCCCCAAACACTTGTCTGTGTAGTTTGTGTGAGGGGCCGGCCCTGGTGCTGGGCCCTGAGTGTCCCTGGCCCTGTGTTTGTCGTGTCCACATGTAAAACACTCCACAAATGGCTCAGCCTTTTCTCTCCAGCCGTGTGTTTATAAAAGACCAAATGTAGCTCTTTCAGTCCTTTAGACCAGTGTTTCCCAACCAGGGGTACGGGGACCCCTAGGGGTACGTGACCAATTACCAGGGGGCACTTGGAATAGTTTCAGTTTTTAAAAGAAGATGAAATGTACTTTTATCTGAATAAAAAGTCATTAATTGTAAATGTAGCATCTTTCTGGAGTATCTTGGACCATAAATATAATCTGAACTAAAAATACAGCTGTAATAACTCACAATATGCGTCTAGTAAACCTATTTATTTACTTGAAACTCAATTTAAGGGGTACTCTGAGTGTGAGACAAAGCTTAGGGGGTACTGGAGACAAAAAAAGGTTGGGAACCACTGCCTTAGACCTTTAGTCCCTTTTTTAAATGATTTATTTAAACACAAAACACAGAACAACAATCGCAACCAGAGACAGAACAAAAAGTGAAAAGGAAAATCACAGCACACGCCATAACAGCATTTACTCTAAAGTCTAGCGTCAAATGAAGTCCAAGTATCACTTTTCCAGTTTGTGTCGTCCATGTTTTGTCTCCATCGTCGTCAGTAGCTCCACAGGTATCCATCGCTGTGTCCACGGCAGGAGTTCTGAGGCCCAGATACACAGTTAAATAATAATTGATGGTTTTCTCGTTCACAGAAACAAGGAAGTGCAGCCACTGAAAGTCTCTCCAAAAATCTGGTAAGAATTCATTGTTTATTTTTGCTTTGTTTTTCATTCTTTTGTCGCTGACACTTTTAGTTGTTTTTTAGTCACATTTTTGTCACATTTAGTTGTGTTTTTGTCACGTTCAGTCGTGTTTGTCATATTTAAATGTGTCTTTGTTGTTTTTAGTCGCGTCTTTGGTGCATTGTGTCACGTTTGTTGTTCTTAGGCACATTTTTATCGCTTTTAGTCGCGTTTTCATCATGTTCAGTCGTGTTTAAATACGTCTTTGTCACTTTTAGTTGTGTTTTTGTCGTTTTTAGTCACATTTTTGTCACTTTTAGTTGCATTTTTTGTCACGTTCAGTCGTGTTTGTCACATGTAAACGCATCTTTGTCATTTTTAGTCCTGTCTTTGTTGTTTTTAGTCTATTTTTGGTGCATTGTGTCACTTTTGGAGGCACATTTTTGTCGCTTTTAGTTGCGTTTTTTGTCACGTTCAGTCGTGTTTGTCATATTTCTCCATTAAAATAGTGTTTTTGTGTGGATTTGGTTTAATTGTGCAGCTCTGGCCTTTAAGAGGTAAATAAAGTCATCTGCTCAGAGGCTTCAGAGGCTAAACAACAGGAGAAAAAGTGTGTTTGAACAGACAGCTGCACTTGAGATAATCTGCAGAAACGTTCTCTCAAAACAAAAGCACGTCCGACTCGTTTGGTGTGAGTTTTGTGTCGAGAGTCGCTCTGTTTAAAGACACAAAGTCACGGCTGAAGATGAGAAAACAAAGAATGAAATCAGCTTTAAATAAAAACATCAAATCCACAGGAAAAAGAGCGACTCATGAGCTTCAACATTTGTAAAAGTAAAGGTCACTGAGGCTTTTGTTTGTTAGTTTTGTGTTTGGATCAGACGCTTTTATTGAATATCACTTAATGACCTTCAACAAACTCATTTTCCTGTGGATTTTGTTGTTGTGACTAAACCAATCCAACTTTATTTGTACAGAACATTTATAAATAAAGACAAACATTTGGATCTAAAAGTCAGAATAATCAACATTTCGTACAAATTAAACAGAAAAATAAAAACAAATAGATAAAGGTTAAAGTGCACGTGACAAATTTTTATGTTTTTCTGATTTTGACTTCATTCAGTGCATTAGTACCTTTTGTAAATATAAATTATAGTTTTACACCAATCAGGTCGCTGTTTGTGGAGAAAAGTGGAAAAATGTGTTGGAAAAAGTTACAGGAAGTAAACAAACTGATGACATCACACTGGGGAGTCATGATTTTATGCATAATTTACACAAAATAAACAACTTTTTTGACCCTTTAAACATTTATTCAACACAATAAAGGTGTATTTTTCTTTGTCAAATAAGAAAATTGGTGACATTAGAGGAGTTTCCGTGACGTTTCTTGGTGTTTTCCCAGTGTGATGTCATCGTTTACAACCAGGAAGTACATTTAAAAACTTAAAATTGGTATGATTCGAACTAAATGAATCTAGATTTATACTATATTTTAAAAATATATTATATTTCCTGAGAAGAAAGATTATATAGAAAATACATAAAAAAATAGAAGTAATTAAAAGAAAAGTAATAATCATTCAAAATAAATAAAGAATAAAAGGATGAACGAACTCTATGTTAAATGACAGGCAAATGAATTAATTAATAAATAGGTCACAATATTTATTTACTACTAAGTATGATTTAGTAATAATGCCAGGCCATATGTTGAGAAGAGAAGAAGGTGTTGCTTTTTGTAATTATTTGTTATTAAAGGGTCTATGACAGGTTGGACGACACATTTGACTAAAATGCAGCCAAGACAAATATATTTCAATTTCTACTCAAATCTGTACACATTTACCACAGTTTAGCGATTCTTTTAGGTTTTTAATTTTACTTCCTGGTTGTAAAGTATGACATCACTCTAGGAAATTACTATAGCAACCACACTGTACACTGACCAAAACCCATCTAATGTCACAGATTTTGTTAATTTGACAAAGAGAAATGCACGTGAACACCTTTATTTTGTTGAATCAATGTTTAAAGGGTCAAAAAAGTAGTTTCTTTTGTGTAAATTATGTATAACCTTTGTCTCCATCAGTTTGTTTACTTCCTGTAACTTTTCAACACATTTTTCAACTTTTCTCCACAAATAGTGACCTGATTGGTGCAAAACTACAATTTATATTCACAAGATGCATTAATATACTGAATAAAGTCAAAAATGGAAAATCCTAAAAACCTGTCATACGCACTTTAATTGTTATTGTAATTTGTCTTAATGTTTTTTTGGTTTTTTTGCTTTTAATTCTCTTTCTGTTGTCCGGTGGATGGGAATTCTGTCTTGATATCTTGTGTGGGACCTTTGTCTGCGTATTTGTTTTTGTTGTTGTTGTGTGATAATAAAAAAAACAAAAAAAAACTTAAAATTGGCAACAGATTTTCGCAGAATTTTAAATCTATTTATTTTCCCTTCATTTTAGTCACACGAGTCGTCAAACTGTCCCTTTAAACGTCTGTGGTTTGTGTTGTTCCAGTCGGTGCCGTTCAGGGGCCACGTCTCTGGGGGTCTGTGTCCGGGGAAGAAGCTGCTGCTCGTGGGAGTCGTGGACCCCAAACCGGACCGGTAACTCAGATGCCCTGCCGTCTCACAAATGTGTCAGATGCCCTGCCGTCCCACACGTGTCCAGATGTGTCAGATGCCCTCCCTCCCAGGCCCGGATGATACGACAAAAAATGATCATCACGATTTTCTTGTGTTTTTCTGTTGTCTTTAACAGAGCTGCACCATTTAGGACAAATATCTAATTGAGCGGATAGGATTCAGTTCAAATTCACATTTTAAACACAATTTTATCACTTTTAGTCGCGTTTTTGTCACGTTCAGCTGTGTTTGTCATATTTAAACGCGTCTTTGTCACTTTTAGTCATGTTTTTGTCGTTTTTAGTCACATTTTTGTCACTTTTAGTCGTGTTTTTGTCGTTTTTAGTCACATTTTTGTCACTTTTAGTCGTGTTTTTGTCGTTTTTAGTCACATTTTTGTCACTTTTAGTCGTGTTTTTGTCGTTTTTAGTCAAATTTTTGTCACTTTTAGTCGCGTTTTCGTCGTTTTTAGTCACATTTTTGTCACTTTTAGTCGCGTTTTCGTCGTTTTTAGTCACATTTTTGTCACTTTTAGTCGCGTTTTCGTCACATTCAGTCACGTTTTTCGTCTTTAAACACATCTTTGCCACTTGTAGTTGTGTCTTTGTTGTTTTTAGTCTAGTTTTGGTGCATTGAGTCACTTTTATAGGTGCATTTTTGACGCTTTTAGTTGCGTTTTTGTCACGTTCAGTCGTGTTTGTCATATTTAAACACGTCTTTGTTACTTTTAGTTGCGTTTTTGTCGTTTTTAGTCACATTTTTTCACTTTTAGTTGTGTTTTTGTCACGTTCAGTTGTGTTTGTCATATTTAAACACATCTTTGTCATTTTTAGTCGCGTCTTTGTTGTTTTTAGTCTGGTTTTGGTGCATTGAGTCACTTTTGTAGGTGCATTTTTGTCGCTTTTAGTTGAGTTTTCATCACGTTAAGTTGTGTTTTTCATATTTAAATGCATCTTTGTCACTTTTAGTCGTGTTTTTGTTGTTTTTAGTCACATTTTTGTCACTTTTAGTCACGCTTTTGTTACGTTCAGTCGCGTTTTTCGTATTTAAACACATCTTTGCCACTTGTAGTCAGGTCTTTGTTGTTTTTAGTCACATTTGTAGGTGCATTTTTGTCACTTTTAGTTGTGTTTTTGTCACGTTCAGTTGTGTTTGTCATATTTAAATGTGTCTTTGTTGTTCTTAGGCACGTTTTTGTCGCTTGTGAACACATTTTTATCGAACACATTTTTAGCGCTTTTGTCTCTTGTTTCAGAACATGTTTGTACAAATCCAAACTACAGCGTGAGCCGTTTTTAGTCAAATCAAAGCAAGACATTTTGTTGTTTGTGGAAGAAATTATTGCACTTCAAACATTGCTGTCTTTGTGATTTGCTAATTGCATCCATTAAAATTGTGATTTTGTGTGGATTTGGTTTAATTGTGCAGCTCTGGTCTTTAAGAGGTAAATAAAGTCATCTGCTCAGAGGCTTCAGAGGCTAAACAACAGGAGAAAAAGTGTGTTTGAACAGACAGCTGCATTAAAGACACAAACAGTCAATCATGACACGACAATTTCACAAAAACAGCAGATTGTCACAGGGACCAGCTCACGATTTGATTTTTATCATTGTATCATTCAGACCTACTCCCTCCTACATGTGTCACGTGCATAAATCTATAATAAAACCTGGAAGGATGAATCCAAAATGGCGCCCTGTTCCTCCCTGTGGCCTGAGCTCATTGGTTCATGACCCCAAAAAAATGTCTTACTTCCGCATTTACTTCCTGATACGGAGGCGGCCATCTTTGCTTTAGGGCGCCACGTGACCACAATCCCCCATGATGCTTTGAGCGACGTGAACGACCAGCAGCTGCAGGTCTTTGTGTTAGCGTTAGCTTGTGTGATTGTAATTGTGTTCTTCATGTTAGACACACGTGAAGCGTCTGAAATGAAATAAAATACAGCTTACAGGTGTCTCTAGTCGAGCCTTTTCCACGAGCTTCTGTTTGTATCGTCCGACGCTCGTTCATGTGACTCACACATGTTTGTGTGACGTCACTTCATATAAAAACGGTAATTTCTGTGATTTTAGAAACGGTAGAAAAGAACATTTCCTTCTATTTTATTTAAATACTGATAATAATTCAGTCCTGTCTGTGATTATAATGTGACATTTTAGAAAAAGGCTGGTTCCAAGAGGCTGCAGTACCTCGCACGACCACTAATCAATCTGGGACCACAGACAGAGGGGGCGTGGCTTATCCAGTTCATTTAATACATCCATGTGTCAGATGCCCTCCCTGCTCTGTTAACCCTCTGTTGTCCGGCCCTCCTCTGCTCAGGTTCTACGTGGCCCTGTCGTGTGGCGTGGGCTCGGAGCGCCCCCCGGAGGACGTGGCCGTGGAGCTGTGCGTGCGCTTCAGGGATCGGCAGGTGCAGCGGCGTGCCTGTGTGGGCGGAGTCTGGGGAAACAGCCAATCGGACGTGCCCTTCTTCCCCTTCATCAGAGGACAGCCCTTCAGGGTCAGACCAGGGTTTATTACAGTCTTTAAAGTGACGTGGACAGAATGTGACTCAGGTTAAACCACTCATGTCACTAAAACACAGCTCAGATAAATATATTTGAAGTACGTTTTGCTAAAAATAATTGTAGATATGATCATTTTTAGACATTTTTTTAGTTTCGTAACGTCACTTCCTGGTTGTAAATGATGACATCACACTGGGCTAAAACTCGGATAAGAGAGATTTTTTTGTCCGACAAATCAAAATATATGTGAACGCCTTTATTTTGTTGAAATAATCTTTTGAGGGTAAAATAAGTAGTTTATTTTGGGTAAACTATGCAGAACCTTTGGATGGAAAGAGTCTTCCCAGTGTGATGTCATCAGTTTATTACTTCCAGTCATTTTAAACAGATTTTTCTACTTTTCTCCACAAACTGTGACTTTATTGGTGTGAAACTAGATTTTTTTATGTACAACACTTATTAACCACCAAAAAAATCTAAATTAGAAAATGGTTAAAACCTGTCATACGCCCTTTAACCTCAGAATATCACAAAATATGAATAATCCAGGTAGAATAATATAGAATAATAATAATACAGAATAGAATAATTACAGACAAAAGGGTGATTCCCTCAAAAACACAAAATAAAAAAACATACTTTATCACAGTGAAGCCCAAATATAATGGGCTCTGTGCACCTGACAAGCTCAGCTCAGTGTTAGCTCAGTGTTAGCTCAGTGTTAGCTCAGTGTTAGCTCTGTGTTAGCTCTGTGTTAGCTCTGTGTTAGCTCAGTGTTAGCTCTGTGTTAGCTCAGTGTTAGCTCAGTGTTAGCTCAGTGTTAGCTCTGTGTTAGCTCTGTGTTAGCTCTGTGTTAGCTCTGTGTTAGCTCAGTGTTAGCTCAGTGTTAGCTCAGTGTTAGCTCTGTGTTAGCTCTGTGTTAGCTCTGTGTTAGCTCAGTGTTAGCTCAGTGTTAGCTCTGTGTTAGCTCTGTGTTAGCTCTGTGTTAGCTCAGTGTTAGCTCTGTGTTAGCTCTGTGTTAGCTCTGTGTTAGCTCAGTGTTAGCTCAGTGTTAGCTCAGTGTTAGCTCTGTGTTAGCTCTGTGTTAGCTCTGTGTTAGCTCTGTGTTAGCTCTGTGTTAGCTCAGTGTTAGCTCTGTGTTAGCTCTGTGTTAGCTCTGTGTTAGCTCTGTGTTAGCTCTGTGTTAGCTCTGTGTTAGCTCAGTGTTAGCTCTGTGTTAGCTCTGTGTTAGCTCTGTGTTAGCTCAGTGTTAGCTCAGTGTTAGCTCTGTGTTAGCTCTGTGTTAGCTCAGTGTTAGCTCAGTGTTAGCTCTGTGTTAGCTCAGTGTTAGCTCTGTGTTAGCTCTGTGTTAGCGTCAGTACTTCCTGTCTAATTCTTTCTCTGTGGGGTTTGGTCTTTCGGGATAAGTTTCACCTCTGGACCTCAGACAATTTGTAATTATTACGGCGGTGGTATGGAACGTCAATCCTGTGTGAATCAGCCATGTCTGTAATGTGCAATGGAATAATTCCCCGTGAATTATCTGCTGTATTTGGGCAAACAGCGGGGTTCATAGATAATAGCAGTCCCGTGCCATTCTGTAGTTTGGGTGTTGGGCCTGGATTTAGCCGGAGCGCATGTTCATTTGGCCGTGTTTATATCCAGTGATGGGAAGAATACTGTGAAAATGTATTCTGTTACAGAATACTGATCGCACACGCAGAGTTTCCATTCCGTTAATTTATGAGTTTGATCTAGGCCTGGGCGGTATTGCAAAAAATGATTATCACGATTTTCTTGGGGCCAGATCATGATTTCGATTTTATCACGATTCATGTTCACTTTGTAGTTTTCCATTGCCTGTAATAATAATAATCCTTTATTCATGTTATAATTTTTGACATTTTGTTTAAGTAATGTTTCTGTCTTTGTCCAGTTAACAGTTACGATCATTAACTATTACAGCAGTATATTATTGCTGTATTTAAACGCGTCTTTGTCACTTTCAGTCGTGTCTTTCTTGTCTTTCAGTCACGTTGTGGTGTATTGAGTCAAATTTGTTGTTTGTATAGGCGTGTTTTTGTCGCTTTCGAACGCATTGTCGCCGTGTCTAAATGGCTAAACAACAAGTGTGTTTGAACAGACAGCTGCATTAAAGAGAAACAGTGAATCACGATACGACGATTTCACAAAAATAGCAGATTGTCAAAGGGTCGAGCTCACGATTCGATTTTTATCACTGTATCGCCCAGCCCTAGTTTGATCGGGCATCAGACCAGAGCACTTCGGTTCTGAGTCGCGCTCGTGTCCCGTCAGAGCAGCGGCCCACGCAGAGGAACAAACAAAGACACGAGGAGGAGAGCTCACAGGACACAGGGCAGAGCTTTAAAGTCTGAGTAAAACAGGGCAAACGCTGAACTTTATGAATGAACATGCTGTGAGAAGTGGGCGGGGCCACCGCGCGTCCATGTGTGAGACTTTGATGTTGAACAGTTTCCAGTTCCTGTGTGTTATTAGTGGCCTGTTCAAGGCTTTATGAAAGAGAAACACTGTCTCTGCACGAAAACAGTCTCCACCCACAGAAGTCTGTCATTTTCAGTAAAAATCTGGCTTTCCTCCCGTGTGGATGTGTCTCATGAAAGTCTGATGTAATAAGGTCATTTATCGATCACATCAGGTCCAGAGGTAAAATGAATCCCGTCCGGATGGGGCTATAGATGTATAATAAACCCTAAATAATCAGACAGTGAACCCTGTCTCTGACAAAAAAGACTTTACAAAACAATAAATACTCCCCCAAAGCACATTTGTCTGTTTATAAAAGGGTGTATTTGTGTCTCAATGCCAACGCTAATGCTACTGTTGAGGCATAAAAAGTGAAAAAATAAACCAAATCAAAATAACAAACTGAAGTTATGTTCAGACAGTCTTTACGTTACATTTTTGGGTTTTGGTTGTTTATTTTATACAGTATTTAACATTTTCATAAAAGTTAGCATTAGCTGTATGAAGTTAGCTTAGCCTAGCCAACTGCTGCTGCTCAGAGCACATCGACAGAGGCTAGAAAATGGTATTCTCCTCAGTCCTGGTCAAAGAAAAGCAAACTAACACACATTTCTACACTTTCTTGCTCTTTTTTTGTTGTAAACCTTTAACTTGTGTCTGTTTTTCAGATGGAAATCCACTGTGAGCACGGCAGACTCCGGTTCTTCGTCGATGGAGAGAAACTGTTCGACTTTTCTCACAAAATCACGAGTTTGGCTCAGATCGACACGCTGTGGGTCCGAGGCAGCATCGCTCTCACCAAACTGGCCTGAGACACGGCACAGACACCACTTCATACCTTACACTTATTTATTTCATTATTCAGCGATTTTATTCATATATTTCAACAAACTCGCACACGATACACGACATACAAATAAACTGTCCATGTCTTAATGTATTTGTCTTTAACAGAGACAAAACCCAGACCAAATCGAGGCTAATTTAGTCTGGAGAAGGAAAATCATGAATGAAATTTGCCTTTTTTTTCCACGTTTTCATTTAAAAAACAATCGATTTTTGTCAGATCGAGCAATTATTTTTAACCTTTTCTCATTCGCGTCACACTTTTTGGGTTTAAAAGACGTAAACATGAGCAAACCAGACCTTTTAGTCAAAGAATATAGTTTAAATTAGGCAAATAATGTCCGTGCCTCTGTCTGGTTCTTGAAGTACTGATGGTTTTACTTTCTTTTTTGATCCGTTACATCTGTATTTGTCGATCCGTGAACTCAAATTGGATATTTTTTTCAAGGAACAACAGTGTTTCTCTGTGAGGACCTTGGTTTTATTGTAATATATTTAGTTTGTTGCGATATTCATTATTGCATCAGCCGATATCGCGTTATGGATACTTTTGCGACGTATTGTGCAGCTCTAATTAGAATATTAATGACGTCAGTCCATTATTTCTTCACTTTCAGACGTTCAGACGAGAAAAGAATCCAACTACATTCCAGTTTAGCTTTTATTATTATCACTTTTTTAAACTGCTGTATATAACTAAGAGACAAACTTCTAATTTCAACTCATAGATTGAGACCAAAAAAGTGTGTTCTTTTGTTTTAATGACTGTAACAAAATGATCAAAGTGTATTTTATGTTCAATTATAATCATTTAAAGTGACGCAGTATGGCTTTCCATGGAAATATATGATTAATGTCACACTTCTGCACAGGCTCCATGGAGATACATAAGTTTAATGCCACACTGTGGAACATTACAGCCAAAAGAACAACATCCGAGTCAGTTTTTTGGAGATTTAATGTGTTTTTTATTGTGTTTCCGTGCAAAAATAACATCTAAAATGCAAAAAAAACACTTAACATGCTTTTATTTTATTACATATTTCAGCAAAAAAGTGACGCAGTGTGGCTTTAAGAGAGAAACTATGGATTTTAACTCATAAATTGGGACCAAACAAGGCAAGGTGAGTTTTTTTGAGCACAATTTGTACAAAAAGTAATTCAAAGTGCTTTACAGAACAAGAAAAGATGCATTAAAATCCAAATACAAACAAATAAAACATAAATAATCATTATAAAATAGAGTGGAGATTATATTCTTTCACTCTAAGTGTGTTCTGGTTTGTTCTTTTGTATTAATGACTCTAACAGTGTCATCATATTGTATTCTGCGTTAAATTATAATCATTCAAGTTGAGAATAATTGTTTTTATATATAACTTTTAACATATTTTAGGTCGAACAAACCAGTCTGTTCCAGAATGAGCCAAAAGCATCAAAGAAACTACAAACATGGCCGCCGACGTGAACGTTAGAACTACAATATCCACTGCATCAAACCACACAGTGTTTTTGAGCCGTGGATCATGAAGGACTTTGTAAAAGAAACATGTTTTATGTTTATGTTGTATTAAAATGTGTTTCCTCGTGTCATTGTGTCTCTTATTGTTGTTATAGTTATTTATTTTATTTAACCGCCACAATAGTCCTGGATTAGTCCTGGTTTAGTCCTGGTTTTTTGTCTGTTTATCCAACCATTGTTTAACTTTATTTATTTAATCAAATTTAAATAATGGCTTAGTTCTACGGAGTGTACTTTGTGTCATTTTAATTGATCGAAGCAGCAAGAAAAATAAATAATATAATGTGAAGTTTATAAATGAGAAATTATGTGAAAAAATCTACATGAAAGTTTTGACCAAATGTGGATTTTGAAACGATCCATAAATTCAGACTCAAACTCTGGCCAAAGCACAGATTCACAAACGAAAAATATTTCATCCACAAAGATATAGAAGCAAATAAAATCTCTAAATGTAAGTCAGATATAATGAAAAAAATCTTAAATTGCTGCTTTAATAAATGAAAATGAATCCAGCTCGTGTTTGGGATGGTTCTCGTCCTGCTCCAGTAGAGGGCGCTCTCTCTGCACCGTTTTGCCTTGACTTTGTTTCAATTCGATTCAATTTAAGGATGAATTGAATACTTTACCATTATTTATTCTTCAATTTGACCAACCTTTTCTAAATTATCTCAGATTTTGGCTCGTCGATGGTGATGTTCTGCCTGAAGGTTTGAGTTCAAGCTCAACAACAAACAAACAAAAATATACATCAAATTAAAGAAATGAATTTGAATAGACCTTTGATGAGCAAAATGAAGCACAATTCTTAACCAAACTTACAACATTTAATACATAAAACTGGTCTCATCTGCATGAAATACTTGAACTTTTTACTTAAAGCACTTTTTACAACAGACGAGTCCAATCTGCTCCTGATGTTTGATTCTTCCATTGAATCCACTTCATCCATAGATTTCTCTGGGACATTGTAACTTCAAAGGACGTTTTCTTCAAATGCATTTTTGTCCCTCGAGACATAAAGATCATTTAAGTAGATCCTACACCAAACTGTACAATCTGGACTCAACAAGATTTAGACCAAACACACAAGGATTTATTGGTATCTGATTCTAAAACTGATTTATTGAAGTTTTAAATCAAAAAATGAGGCGAAATTTGAATTTTTAGGACAATTTTCAGTCCAATCTAGTAAAAACTAAATAATAAATCCAAATCCCCTCTGTATATTTTTATACCTAATATGTTACAAAATGAAACAAGAAATTTAAACCTGGTTCTGTTCATTTTTCAGATTTAAACGTCCCAAATATGAGTAATTTTGGCTATTTTTTCACATAAAATGCCTTATTTCTACATGAAAACGTGACATGATGAAAAACTTGTAATACATTTTTTTCTTACATTTATGTGACCAAACTACAGGAAAAGTTTAACATTGGTATCTTTAAATTTAAGATTTTTTCCTATTCACCTGTAGAGTCTAGATTTTTAGTGTGATACTTTTACTTGAGTCTTTTTCTGCACACGTATCTGCGTGACAGACTTGCACAGCAAAAAATGTAAATCTATCTGAGCTTAAAATGATTTGAATTTGTCATTTTTATCTGGATTTGAGAAGTTTTGACCCGATGAGGTTTAATTGTTGATGTGATGTAGAATATTTCACTGGTTTCAAGGTATTTCTGGCTGATCCTAAGATAATTTTGCTCAAAATAAGAAAATTCATCTGTCACTTGGGTTAGATAAATGATCTTAACCACTGACAGATCATTTGGATTGAAATCAGAAATAATGTGTTGAAACAAGTCACAAACGGTTTGAAACAAGTGAAATAATCTAGTTCCATCAAATAAAAATCGTCTCCACTGATCTGAACGAGTCAAAACGTCTGAAATTCAGATTAATATCCTGAAATCAAGACATTTAACTCAGCTACAACTTCATTATTTGCAGTGTGAGTACTTCTTCTTCTCCTCTGCTGCTTTTATTTAACGCTTTACTCGACTAAAAACATGCCCTGCAGCGCGATTAGTCGACCAAAGCCTTAAAAAACCTTCCAAACGTGTCCGTGTTTGTGCTCTGACCCAGAACACACTCAGAAACAGCCGCTCGCTCATCAGGAAACAGTGACTCCGGGCGGAAAAATGCAGCTCCAGCCCCAGATCCGGTCCAGCCCTGGAGCTCGTGAAGCGGTCGGACCAGTTCAGGTATGTCCTCCGATCAGAGCCGAGACGATCACCAGACCACGAGACACATCCACCAAAACACACAAAGAGGCACAGTCTGGACCCAACGGGAAATGGACCCGTTTCCTCGTTGATTCTGTGTTTTATTTAAGCTTAATGGAATAAATTTGCGTTCAATTTTAGATGTTCTTGGGGCCCAGCGGTGTCTGTGATCATAGAACTATAATAAAACCTGGAAGATGAATCCAAAATGGCCGCCCTGTTCCTCCCTGTGGCCTGAGCTCATTGGTTCATGACCCCAAAAAAATGTCTTACTTCCGCATTTACTTCCTGATACGGAGGCGGCCATCTTTGCTTTACTTCCTGATACGGAAGCGGCCATCTTTGCTTTAGATGCACTACGTGACCACAATCCCCCATGATGCTTTGAGGGACGTGAACGACCAGCAGCTGCAGGTTTTTGTGTTAGCGTTAGCTTGTGTGATTGTAATTGTGTTCTTCATGTTAGACACACGTGAAGCGTCTGAAATGAAATAAAATACAACTTACAGGTGTCTCTAGTCGAGCCTTGTCCACGAGCTTCTGTTTGTATCGTCCGACGCTCGTTCACGTGACTCACACATGTTTGTGTGACGTCACTTCAGATAAAAACGGTAATTTTAGAAACGGTAGAAAAGAACATTTCCTTCTATTTTATTTAAATACCGATAATAATTCAGTCCTGTCTGTGATTATAATGTGACATTTTAGAAAAAGGCTGGTTCCAAGAGGCTGCAGTACCTCACACGACCACTAATCAATCTGGGACAGAGGGGGCGTGTCTTATCCAGTTCTTTTAATACATCCATGTCTGTGATCAGTCAAATTGAGAATATTGTTTTAATATATATTTAAAAAAGTAGTGCACCTTTAAAGTCCGTGTGAAAAGTTCTCATAATATTCTAATTAGGACTTAGTTTGACACCTGTAGAATATATTTATCATAGTTTTAAATCTGTGAATATATATTTTGTGAAGAAATTTTGAAAAATGAAAGTTTAAAATGACAGGAAGTAGTGCTGAGTTCTTAAACGGCATCCCTATGTGATGTCATCAAAAAGCGACGCGCCGTTGAAAAAACACAGAGACAATTTACAACAAGTGACAAATTTTTCTGACAGTTTCAACCATCATTCAACAAAATAAAGTGTTATCGGGTTTTATCATTTGTCAAATCATAATTATTGTGTAATGTTTATGGATTTTTGTCCTTGTTTACAGTCTGGTTGCTATGGTAACAGCTGTAGAATTAGCTAACGATGTCATATTTGTGCTCGTGTTCAACCAGGAAGTGACATTATAAACTTTACACAAACTGTCAAACGCATAAACCTTGTAAATGAGCGAAAAGTAGCAAAGAAACTACAAACATGGCCGCCAAAGCGAATATTAGAACTACAACACACTTTTAGATGTTCTTGGGGCCCTCAGAAGGCGCTCAGACAAATTTAACAACAATAACTGAATCTACTGGGATAAATAAACGTACAAAATGATGCATTAGGGGCCCAGCAAGATGGTTTGTACCCGGGGCCCAGAATTCAGTGCGACGCCCCTGGACCAGACTAGAACCCAGAGGTGCAGAGGTGTTCAGAGCCATTGGTAAAGCAGGCAACGGCAACGGGGCCCACGCTGCAGGGGCCCCAGGGGACATGACTGCATTAATCAGAATCAGAATAGGTTTAATGTCATTGTCGGTGATAGAAATTCACAAAGATAGGAACTTGTAACATAAAACAATGAATAAAATATAATAAAATATATAAAAGAGACATGCATAAGATTAAGAATAAATAAAATGAAATAAAATAGACTAAGACTTTATACAGAAAT
The DNA here is from genome assembly GCA_019453435.1 of Rhinogobius similis. NCBI lineage: Eukaryota > Metazoa > Chordata > Actinopteri > Gobiiformes > Gobiidae > Rhinogobius > Rhinogobius similis. The sequence continues at coordinate 7,200,998 of CM033622.1, read as the reverse complement.
GTGCAGCTGGACAGACAGTAGAGCACACTGGCCTTAACCCATAGTTATGACATTAAGTTTTGTTTCCTTTGAAATGATCAAACTGTAAAACAAGCATTTTCAAACTCAACTGTTTAAATGTTTTAAATCATTTCCAGCTGAGGCCCCCAGACCCCGGGCCCCGGTGTGGCCTGAGACGGCCCTGCTTTGTGGGGCCCACTGGAAATGAAAACAAAATGATTCATCCCTGAATTAAAAAATAACTGAACAAAAACGCAAATAATAATGAGACACATTTGTATTATTTATGTAATATTTAAGTGCAGCATGACTATAATTTATCAATATCCAATGAAATGTCTAAATATTACAACAGATCAGTCCTGACCCGGACCCAGACCTGGTCCTGCCTCAGACCCGGTCCTGCCTTAGACCCGGTCCTGCCTCAGCCCTGGTTTTGGTCCTGCCTTAGACCCGGTCCTGCCTCAGACCTGGACTTAGCTCAGACCCGGTCCTGCCTCAGACCTGGTTTTGGTCCTGCCTTAGACCCGGTCCTGCCTCAGACCTGGTTTTGGTCCTGCCTCAGACCCGGTCCTGCCTCAGCCCTGGTTTTGGTCCTGCCTCAGACCTGGTTTTGGTCCTGCCTTAGACCTGGTTTTGGTCCTGCCTTAGACCCGGTCCTGCCTTAGACCCGGTCCTGCCTCAGACCTGGTCCTGCCTCAGACCTGGTTTTGGTCCTGCCTCAGACCCGGTCCTGCCTTAGACCTGGACTTAGCCCAGACCCGGTCCTGCCTTAGACCTGGACTTAGCCCAGACCCGGTCCTGCCTTAGACCTGGACTTAGCCCAGACCCGGTCCTGCCTTAGACCTGGTTTTGGTCCTGCCTCAGACCTGGTTTTGGTCCTGCCTTAGACCCGGTCCTACCTCAGACCTGGTTTTGGTCCTGCCTCAGACCCGGTCCTGCCTTAGACCTGGACTTAGCCCAGACCTGGTCCTGCCTCAGACCTGGTTTTGGTCCTCCCTTAGACCCGGTCCTGCCTCAGACCTGGTTTTGGTCCTACCTTAGACCCGGTCCTGCCTTAAACCTGGTTTTGGTCCTACCTTAGACCCGGTCCTGCCTCAGCCCTGGTTTTGGTCCTGCCTCAGACCCGGTCCTGCCTTAGACCTGGACTTAGCCCAGACCCGGTCCTGCCTTAGACCTGGTTTTGGTCCTGCCTCAGCCCTGGTTTTGGTCCTGCCTTAGACCTGGACTTAGCCCAGACCCGGTCCTGCCTCAGCCCTGGTTTTGGTCCTGCCTTAGACCCGGTCCTGCCTCAGACCTGGTTTTGGTCCTGCCTTAGACCTGGTTTTGGTCCTGCCTCAGACCCGGTCCTGCCTCAGACCTGGTTTTGGTCCTGCCTCAGACCTGGTTTTGGTCCTGCCTTAGACCCGGTCCTGCCTCAGACCTGGTTTTGGTCCTGCCTCAGACCCGGTCCTGCCTCAGACCTGGTTTTGGTCCTGCCTTAGACCCGGTCCTGCCTCAGCCCTGGTTTTGGTCCTGCCTTAGACCCGGTCCTGCCTTAAACCTGGTTTTGGTCCTGCCTTAGACCCGGTCCTGCCTCAGCCCTGGTTTTGGTCCTGCCTTAGACCCGGTCCTGCCTTAAACCTGGTTTTGGTCCTGCCTTAGACCCGGTCCTGCCTCAGACCTGGTTTTGGTCCTGCCTTAAACCTGGTTTTGGTCCTGCCTTAGACCCGGTCCTGCCTTAAACCTGGTTTTGGTCCTGCCCTGTGAGTGATAAGGCCAGGGCTTGGTCCAGACCGGGAGGACAAACCAGTTCTGGTCCTGGGAGTGGCTCAGATCCAGGTCTAGTTCTTCAAGTCTGTCACAGCAGCCAGTCGTCTCCAGCATCAACAGGTGAGAAATACTACAATACTGCAATACTTTAACATCAGAGGGTTAGAAATACTACAATACTGCAATACTTTAACATCAGCAGGTGAGAAATACTACAATATTTCAATACTTTTGTACTTTTAACATTAACCTAAGCGAGAAATACTACAATACTACAATGCTTTAACATCAGAGGGTGAGAAATACTGTAATACTTCCATACTTTTAACTTTAGCACAGGTGAGAAATACTACAAAACTGCAATACTGTGATACATTTATACTTTTAACATCAATGTAGGTGAGAAATACTGCAATACTTTATCATCAACAGGTGAAAAATACCACAATACTGCAATACTTTAGACTTTTAATCTCAGCAGGTGAGGAATACTGCAATACTTTTTCACTTTTATATCAACAGGTGAGAAATACTGCAATACTACTGCTACAGCTTGTACTATTTACATCCACACAGATAATACACAAAATATTTATACTACAAATACTACTGCCTGTTTTATTATTACTACTATTGTCTACTTCTACTGCTAGTAACAGTAATACGAGTGCAAATACTTCTGTTAATACACACTTTTATACTTTTACTCTCCAACAAAAATACTGAGAAAGTACTTGGCGTTTTATTATTCCTGCTCGTACTTATACAACGACTGAGAATACTGCACTTTCAGTTGGACACGCCTTCTCATTCAGTGTTTTATCTTCGTGTTTACTTTACGATGTTTATGGAGACTTTAAATGTACTGCACGAAATACTTTATGTAACAGAGACATTTTAGATATTTTAGATCCTTCAGTCGCTGCTCGTTGCTTTGTTTGTTGTCGAGAGTTTGCAAAGCAGTGATCAGAGCAAAGAAAAGTGATTTTAAAGAGGTTCAAATACAAACCGGTGTTTCCCGTTAACAGAGGATTTAAAAACATGGACTGAGGCATCACAAATTAACTTTATTGCTTATTGTATGATCCTAAACATAAACAGACTCCACAAAGTTCTTTATTTGATACCAGTAGATATAAAATGATGCCTAAACTAAATCTCAAAACTGTCTAAAACATATTATTTGACACATTTTTTGATTATTACATATGTGTTTGCTTGCCTTAAATGAAAATGTCTGTCTAAACCATTGCTTCTGTGAATGGAGTGTATTGTATTATCATTCGTAAGGGTTTTGTGCTTTTGGGCAAGACACTTCACTGCCTGTGTCATGGGTGATGGATGGAGAGTAGTTGAGCTGTCGGTGCAGAAGGACACGCCGTTGTCGAGCTCGTCCCGGGGCAGCTGTGACTCCAGGCCGTCCTTATCAGAAACAATGGGCTCTGGACACAGCAGCGGTAGCACTGGAGGCTAAGCTAGCAAATGTTTCAGAATCAGAAACGGTTTATTGTCATTGTCAGTGATTAAAAATTCACAAACATAGGAACTTGCTTCGGCGTGAGGTGCAACATAAAACAATGAATAAAATATAATAAAATATATAAAAGAGGCATGCATAAGATTAAGAATAAAATAGACTAAGATAGACTAAGACTATACACAGAATGTACAGTTGGCAGACAGTGCAAATAGACAGTTCTTATATAATATATTGTTAAAGTGGCAGGTGTTACAAAGAATGTGTAACAAGAATGTTTATTTTTCACAATTAGGGTTAGATTTAGGACCTTTTTTTAGTTTTATTTAAGCATTACCAGGAACAGTTCATTTGGTTAAGTTTATGGCTTGGTCTCGGCAGATCTGGGTCCACGACTGCGCCGCGGCGACTTGTTTGGCACAGCTAATGCTAACTTTTATTACAGAGTCAAAATATAAAGAAATAAGCAATTAGAATGTTTTTACTTTCCCAAATTTAATTCAGTTTGCTATTTTAATTTATTTTATTTTTATTATGCTTTATTGTTAGCATTAGCTAACACAAGCTAGCCGGACCCCGCTGTGCACAGAGCCCATTGTAGTAACATGAATGGTGGTATAACACTAGCAAACAGCAGTCGTATTAGCTGTGTTATCAGTAGCAACTGTGTACTCAAGTAAATGTACTATTACATGGATAAAAATGTACTCAGTTACAAGTACAAATACTACTTAAACTTACTTTAAATTCAGTGCTTCCTGTAATTTTAAACTTTTATTTTTCAAATTTTCTTCACAAACTGCAGCTCCTCAAATGTAAAACAATTATAACTGTTTATTACCTCAGGTGCCCTCCCACCAAAGTAAGTCATTATTAGTGAAACATGAGAACTGTCATCTGGAGTTTAAGTAAGAGTAACGTTACTCTGAAATAAGTACAAAGTAATTGCACAAATAATTACTCAAGAGTGAAAAAGTATTTGGAGAAAGTAATACTTGAGTTCTAAGTGACAGTTTGGACTGATTTATGATTTAAGTTCATGTAATCAGACTGACATAACTTTAAAGTGCCTAAGACAGGTTGGACTACTCATTTAACTAAAATGTACTTTAGATAAATATATTTCAATTTTTGCTAATATACTTTACATATTTTGTCCTGGTTTAGCCATTTTTTAGGTTTTTTGTTTTACTTCCTGGTTGTAAAAATAAAAATAAAATACATGTGAACACCTTTTTTGGTTGAATTAATGTTTAAAAGGTCAAAAAGTAGTTTCTTTGATGTAAATTATGCCTAACCTTTGTCTCCCCAGTGTGATGTCATCAGTTTGTTTACTTCCTGTAACTTTTTGCAGATTTGTCAACTTTTTTCCACAAACTGATACTTGATTGGTGTAAAACTATCATTTGTGTTTACATCAAGTATTAATACATTAAATAAAGATAAAATTTGAAAATCATGAAAACCTGTCATATGCACTTTAAATAACACACAGATTCTGGTGTTTTCAAAGAATAGACAGAAAATCTTATCTGAAGGTGAAGTGTAAGAGTTTGTAGCATTTATTTAACACCTTTACCTTTATAAAAACTTCTCACAGTGGAAAAAAGAAGTAAGACGTTTACTCAAGTGAGAGTTCTGTCCCTTCAAATTAAATCTTATCCTATCCTATAAATCTTATCTAATCCATTAGAGTTAAAGAATGGTGTTAATAAGCAGCTATTGAACACTAGTTGGAGCGTAATCACCAGATAATTCCTTTCCGTCTGTGTAAAAGTCTGAGTAAAAGTCCATTAACACAGGACTGTCCTCCTCAGCCTCACGATGCCGGTGCAGTCCACCCTGTCGGGGTCCCGGGCCGGTCAGGTCCAGGCCGAGAACACTCAGTCCGACGGAAAGTCCTTCGAGCAGCTGCGCTCCGAGTGTCTCCAGAAGGGGGTGCTGTTCGAGGACCCCGACTTCCCCGCAGAAGACGCCTCTCTCTTCTTCAGCGAGCGCGTCCCCATCACCTTCAAGTGGAAGAGACCCAAGGTATGGACCAGGACCGGACCAGGACCGGACCAGGGCTGGAGCAGGACTGAGTCAGGACTGGACCAGGACCGGAGCAGGACCAGACCAGGACTGGACCAGGACCGGACCAGGACTAGAACAGGACTGGACCTGGACTGGAAAAGGACTCGACCAGGACCGGAGCAGGACCGGACCAGGACTGGAGCAGGACTGAGCCAGGACTGAACCAGGACTGAACCAGGACCAGAACAAGACTGGAACAGGACTGGACCAGGACTAGAACAGGACTAGACCAGGACTGGAACAGGACCGGAGAAGGACTGGACCAGGACTGGAGCAGGGCTGGACCTGGACTGAGCCAGGACCGGACCAGGACTGGACCAGGACCGGAGCAGGACTGAGTCAGGACTGAGTCAGGACTAGAACAGGACCAGACCAGGACTGAGCCAGGACTGAGCCAGGACTAGAACAGGACTGGACCTGGACTGGAGCAGGACTGAGTCAGGACTGAGCCAGGACCGGACCAGGACCGGAACAGAACTGGACCAGGACTGGAACAGGACTGGACCAGGACTGGTGCAGGTCTGAAACAGGATTGAAACAGGACTAAAGCTGGACAAAAGCAAGACTAAACCAAAACTAAAACAGGACTAAAGCTTTAGTACTGGTCCAGTACTGATCCAGGACTAAACCAAGACTAAAACAGGACTGGACCAGGACTGTATCAGGACTAAACCAGGACTAAAGCAGGACTAAAACAGGACTGCAAGACATGAGGTGATTAAATTGAAATCGTAATTTGAAAGGCCTCAATTACACAGACTCTAATTATCTCAGTAACATCACATTATATCAGAGGACGATGAGGACCTGAAAGAAAACAGGCGCCTGAAGCAAAGAGCTTCATGGATCTGCAGCAGGAGAACGGAGGCTGCTTTCTTCTTCTGTCTTTGTTTTTTCGTCACGATAAATGTTTGTGCAGAGCGCTCTTTGTAAACAACAGGAGCAGCTTCACTCCTTAAGTATTCAAGGATTAAAACCCAGTATTAGAGGGGATGGTGCACACAGCCCTCAGCAAAAAATGAGTGTCTGGATGAGTTAAAATGTCTTGATTTGAGGATATTAATCTGAATTTCATTCGTTTTGACTCGTTAAGATCAGTGGAGACGATTTATTTGATGGAACTGGATTATTTCACTTGTTTCAATCCGTTTGTGACTTGTTTCATTACATTATTTCTTATTTCAATCCAAATTATCTGTCAGTGGTTAAGATCATTTTACATACCACTGACAAATGTATTTTCTTATTTGAACCAAAATTATCGCAGGATCAGTCAGAAATACCTTGAAACCATGAAATATTCTGCATCACATCAGCAATTAAATCTCATCGAGTCAAAACTTGTCAAATCCAGATAAAAAACGATAAATTCAAGACATTTTAAGCGACGATAGATTTACATTTGAGTTAATCTGGATTGAAGTAAAAAATAATGTATTGAAACAAGTCACAAATGGTTTGAAACAAGTCAAATAATCCAGTTCCATCAAATAAATCGTCTGCACTGATCTTAACGAGTCAAAACGTCTGAAATTCAAATTAATATCCTGAAATCAATCATTTGAACAGTGTGTCCAGAGCAGAACTAAATCAATCCAATGCATTTTTATTATGATTATGATTATTATTATCGCTGTTATTATTATTATTATAACTGCAGCCTTTGAGATTTCATAATTGCTCCGACTCAAACTGAGATTCAGGTTCAATTGCGACATATTGTGCAGCTCTTTTAGCCCTGAATACTTTACTGCGTGTACACTCTGTAGTATTTGTACTGCACTGGGAGCTGTTCTATTGACACAGTTTAGTTGCGGAACTGGTTTTGTGTTAATCACCTTCAACTATTTACAACCATCCTTTCACTGTCTGTCAGAGAGTACTAAGTTCACTACTACTACTACTACTACTACTGCTACTACTACTACTGCTACTGCTGCTGCTGCTGCTGCTGCCACTGCTACTCCTACTACTACTGCTACTACTACTACTACTACTACTACTACTACTACTACTGCTACTACTACTAATACTGCCTACTACCACTGCCACCGCCACCACCACCCTACCACCACCGCTACTACCACTACCACCACCACTACCACTACCACCGCTACTACCACCAACACCACTACTACCACCGCCTACCGCTACCACCGCTACCACCACCACCACTACCACCACCGCTGCTGCTGCTGCTGCCACTAGCCACTACCACTACCACTACCACTGCTACCACCTGCTACCACTACCACTACCACTACTACCACTGCTGCTGCTACCACTGCCTACTACTACTGCTACTACTACTACTACTACTACTGCTGCTGCTGCTGCTGCTACTACTACTGTAAAAAGACTATTTACAGACTGATTTTGCCCCAAAACTCTCCAAAAAAAACCACAGCGTTAGCAGCGTTTATTCAGAAAAAGAGGTATATTCTCTTGCGGATGACATTGCGTTGTAAATAGCTCCAGCCGGTGACCGAGCGTTCAGACTGTGACTCTCTTTGGCGTGAGGTGCAGAGGTGACCGAGCGTTCAGACTGTGACTCTCTTTGGTGTGAGGTGCAGAGGTGACCGAGCGTTCAGACTGTGACTCTCTTTGGTGTGAGGTGCAGAGGTGACCGAGCGTTCAGACTGTGACTCTCTTTGGTGTGAGGTGCAGAGGTGACCGAGCGTTCAGACTGTGACTCTCTTTGGTGTGAGGTGCAGAGGTGACCGAGCGTTCAGACTGTGACTCTCTTTGGTGTGAGGTGCAGAGGTGACCGAGCGTTCAGACTGTGACTCTCTTTGGTGTGAGGTGCAGAGGTGTTCAGGCTGTGACTCTCTTTGGTGTGAGGTGCAGAGGTGTTCAGACTGTGACTCTCTTTGGTGTGAGGTGCAGAGGTGACCGAGCGTTCAGACTGTGACTCTCTTTGGTGTGAGGTGCAGAGGTGACCGAGCGTTCAGACTGTGACTCTCTTTGGCGTGAGGTGCAGAGGTGACCGAGCATTCAGACTGTGACTCTCTTTGGCGTGAGGTGCAGAGGTGACCGAGCATTCAGACTGTGACTCTCTTTGGTGTGAGGTGCAGAGGTGACCGAGCGTACAGACTGTGACTCTCTTTGGCGTGAGGTGCAGTGGTGACCGAGCGTTCAGACTGTGACTCTCTTTGGCGTGAGGTGCAGTGGTGACCGAGCGTTCAGACTGTGACTCTCTTTGGCGTGAGGTGCAGTGGTGACCGAGCGTTCAGACTGTGACTCTCTTTGGCGTGAGGTGCAGTGGTGACTCTCTCGTTCAGACTGTGACTCTCTTTGGCGTGAGGTGCAGTGGTGACTCTCTCGTTCAGGCCGTGACTCTCTTTGGCGTGAGGTGCAGAGGTGACCGAGCGTTCAGACTGTGACTCTCTTTGGCGTGAGGTGCAGAGGTGACCGAGCGTTCAGACTGTGACTCTTTAGTGTGAGGTGCAGAGGTGACCGAGCGTTCAGACTGTGACTCTCTTTGAGGTGCAGAGGTGACCGAGCGTTCAGACTGTGACTCTCTTTGGCGTGAGGTGCAGAGGTGACCGTTCAGACTGTGACTCTCTTTGGCGTGAGGTGCAGAGGTGACCGTTCAGACTGTGACTCTCTTTGGCGTGAGGTGCAGAGGTGACTCTCTCGTTCAGGCCGTGACTCTCTTTGGCGTGAGGTGCAGAGGTGTTCAGACTGTGACTCTCTTTGGCGTGAGGTGCAGAGGTGTTCAGACTGTGACTCTCTTTGGCGTGAGGTGCAGAGGTGACCGAGCGTTCAGACTGTGACTCTCTTTGTTGTGAGGTGCAGAGGTGACCGTTCAGACTGTGACTCTCTTTGTTGTGAGGTGCAGAGGTGACCGTTCAGACTGTGACTCTCTTTGGCGTGAGGTGCAGAGGTGTTCAGACTGTGACTCTTTGGCGTGAGGTGCAGTGGTTCAGACTGTGACTCTTTGGTGTGAGGTGCAGAGGTGACCGAGCGTTCAGACTGTGACTCTTTGGCGTGAGGTGCAGTGGTGTTCAGACTGTGACTCTTTGGCGTGAGGTGCAGAGGTGTTCAGACTGTGACTCTTTGGCGTGAGGTGCAGTGGTGTTCAGACTGTGACTCTTTGGTGTGAGGTGCAGAGGTGTTCAGACTGTGACTCTTTGGCGTGAGGTGCAGAGGTGTTCAGACTGTGACTCTTTGGCGTGAGGTGCAGAGGTGTTCAGACTGTGACTCTTTGGCGTGAGGTGCAGAGCGTTCAGACTGTGACTCTCTTTGACGTGAGGTGCAGAGCGTTCAGACTGTGACTCTCTTTGGCGTGAGGTGCAGAGCGTTCAGACTGTGACTCTCTTTGGCGTGAGGTGCACCTGACTCATGATCTTTGGGCGGGACACATTCCTGAGCTGCCTCGCTGTGGCGTGGAGCCCTTCGAAATGTGGAGAATGTGACACACCTCTGATACTGTCAACGCTCGCACATACCAAAGAACTCTGTGATGTCATCATAAAGGGACTGCTGTTTAGGACACGCCCGCCGGAGAGGTCAGAGGTCATGTGACTCTGAAACGTAGAGAATCAGAGTCAGATTTACTTTTATTCATCTCCAAACATGTCAGAACAAAATACAAGTCCAAATGAGATGAAAACAAGACTAAACTTAAAGTGCTCATGACAGGTTTTCATGATTTTCTAATTTTGACTTTATTTGATGCATTAATACCAGTTGTACATATAAATTTTAGTTTTACACCAATCAAGCAACTGTTTGTGGAGAAAAGTTGAAAAATATGTTGAAAATTACAGGAAGTAAACAAACTGATGACATCACACTGGGGAGATTGTGCATAAAGGAAACAACTTTTTTTGACCCTATAAACATTGATTCAACAAAATAAAGGCTTTCACATGTAAATATATTTATCAAATTAAAAAATCTGGAACATTAAATGAGTTTTGACGCCGTGTACAGGATGGTAATTTCCTAATGTGGTGTCATCATTTACAACCAGGAAGTAAAAATAAAAAATAAAAAAATTGCTAAACTGTACTTTAACCAAATTTTAAATATATTTATCTTAACTGCATTTTTGTCAAACGAGTCCAACCTGTCATAGGCCCTTTAAAATAAAGAATCTGTATCTCAATAGAAAAAAGAATAAAATAAAATACATCTGTTTAATTAACTAAATCTCAACAGCCGTCTAGAATTTTCATTTAATTACTATGAAGCTATGGGTGACATCACTCAGCAAACAGTTCATGCAGTTTAAATGTAAATATTATTTTTTGGTAACACTTTATAATAACTACACGTATTCCGGTTTTAATAAAACATAAACAAAGACTCCATTCATTGAACAAATAGTTAAAGAATGATTTGTCCTTAGCAGCTTCTGAATTGATAGCGGCAGTAGCTCAGCTGGCAGAGAGATCTGAAGGTCAGCGGTTCGAATCCCGCTCCTGACATAAACATCCTCGATTGAGCGCTCAGATCCACTGGCCCACAGGTTGGCGGTGCAATTGCTCTCGCAGGTGAATACTGCCGTTGTGTCCTTGGGCAAGACACTTAACCCGCCTCGCCCCCAGTGTCTGTGTGAATGTGTGAGTGAATGGGTGAATGGTTCCCTGATGTAAAGCGCTTTGAGCCTCAAAGGTGGAAAAGCGCTGTATAAATATGTGACCATTTACCATTTACCATAATAACTCTAACTCTGATTCCTGACCCCAACCCTGACCCTGACCTTAATTAAGTAACTATTAAGACTGAATCAGGCTTAATAAACCACATTTACAGCTCATTGTGAATTAAGTCTTTGTTCATGCTTTGTTGAGGTAAAATAAGATGTAGTTTGTGTAAAGTAACAGTTAAAGTGTGTATGACAGGTTTCTATGATTTTCTAATTTTGACTTTATTTAGTGTATTAATATCTGTTGTGAATAGAAATTATAGTTTTACACCAATCAGGTCGCTGTTTGTGGAGAAAAGATGATAAACAAGTTGAAAAATACAGGAAGTAAACAAACTGATGACATCACACTGGGAAGACAAAGGTTATGCAGAATTTACACAAAATAAACTACTTTTTTGACCCTTTAAACATTAATTCAACAAAATAAAGGTGTTCACATTTATTTTTATTTGTCATATCAAAATAATGTGACATTAGATGAGTTTGGGCCCAGTGTACAGTGTTGTTGCTGCTGTAATTTCCTAGTGTGATGTCATTATTTACATCCAGGAAGTAAAATTACAAAGCTAAAAATTGCGAAAAATGGTGTAAAATTTGTAAAGAATTTTAGCTAATTTTGAAATATGTTTATCTGAACTACATTTTGGTTAAATGAGTCGCCCGACCTGTCATGGGCCCTTTAAACCATTTGAGTTTATTCTTAAAATAAGAAACAAAAGAGGTTAGATCTTTATTATCTGTAAGAGTCAGTCAGGTCTGTAAGAGCTGTAGACGGGTGAAGAAGTCACTTTTATCTTTTGAGTCTGCTGTTTATTTGTTGCAGCCCCTGCCTTTTTTTCTTTTTTCTAGTATTTTTCTGGTGCATAGGCTTCATTAAACAGTTATAGCGTGAAATTGGGAGGGAGCGCATATACACAGATAGACAAACGCTCAAGGGCTGGAATCAAACAGACAACCCCCCGGTGCATGTGCCCTGAACCACTGCACCACAGCGTCGTATTTACTTTTTCACGATATTATACTTGTTAAAATGGCTCACTTACTGGGATTATCCTGTTTTAAGGCTCTTGTGTCCGTGGCATAAGGTAGTTTCAATGTGACTGTTTACTGAGGCAGGTCAATGTGACACCCAGGAGGAGGGGAGGGCATCTGACACAAATTCAAATCCATCTGAGCTCTGTCTGTTGTTGTTTTGCAGGAAATCTGTGAGAACCCGGAGTTCATCGTCGGCGGCGCGGATCGTACAGACATCTGCCAAGGCCAGCTGGGTGAGTCCCGCCCCCTGCCCCGCCCACTTCCTCCTGAGTGAGTCCCGCCCCGTGCCCCGCCCACTTCCTCCTGAGTGACACCCGGTCTGTCGCTCACCCTTAGGCCCAGTTATGTGGTGTAATCCCGCTTGAGACCTGTTAAGACCTGGTTTAGTCCCTGTTAAGACCTGGTTTAGTCCCTGTTAAGACCTGGTTTAGTCCCTGTTAAGACCTGGTTTAGTCCCGGTTCAGTCCTGGTTTGACCTCCTGACCTCTGTCCTTCAGCAGACGATGGAGCTGGTGATGAAAGAAGAGGCTGGAGGTTTCAAACTCTTGATCTTGTTGTTTTTAGAGGCGTTTCTGTATCCTTTAAGCCCAGACCCTTTCACCGACACACTGACACACTGAGCCGCCCAAACTCACCACTAAAACTCACCGCTAAAGTCACCGCTAAACTCACTGTTAAACCCAGGACGAAGACCAGAATCTGCACCGAAAGTTCAAAGCTGCTCCAGGCCTGGCCCCATCTGTAGTTAAAGGGTTAAACTACTTTTAGTTCCTTTTCAGTCCTGGTCCAGTTCTGGTTTACTCCTGATTTAGTCCTGGTCTAACCCTGGTCCAGTCCAGGTCAAGTCCTGGTCTCTTGCAGGTCCTGGCCCAGTCTTGGTCCTGGTCCTGGTCTAACCCTGGTCGGTCTGGTCCTGGCCCTGGCCCTGGTCCTGGTCCTGGTCCTGGACCTGGCCCTGGTCCTGGTCCTGGTCCTGGTCCTGGTCCTGGTCTGGCCCTGGTCCTGGCCCTGGTCCTGGCCCTGGCCCTGGTCCTGGTCCTGGTCCTGGTCTAGTCCTGGTCCTGGTCCTGGTCCTGGTCCTGGTCCTGGCCCTGGCCCTGGTCCTGGTCCTGGTCCTGGCCCTGGTCCTGGTCCTGGTCTAGTCCTGGTCTAACCCTGGTCTCTTGCAGGCCCTGGTCCTGGCCCTGGCCCTGGTCTAGTCCTGGTCTAGTCCTGGTCTAACCCTGGTCTCTTGCAGGTTCTGGTCCTGGTCCTGGTCCTGGTCTAGTCCTGGCCCTGGCCCTGGCCCTGGCCCTGGCCCTGGCCCTGGTCCTGGTCCTGGTCTAGTCCTGGTCCTGGTCTAGTCCTGGCCCTGGCCCTGGCCCTGGCCCTGGTCCTGGTCTAGTCCTGGCCCTGGTCCTGCCCCTGGTCCTGGCCCTGGCCCTGGCCCTGGTCTAGTCCTGGCCCTGGTCCTGGCCCTGGCCCTGGCCCTGGCCCTGGCCCTTGTCCTGGCCCTGGCCCTGGCCCTGGTCCTGGCCCTGGCCCTGGCCCTGGTCCTGGTCCAGTCCTAGTCCTGGTCTAATCCCGGTCTCTTGCAGGTGACTGTTGGCTTCTGGCTGCCATTGCGTCTCTGACTCTGAAGACAGAAGCTTTGGCTCGAGTCGTTCCTCCCGATCAGGACTTTGGACGCAGATACGCCGGGATCTTCCACTTCCAGGTGACTCTCCGAGCGCTCGTTAACCCCGCCCCCCGAGGAGAGAAAAAACATGTGAACAGCAATGAACAGTTGAACTAAAACCTTAAACATTGTTGATGAAAATAGAACCAGAGGACGATGTTCCAGCTCTGAGTTCCTCCTGGGGCAGTGTTTTTTATTTTCATTTCTGTTCCTAACTGGCCTGACCTTATACATAACTAATGATATTTTAATTATGATGTGTCAAAAAGCACGTGATACGATTCATCTTGATTAATCACTGCCAAAATGTGATTCATCCGATTAATTTTTAAAAATGTTTGACAGCTCTACTTGAAACCAGTGAGATATTCTGCATCACATGAGCATTTAAATCCTAATCTACTCAAATCCAGATTAAAAAACAAAACAAAAAACCCTGAAAATTTCAAGTAATTTTAAGTGAATAAATATTTACATTTTTCCCTCTGTGTAGTGCACCTTTAAAGTCTATGGGACAGTTTCTTATGATATTCTTAGTTTGTTGCTGTGCTAAACATTTATTACAGTTTTACATTCGTGAAGTTGCAGTTTGTGATGAAATTTCAAAAAATACAAGTTTAAAATGACAGGAAGTAGTGCTGAGTTCTAAAACAGAATCCCTCTGTGATGTCATCAAAAAGCGACGCACCGCTGAAAACACAGAGACAATTTACACACAACTGACCATGGATGTATTAAAAGAACTGGATAAGACACGCCCCCTCTGTCTGTGTCCCAGATTGATTAGTGGTCGTGTGAGGTACTGCAGCCTCAGCCTTTTTCTAAAATGTCACATTATAATCACAGACAGGACTGAATTATTATCGGTATTTAAATAAAATAGAAGGAAATGTTCTTTTCTACCGTTTCTAAAATCACCGAAATTACCGTTTTTTATATGACGTGGGGGATTGTGGTCACGTGGCGCCCTAAAGCAAAGATGGCAGCCTCCGTATCAGGAAGTAAAACAAAGATGGCCGCCTCCGTATGAGGACGTAAATGCGAAAGTAAGAAACTTTTTGGGATCATGCGCCAATGAGCTCACTCCATAGGGATAAACAGGGCGGCCATTTTGGATCCATCTTCCAGGTTTTATTATAGTTCTATGCAACTGACACATTTTTCCGACAGTTTAAACCATCTTTCAACAAAATAAAGTGTTATCAGGTTTTATTATTTGTCAGATCATAACTACTGTGTCATGTTTATGGATGTGGGCCCCTGTTTACAGTCTGGTTGCCATGGTAACAGCTGTAGAATTACCTCTAACTGTGTCATATTTGTGCTCGTGTTCAACCAGGAAGTGACATTATAAACATTACACAAACTGTCAAACTAGGGACAAACAAAAAACCTTAAATATGATCATGTTCACTACGTTTTAGTCAAATGTGTCGTCTAAACCCTTGACTTTCCTCCAGAGCGCCGGGGAACACTGGTGCGCCTTGAGAAAATGTCCTGTTTGAGTTTACAGATGCAGATTTAACTTATACAATTTTTGGAGTGTCCCGAGGAACATTTACAGCAAAAAAAAGAATGAAAAACCATCACTATTACCAAATTTAAAGAACCAGACTGTGCCACAGACATTATTTGCCTCATTATATACAATATTTTTATCTAAATGGTCTGATTTGGTCATATTTCAGTGATAGGTGGCGTGCCATGGTGGCTTTTAAACCCAAAAGGTGTGCCACAAATTAAAAAAGGTTGAAAAACACCGGTCTAAACGGTCACGTCGGCTTTAACCCCGTGTTTGTGCCTTCAGTTCTGGCAGCACAACAAATGGCTGGACATCGTGGTGGACGACCGGCTCCCCACCGTCCGGAACAAGCTGGTGATGCTGCACTCGGCCTCCAACAACGAGTTCTGGAGCGCGCTGCTGGAGAAGGCCTACGCCAAGTCAGTAACATAACACCACAGACTCACATTCTGTCACAGTGTGTCGTTTTTATCGACTAAAACCAAAAGAAAAGTGATGACGGCGACGAAATTGTGACTAAAATTACAAATAATGAAGTTCTAGATGAGTTAAAACGTCTTGATTTGAGGATATTAATCTGGATTTCAGGCGTTTTGACTCGTTAAGATCAGTGGAGACGATTTATTTGGTAGAACTTGATTATTTTACTTGTTTCAAACCGTTTGTGACTTGTTTCAATGCATTATTTCCTATTTCAGTCCAAATTATCTTCCTGCACAGCAACAAATGTAAATCTGTAAAGTCTAAAATGGCTTGTATTTATTATTTTCATCTAGATTTGAGGAGTTTTGACTCAATGAGATTTAATTGCTGATGTGATGCAGAATATTTCACTGTTTTCAAAGTATTTCTGGCTGATAATGATCATAATTTTGCTTAAAATGAGAAAATACATTTGTCATTGGGGCAAATAAAATGATCTTAACCCAGTGACAGATAATTTGGATTGAAATAAGAAATAATGTGTTGAAACAAGTCACAATTTGGACTCGTTAAGACTTTTTATTTGATGGAACTAGATTATTTGACTTGTTTCAAACAGTTTGTGACTTGTTTCAATGCATTATTTCTTATTTCAATCCAAATTATCTGTCACTGAGTTAAAGTGCGTATGACAGGTTTTAACAATTGTCTAATTTTGATTCTTTGGTGTATAAATACATATTGTACATAAAAATCGAGTTTTACACCGATCAAGTTGTAGTTTATGGAGAAAAGACAGGAAGTAAAAGACTGATGACGTCACACTGTGAGACTCATTCTATCGAAAGCTTTTGCATCATTTACCCAAAATAAACAACTTTTTTTTTACCCTTAAAACATTAATTAAACAAAATAAAGGCGTTCACATGTATTTTGATTTGTCGGTCGAAAAAATCTCTGATATTAGCAGAGTTTTAGCCCGGTGTGATGTCATCATTTACAACCAGGAAGTGATTTTACAAAACTAAACAAAAATGCTAAAAATTATAAAATGTATGATTATTTTTTAGCCAAACTTTAAATATATTTATCTGATCTGTATTTTAGTTCCATGAGGCACTTTAAGATCATTTTACTTGCCACTGACAAACGTATTTTCTTATTTTAAGCAAATTTATCGTGATGATCTGTCAGAAATACCTTGAAACCAGTGAAATATTCTGCATCACATCAGCAATTAAACCTCATCGAGTCAAAACTACTCAAATCTAGATAAAAATGATCAATTCAAGTCATTTTAAGGTGGGATAGATTTACATTTTTTGTTGTGTACACGTCGACACTGGGCGCGTTCACACTTATTTGGTTCTAAATTAGGCCCGTGTTAGTCTTGACATGGACTTGGTTTGGCCCTGTTCATGTTCTTGTTTAGTCCTGATCTAGTCCTGGTTAAGTTTCGGGTTTTGTCCTGGTTAAATCCCAATTTTGACGTGGAAAATGTCAGTGGTGGAACAGTACAAAAAGGAAAAGTACAAGTAAAGTTTTTAGGTATCTGTTCTTTACTTAAGTCGTTTTTACAGTGGGTACTTCTTACTTTTACTTCACTATATTTGAGACCAAGTATCTGTACTTTTTACTCCACTACATTTTTAACTGGACTTTAAAGTACTTTTAATTTGATTGAGGGGTTATTCTGAGCTCGTTGATGGAGACATTGTTCCTGAAGGTTTCGAGTTCAAGCTCAACAAAAAGCAAAGACAATTCTCTTAAAAAAGAAATTCATTCGACCTGACCTTTGTTGACCAAAATTAAACACAATTCTTTACCAAAATTACAACATTTAATATGTAAAACTTGTCTCATAATCTGCATGATAATACTTTTACATTTTACTCTTAAGTACATTTTTAAACAGGTACTTCAACACGTTTACTTCAGTAGATTTTTACTTTTTTAGATGTGATACTTTTATTTGCACACATATTTGTACTTTTACTTAAATAACAGAATTGAGTACTTCTTCCACTTCTGTGCAAGTGTGAACGTGTCTTAAAAGTGTTGATACGTTTGCCATATAATGACAATTGAACATAATCAAATGAATAGAACAAGTGTTGACCTTATGTTCTACTTTTCAATCTGAGATCCTCAAACCACAACAAGAACAAAGACAGGGCACGTTTGTAGAGCACAATTTCTACACAAGACGACGCAAAGTGCTTTTACAGAACAGGAAAAGACGCATTAAAATGACAGTACAGATAAATAAAACGTAAATAATCATTGTACATTTGACTGTAAATGGTCAGATTGCAGAGAAAACCCTCTCAGTGGTTGTACAGCTAAACACAACTGTTTTAGTCTGGATTTGTCGTTGTCAGAGTCTCACATCTTCGTCCAAGGAATTTTATCAGCTAAAATGAAATAATACATTTTCTATTTGGCCGTTAAGGTTGTTCATAAGTGCAGTGAGCGTGTGTGAGTGCAGTGGATCAGTGTTCAGACACATCTTATCATCTCCGACATACATTTTCTTATCTTTGTCCTGGGCTTCATACATCGAACTTCAGACTTTAATGTTTATAACTATGTTACATAAGCGAAGCAGGTGACATTTTTCCCAACGTTGACCAAAACAATTATAGATTTATTTTATTTTAAATACATTTAAAATAAAATAAAACATTTTGACTACAACTAGAAAGAATGAACTGACTAAATCTTGACTTCACACAGAAGTTACAAGACTTTAAGACTTTTTTGTTATTACACGGCAGTTACATGACTGTTCTGTTATTACACTGTAATTACATCAGACTATTCTGTTATTACACTGTAATTACATCAGACTATTCTGTTATTACACTGTAATTACAGACTATTCTGTTATTACACTGTAATTACAGACTATTCTGTTATTACACTGTAATTACATCAGACTATTCTGTTATTACACTGTAATTACACCATACTATTCTGTTATTACACTGTAATTACAGACTATTCTGTTATTACACTGTAATTACATCAGACTATTCTGTTATTACACTGTAATTACATCAGACTATTCTGTTATTACACTGTAATTACAGACTATTCTGTTATTACACTGTAATTACATCAGACTATTCTGTTATTACACTGTAATTACACTAGACTATTTTGTTATTACACTGTAATTACATCAGAATATTCTGTTATTACACTGTAATTACACTAGACTATTCTGTTATTACACTGTAATTACAGACTATGCTGTTATTACACTGTAATTACAGACTATTTTGTTATTACACTGTAATTACAGACTATTCTGTTATTACACTGTAATTACAGACTATTCTGTTATTACACTGTAATTACAGACTATTCTGTTATTACACTGTAATTACGCCAGACTATTTTGTTATTACACTGTAATTACATCAGAATATTCTGTTATTACACTGTAATTACACTAGACTATTCTGTTATTACACTGTAATTACAGACTATTTTGTTATTACACTGTAATTACATCAGACTATTCTGTTATTACACTGTAATTACATCAGACTATTCTGTTATTACACTGTAATTACGCCAGACTATTTTGTTATTACACTGTAATTACATCAGACTATTCTGTTATTACACTGTAATTACAGCAGACTATTCTGTTATTACACTGTAATTACACCATACTATTCTGTTATTACACTGTAATTACAGACTATGCTGTTATTACACTGTAATTACAGACTATTTTGTTATTACACTGTAATTACATCAGAATATTCTGTTATTACACTGCAGTTACACCAGACTGTCCTGTCGTACTTGAATGCTACATGAGACTGTCCTGTCGTACTTGAATGTTACACCAGACTGTCCTGTCGTACTTGAATGTTACACCAGACTGTCCTGTTGCCCTCACAGGTTACACCAGACTGTCCTGTCGTACTTGAAGGTTACACCAGACTGTCCTGTTGTCCTCACAGGTTACACCAGACTGTCCTGTTGTACTTGATTGTTACACCAGACTGTCCTGTTGTACTTGAATGTTACACCAGACTGTCCTGTTGTACTTGAATGTTACACCAGACTGTCCTGTCGTACTTGAATGTTACACCAGACTGTCCTGTCGTACTTGAATGTTACACCAGACTGTCCTGTTGTACTTGAATGTTACACCAGACTGTCCTGTCGTACTTGAATGTTACACCAGACTGTCCTGTTGTCCTCACAGGTTACACCAGACTGTCCTGTTGTACTTGAATGTTACACCAGACTGTCCTGTTGTCCTCACAGGTTACACCAGACTGTCCTGTTGTACTTGAATGTTACACCAGACTGTCCTGTTGTCCTCACAGGTTACACCAGACTGTCCTGTTGTACTTGAATGTTACACCAGACTGTCCTTTTGTACCTGAAGGTTACACCAGACTGTCCTGTTGTACTTGAATGTTACACCAGACTGTCCTGTTGTACTTGATTGTTACACCAGACTGTCCTGTTGTACTTGATTGTTACACCAGACTGTCCTGTTGTACTTGAATGTTACACCAGACTGTCCTGTTGTACTTGAATGTTACACCAGACTGTCCTGTCGTACTTGAATGTTACACCAGACTGTCCTGTTGTACCTGAATGTTACACCAGACTGTCCTGTTGTACTTGAATGTTACACCAGACTGTCCTGTCGTACTTGAATGTTACACCAGACTGTCCTGTTGTACTTGAATGTTACACCAGACTGTCCTGTCGTACTTGAATGTTACACCAGACTGTCCTGTTGTCCTCACAGGTTACACCAGACTGTCCTGTTGTACTTGAATGTTACACCAGACTGTCCTGTCGTACTTGAATGTTACACCAGACTGTCCTGTTGTACCTGAATGTTACACCAGACTGTCCTGTTGTACTTGAATGTTACACCAGACTGTCCTGTCGTACTTGAATGTTACACCAGACTGTCCTGTTGTACTTGAATGTTACACCAGGCTGTCCTGTCGTACTTGAATGTTACACCAGACTGTCCTGTTGTCCTCACAGGTTACACCAGACTGTCCTGTCGTACTTGAATGTTACACCAGACTGTCCTGTTGTCCTCACAGGTTACACCAGACTGTCCTGTTGTACCTGAATGTTACACCAGACTGTCCTGTCGTACTTGAATGTTACATGAGACTGTCCTGTTGTCCTCACAGGTTACACCAGACTGTCCTGTTGTACTTGAATGTTACACCAGACTGTCCTTTTGTACCTGAAGGTTACACCAGACTGTCCTGTTGTACTTGAATGTTACACCAGACTGTCCTGTTGTACTTGAATGTTACACCAGACTGTCCTGTTGTCCTCACAGGTTACACCAGACTGTCCTGTTGTACTTGAATGTTACACCAGACTGTCCTTTTGTACCTGAAGGTTACACCAGACTGTCCTGTTGTACTTGAATGTTACACCAGACTGTCCTGTCGTACTTGAATGTTACACCAGACTGTCCTGTTGTACCTGAATGTTACACCAGGCTGTCCTGTCGTACTTGAATGTTACACCAGACTGTCCTGTTGTACCTGAATGTTACACCAGACTGTCCTGTCGTACTTGAATGTTACATGAGACTGTCCTGTTGTCCTCACAGGTTACACCAGACTGTCCTGTTGTACTTGAATGTTACACCAGACTGTCCTGTTGTACCTGAATGTTACACCAGACTGTCCTGTCGTACTTGAATGCTACATGAGACTGTCCTGTCGTACTTGAATGTTACACCAGGCTGTCCTGTCGTACTTGAATGTTACACCAGACTGTCCTGTTGTCCTCACAGGTTACACCAGACTGTCCTGTCGTACTTGAATGTTACACCAGACTGTCCTGTTGTCCTCACAGGTTACACCAGACTGTCCTGTTGTACCTGAATGTTACACCAGACTGTCCTGTCGTACTTGAATGTTACATGAGACTGTCCTGTTGTCCTCACAGGTTACACCAGACTGTCCTGTTGTACTTGAATGTTACACCAGACTGTCCTTTTGTACCTGAAGGTTACACCAGACTGTCCTGTTGTACTTGAATGTTACACCAGACTGTCCTGTTGTACTTGAATGTTACACCAGACTGTCCTGTTGTCCTCACAGGTTACACCAGACTGTCCTGTTGTACTTGAATGTTACACCAGACTGTCCTGTTGTACCTGAAGGTTACACCAGACTGTCCTGTTGTACTTGAATGTTACACCAGATTGTCCTGTCATACTTGAATGTTACACCAGACTGTCCTGTTGTACCTGAATGTTACACCAGACTGTCCTGTTGTCCTCACAGGTTACACCAGACTGTCCTGTTGTACCTGAATGTTACACCAGACTGTCCTGTCGTACTTGAATGTTACATGAGACTGTCCTGTTGTCCTCACAGGTTACACCAGACTGTCCTGTTGTACTTGAATGTTACACCAGACTGTCCTGTTGTACCTGAATGTTACACCAGACTGTCCTGTCGTACTTGAATGCTACATGAGACTGTCCTGTTGCCCTCACAGGTTACACCAGACTGTCCTGTTGTACTTGAATGTTACACCAGACTGTCCTGTTGTACTTGAATGTTACACCAGACTGTCCTGTTGCCCTCACAGGTTACACCAGACTGTCCTGTCGTACTTGAATGCTACATGAGACTACCCTGTTGCCCTCACAGGTTACACGGCAGTTACGAGGCGCTTAAAGGCGGCAGCACGATGGAGGCGATGGAGGACTTCACCGGAGGAGTGGGAGAAAACTATGACCTGAAATCTGCTCCAAGCGACCTTTACACCATCATGAAGAAAGCTCTGGACCGCGGCTCCATGATGGGCTGCTCCATCAACGTGAGCCCCTGTTCTGCTTCTAACATTTGCACAATCGCTGTTTCTGCTGCCATTGTTTGGTGACGAACTTTGTGAGTGAGATGTATTCACCTCGACGTGTTTCATCAGTTTTTTACTCACATTTTCTCCCTCAGATCTCGAGTTCTGCTGAGTCTGAGGCCCGCACCACCACAGGTTTGGTGAAAGGACACGCTTACTCCATCACTGGACTGGAGGAGGTACTGACACTTATTCTACTTTATTCTACTTATCTTTATTTAGACCAGTATCATAGGACTATGACATGATACATCTCGGATCACTCTCAAGTTAACTTCCTTTGGACACTTTAGATTAAGACATGTGTAATAGTTTGGGCCTAAAACGCTAAATTACTCAAGAATCATGTCGGAACTTTAATATTATTTGACAGAAATACAAATAAAAGTAAATAAAGTACAATGAAATTAAATAAAACAATAAAACAGTACCACTTTATAATAACTACATTTTATTTTCCCTTAATAAAGCATTAACAAACACTTAATTAATAATGAATATATAGATTATTAAACATGATTCAGGATTTGTAACTACTTAATTAAGGTTAGGGTTAGAAATTAGGGTTAGAATATTTGTTAAATAGTTAATTAACTATTTGTTGAACTATTGAACTAAGTCTTTGTTCATGCTTTATTAAGGCAGGAATAAGTGGAGTTATTATAAAGTGTGACCAATAAAACAAATTAAAATTCCAATGAAATAAGAAAAAGATAAGACAAAAAATAAAACAAATAAAAAAAAATCTAAATAAAATGAAATTGACCGCAACCCCAGGAACAGGAATAAGAGGTTGGAAGTGAATGAATTAAGTTAAATTAAATGAACAGTGAGTCTTAGTTAGGCCTGGATTGTGAGAGTTTATGGTGTGTTGTGATTGAAGTTTTTGCTGGATTATAATTTATAATCCGTGTGTGTGTGCAGGTGCAGTATCAGGGGCGAACGGTGCGTCTGATCCGGATCAGAAACCCCTGGGGTCAAGTGGAGTGGAACGGGCCCTGGAGCGACAAGTGAGGCTCAAATCAACTCTCCATTTTATGCATTATCTCAAAAATATTCAGACATTATCTTCGCTAAGCATCAGGAATGTGCTCAAATGTGTGTAAATGTCCTTCAACAATCGCCTAAAATCATAAATGGACCATTAAATTACCACAGATTATCACTTTTTAGTTCATTTGACTTCATTTGTGCTCGGAGGTAGATTTGTTTTGCAGCAATTTTTAGATTTGGCATCAATTTAATAAAGACAGACACATAATCAAAGAGTCAGACACTCACGATCGCTCAGATATTAATAAACACATTGATAAATAAATCCATTAAAATTGGGAAATTGCGAAACGACAAACATAGCTGTTCCTAGCCGTATTATACCCTTGTTTGGAAGAGGACGCTGATGTTTCTGTCTAATTTTTAGTTAATTTTTAACCTTTTTAATTATAAACAATATACTTGCTACTACAATTATGCAGATATTAAAAAAAGTATTGCAATATAGTACATTTTTATGTATATCTCCCCCTCTATATACATTGTGTGATTTGTAATGTATGACTATAATACGTGACTTGTTTCATTTTAAGTAGTTTTAGATAAATATTGTGATTTAATATGAAATAAGGATCCATGGATTATAACTAAAGCAAACAAACCATGATACATCTTCTTTAAAAATAGCTCAAAGGCTGAAAACAAATATTAAAAATGTATTAAAGTCCATTGCCCGTTCATAAACTTCTCTAAATAAGTTTATAAGGTGAAAATGGGGGTTGAAAAGACTAAAATGTTCAAATTAATAATTGAACATGTCACAGTTTTAGACACATATTTACCTTAACACACTCTAAGAACTCAAACTAGGCAATTACTTTGATTTGTCAGTTATTTTCAGTCAGTTTATGAAAGTGTGCACAGCCCTGAGGCAGCTGCTGCTGTTAAAGTGAATATTTTAGTGCTTGTTTTGAGGTTTTTGTTTCGTTGTCCAGCTCCAGGGAGTGGAACAACGTGGACCGAGCCGAAAAAACCAGGATCCTCCAAAACGCCACCGACGACGGGGAATTCTGGTGAGAAACAACGGAGCAAACGATGAACATGTGACAGTGAAACGAGCGGACCTCCTGCACCAGCTGTACCTCTACTGCCCCCTTGTGTTTACACTTTGTATTGTGGGCTCTGTGCACAGAATTTCAGTTGCCATTTCTCTGCGGTGGTCACTGTGTTTTGTGGTCACTAGATGCTACTCACAGGATCAGAACTCTCCCCTTGTGCTCAAACTGTCCATCCTCTGGACGAGTGGAGCGTCAGAACTGATCCTTTTTCTTTTTCTGTGGGCGGCGAAGACACAAAGTTAACTGTTGAAAAATTGTTCCCGTTTTGCCCACGAAGACCGATTTTGACCAAATTCTAATCGGTTGTTAATCTTTCTGGCCTGGACCTGCTCATTGTGGACATTTGGCGTGATGTGCCGCCTCCACAGTGAAAAAAACATTCTTGAAATTTAGCACAAAATTCTATTCTGGCCGATCAAAAACGCCAAACCTGTCATATTTTTTATTTGCCCAGAATTTGATAAATGTTAAAAAGGTCCCATGTTATTCCAATGGGACAATTGTGAAATCTCTCACATTGATACTGCGTCCTTTTACAAACTCCTCAATCATCTGGAGGTCGGGCACCAAAAGTTATCCACATTTTTTACGATAAATGCTATGACCTTGGGCCAGGTTTTTGCTCGTTCATAACAACGACTAAGTTTTGGGGCACAGCTCTGTTTGGCTGTCCGACGCCGCTTGCGACTTTAATTTACATTGTTTTGGCTGATGTTTTTCTATGTAAGTTCAGCAAAACAACAGCAAACATGGTGGATTTCAATGGTAACGCTTAAAAACAATAAAAAAACACTGAAATAATCTAAATATAAAAATAATCAGGTGGTCTTTTCTTCACATTTTAATTGGTTGTTTCTTACAACACATTACACATGAAAAACTCTTAAATTGTGGGCGGGGCTTTAACCATTCATCCTCCTTGTTGTGTTTGTGACGTTTTGTTCAGGATGGAGTTCGAGGACTTCAAGAGGAACTACGACACGACAGAGATCTGTAACATGACGCCGGACGCACTCAACGACGACACCAAGAGGCAGTGGGCCGTCAACCTGTTCGAGGGCAGCTGGATCAGGGGCGCCACCGCTGGAGGCTGCCGGAACTTCATCGGTGAGATACGCAACACGTTTACAGCTGATCATAAACGGAGGGCTATTTTAGGCTTTAAAGGGCGTGTGGCGGGTTTTTGTGATTTTCTAATTTTGACTTTATTCAGTGCATTAATACTTTGTGTAAAAACAAATTATAGTTTTACACCAGTCAGGTCGCTGTTTGCGGAGAAAAGTTGAAAAATCTGTCAACAATTACAGGAAGTAAACAAACTGATGACATCACGCTGGGGAGACAAAGGACATGCATAATTTACACAAAAGAAACTACTTGACTCTTTAAACAACAAAATAAAGGTGTTCACGTGTGTTTTTCTTTGTCAAATGAACAAAATCTTAGTTTTGGCCAGTGTACAGTGTGGTTGCTATGGTGATTTCCTAGTATGATGTCATACTACCAACCAGGAAGTCACATTTAAAACCTAAAATACAGCTAAACTGGGGTTAAATTTGTAAAGATTTTAGTAGAAATTTGAATATATTTATTTTAACTGCATTTAAGTTAAATGTGTATTTCAACCTGTCATAGGCCCTTTAAAGGTCCCATAACATGCAAAATCGACTTTTCAGAGGTTCTAACCCTCCTACAGTGCTATTTGGGCCTCGTATGTTGTGCCCAAAGTGGTTTTTTGATTGATTCCCGCATGCTAGAGAACTGTCTTTTTTGTCCCCCTCGGCTGAGCAGGCAGACGGGGGCTCATCCCATGGATGACGCGGCTTCCCATGGATGACGCGGTGTTTAAGCCACGCCTCCAGGAAGCGCGCAGCCGCAGAATAAACACAGCTAATGCTAATGCTACACAGTAATTACACGATGGATACGACAGATCGAAGAGTTAGCTTGTTATTTACCAAACGGCACGTCCGTCGTCGAGGTCCTGGAGCACGTCAAACTCCAGGTCAGATCCAGGACGTAGGACTCAGCACGACGCACCGTCAGGACCAGAAAATGTTTATTCAGTGTTTGTGTATCGCTGTTTACCGGAGCACACGGCACATGCACCATCTCCACTCTAGGCTTCATCACGAGTTGGGCGGGGGAGGCAGCCTGCTCTCTGTTCGGGGGGGTCAGATCTCAGAGGGAGCCGTTTGCTTTTGCAGGTGGGGGGCCAGTCCAAGAAATGGGTGTTTTTTGGAAACTGTTATGTTATGGATATTACACAACGAGAAAATGTATCAACAAAGCCCTGAGAAAAGACTGTGTAAAGGGCAAAATAGCAGAATATGGGACCTTTAACCATATTTTAAATGATGTTTCCTCACCAAAAAACGCGCCTGATGTTGTTTGAGTTCACTGTTTATGAAGAAAACAAAGTGTTATAAGTTGTTTATTTTATTTATATTTCACGTTTTATTAAAATTAGCATTAGCTTCGAGACAAAAACATGTACCTTTATAAACACAACGAAAGCACAAGTGTATATGACAAGTTAAACTACACAATTCACTAAAACATAATTGTACAGTGTTTAAAGTGCGTATGGCAGGTTTCTATGGTTTGCTCATTTTTTACTTTATTTAGTGTATTAATATCTGTTGTAAATAGAAATGATAGTTTTACGTCAATCAGGTCGCTGTTTGTGGAGAAAAGTAGAAAAACCTGTTGAAAAATACAGGAAGTAAACAAACTGATGACATCACACTGGGGAGACAAAGGTTGTGCATAATTTACACAAAAGAAACTACTTTTTTGACCCTTTAAACATTAATTGAACAAAATAAAGGTGTTCACATTCATTTTTATTTGTCAAATCAAAAAAATGTGACATTAGATGAGTTTTGGCCCAGTGTACAGTGTGGTTGCTATGGTAATTTCCTAGCATGATGTCATCATTTACAACCAGGAAGTGAAATTAAAAAGCTTAAAACTGCAAATTGGTGTAAAATTTGTAAAGAATTTTAGCTAATTTTGAAATATGTTTATCTGAACTACATTTTGGTTAAATGAATTAAAATATAACTGGAAGATGAATCCAAAATGGCGCCCTGTTCCTCCCTGTGGCCTGAGCTCATTGGTGCATGACCCCAAAAAAATTTCTTACTTCTGCATTTACTTCCTGATACGGAGGCGGCCATCTTTGCTTTAGGGCACCACGTGACCACAATCCCCCATGATGCTTTGAGCGACGTGAACGACCAGCAGCTGCAGGTCTTTGTGTTAGCGTTAACTTGTGTGATTATAATTGTGTTCTTCATGTTAGACACACGTGAAGCGTCTGAAATGAAATAAAATACAACTTACAGGTGTCTCTAGTCGAGCCTTTTCCACGAGCTTCTGTTTGTATCGTCCGACGCTCGTTCACGTGACTCACACATGTTTGTGTGGCGTCACTTCATATAAAAACGGTAATTTCTGTGATTTTAGAAACGGAAGAAAAAAACATTTCCTTCTATTTTATTTAAATACTGATAATAATTCATTACTGTCTGTGATTATAATGTGCAATTTTAGAAAAAGGCTGGTTCCAAGAGGCTGCAGTACCTCACACGACCACTAATCAATCTGGGACACAGACAGAGGGGGCGTGGCTTATCCAGTTCATTTAATACATCCATGATTAAACTACACAATTCACTAAAACATAATTATACAGTGTTTAAATATTCCTAAAATGGCCGCCTGTTCTTCTTCGTGTGTTTTCAGACACGTTCTGGACAAACCCTCAGTTCCAGCTGCAGTTGGAGGACGCGGACGACGACGACGACGTGTGCAGCGTCGTGATCGCGCTGATGCAGAAGAACAGGAGGAAGCTCCGCAAACAGGGGCTGGACCTGGAGACCATCGGCTTCGCTGTTTACGAGGTGGGACCACGAGCCGCCTGACGGGACTCTGCTGCTTAAACCTGCTTTGTGTTAGACCAGTGGTCAGCCTGGGGTACTGCAGAAAAAAGAAAAAAAAAACATAAATAACAACGTAAAAAACAGCTGCTCGTGAATTGTTTCGACGGGCGCAAAAGCCAAAGCTGAAACCCGTCATTATTTTGTGAACGTAATGCAGTGTTTCCCAGCCAGGGGTTCAGGGACGTCAGGGGTACGTGAGCAGTTACCAGGGGCACTTTGAAGGCAAGGCGAGTTTGTTTGTAGAGCACGATTCATACATAAGGCAGGTCAAAGTGCTTTACACAACAGGAAAAGCTGCATTTAAATCACAAAACACAAAAAGACACACAGAATAATTTTAAAATAAAGTGCTTTAAAAGAGAAGAGTGCAGATAGATCTTTCAGTCGTTTGTACATCTAAAGAGAACTGTTTTAGCCTGGATTTAAACATTCAGTCAGAGTGGAGGCACCAGCAGGAGGCCGGTCCATGTTTAGTCCTGACTCTGGCACCAGCAGGAGGCCGGTCCATGTTTAGTCCTGACTCTGGCACCAGCAGGAGGCCGGCCCATGTTTAGTCCTGACTCTGGCACCAGCAGGAGGCTGGTCCATGTTTAGTCCTGACTCTGGCACCAGCAGGAGGCCGGTCCATGTTTAGTCCTGACTCTGGCACCAGCAGGAGGCGGTCCATGTTTAGTCCTGACTCTGGCACCAGCAGGAGGCCGGTCCATGTTTAGTCCTGACTCTGGCACCAGCAGGAGGCCGGTCCATGTTTAGTCCTGACTCTGGCACCAGCAGGAGGCCGGTCCATGTTTAGTCCTGACTCTAGGCACCAGCAGGAGGCCGGTCCATGTTTAGTCCTGACTCTGGCACCAGCAGGAGACCGGTCCATGTTTAGTCCTGACTGGTTGAATGGTTTCAGGTTTTAAAATAAAATAAAATATACTTTTATATATATCTGAATATGAATAAGTGTTATTTGTTGTATATTTTGTATAAACATAATTAATAATAACTTTGGAGACCATAAATACAATTAAATCAAAATTATAATTGTAATAATTAACCACATGTGACTAGTAAACCCATTTATTTGCCTGAAACTCAAGTTAAGGAGGACTCTGAGTGTGAGGTACAGTTCAGGGGGTACGCCAGACAATCATTTATTAAAGTAAAATAATGGAAGTTATGCTGTTGGCATCACAGCATTCATAATTTTAGCAATGAGCTTCAAAAAAACACATGAAAATCAATGGTAATTAATTATATTTTCTCCCATAAAAGCTCAAAACACAACTAAAATGTGAAAAATCTGCTAAAGTTTGATAACAAATATAAACGTCTACAACTCTGCTGAATATTTAGTTTGCACCTGACATCTTAAAAAAGAAAATCAAGTAAACTGTTGTAGAAAACCAGATAAACAACAGGAACACACATTTATCACTGACAGACTTTGGATCAAATACAGTTAAACTCATGACATTTCTTTCCTTCAATAACATGTTTCTGAGTCGAGTGTTGAAGAAATGAATCGTTGTGCGTGAGTCAAAGTGTCCGCTAAGCTCGGAGCAACAACGAGAAACTACTTTCACTTTACATTGTACCGTGTAAAGTTGATTTGAGCCGGAACGGACAAACATTAAGCCAAAGAAGCACATTTTATCAGTCTGAGCAGTTTTTGAGCAAAGATCGACTCTTTTCCGTGTCCTCAGGCTCCGAACGAAGTGGACCAGCTGGGGAAGGACTTTTTCCGGTATAACCCGTCGAAAGCTCGCAGCCGCACGTACATCAACATGAGGGAGGTGTCGGAGCGCTTCACTCTGCCGCCGGGACGCTACCTGCTCGTGCCCACCACCTTCCAGCCGCACACCGAGGCCGACTTCATCGTCAGGATCTTCTCCGAGAAAAAGGCCGACGCAATGTGAGTGTTTCAGTTATACTTTTACAATCATTTAACAGTATAGACCAACTGAAGGCCCGGGGGCCAGACCAGGCCCGCCAAGGAACATGATCCGGCCTCAACCGTCTTCAAAAATAGAAAAGAAAACATTTTACAGATGTGTTTAGAGTAATATACAATTTAGAATATTTGGAATTTAGAATATATTTAGAGAATCTGTTTATCTGTTTACACCTGATTTAGACCTGAAGTAGTCTTGGTTCAGTCCTGGTTTAGACCTGGTTTAGACCTAGTTTAGTCTTGGTTCAGTCCTGGTTTAGACCTGGTTTAGACCTAGTTTAGTCTTGGTTCAGTCCTGGTTTAGACCTGGTTTAGACCTGGTTTAGTCCTGGTTCAGTCCTGGTTTAGACCTGGTTTAGACTTGGTTTAGACCTAGTTTAGTCTTGGTTCAGTCCTGGTTTAGACCTGGTTTAGACCTGGTTTAGTCCTGGTTCAGTCCTGGTTTAGACCTGGTTTAGTCCTGGTTCAGTCCTGGTTTAGACCTGGTTTAGTCCTGGTTCAGTCCTGGTTTAGACCTGGTTTAGACCTGGTTTAGACCTAGTTTAGTCTTGGTTCAGTCCTGGTTTAGACCTGGTTTAGACCTGGTTTAGTCCTGGTTCAGTCCTGGTTTAGACCTGGTTTAGTCCTGGTTCAGTCCTGGTTTAAACCTGGTTTAGTCCTGGTTTAGACCTGGTTTAGTCCTGGTTTAGTCTTGGTTCAGTCCTGGTTTAGACCTGGTTTAGACCTGGTTTAGTCCTGGTTTAGTCCTGGTTCAGTCCTGGTTTAGACCTGGTTTAGTCCTGGTTCAGTCCTGGTTTAGACCTGGTTTAGTCCTGGTTTAGTCCTGGTTTAGACCTGGCTCAGGACTAAACCTGAGGGCCTAACCCTATCTGAAACTGATCTTATTTGTGGTAAAGACCTAAAGTTATTAGCATTAGCATGTGTCATTAGCATTAGCATTAGCATGTTGCCTCCGGTTGTTTCCAGATTTTTTTTTTTATTTTATTTTTTTTTTTTTTATTTATTGGTTACATTTGCAGTGATACAGAGAAAATTTATAAGGGCAAGCATTTAGCAATAAATTATTACTTAATTCATCTTTCTTTTCTTTAAAAGAAAGTCCTGTATCATTTCATACATTTATAGAATAAAAAAAAACAACAACAAATAACCCCAACCAGCCCCACCCTCCCATCCCTCCCCGAAGGCTCAGGTTCATTCAGTTCATGTATCGATTTCATTGACAAAAAAAACAATAATTATACAAAAAAAAGAAATAAATACATTACATTAACATTATCAAACACATTACATTACAGTATCGAGCATTCAAGAATGAAACAGATCAGTATCAGTTCATATGTTCTGGATTTTAAAGATCACGTCCCATATTTTCTTAAATACCTCAGGTTTACCTTTGGCGCCATATTTTATTTTTTCTGAAGTGCAATATGAAAGTAATTCATTCCACCAGTGTTGCTTTGTTGGAGGCATTGTGTTTTTCCAATATATTAAGATGCATTTTTTTGCTGCTGCCATCGCTAACAAGATAAATTTTTTCTCATATGAATTTAGGGAGTGGTCTGATCTATTCAGGATCTCAATGTCACCCAACAAAGCTAGGCTGGGGTCATTTGGGATTTCTTTTTGTAGAAGTTTGCCAAGGTGTTGAAAATATTTTCCCAGTATGTTTCAATTGATCACAAGTCCAGAACATATGAAGAATATCAGCCCTGTCAGTATTGCACCTGGGGCAACATGACGCACTCTGATAGAATTGGTTTAGTTTATTAGGCGAATAATATGTGCGATTTAATAAATTAAGCTGAACAAGTCTATGCCTTGTGTTTGAAAGGATTGTTTGAGAATCTCTGAGGATGCGTTCCCATCTTTCTGTTGAGAAAGTTTTCCCAGATCAAATTCCCATTTTCTTTTTTATTAAATGCTCATTTTGTTGTTGCTTATTTATAATTGTGTAGAATTTTGAGATCAGGTGTTTAGATGAAGTCAGCAAATCAATTTTTAAGGCTAATTTGCATTTATTTTTGGAAAGTCTTTACCTGTTCGTTCTTTTATCCAACTTTTGAGTTGTATAAATTTGTAGATATCTGTTTGGGTAAGTTTGTATTTTTGCTTAATGTAATTAAATTCGTGGTTGTTTCCAGATTTAATGACTGCATTTCAAAGATTCTAAATAACTATAACTGCAAAAATGTAAACGCTAAAGTAACAAAGTGATTTATAATTGAAGCTACTTTTTTTAAATATATATTTTTTAATTGAAGCTTACTTTTCTCCACAGAGAGATGGGATCACAAATCGATGCTGATCTGCCGGAGGTGAGTCCACACAGATCGGATTAAAAGTAAATGCAGTAAAGTAAAAATATGTCGCAAAATGAACTTTAATGAGCGTTTAGTCTTGTTACGGCGGTGTTTCCTCGTCATGATTTACTCAAAGTTGTATTTTGACTGATTCCTGCTTGTTTGACTTAACACTGTTCCTGTAACTGAGGTTTCCCCTCACCCCCTGTCCCCGCCCACATCCTGTACTTAGTTGTTAATGAAAAATGAAGACTCTGAGTGTCACTTTGACACTTTTCAAAAACAAAAATATATAAATGAAGAGGCGGGGCTTATCGCCATGAAGAGATGGGGCTTATGAGTATGAAGAGGCGGGGCTTATCACTATGAAGAGGCGGGGCTTATCACTATTAAGAGGCGGGGCTTATCACTATGAAGAGGTGGAGCTTATCACTATTAAGAGGCGGGGCTTATCACTGTGAAGAGGCGGGGCTTATCAGTTCTGCACTTTTGAACCTGAACCTTATGAACCTGTTTCTTTTATTAAGCCTTTTTAGTTCTGGTTTGTGTTTTACAATGAACAAAATATAGAATAATGATGTATTTACAGTCGTGACTGAAAGTGTTGTCTTCTCTGATGTTTCTCCTATAAAACGTAGTATTTCTCCCCAAAAAGATTTGCTTTCAGGTGTGATTTTTATATTGCCCACACCTGTTACTTGCTGCAGGTGAGTTTAAACATCACAATCTTAAACAAAGTTATTTATCCACAATTTTGAAAGAGTGCCGGCCCATTTTTTGAATTTTCAGTGAAATTATGTCAAATTATTTATTTTTTTGTGTTATTCCTCAACACACGAAGGAATTAAAGCAAAAAATGTGTAATTGCAACACTTTTTGGGGTGAACTACTTCATTTTCTGGAAAAAATTCAAGGGTGCCAACACTTTCAGCCGCGACTGTATGTTGTAGTTCAATACGAAGTACATGAAAAAAAAGAAATGGTATAATGTGTCGTTTAAAAGACGGATTGATTTGAAACATTTACAAGAAACACTGCACACTTCACTTTTAAAATCTCAAATGTTAATGTTAAAAAGGGGAATAAAACTTGAGTAAAGGAACAGCGGTCGTTCACGTCTCAAGTCAGTGATTTAATGACTGAGACAGGACCGGAGCGCCCCCTAGTGTCCACTGACCGGATGTGCTTTCCAAAACAAAACAATTTCAAAATATTAAAAAATAATACAGTATAATCATGTAATAATAAATGAAAATGACTTTTACTCTTGAAAAAGGAATTCTTATACCAGTCCTTATTAATGTCGTAAAATAAACGTATATTCAAATTGTAGAGCTTTATTTATAACCATTACATTAGCACAATATTTGGCTTTTGTTGTGTTTAGAATGAAACAACAGAAACACAATTAGAAACTTTCAGGAGCAGAAATGCATTTATAAAAGACAAATATTATGACATTTGTGAAATCTGTTCGTCTTTGGAACAGTTTTACACATTAATTTAAGTTATCTACGGCAATTTTCCACTTTTAAAATGAGTTTAAATGTAAAACTCAGCAAAAAAATGTTCATTTACATTTGTTATTGCTCAGTTTCCCTTTGCTTTTTCACAAACGGTTTCACACTTTTATCACGACGTAACAAGATAACCCACACCTTTTTAGTCTTTCTGCGTATCAGATGTTACTGTTTCTGTGATTTAAATAAACTAAATCTAGCCACGTTCTCTGTTTGATGCTCGTCTGACGCCTCTGGTCGCAGCCGCCGATGCCGAGCGCTCCGGAGGACGAGACGGACGAGGAGAAGTATCTGAGGAAACTGTTCGACCAGCTGGCCGGTTCGGTGAGACACTTTTAAAAACGCTCGCTCGCTTTGCATTTGTTTGGTTTTTATTTGAACATTTTTACGCTTCTTTTCCGTCCAGGACCAGGCCATCGACGTGTACGAGCTGCAGGAAATGCTGAACGGAGTCTTGAGCCGAAGTGAGCGCAGAATCAAACGTAGAATTCATGAAGAGTGTGTTGTTTTGTGCAGTTTTATGCGTCTCAAAACGAAAAAAAAAAAACAGAACAAATCGCATGTTTAAACCAGCTCGAATGAAAAAAACAAAACAAAAAATCCCAAAAAACAAGAGTGACAGAAAAAATGGACATGAAGAGGCGGGGCTTATTGCTATGAAGAGGTGGGGCTTATCACTATGAAGAGGCGGGACTTATCGCTATTAAGAGGTAGGCTTATCGCTATGAAAGGCGGGGCTTATCACTATGAAGAGGCGGGACTTATCGCTATTAAGAGGTAGGCTTATCGCTATGAAAGGCGGGGCTTATCACTATGAAGAGGCGGGACTTATCGCTATTAAGAGGTAGGCTTATCGCTATGAAGAGGCGGGGCTTATCGCTATGAAGAGGCGGGGCTTATCGCTATTAAGAGGTAGGCTTATCGCTATGAAAGGCGGGGCTTATCGCTATGAAGGGGCTTATCGCTATTAAGAGGTAGGCTTATCGCTATGAAGAGGCGGGGCTTATCGCTATGAAGAGGCGAGGCTTATCACTATGAAGAGGCGGGGCTTATCACTATGAAGAGGCGGGGCTTATCGCTATTAAGAGGTAGGCTTATCGCTATGAAAGGCGGGGCTTATCGCTATGAAGAGGCGGGGCTTATCACTATGAAGAGGCGGGGCTTATTGCTATGAAGAGGTGGGGCTTATCACTGTGAAGAGGCGGGGCTTATCGCTATGAAGAGGCGGGGCTTATCGCTATGAAGAGGCGGGGCTTATCGCTATGAAGAGGCGGGGCTTATCGCTATTAAGAGGTAGGCTTATCGCTATGAAAGGCGGGGCTTATCGCTATGAAGAGGCGGGGCTTATCACTATGAAGAGGCGGGGCTTATCGCTATGAAGAGGTGGGGCTTATCACTGTGAAGAGGCGGGGCTTATCGCTATGAAGAGGCGGGGCTTATCGCTATGAAAGGCGGGGCTTATCGCTATGAAGAGGCGGGGCTTATCGCTATGAAGAGGCGGGGCTTATCACTATGAAGAGGCGGGGCTTATCGCTATGAAGAGGTGGGGCTTATCACTGTGAAGAGGCGGGGCTTATCGCTATGAAGAGGCGGGGCTTATCGCTATGAAAGGCGGGGCTTATCGCTATGAAGAGGCGGGCTTATCGCCTATGAAGAGGCAGGGCTTATCACCTATGAAGAGGCGGGCTTATTGCTATGAAGAGGTGGGGCTTATCACTGTGAAGAGGCGGGGCTTATCGCTATGAAGAGGCAGGAGCTTATCGCTATGAAGAGGCGGGGCTTATCGCTATGAAGAGGCGGGGCTTATCGCTATTAAGAGGTAGGCTTATCGCTATGAAAGGCGGGGCTTATCACTATGAAGAGGCGGGGCTTATTGCTATGAAGAGGTGGGGCTTATCACTGTGAAGAGGCGGGGCTTATCGCTATGAAGAGGCGGGGCTTATCGCTATGAAGAGGCGGGGCTTATCGCTATGAAAGGCGGGGCTTATCGCTATGAAGAGGCGGGGCTTATCGCTATGAAGAGGCGGGGCTTATCGGGAAATGCTGAACGGAGTCTTGAGCCGAAGTGAGCGCAGAATCTGAAACTCAAACGTAGAATTCATGAAGAGTGTGTTGTTTTGTGCAGTTTTATGCGTCTCAAAACGGAAAAAAAAACCTGAACAAATCGCATGTTCAAACCAGCTCGAATGAAAAAAACAAATGAATGACAGAAAAAATGACACATAACTTATCTTTTTTTGTTTTTTGTTTTTTGTTTTCAGGAAAGGAGATCAAGTTTGAGCGTCTGAGCCTTCACACGTGTCACAGCATCATTAACCTCATGGACGTATCCTTTAAACCACACATGTTTGACCCGCTTTGTGGTTTTTCTAATTTAATTCTTTTTATCCATGTCTGATAAAAGGAAACTCTCAGCGGCTGGACGTGTTTAATACGAAAAGAAAGCTGTGACCCGTTTATTTACATCAAATCAACCTGTCAGCTCGTTCTCCAAAAGCACAAATCAAGAAAATTGCGCAAAAAAATCAGAAAAATTAAAAGGAGTTTTATGTGTTTTGAGTCCCTAAAACTCATTTTTCATCAAATTAGCTTCAGATTTAAAAGAGGAATTTTCCAAACCAACAAAAATCCAACAAAAGTGATGTTGCTGTGTCTTTACTCCAGAGAGGGTCACACTTTCTTTTCATATTTGTCCTGCAGCTGAGAGATGTGGATAAAAAGGAATAAATTAATTTAAAAATCTAAAAACAGCAACTGGTTTTAAGTCACAATTAGTTAAAAGTTGCAGCGCTGCTTTACATTAGGAATGTTATCAGAACAAGAAAAAGTGAGGAAAATCTTTGGCAAAAGACGTGAAAACAGCGGCTCATCGAGGACAAGGCTTCATGAACTCAGCAAACAGTGAACATGTAAACCCATAGAACTAGAATAAAACCTGAAGATGAATCCAAAATGGCGCCCTGTTCCTCCCTTTGGCCTGAACTCATTGGTTCATGACCCCAAAAAAATGTCTTACTTCTGCATTTACTTCCTGATACGGAGGCGGCCATCTTTGCTTTAGGGCACCACGTGACCACAATCCCCCATGATGCTTTGAGCGACGTGAACGACCAGCAGCTGCAGGTCTTTGTGTTAGCGTTAGCTTGTGTGATTGTAATTGTGTTCTTCATGTTAGACACACGTGAAGCGTCTGAAATGAAATAAAATACAACTTACAGGTGTCTCTAGTGGAGCCTTTTCCACGAGCTTCTGTTTGTATCGTCCGACGCTCGTTCACGTGACTCGCACATGTTTGTGTGACGTCACTTCAGATAAAAACGGTAATTTCTGTGATTTTAGAAACGGTAGAAAAGAACATTTCCTTCTATTTTATTTAAATACAGATAATAATTCAGTCCTCTTTGTGATTATAATGTGACATTTTAGAAAAAGGCTGGTTCCAAGAGGCTGCAGTACCTCACACGGCCACTAATCAATCTGAGGGGACAGACAGAGGGGGCGTGGCTTATCCAGTTCATTTAATACATCCATGGGTAAAACCTACACTTGAAAAAAACCTCAAAGAGGTCTGAGGTATTCTGTTCTGACAAATGAAAAGTCCTTTATTTCTCACACGGGATGAGCCTTTGACACAGACAGAGATGGTTTTGTCACTCTTTTCACTCTTTTATCTTTACTTCGTTCTGTTCGAGAGTGTTTTCCTGAACCCGACGTCCTCAGGTGGACAACACCGGCAAAATGGAGTTCCAGGAGTTCAAGGTTTTCTGGGAGAAGCTGAAGAAGTGGATCGTGAGTGAACAGAGGGCGGAGCTGTGCAGAGGGCGGAGCTGTGCAGAGGGCGGAGCTGTGCAGAGGGCGGGGCTGTGCAGAGGGCGGGGCTGTGCAGAGGGCGGGGCTGTGCAGAGAGCGGGGCTGTGCAGAGGGCGGAGCTGTGCAGAGGGCGGAGCTGTGCAGAGGGCGGAGCTGTGCAGAGGGCGGAGCTGTGCAGAGGGCGGGGCTGTGCAGGCGGGCTGTGCAGAGGCGAGCTGTGCAGAGGAGCTGTGCAGAGGGCGGGGCTGTGCAGAGGGCGGGGCTGTGCAGAGGGCGGAGCTGTGCAGAGGGCGGAGCTGTGCAGAGGGCGGGGCTGTGCAGAGGGCGGGGCTGTGCAGAGGGCGGGGCTGTGCAGAGGGCGGGGCTGTGCAGAGGGCGGAGCTCCCTAATGATTCTAACGCTGTGTTTTTGTGCCTCAGATGCTGTTCCTGTCGTTTGACACCGACCGCTCGGGGAAGATGTCGTCGTACGAGCTGCGCAGCGCCCTCAACGCCGCAGGTACAGGACAGAGAACAGCCTGGGTCATCGTTTATAATAATCATGAATGCGGTGATATTTAAATTACAAAAGGAGCAAGAACACGGCAAACCCTCTGAAAATGTGCACTGAGTCTTAAATTCTGACGTAGTTTGGTGGCTGGTTCCTTTGTGTAGATTTATCGTAGTTTTACATCCGTGAAGCTGCGGTTTGTGAAGACATGTTGAAAAATAAATAATTTTACAATTGACAGAAACGTCTTATGTTATTCCTCTGGGAAAGTGGATAAAGCTCTCAAATTTACACTTTTATAAACTCCTTTTCCATCCTGAAATTTGGTGAAAATGATCTTGAGCAGTGGGACATCAGACGTTATCCAGGATTTTAGCAAAGTATTACAGTCTTTGTGCGGCGCAGCCGCAAACTTTGACCAAGTTTTACACATTTTCAGT
Organism: Rhinogobius similis; assembly: GCA_019453435.1. Taxonomy (NCBI): domain Eukaryota; kingdom Metazoa; phylum Chordata; class Actinopteri; order Gobiiformes; family Gobiidae; genus Rhinogobius; species Rhinogobius similis. The sequence goes on along the minus strand of CM033622.1, from coordinate 7,161,956 downwards.
GAAATATGAGCAGTAGGAGGCGCTGTAGAGCCACGGATTCTGCAGCAGGTATTTCATGAGGACATTGGGGCGTGTAAGCCCCTCCTCTTGTGCTGGGCGGCGGTGGGGTGATGTGGGCGAGGGCCGATCATTGCCGCTTGCAGCTATATTTGTAGTCTCATTTTGATTTTTTTTTCTTGATTGATTGGTTGGTTTTATTTCAAACGTACAAACATAATTCAGAGGTCATGCCACAAATAACGTCACAGAGAGCACAGGACAAATAAATAAATAAATGAATAAAAGAGGCTGTGCACAGGCTGCAGAGCTTTACGTTCACTTGTTCAAAAAGGAGAGGAAAGAAGGATCATTTATCTAATCCCACTCATTTCCTAATTATAACTTAAAGTATTCTGAATATACTGACTCTAAAACCCATAACATAAAAAATGTAACAGTTTAACAGTTTCTTTAATTCAGCAATAATACTCTTTATTTGTTAATATTCTCTAAACTAGAAGCTTTCAGTCCCATATTTCAGCCTTTATTTGGTTAAAAATATGTGTAAAAATCTCAATGTACAATAAAAAATAATGTCTGACTGTCGACTGCTGCAATAATCGTTAGTGTCAGCCCTGGCTTTAACCAAAAAGTGCATAAAATATGAACTTTTAAAATATTAAACCAAATGATAATCACACATAAAAACTGTTTACTTTGGTTTACATAAGTTTTTCCATTTCTCCATCTCAACTTTGGAACAAAGACTGAACAAAAACGAACTGTAGAAAGTATAAAAACATTGGATTTTCCATTTTTCCCGTCAGGCATGAAGCTGAACAACAGACTCCTGGCACTGATCGGCCTCAGATTCGCCGACGACAAATACGACATCGACTTCGACGATTATCTGACCTGCATCGTGCGCCTGGAGAACATGTTCAGTACGTCCCACAATCCACTGCAGCACCACAGTCTGAGCTTTTATCACAGCCGTGTGTTTGGCGAAAGTCCTTAAACGGCTTGGCACCTTCGTATTTGAGTGATTTATTAATATTGCATGCCCCGGTCAGAGCACTAAGGTCTGCAGATGAGCTGCTCCTGGACTGTCCCAGGTCCAGGCTGAAGTCCAGGGCCCACAGAGCCTTTTCAGTCGCCGGCCCCAGGCTGTGGAATGCTCTTCCATGTAATATAAGAGCGGCCAGCTCGATTCTGAGCTTTAAATCGCTTTTATAAACATACCTCTTTGCTCAGGTCAATTTGAATTAAAAGCCAGCGCACTTTTATATATTGTATAAATGCTTGTGTTTTCTAAACATTGTGTCCAGGAATCTTTGTGTTTTTAATATTGTGTTGTTTTATTGTTGTTGTCCAGTACTTTAGGATAATGTCTTATTATTGTATAAGGTGCTTCATAAATAAAGACGACCTTGACCTTGACCTTGACCGTCTGTTCCAGGGTGTTTCCAGGCCATGGACAAACAGAACAGAGGACGAGTGCAGATGAACATGATACAGGTAAAATACAAACAAAAGCACAACAACATAATGGGATTTCACTGGGATTAACCTCAGAATATCACAAATTATGACAAATGTAGATGGTTTAGTGTCAGTAAAAGCCTCAGACACATGTGAGTGACACCAGAGCTGCTTTAAACACATTTATTATTGTATTTTACATCATGTTTGAGGAAATTATGATCAACTCTTTGCATTTTTGATGAAGAACAATCCAGATTTATGGGTTTTACTGGAAAAATACTCACAGAAATGTTGAGCCCACAATTATTTTTCATATCATAATCAATCATATTAGATACGATTCCATAAATTAGATTCTTTTGAAACTAAAATACAATTTTAAGGCTAGAAAATCAAACTAACTGACCTTCAGCTTCATTTTGTCATCATCACACTTTAAAGGGTCTATATGATGTTCTAATTCTGACTTAGTTTGGTGGGAGGGCACCTGTGGTAAATATTTATTATAGTTTTACATTTGTGAAGTTGCAGTTTGTGAAGAAAGTTTGATAAATAGAAATGACAGGAAGTGGAGCCGAGTTCTGTGTCATCAAAAAGTGACGTTCCATCGAAAATAGAGACAATTTACAGACACTGACACATTTTTCTGACAGTTTAAACCAACATTCAACAAAATAAAGGTGTCATCAGGTATAATTATTTGTCAAATCCTCACTATTGTGTAATTTAAATGGACTTTCACGCTGATTCCAAGTGTTTTGCAAAAGAAAATACAAGCAAACCTTATTTTCCTTGTAATGACGTTGAAAAAACTGAATAAAAGTGCTATTTTTTAAACTTTAACACATTCTGGAATTCACATTTACTCACGTTCACTTGGTGCAAACATGTCTTTTACGTTCTTTTTTCCATTTCCTGCAGTTCCTGATGTTGTCCATGAACGTTTAAGCTGCAGCCGACGAGCCGAAAGAAGAACAAACTTTAACAGGAGGAAAATTACAGCCACGTGGTGCAAAAAAAAAGAGCCTTCATTACAAGATTTTACATTTATTTTGCGTTTTTGCAGCATAGCATAAGTGTTTAAGTGTGGAAAGGGTTAAATTGTTTTCCAAAATGATGTTTTTTGTGATAAAGCTTTTGTGTCTGTTCTTAAAAATGGAAATAAATTCAAATTGAACTGTGTCTTGTGTGGAAATGTCGATTCTCCAAGTGGCATAACAACAGTTATTGTATTTATCAGAGTTTTACTTAGATTTAGATTTATTAAAGATTGATTTGGCTGGAAAAAACATACACGGCAAACCTGAAATGTGTTAAATACAGCATCAGACAATAAGATAAAACATTCACATAAAAGTCAGCATTATAAACGGGTTTAATACAAAAACTAACAATAAAATACATGTATAAAATAGTAAATAGAAGAGACAGAGAATGAAACAGCCAAAGATATGAATATATATAAATAAAAAAAGGTATAAAACATATTCCATGTTTTCTTTTTTGTTTGTTTTCCTCTTGAGCTTTTTGTCATAGAGAGAATTCCTTAATTTGTGTGTTTAATGTTGAAGAAAGTTTAACTAAAGTCAAAAGTCTCAGAAATTAAACACTTATCGATAATAAAACTAGAATCAAAACATGATATTAGTTTAAACACGTAAAAAACAAACAAACATGTACATAGTGAACAAGACATTTTAGAATAATCAAAGCTATTATAAGATCACACAAATATGTAAAACTACTTTTGTTTTGTGTTCAAAATCACAGTTTGTGTCTAAAAAAGTTGTGGTTTTTTTATTGTGGTATCGATATTAACATCAAGTGTCAAGCCTTTTCCTAGTATTAAAATCAAGTTTGACAGAAGTAACAACTAAACTGTCTGATTAACACAAGGCTTTGACTTTTATTATTTGACTGGTTATGTCACAAATTAACCTTCAAAAATATTCTACAAGACATAAAATATCTATCGTGAAAAGTAAAAGTGAACTACTTAACATGACAAGAATTAACTATTTCACGTTTTCACCTTATTGAATCTTATTGAAAGAATTAAAGCTCTGCATTCAAAACAATAAGAAAATAATCCTTGTAGTGGTCCACTATTAAAACTTTATAACCTTACTTCATAAAAACAACTCAATGTTATATAGATTTTGAATTTATTTTACTTTAATTTAATTTAATCAAATTTTTGTGCAATTGATTAAAAAAAACAACAACAAACAAACAAACAAAAAAAGTGTAGACTACATGTAATTGCCTGAATGTCCAGCAGAGGGCAGTAAAACAAATAACGTCAGCTTCTGTAGTGGACTGTACCAATAATGTAAACAAGGGGGATTTAACGTGTTTCTTTCTGTTAATTGGCCTAAATATATTAAACATAACAACTTAAGAACATTTGAATGGGTAAATATTTGTGACTGTTGTTTATAAATCGAACGTAGATATAATATTTTTGGTCAAAAGGTTGAGCTTTATAAATTAAACCCCCCTCTTTGGTAGAAGTGGTTCCTTCCGTAAATGGCAGCGGCCTGAGCTCACACACGCTTCACGCCGCGTGTCTAAACAAACACCAAAAACACCACAATTTATGGACTTTAAAGAGAATAAACGCTCAAATCTGTGCCGTGGTTCAATATTCTAAACTCTGTAAAGTACAAAAGCCAGAAACTACTGTCAATAACGTCGGAACAAGATGGTAAGTGTGGTTTATTTTGAACGATGCTAACTTGAGCTAAAGGCTAACGAGTGCTTTTAAATGCAGTTATTAAAAGAAATCACCATTTTACAGCTGTGTCAGTCAATTTAAGTTAAGATAGAGACTTGATTTGCTCGTTTAAGATATTGAGCTGCTGTTTATTGTGAATTTCTCTTAAATTAATTTCAGAGTTGTCTGCATTTGCATGTGACAGTGAAGAGGCTGGTTTAACATTTCACTTTAATTAATGGTTTAACGTTAAAACATCACAAATATAAACTTTTAATGTATTGAAGTGATGAAATATTGTAGTTTTATCTGATATCGACATACTCACCAACCTTTATATACATTTATTGAAGCCCCTGTCTTGTAGAATATACTTTAAAAGGTCAGATCAAGTCTATTTAACTTCAGTAACAGTTAAAAATATAAACACTATAATAATAATAATGGTTAGGGCTGCATAATATTTTTGCATTGTTGTCTAACACAATAATATATTTTGTAAAAAATAATGAACAACTTTACATAAAAAAAAAAAAAAAAAAACGTTAAACATAGATAGAAATCATAATTTTCTTTATTTAGTCATGTTTTGGTCTTGTATTAGTCTCTGTGAAGTAGTTTTTACCCATGTTTGGTTAGTAAGTTAAGGCTTGTATATTTGAAATTAACTTAACTTGTTGTGGAAAAAAGTATATAGATGTATGCTGGGGACTAGGGCTGAAACTAACGATTATTTTGTCAATTGTTTAGTCTGTCTATTATTTTGATTAATCTATGAATTGTTTTGATTGTGAAAGGCCAGTGAATTTTTACCAAATTTGACCAAGACAAAGATAAAGAGATGCTATTGGAGAATGTCTTCATTATTTGTATTATTAAAAAATAAATCTGTAATAATTAAAAACATACATTTTACAGTTTTTTACGTCATTTTATAATTGTCTCAGTCCTGAAGCGTCTTCTCAGATCACATGGAGTCTATGTATAGGAGAGAAAACTGAATTAGTTGACGATTATTTCAATAATCGATTAGTTGCGATTAATTGATTAATTTGTTTCAACCCTCCTGGTGACATCACAGCTTTCCAAATTTTATCAGTGAGCGGCAAAAACACATGAGAGTCAATGGTGAGTGATGACATTTTCTCCTGTAAAAGCTCAAAACAAGCTGCTACATTCTGATAATAAACATAAAAGTCTACTACTCTGCTGAATAGTAGTTTGTATTTTTGTATTTTGTTTGTTATTTTATAAGAAAATAAAGTAAACGGTTGTTTAAAACCAGATAAAACACGTCACATGCAGCTCACGTTTATCCCCGACACAGACTTCATGAACTTCCTCTCCTTAAATCACATGTTTCTGAGTCCAAGTGTTGAGCAAATTAATTATTTTGCAGCAGTTGAAGTGTCCTTTATCTCCAGATACCATTAGCAAACAAGCTAGCTAAGCTCTGCAGTGTCTCCGCAACAATGAAAAACTACTTTCACTTTAGATGTTACCGTATAAAATTAGTTTGGGCAAAACAAATGCTCCACAGACAGAAAATTGTCCAAAGAAATCAAAGAGACATATCAGTTTGTGTCGCCTGTAACTGTCGCTCAACATTCCGCTCAAGTCCGAATGTTGAGGAGCATTTCTGGAATAAAAGAATGTCTCTGCAAACCTCTGTTGAAATAATTGTTAGTAGTTCTTCTGTGTACACTTTTGTACATTTTTACTTTTAAGTGTAGATTACAGTTTTAATTATGCTCTTGTGTTTTCTCCTCCAGCCTCATCGAAAGAAGAAGTCGTTCATTGAGAAGAAGAAGGCGGTGACGTTCCACTTGGTCCATCGCAGTCAGCGAGATCCTCTCGCTGCTGATGAGACGGCTCCCCAACATGTGCTGCTGCCCGCCGCCAACAAGGTCAAACACTACAGAGACTTCAGTGCATTTGAGATACATTTTACTATAAACGACTTACGCACTTATCAAATATCTATCTAATAAAATTAATGTTGTCAAAATAATTTAAATTCAGGCACTAATTGATACTAAAACTAGTTTTGAAATTAGACACTGGAGCTGAACATTAATTGAAAACAAATCGAAATCACAACTTGAACGGACACAATTAAATCACAAAGGCTGCAATTTTTGTGCAATAATTTCCTCCAAACAATCTAATAACCTCTTTAATTCTGCATAAAAATTGCTAACCCTGTAGTGTAGATTTGTTAAAACATAAACTGTGACGAAAACCAAACCAAAACTAACAAAAACTATACCAAAACTGATAAAAATGTGACTATAACGCAACAAAAACTGCTGAATGCTGCTAAAAGTGACAAAAACAATACTAAAAGTGACAAAAATTTTACGAGTAGTGACAAAAATTTGTTTAAAATGATACAAAAATTGACAAAAACAGACTAAAAGTGACTAAAAGTGACAAAGGCTATACTTAAACTGGCAAACTTGAGTTAAAGTGACAAAAACTATACTGCTGAACTGAGGAAAACATTCCGAAACGCATGAGTCTTTTATTAGTTTGTCAGGTCATAGTTCTCCTGGTTGTTTTTAAAATGTGAACTTTGAACTAGGTCTGGGTGATACTGTGATAAAAATCAAATGTTGAGCTGGTCCCTGTGACAATCTGCTGTTTTTGTGAAATGGTGGTATTGTGATTGACTGTTTGTCTCTTTAATGCAGCTGTCTGTTCAAACACACTTTTTCTCCTGTTGTTTAGCCTCTGAAGCCTCTGAGCAGATGACTTTATTTACCTCTTAAAGGCCAGGGCTGCACAATTCAACCAAATCCACACAGAATCGCAATTTTAATGGATGTAATTGGCAAATCACAAAGACTAATTTCTTCCACAAACAAAAAAATGTGCTTTGATTTGAATAAAAACTGCTCACACTGTAGTTTGGATTTGTACAAACGTGTTCTGAAACAAGTCACAAAGCGCGATAAAAATGCGTTCAAAAGCGACAAAAACACACTCAATGCACCAAACAACGACAAAAACACAACTAAAAGTGACAAAGACGCGTTGAAATATGACAAACACGACTGAACGTTATGAAAACGCGACTAAAAGCGATAAAAATGTGTTCACAAGCGACAAAAACGCACCTAAGAACAACAAATGTGACACAATGCACCAAAGACGCGACTAAAAACAACAAAGATACGTTTAAATATGACAAACACGACTGAATGTGACAAAAACGCAACTAAAAGTGACAAAAATGTGCCTCCAAACGTGACTCAATGCACCAAAAATAGACTAAAAACAACAAAGACGCGACTACAAGTGGCAAAGTTGCGTTTACATGTGACAAACACGACTGAACGTGACAAAAACACAACTAAAAGTGACAAAAATGTGACTAAAAACAACAAAAACACGACTAGAAGTGACAAAAATGTGACTAAAAACAACAAAAACACGACTAGAAGTGACAAAGACATATTTAAATATGACAAACACGACTGAACGTGACAAAAACACAACTAAAAGTGACAAAAATGTGACTAAAAACGACAAAAACAGGACTAAAAGTGACAAAGTCGCGTTTAAATATGACAAACACAACTGAACGTGACAAAAACACAACTAAAAGCGACAAAAATGCACCTACAAGAGTGACTAAAAACAACAAAGACCTGACTACAAGTGGCAAAGATGTGTTTAAATATGAAAAACGCGACTGATCGTGACTAAAATGCAACTTAAAGCGACAAAAATGTGACTAAAAACGACAAAAACACGACTAAAAATGACAAAGACGCGTTTAAATATGACAAACACGACTGAATGTGACAAAAACGCAACTAAAAGTGACAAAAATGTGCCTCCAAACGTGACTCAATGCACCAAAAATAGACTTAAACACAACAAAGACGCGACTAAAAATGACAAAGATGCGTTTACATGTGACAAACACGACTGAACGTGACAAAAACACAACTAAAAGCGGCAAAAATGTGACTAAAAACGACAAAAACACAACTAAAAGTGACAAAAATGTGACTAGAAACGACAAAAACGCAACTAAAAGTGACAACAATGTGACTAGAAACGACAAAAACACGACTAAAAGTGACAAAGACGCGTTGAAATATGAAATACACAACTGAACGTGACAAAAACATGACTAAAAGCAACAAAATCGTACGTGAATTCGAACTGAATCCTATTATTAAAACATAAATCGCAAATGTAATCGCAGTCACAATTAGATACTGCATTATTCCTAATCGTGCAGCTCTATTAAAGTCAATAGTAAAATACAAAGTGACCAAGAATCGGGATAAATTAGACAATTTTCCCAAATCTTTCAGCTGTAGAAGACGCTCAATTAAACAAGCATCGACACTAAAGAAAACCCACACAAATGAGACGATATTTGACATTTTGAACAGTTTTAGAACGATCTTGAGCTTCATCAGAGCTAAAAAATGAACATTATCCCTGATTTATTGCCTGTTTTCGTTAAATCTGGCATGCTCCTCCCTCAGCCGGAGGTGGAGAAGCGGCGCGAGGAGCAGAGGAACTTCGGCGTGTTCTTCGACGACGACTACGATTACCTGCAGCACCTGAAGGAGGCGTCGGGAGCGTCCGAACTCGTGCCCGGAGTCAACCCCAGGACGGAGAGACGGGTCCAGATCAGAGACGAGGAGGAAGAAGAGGACGGGGACGAGGACGAGGACGGGCCTGGAAACACCGTGAGTCGATCAAACGCACCGCAGCTTTAAGGCGTCGTCTGTTTGTTCCTCTTGTTAAGGAGAAGTTTTTAAAATTTTTTGGTCAGTTTTCTCTCTCAACAGACAAACTTTCATGTAGAAACAACAAACGTGTCCAATCTGCTCCGAAATATGTTTTATTATTTCGTTTACAGTGATCCCTCGTTTATCGCGGGAGTTGTGTTCCAAAAATAACACGCGAAAAGTGAAATCCGTGAAGTAGTCACAGCTTTATTTTTTATTATTTTACAATGCAATACTGAACTATGGAATGAAACCAAAAATCAAAACCTGTTTTAAAGCCCAAAATGTGTTTAAAACAATAATTTGAATATAGTAATACAAGGTTGTAAACATTGTCACTGGTGTATTTCACAGTCTGTGCCTCTTGGTCCTGACTCCGCCCCCTGTAGCCTCTGTTTCTACTGAAGGCGCAGTCTCGGAGTCTTTCTCCGACAGAAGAACATTGTTATGGTAGTTGTTGGCGCTCTTTCTTTTTCTGAGCAAGAAGATTTTTATAAACGGATATGCCTCCTTCGATTATATTTGAGAACTGCAATGAACGACTCATCAAAGGGTCCCGTTCTTGTGCGTGCGCCGAAGTTCAGTAGATGCACTGTAAAAAAAATCCGTGAAGCAGAGAAGCCGTGAAAGATGAAACGCGATACAGCGAGGGATCACTGTAATCCACTTCATCCATATCTTTCTTTCTTTCTTTCTTTCTTTCTTTCTTTCTTTCTTTCTTTCTTTCTTTCTTTCTTTCTTTCTTTCTTTCTTTCTTTCTTTCTTTCTTTCTTTCTTTCTTTCTTTCTTTCTTTCTTTCTTTCTTTCTTTCTCCCTCTCTCTCTCTCTCTCCCTCTCTCCCTCTCTCTCCCTCTCCCTCCCTCCCCCCTCTTTCTTTCTTTCTCTCCCTCCCTCCCTCCCCCCCTCTTTCTTTCTTTCTTTCTTCCTTTCTTTCTTTCTTTCTTTCTTTCTTTCTTTCTTTCTTTCTTTCTTTCTTTCTTTCTTTCTTTCTTTATTTATTTATTTCTTTGGCAGGGACAATGCAATCATACATGGTTACAGATTAAAGCTTGTACAGAGTTTATAGCAAGTGCTAATGTTCAACTCCCGTCCCTGGTTGGACTTTTCTACACTTTCTACAATCAATAACAAACACATTAAAACACATTTCTAATAAATCAGAATCAGAATCAGAAAACCGTTTATTTCCATTGTCAGTGAAATTCACAAACACAGGAACTGAGGTGCAACATAAAACAATGAATAAAATATAAAAATATATAAAAGAGGCATGCATAAAATTAAGAATAAAATAGACTAAGACTATATACAGAATGTACAGTTGGCAGATAGTGCCATGTGCAAATGGTAGTGCAAATAGATTGTTCTTAAATAGTATTATTGTTAAAGTGACAGGTGTTACAGAGTGTTCATGATAAATAGATCAGTGCACGTTTTAGACTCGTTCTTTCACTCGTACACTTTCATACCATTTACAGCTGGGAACAGTTTGGGTTTTCCTTCAACCAACCCTTAAAGGGCCTCTGACAGGTTTAAAGGGCCTATGACAGGTTTAAAGGGCCTATGACAGGTTTAAAGGGCCTATGACAGGTTTAAAGGGCCTATGACAGGTTGAAATACACATTTAACTAAAATGCAGTTAAGATAAATATATTCAAATTTCTACTAAAATCTTTACAAATTTAACCCCAGTTTAGCTGTTTTTTACTCCTGGTTGTAAAGTATGACATCACGCTATGAAATTACCATAGCAACCACACTGTACACTGGGCCAAAACTCATCTAATGTCACAGATTTTGTTCATTTGACAAAGAGAAACACATGTGAACATCTTTATTTTGTTGAATCAATGTTTAAACGGTCAAAAAAGTAGTTTATTTTGTGTAAATGGTGTATAAAGTTTGTCTCCTCAGTGTGATGTCATCTATTTATTTATTTCCTGTAATTTTCAACATATTTTTCAACTTTTCTCCACAAATAGCGACTTGATTGGTGTAAAACTATAATTTATATTTACACAAAGTATTAATACACTGAATAAAGTCAAAATTAGAAAATCATAAAAACCCGACATATGCACTTTAAGTCTAGAGGTTTTTACATCACAAATGCACTTGACTTCAGTGGGTCATGAGGTCCACAGTTTGCAGCTTTTGTAGGAAAAGGTTGATCGACCAAATGACGTCCTGCTCTGAGGGGTTTGACCGTTTTGGTTTGCGGTGCCTGTTGTCACTCTGCTGTGGTTTAGTGTCTGTATAAACACACCGACTGGTTCAGGGGCCACGTTATGAATACATTTGAAACATCATTTTACAAAACATACATTGATGAAGTTTTCTATCCATAATTTTGATGTGTTTTGTGGCTGAAGGAGCTGCCGGGGCCCGTGCTGTTTCTCTGGGACGTTGTAACTTCAAAGGCCGTTTTCTTAAATTCTATATTTAGTTTGGTGGTAAGGCACTTGTGGAAAGTATTTAGCAAAGTTTTACATTTTTGAAGTCGCAGTTCCACAAGAAATTTTGAAAAATAAAAGTTTTAAATGACGGGGACGTAGTGCAGAGTTCTAAAATGGAATCCCTCCGTGATGTCATCAAAAAGAGACGCACAGTTGAAAAATAAACAGACAGTTAACGCTCAACTGACATCTTTCTGACAGTTTAAACAGTCATTCAACAAAATAAAGGTGTATTGAGGTTTTATTATTTGTCAAATCATAACTATTGTGTCATTTATGTGGATGTTGGCCCTTGTTTACAGTCTGGTTGCTATGGTAACATGCTGTGGTGTCTCATTTGTGCTCATGTCCAACCAGGAAGTGACATTATAAACTTTACAAAACTGTCAAACTGGAGACAAACAGTAAAAATGCTTTGTAAAATCTTAAATATAATCATCTTCACTACGTTTTAGTGAATTGTGACGTCTGACCTGTAAAATAGACTTTTCTCCCTCGAGACACAAAGATCAGCCTTAAAGTAGATCCACACAAACTGTACAATCTGGACTCAACAGGATTTAGACAGAACGGACACAAGGATTTGTTGATATCTGATTCTAAATTCTCAAAAAAATTGGGTAAAATTTGAATTTTTACACCAAGTTTCAGTAAAATGTAGTTTTAGTTCAGCACATGAGACACATTCACAATCAGACTCCAGATTTACCTCAGTATCAATGTGGAAACTCTTTAACATCAAATTATGCACATAAATACATGAATAATAATCAGAATCAGGGTTTATTGTCATTGTCAGTGTCAAAATTCACAAACACAGGAACTTGCTTCAGTGTAAAGTGCAACATAAAACAATGAATAAAATATAATAAAATATATAAAAGAGGCATGCATAAGATTAAGAATAAAATAAAATAGATTTGGACACAGAAATGTACAGTTGGACAGACAGTAGTGCAAAGTGTCAAATGGATATGTTCTTTAGAATATTATTGTTATAAAGTGTTATTAAGGTTATTATACACAATTAAAAAGTAACAATTAATTTTTCAAAAGTAACGGTGCATCAGAGTTTGTGTCAAATCTCCTCCTGCCACAGGGGCCTTAAAGCGCCTCTGACAGGTTGAGCTACTCATTTCACTAAAATGTAGTTTAGATAAATATATTTCACATTTTGCCAAGATACTTTACAAATTTTATCCTGGTTTAGCAATTTTTTTAGGTTTTTAATTTCACTTCCTGGTTGTAAAGGAAGGAAATTACCATAGCAACATCCTTTAAACTGGGCCAAAACTCCTCTAATGTCGCAGATTTAAAACATTTTTACACATAAAAATAGACGTGAACACCTTTTTTTGTTGAATTAATGTATAAAGGGTAAAAAAAAGTAGTTTATTTTGTGTAAATTATTCATAACCTTTGTCTCCTCAGCGTGATGTCATCAGTTTGTTTACTTCCTGTAACTTTCGACAGATTTTTCAATTTTTCTCCACAAACGGCGACTTGGTTGGTGGAAAACTATCATTTTAATTTATAACAAATATTAATACAACACACAAAGACAAAATTAGAAAATCATGAAAACATAGTCATAGGCCCTTTAAGCCTTGTGTCTTTTCAGCGGGTGCGCGTGGTTGCCCCTGGTGGCCGGGGCATGTAACTGTTCAATCCCACAGAAGTCAGTGGATGATGACATTAAACTTAAATGAACTGCAAATGGAGAGTCAGGAGCGTCTCATAGCACTTTTATGTTCCATTTTTCACATTCATATGTTCCAAATATGTGACATGCTGACAATTTTCACATTTTGTATAAAAAACTACACGATGAAAAACTTTACATTTATGTGAGTAAATGACAGAATAAGTTTCAAATCAATATCTAGATTTAAGAAAACCTGTATCTGTAACTCGAGGATTTGAAAAGAAAAGTGATGTAGATGTCATTTCTAGTGGGTTACGTCAATCTGTAAAAATGTAAAAATATTAAAAATGTTTATTATTTTCCTTTCAGACCAGCATCAACCTGCCGTCCTCAGTGTTCGCCTCAGAGTTTGAGGAGGAGGTCGGTTTACTCAACAAGGCCGCTCCGATCTCAGGTAAAACACGTGGACAGGAATCAATCAAACCGCTCAGTGCAGACGCTGTTTGGGACAAATATCTAATCACAACTTTTCTGACCAGGTTTGGAGTTGCTGTTAGGCTTGTGATTCATGTTTTTGCTTTAGACACATTTTTAAGGGGAAATTAACAATATTTGAAAAAAATATCCAAACGTTGACTCATATTTAGTTTGGGATCGACTCCACAAACTTGTCGTATTAACCTCATGCTTAAAGGGCCTCTGACAGGTTAGACCACTCATGTAACTAAAACACAGGTAAGATAAATAGATTTAAAGTTTTGCTAAAAATAATTATACATTTAATCATTTTAAGCAATTTTTTTTGTTTTGTAATATCACTTCCTGGTTGTAAATGATGACATCACACTGGGAAATTACTTTGAACACTGGGCTGAAGCTCGGCTAATGTCAGAGATTTTTTTGTCCGACAAATCAAAATATTCGTGAACACCTTTATTTTGTTGAATTCTTGTTTTAAAGGTAAAATAAGTTGTTTATTTTGGGTAAATTATGCAAAAGCTTTGGATGGAATGAGTCTCCCCAGTGTGATGTCATCAGTTTTTTACTTCCTGTAATTTTAAGTACATTTTTAAACTTTTCTCCACAAACCATGGCATGACTGGTGTAAAACAATATTTTTTATGTACAATACGTATTAAGACACCAAATAAAATCAAAATTATAAAATCGTTCAAACCTGTCATACGCACTTTAAAGTCATCTCAACTGACAACAATAACAAAAAAAGAATTTAACTTTTGTGTATTTGTACAAACAGAGAAGACGTCACTTAAAGAGACAAAAAACATTCTAAGACATGTGATTCTTTTATAGTCTCAGTCCATATTTAGGTCTTTTGTCAAGAACTTTGAACAGAATTATTAAAGAACAAATATTATGCAAAAGTTTTCACCCTGTTCTAACATTGTTCTTTCGTCAAAAACACACCGGGAGTCGCATTTAGCTTCATTCACTTTTGAGTTCAGTTTGATGAAACTCTTCTCCCTCCGATCGTCGAAAGCACTTCTTTCTGAATTCCTTCCATGTGTGACGTTTTTCTGAGTATTTCTGCCTCTAAACACGATCATATCAACTGCGTCACTGCTAGCACAACTGCTAACATTCTATAGCATTGTGTTTGTACAAATTTGTGTAATTACCTGTGCAGCCAGTAGATGGAGCTACAGATGAGTTAATATGGCGTCTCCCAGGGCTGTGATAAAGTTGCATTTTTCTTTGTAAAAACATTTTATTTTTAGATCTAAAACATGAGACGTCAAGGTAAAGACACTCACGAGCAGGTTTAAAGGACAATAACAACACAAATTAAGCATAATATTTGACTTTTAAAACAAAAATCTAATCACAATCACAAAAAATGTCAGAAAAATTGCAATCAGATATTTTTCCCAAATCGTGCAGCTGCAATGAACAACAGTTTGACTCGTCGACTACTAAAATAATTGTCAGTTGCAGCAATTTCTGAATTTAACTTTTCGACATGATAACTCTTCTTTTACCAGTTCAGTTTAAGTGACGTGCCTTGTTTCCCTCAGGTCCTCGTCTGGACATGGATCCCGACATCGTGGCCGCTCTCGACGAAGACTTTGACTTCGACGACCCAGAAAACGTTTTAGACGACGACTTTATCCTGAAAGCGAACAGCTCCGACCGAGGAGTCTGCGCCGGGTGAGTGTTTACGTCTGCAGCGTTTACACCAGACACAGAGCTGCGGAAATAAAACTGTAGCCACGCCCCCAGAGCCTCAGAAGGATAAAGTATGATCAAAATAAAACGACAAACATGGAACGACTGTATAAGCCAAACATAAATGAAGTGACGCTGACAATTGTGTTTCTGACGTAGCGCTGACGATGAAGACGACGATGACGAGTGGGAGGACGAGGAGGACACGGAGGACGAGGACGGCTTCGGCTCGGACGGGGGTTTGTCGGACGGCGCTCCGGAGTTCATGTTCGAGGACGAGGAGACGAGGACGCGCTTCACAGAGTACTCCATGACGTCGTCCGTGATGAGGAGGAACGAGCAGCTCACTCTGCTCGACGACCGCTTCGAGAAGGTACGACTTAATGAAATGAAAAAGACGCCTTAATGAAAGCACGCGGCTGCTACACGAGTGAGGAGAGAGCGCAGGAGGAGAAAGAGCAGGAGGAGAGAGAGAGAGAAGAAAGGAGAGAGCTCATGTGGTCCAGCGTCAGTGGAGGAACAGGCCCGTCTGGTACAGGACACGTCCCGTTGGTGCAGGTAGAACACTAAACACTTGTCAGGCGCTTATTCTGTCTATAAACCTCTGCAGGAAGTCAGTTTATGTAACTCCAGTTCTACACGTGCACGGCCGGTCGGGTCGAATCATGCAGCAAATGACTCCGAGTCGGTTCAGACAGTACCAGCGTGGGTTCAGGCGGGTCTGATCTAGACTCTACCCGAGGACGCTCCTGGAGAAATACATAAATGAGCCGCGTCGCTGTATAAGCCGCAGGGTTTAAATCATGAGACAAAAGTAGCGGCTTATAGTCTGCATTTTACGGTAGTTAGTTTATTTTTCTTTGGTCCATAGAAATACAAACACTAAACAAAAAAGCAAGAACATAAGAATAAAGAAAGAAAACATTTTAATGACTGAAAGGGTTTAGGCTGAAGTTTAACACTTATTTTAATATCTTAAAGTATGAGGTTCCAGACAGCGACAGATGAACATGACAGAGCTCTACACACACAGACACATTTAACACTTTTACATGTCTAATATAAACAGACACAAACAGTCACTGAGCTGCACAAACACTCACACAATCATTCTTTCCATTTCTTGATACGTTTTTATTACATTGGATACATTTTTTTTTTTAAGTGTAAATAGTTTGAGTCTTTTTAATGTTTCCTCCAAATCGTTCCATAAATTAACTCTTACAGAAATACAACTATCTTTACGGTAGTCCTTACATTCCCTCATCCCGAGTGCAGAGGAGCGGGGGCCTTTTTGAGTCTGTGCTCACATCTGAACATCGTTTTAGGGCCGCAATAATTAATCAACTAATCGTGACTAATTGACTGTAACAGTTAATAATCGTAATCTTTATGTGGACAATACAGACTCTAAAACACATGTCAAAAGAAACATTACATCAAAATGCAAAAAAAATAACTTTATAAATATTCTCTGAAGCCTTCAGCCCCAGAGTTCTACATTTCTTTGGCCGATAATGTGTTTTAAAAGCACTAAATACACAATAGAAATAATCATTTGACCAGTCGACTATTAAAATGATCTTCAGTGACTGCCCTGTATCATTTATAATAAAAATTCTGCAAAAGTAGCTGATTTAAAATTAAAACTGACTGTATGTTGTAAAGTTATTTCACGTTTTACAGTGATTTCACTCCCTTTAAAGACACATTTCTAACAGGTGCAGCCTCTGTGTTTTCACGCTCTGCTCGGGTTAAAGCGCCTCTGACAGACACTGGACTCACTTCACTAAAACACATTTACGATCATTATATTTAAGAGTTTACTCAAAAAATGTACAATTTAATCCCAGTTTGGCAATTTTCTGGATCTGAAATGTTCCTTCCTGGTGTAAATGATGACATTCTTCAACTGTCACCATAGCAACCATGTTTTACACTCTGTCAAAAATACATGACTACAACTTTATTTCGCTGAATTATGAAAACTGTGTTTCTTGTGTGTAAATTGTCCCACATTTTTGAACAGTTGTCCCAGTGTGAGGTCAGTGTGTTTTGAAACTGCTCCGTTTTCCTGTAATTTTCAACATATTTTTCAACTTTTCTTCACAAACTGTAAAACAATAATAATAATAACAATAATACAACAGGTGTTAGTCCAACAAATAAAGTCCAAACTAGAAAGTCATAAAAACTTGTCAGAAGCACTTTAAGGTTTAGCTTTAACTGAGTAAAAAATGCTTAAAGGTCCCATATCATGCAAAATGGACTTTTCAGAGGTTTTAATCTTCCTCCAGTGCTATTTGGGCCTCGTATGTTGTGCCCAAAGTGGTTTTTTGATTGATTCCCTCATGTTTTCACTAGAGAACTGTCTTTTCCGTCCCCCTCGGCTGAGCAGCAGACGGACGTGTTTAAGCCACGCCTCCAGGAAGCGCGCAGCCGCAGAATAAAAACAGCTAATGCTAATGCTACACAGTAATTACACGATGGATACGACAGATAGAAGAGTTAGCTTGTTATTTACCAAACGGCACGTCCGTCGTTGAGGCCCTGGAGCACGTCAAACTCCAGGTCAGATCCAGGACGTAGGACTCAGCACGACGCACCGTCAGGACCAGAAAAGGTTTATTCAGTGTTTGTGTATCGCTGTTTACCGGAGCACACGGCGCATGCACCATCTCCGCTCTAGGCTTCGTCACGAGTTAGGTTGGGTAGGGGGTTGGGCGGGGGAGGCGCGCGGGTTGGGTGGGGAGGCAGCCTGCTCTCTGTTCGGGGGGGTCAGATCTCAGAGTGAGCCGTTTGCTTTTGCAAGGAGGGGGGCCAGTCCAAGAAATGGGTGTTTTTTGTAAACTGTTATGTTATGGATATTACACAACGCAAACATTTATCAACAAAGCCCTTAGAATAGACTGTGTAAAGGGGAAAAGAGCAGAATATGGGACCTTTCACCTAATATTTCTTTCTCTGCTTGCCTTTATATTTATTTATATTTATTTATGAACACTTTACTTTCCACTCTTGTGTTGTATCTCAGATGTAATTGTCGTACGTCTATCTGATCGTGTGTCCTGTACTTTAGATTATCGTCATGTTTTACTGTCATCGTTCACATTCTGACTCCTGTTTATGTGGTTTTCAGTTCTACGAGCAGTTTGACGACGACGAGATCGGAGCGCTGGACAACGCCGAGCTGGAGGGACACATCGAGCCGGACAGCGCTCGACTCCAGGAAGTGATCCAGGATTATTACAGACAGAAGGAGCGAGAGTGAGTGAACAACAAGGTCCTCCAGGTCACACACGGTCACTTCATTCTCATCCACATCCACTGCAGACGTCCAGGAACTTAAATGGATTATGTAACGTCATTCAGTTCATTTTTGTAGAGTTTTGCACAGGTAAAAGGCAGATTAAAATAACAACGTTCAAGAGAATTTAACAAATGGATAAATGTCCCAGAGCGCCCCCTGTCTGCAGAGCCTCCTTCAGCAAGAAAAACTACAAAAAACCCTGTGGGAAAAGGATAAATCTGAGGAACAGTTCATCTAGTGTAGAAAGAGTTCCTCCAGGCAGATAAGGAACAGTTCATCTAGTGCAGAGAGAGTTCCTCCAGGCAGATAAGGAACAGTTCATCTAGTGCAGAGAGAGTTCCTCCAGGCAGATAAGGAACAGTTCATCTAGTGCAGAGAGAGTTGATTGTTTGTCGAGGAAAGAAAGGCATTTTAATTCTTTTGGTTCTGTCTTTGGTTCTTTCTTTCATAATAACTTCAGTGTCAGTGTCTGTACACGAGTGTTTAACCCTGATGCCGTGTCGTGCAGGTCCCTGAGGCCCGAGGACCTGGGCCCGAAGGCACTTCCTGTTCTGGAGGAAGTGGAGAGTTCAGAGGAGGAGGAGCTTCAGACGCTGGTGGTGGAGGCGCCGCAGGAGAAGTGGGACTGTGAGACCATCATCAGTGAGTCCTGTTCACCCGCGACCACAAGGGGGCGGAGCAGGGGCGTGACGACCACAAGGGGGCGGAGCAGGGGCGCGTCATGACGACCACAAGGGGGCGGAGCAGGAGCGTGACGACCACGAGGGGGCTGAGCAGGGGCACGTCATGACGACCACGAGGGGGCGGAGCAGGGGCACGGCTCATATTATACTGATGTTAGCTTCAAGACAAAAACTCATGTAATGTTTTTGTCTCGGAGGATTTTAAATCTGAACGACTTCAATCTTCTCCACAGTGTGAGCTTCAGACTCTGGTTTGGATTTGGTCGCTCTCGATGTTTCGACTCTAACCGTGTCGTTTGGTTTCAGGCACATATTCCAACATTTACAACAGGCCCAAAGTCATCGAGGAGCCACAGAAGGTGAGTCCGACCTGTCACTCACAATGTTCTGTTTGAGCCGAGACGGAAGATTCTGAAGGAAGTTTGTCATTTTTATGGGAGAAAAGGTGTTAGAGCCCACTGTGTGAGAAGAAACTCATTTTAGTCATCGCTGGTGTTTGTAACATTCACTCTTTCTCCACAAACCTGATGTGTAACTTTCTGGTGGAGGATCTGCCTCTGAAGCTCCTCCCACTTTGCCCTTCTCTCTGAGCTGCTCCTGAAGCTCCTCCCACTTCGCCCTTCTCTCTGAGCTGCTCCTGAAGCTCCTCCCACTTCGCCCTTCTCTCTGAGCTGCTCCTGAAGCTCCTCCCACTTTGCCCTTCTCTCTGAGCTGCTCCTGAAGCGTCACATCCTCGTGTTCTGTCCATTTATTGTCGAGGAAAGTTGAAAAGTCCGTGGAGAAGTGCAGAGGGTCCATGCTGGGTTCAACTCTCGCACTGCGCTCAGGAGCAGAGGGGGAGGGGCCTGTAGGCGCTAATGCTGCAGTGCATTATGGTAGTTGTAGTTTTGACGGGATCTATGCGTTTTATTGGTGAGCCGTTTATAATAAAAATAAAAATCATCTTGGGGGCCACCAGAAATCGCCTTGAGGGCCGCATTTGGCTCGTGGGCCGCGTGTTTACCGCCCCTGCCCTGGAGTGATGCATCTGGGGACAGGAATATTACGCAGTGCTGCTTTAAATCCGAGTCAAATGAATGAAACCGTGTTGTTCCAGACGAAGCCGATCCGCGTGTCGGTGAAGTCTGGGATTCCTCTGGACGTGCTGCCGTCCCGGGGCCTCACGGCCAAACAGGCCGAGCGCATGACACGCCTCAACGACTCGGACCTGCCACGAGCCGCCAGCCTGCCCCGGGGCAGAGAAGAGAGCCGCGACCAGAGGAGAGCGAGGAAGCAGGCCGTGAGAGAGGAGCGCAAGGTGAGGCCAGAGGGGTTTAAGACGAAATATAAACAAAGATGTGCGAGTCTGACCCCGTGTTTGTCTGTGCGAGTCTGACCCCGTGTTTGTCTGTGAGAGTCTGACCCCGTGTGTTTGTCTGTGAGAGTCTGACCCCGTGTGTTTGTCTGTGCGAGTCTGACCCCGTGTGTTTGTCTGTGCGAGTCTGACCCCGTGTGTTTGTCTGTGCGAGTCTGACCCCGTGTGTTTGTCTGTGCGAGTCTGACCCCGTGTGTTTGTCTGTGCGAGTCTGACCCCGTGTGTTTGTCTGTGTGAGTCTGACCCCGTGTGTTTGTCTGTGTGAGTCTGACCCCGTGTGTTTGTCTGTGTGAGTCTGACCCCGTGTGTTTGTCTGTGTGAGTCTGACCCCGTGTGTTTGTCTGTGAGAGTCTGACCCCGTGTTTGTCTGTGCGAGTCTGACCCCGTGTTTGTCTGAGAGTCTGACCCCGTGTGTTTGTCTGTGAGAGTCTGACCCCGTGTGTTTGTCTGTGAGAGTCTGACCCCGTGTGTTTGTCTGTGCGAGTCTGACCCCGTGTGTTTGTCTGTGCGAGTCTGACCCCGTGTGTTTGTCTGTGCGAGTCTGACCCCGTGTGTTTGTCTGTGCGAAGTCTGACCCGTGTGTTTGTCTGTGCGAGTCTGACCCCGTGTGTTTGTCTGTGCGAGTCTGACCCCGTGTGTTTGTCTGTGCGAGTCTGACCCCGTGTGTTTGTCTGTGCGAGTCTGACCCCGTGTGTTTGTCTGTGCGAGTCTGACCCCGTGTGTTTGTCTGTGCGAGTCTGACCACGTGTGTTTGTCTGTCGCGAGTCTGACCCGTGTGTTTGTCTGTGAGAGTCTGACCCGTGTGTTTGTCTGTGAGAGTCTGACCCGTGTGTTTGTCTGTGCGAGTCTGACCCGTGTGTTTGTCCGTGCGAGTCTGACCCCGTGTGTTTGTCTGTGCGAGTCTGACCCCGTGTGTTTGTCTGTGCGAGTCTGACCCCGTGTGTTTGTCTGTGAGAGTCTGACCCCGTGTGTTTGTCTGTGAGAGTCTGACCCCGTGTGTTTGTCTGTGAGAGTCTGACCCCGTGTGTTTGTCTGTGCGAGTCTGACCCCGTGTGTTTGTCTGTGCGAGTCGGACCGAGTGTTTTTGTCTGTGGGAGTCTGACCCGTGTGTTTGTCTGTGCGAAGTCTGACCCCGTGTGTTTGTCTGTGCGAGTCTGACCCGTGTGTTTGTCTGTGCAGTCTGACCCGTGTGTTTGTCTGTGCGAGTCTGACCCGTGTGTTTGTCTGTGCGAGTCTGACCCGTGTGTTTGCCTGTGTTAGTCTGATCCCGTGTGTTTGTCTGTGAGAGTCTGACCCCGTGTGTTTGTCTGTGAGAGTCTGACCCCGTGTGTTTGTCTGTGCGAGTCTGACCCCGTGTGTTTGTCTGTGCGAGTCTGACCCCGTGTGTTTGTCTGTGCGAGTCTGACCCCGTGTGTTTGTCTGTGCGAGTCTGACCCCGTGTGTTTGTCTGTGCGAGTCTGACCCGTGTGTTTGTCTGTGCGTGTCTGACCCCGTGTGTTTGTCTGTGCGAGTCTGACCCCGTGTGTTTGTCTGTGCGAGTCTGACCCCGTGTGTTTGTCTGTGCGAGTCTGACCCCGTGTGTTTGTCTGTGCGAGTCTGACCCCGTGTGTTTGTCTGTGCGAGTCTGACCCCGTGTGTTTGTCTGTGAGAGTCTGACCCCGTGTGTTTGTCTGTGCGAGTCTGACCCCGTGTGTTTGTCTGTGCGAGTCTGACCCCGTGTGTTTGTCTGTGCGAGTCTGACCCCGTGTGTTTGTCTGTGCGAGTCTGACCCTGTGTTTCTCTTTCAGGAGCGAAGAGTAGAGAAGAAGGCAAACAAAACGGCGTTTAAAGAAGAAAAGGCTCGGCAGGAAAAACAGCTGCAGAGTCTCAGAACAAACATCCAGGGACTCAAGCTGTAAACAACAACAACAATATCCAGGGATTCAAACTGTAAACAACAACAACATCCAGGGACTCAAACTGTAAACAACAACAACAACGTCAACAACAGACTTTAAATCTGAAGAGACAACAACAACATCCAGGGACTCAAGCTGTAAACAACAACAACATCCAGGGACTCAAGCTGTAAACAACAACAACATACTTTAACGCTAAAGAGACAACAACGTAAACAACAACAATGTAAACAAAAACAGACTTTAAATCTGAAGAGACAACGTAAACAACAGACGTTAAATCTGAAGAGAGACAACAATAACAGCCTTATTCTGAAAAGACACTTCCTGGAGACGAGCAGACTTTATTTTGAAGGACAGAGTTCACTTCCCTCTGATGAACTCGTCTTATTAACTCATACTTTGGACCTTTGTGTATTTTTGTGTAACTTTTGCAAAAACTAAACATGTTCATCAAATTATCTGAGTGGCGTCTTATTCATTTATTGATCATCTACTACTTTAAAGGACACGTTATGCTAAATTATCTGAGCCCTCATCACACACAGAGCTGTAGGTTTTTGTTTTGAAACGTGAAAAACAGAACTAGTTGATGTTAAAGGGCCCATGACAGGTCGGACGACTCATTTGACTAAATGCAGTCAAGATAAATATATTTCAAATTTCGTTAAAATGCTTCATAAATGTTCTACTGGTTTAGCAGTTTTTTTAGGTTTTTTGTTTTATTTCCTGGTTGTAAATGATGACATCACACTAGGAAATTACCATAGCAACCATCCTGTAAACTGGGCCAAAACTCATCTAATGTCATCAATTCTTTTACCTGACAAATAAAACTATATTTGAACTTATTTATTTAGTTGAACGAAAGTTTAAAGGGTCAAAAAAGTAGTTTCTTTTGTGTAAATCGTGTATAAGGTTTGTCTCCCCAGTGTGACGTCATCAGTTTGTTTACTTCCTGTAATTTTCAACATATTTTTCAACTTTTCTCCACAAACAGCGACCTGATTGGTGTGAAACTATTATATATATTTACAACAGGTATTAATGCACTGAATAAAGTCAAAATTAGAAAATCATAAAAACCTGTCATACGCACTTTAAAGTCTTTACATCAGTCACATGTATCTCTCACTTTAATGCAGCCCCAGCATCATAAATATTCACCTCCATGAGTTTAGAAGCACTTTTCACCACGATTTTTTCAGTTTTTGTCACTTTTCTGCCACTTTGAGTCGCATTTTTGTCGCCTTGAGTCCCGTTTCTACTGCTTTTAGTCGCTTTTTGTCCCTCTTAAATCACTTTTAATTGCGTTTTTGTCACTTTTAGTCATGTTTTTGTCATCAGTCGCATGTATCGCTCACTTTCCTAATCCAGTCCCAGCATCATAAATATTTAGAAGTTTAGAAGCACTTTTCGTGAGGTTCTGAGCCCAGAGCGTTAGGACCTTCTCGGGTAAAAGCTAACGGTGCACTTTCGGTTTATCGTAGAATAAAACGCTGTATAAACAGAGAAAATGCCGTGGTGTCATTTTCACTCGAAAGATGCCGTTTCTGCTGGAGCAACACAGGTTTTACTTAATTACATGCAAAAAAAAAAAAAAATCAGGAACATGGACTAGTTCTGTTTTTTCCATTTTACAACAGTTAAAAATCAGGTACAGGCCCTTTAATCCTGTTTGCAAGGTCATACAAGAGCCTCAGAAAATACTCTGATTTTTACCGGATTGTTACGTCACAGGTAAAAATCTGAACTTCTGCGTTGATTTTAAGTCCATTTAAAATTCTCATTCTGTGCCCAAACAAACAACAAAAACAGTCATTCCCACTGACAACAGCAGAGGGCGCTCCAGTGACTGAACACCTCATGGGAGCAGCGTTTAAGGTAAGCATTAAGTTAAAGATGTGGAATGAAAGGTATGTTTTAAAGGTCTAAGTCGAGACGCTGCAGGAAAACTGGAAAAAAACTTGAATGTGTTACAAGGTTCATCGTGTCACGTGTATATTTGTTTAGAAATAATGCATTTAATGTGTAAAAGCGGCCAAAATTGCACATATTTGGGACATTTAAATCTGAAAAATGGACAGTGGATTTTGGATTTCTTATTCAGTTTTTGAGTAAACTAGATTTGACTGAAAAGTGTCCTGAAAATTCAACTTTTGCCTCATTTTTTTTATTAAATCAGTTTTAGAATTAGATATTGTTAAATCTATATGTTGTGTCAGAATCTTGTTTGGTGTAGGATCTACTTTAAGGCTGATCTTTATGTCTCGAGGGACAAAAATGCATTTGAAGAAAACGTCCTTTGAAGTTACAAAGTCCCAGAGAAATCTATGGATGAAGTGGATTCAATGGAAGAATCAAACATCTTTAGGAGCAGATTGGACACGTTTATGAAAGAACAAACTGAAAAAAAGGGTTTTACCTGTAATGTCTTATTTCAGACCAGTGTGTGTTCATTTTACCGACAGTTTCGACAGTCGTCTTCAGAGTCACTGGATGTTGCTGTGGCGCGTCTTGTCGGCCGATGTACACAACAGCGCCATCTGCTGTCTGACTTCCTCCAGAACTGTCAGGCAAAATAAACAAACACTGACAAACAGCAGCAGTGATTGAGAGTAACAACAAAAGTAAAAGTACTGTGCTTAAGTAACATGTTTAGGTTCGTTTTTACAGTGGATACTTTCTACTTTACAACACTGAAGTGACTAAAAATATAAAGTACTTTTCGTTTTGTTTGAGGGTTGTCTTTAGCTCGTTGATGGTGACATTTTGCCTGAAGGTTTTGACTTCAAGCTCAACAACAATAAAACTAAAATATACATCAAATTCTCTACAAGAATTAAAGAAATGAACTCAAACTGACCTTTGTCGACCAAAATTAAGATCAATTCTTTACCAAAACTGGGCTCATAATCTGCAAGAAACACGTTTACTTTTTACAGTTAAAGTACATTTTCAAACAGGTCCAACACTTTTACTTAAATTGATTTTTTTTTAATGTGATACTTGTACTCGAGTCATTCTTTGCTCACGTATCTGAACTATTTGAACAAAATGAGTACTTCCTCCTCCAAGAATCATAAAACAGACTGATAAACTTGAAGAGGAGCAAACGCAAGGAACAGCAACGAAAACATTATTATTTTTTAGTACATTTTGGCAAATAACCTTCATCATTTCTTATTTTTCTTCTTCTTGGACCACAGTGTGCACTCAAACATAATCGAAAAGTAAAGCGTGCCGTACAGTTTTCACATTTGTAAAAAAAAAACAATTAAATCCACAAGAAAGAATAATACATCCACTTGAAATTGAACAAACTTGACTTTTCAGAGTAAATATTCTTTCTGTAAAAATAGTTTATTTAAATGTACGGTTAACAGATTTACAAAACCATTCGAAGTAATAAATACAAACAAATCACAGTGGATTTATATGACCCTGACGTGCGCTTTTAAAACAATAACAGCAGATGTAAACGCCCAGAGCAGGTTGGAGCTGTTTAACCAGAACAAGGAAACACGAAAACATAAAAACATTTACGGCTCTCGCTGCAGGGCGTGAAGTCCAAAGGTGAGACACGAGACGATCACAAAAGGTAAACTTGGCACTCGGACTTTTTAAAATGATGTCAGCAAATGTTAAAAACATTCAAACAGCTGTGATTGTGTTTAAG
Source organism: Rhinogobius similis (assembly GCA_019453435.1). Taxonomy (NCBI): domain Eukaryota; kingdom Metazoa; phylum Chordata; class Actinopteri; order Gobiiformes; family Gobiidae; genus Rhinogobius; species Rhinogobius similis. The sequence goes on along the minus strand of CM033622.1, from coordinate 7,135,807 downwards.
GAGAGACTCTGCAGGAAAAACGCTTTTTTTCTTTCCAATTTTTTGTTTTTTGGTCAGTTTTCTCTCTCACACATCGACTTAAACAACAAACGTGTCCAATCTGCTCCTAAAGATGTTTGATTCTTCCATTGAATCCACTTCATCCGTAGATTTCTCTGGGACATTGTAACTTCAAAGGACGTTTAATGCATTTTTGTCCCTCGAGACATAAAGATCAGCCTTAAAGTAGATCCTACACCAAACTGTACAATCTGGACAGATGTGTTTAGATTTAGACGAAAAGTACAGAAGGATTTGACTAAAATTGACAAAAACACAAGTAAAAAAAAGAAAAACGCAGTCCAATCTAGTTTACTTAAAAACTAAATAAGAAATCCAAAATCCCCTCTGTACATTTTTTTTGTAACTAATATGTTACAAAAATGAACCAAGAAATTTAAACCTGGTTCTGTCAGTTTTTCAGATTTAAATGTCTCAAATATGTGGATTTTTGACTGTTTTTCACATAAAATGCCTTATTTCTACATGAAAACATGACATGATGAAAAGCGTCCAATACATTTTTTTCTTACATTTACGTGACTAAACTACAGGAGAAGTTTCAAGTTGATATCATTAAATGTAATATTTTTTCCTGTTCACCTGCAGCGTCTGTCCTTAACACTTTAAATTGTGTAAATGCCAGTTTTCTTTGGGTTCAAACCAAACTGAGAGGAACATCTGAGTCTCAAAGTGCAGACATTTTGAAGTGTGACATATCGCTACAGAAAAATATCACGATAAACGATTCGTTAATGCGACTGAAAGCAAATCAAAAATCAGCAGAGTATTTGAAAAACACGAGTTGCAATAAATAAAAAGCAAAATGAAACACTTTGAGTCCCTAATGAGTCGTAAAAATGCACTTATTTCACTCTCTGCAGCTCAAATCTCAGCAAAAACCGAAGAAGAGGTTCAACAAAGTGTAAAGAAAACGTGCAACAGAAATATTGAGCCTTAAATATATTGCTCTTTCCGTCTTATATTGAACGCTCAGTCGATATCGAGGTGATCGCAGTAATTATCACGACAGGATTAAAGGGCCTCTGAAGGGCTGAAGCTCATTTGACTAAAACACACTCAGAATCATTACATTTAAGATTCTGCTCAAGAATTAACCATTTTTAGTCCAGTTTAACCATTTATAAGGTTAAGAATTTCACTTCCTGGTTGTAAACGATGACGTCACACTGGGAAATTCCGTTACTGTTACCGTAGCAACCATGTAGTAACTCCTCGAATGTCACAGAAACTACTATTTGACAAGAAAAATGTATTTTGTTGAATTGATGTTTAAAGGATCAGAAATCAGAAATCTGTCCGTAGTGTGTCTGCACAGTGTGACGTCATCGTGTTTTGGAATAAAGTGAATACCAGGAAAAGAAAAGAAAAATGTAGGAAAAAATATCAGCAATATATTGTAATTATTGTAATTTCCAATCTCTCAAATTTCTCAATCTTTTGGGCCCCGGGCAAAGTTAAAGGGCCTCTGACAGGTTGGACTCATGTCACTAAAATACAGGTATGATAAATATATTTAAAGTTTGGCAAAAAATAATTATAAATGTGATCAATTTAGCCATTTTTTTACTTTTCTAATATCACTTCCTGGTTGTAAACGATGACATCACACTAGGAAATGACTCTGCACACTGGGCTAAACCTCAGCTTAATGTCAAAGATTTTTTTGTCCGACAAAACAAAATATATGAGAACGCCTTTATTTTGTTGAATTCATGTTTTAAAAGATAAAATAAGTTGTTTATTTTGGGTAAATTATGCAAAAGTTTTGGATGGAATGAGTCTCCCCAGTGTGATGTCATCAGTTTATTACTTCCTGTCATTTTAAACAGATTTTTCAACTTTTCTCCACAAACCGTGACTTGATTGGTGTGAAACTAGATTTTTTATGTAGAATACGCATTAAAACACCAATTAAAATCAAAATTAGAAAATCTTTAAAATCCGTCATATGCCCTTTAAGTCCAGCCCCTCCAGTGTCATTTTATACAAAGGGTTCGTGCAGGTTTTAGAAAATCAGATTTAATCCCTATTTTTCCATAAACGTGTGACTAAAACGAGCCTGAATTCAAACTGAGGCTGTTCTTGAACCTTCGGAGCTCAAACTATCGTCTGGACTCTTCGTGAAGCTTCAATGATGATTATTTTAGGCTCAATATTTATCGTGTTACTTTTCTTTGCAAAACAGGAAACTTTGTTGAAATTCCAGCTGCAGAGGGAGGATTAATTAACATATATTATACTAAACCCCTACTAAAGTCTTTCATTTTACTTTTTATTATTTATTACAGTGATTGTGAATAGAGTTTACAAGTCGTTTCAATATTTATCGGAATATTTTCTGGAACAAAACGTCGCACTTTAACTTTTTTTTATCGTGACGGACCTCATTATTTGGTTTACGTTTCGGAGAACAACATTTTCTTGCTTCCAATCGCAGATAAATCCATCATTTTTCCTCGCCAAAACTGCACTTCTGTAAGTTTAATGCCTTTAAAATATAAACACATTTAAAAATATCACCCATTTTCTAACGAGGCTGAAGTGGAGCGGCTTTGATTTGTAAAAACGCTTCAAGTTTGTACATTTCGTGACATTCGGAGGTCGATCACAATCACATTATGGTCCACTCAGTTCGAGAAAAGGATTAAATGACTTCCAAAGCTCAGATGTAGTTATGGTTTTAACTTCAGCCTTTTCGAAATGAAACAAAAACTGGCACAAGTTTAACGTCTTCTTAAGTCGGCAAAAATGATCGGAGCTGAGATTAGGCTTGAATTAACCCTAAAAACACTCTGGAATTAAACAACATTCAAGATTAAGTTCAACATTTGAGGATTTTACATTTATATTTCCATTTAAAGCTTTTAAGTGAATGTAATACACTTTAACATCTTTTAAAAAATCAACATTCAACAGGAAATAAATAATCGACGACCAGTGCTACTTAAAAATGAACAAACCCGTGTTAGTCTGGGATTAGACCTTTGTAATCCCTGCTGTGGTCCTGGTCCAGACCCGGTTAAAGAATCCCTTACCATAAATGTGTTTTGTAAATATTGTAAACACGTCCAGAGGCCCTGATTTCTCTACAATAAAACCTGATCCTGTGTAAAGTAATGTCAATATAAAAAATAAAAGTAGATATGATACGATATGTGTCCAGGTTTAGACTCGTTTAGTCCTGGACGCAGCTGTAATCCAGTCCCGAGGCTTTGGCTTTCCCGGTCCAGTCCCGGTCCACTTGGTAAGACTCTGATTTAGACCTGGTTTTAACATATTTGTTCATTGGTTTTGGTTCTGGCCTTGGTTCATAAATTTGGGCTCCATTGGCTTTTGGGCCCATTGACTTTTTGGGCTCCATTGGGCTTTTTGGGCCCATTGGGCTTTTTGGGCCCATTGGCTTTTGTGCTTTGGCCCATTGGCTTTTTTTGCCCATTGGCTTTGGTGCTTTGACCCATTGGCTGTGATCATTTCCAGTTTACACCTGGTCTAAACCCGCTTTAGTCTTCACTCGTACCTTGTGGACCTGGTTGAGTCCAAGGTTTAGTCTTCACGGTCGTCGGATTTATCCAGTCAAAGAGATTCAGGTCCAGTCTATGAGCAGTGGACTGGTTTTTAGTCCTGGTTTAGTCCTGGCTCAGTGTTCACCGTTAGCTCAAGTACCCGATCACCTGGTCATCGTTGTCGCCGAGGTCTACGAAAAACGGCCTTCTCTCGTAGTTTGGGACTGCGATCTCCTCAGAACTGGACGAGTGGATCGAGCAGGTCTCAGTCTTCATGGACTCTCCGGATTCGTCGAGGTCTTCTTGGAGGTCTTCGTCGAGGTCTTCTTGGAGGTCTTCTAGGGGGATCAGGGCCCAGTCTTCAGGCTGGACTTCCTCAAACTCAGGGTTGTGACTTTCGGGGTCCTCGAGGAACAGTCCTGGTCCAGACCCGATGATCTGAACAGAGCTGTAGACAGTTTCAGATGGAGCGAGGGAGAGTCTTGGTTTCTGTAGATTTGAAACCTGTTCAAGACACAAACGCAACATTTTAGTTTGAAATGCCACATTATTGATAATTCAGTCAAGTTCTATTTCATCCCAACAGACACAGGGGTCATCCTGGGATTCATGGATAAAAACAGAGAAACTACAGCTCTGTTTCGTTCACTGCTTGGCCAGAAAAACATCACGTCAAACAGGTCCGTCGTCCTGTTGGATACCTGCTGGTGACGTCAAAGTGCAGCCTGTGATCTCCTGGTCCCTACTGGAGCCCAGGTTTGTCTCTACTCAGGTTCAGTCACTTCAGTCCTTGCTTCATGCCGGGTGTTCACCTGCTGTGAGGCGGGCGTTCGCCTGCTGCGAGGCGGGCGTTCGCCTGCTGCGAGGCGGGTGTTCACCTGGCGTTAAACCAGGACTGAAGCTAGAGTTCTGTCCTGGCTTGAGTCCTGGTTTGGTCCTAGTCTGGGCCTGGTCTAGACTCACCATCAGTGTATTTGGAGTTGGGATCTTTGGAAAAATCCAGGCTTGTGTTTTACAAATCGCGATCGTCAGAGCAACGATCACAAACACGAAGATGACGAGGCACAAAATGCCGACCAGCCAGAGCTCTGTGTCTTCACCTGAACAAGACAGAGGTCAATTTAAACGACAAGCAACAAATAACAAATAGTTGTATATCAGGGCTGTTCAACTTAAGGTCCGGGGGCCAAATCAGGCCCTACAAGGGACATGATCCGGCCCTCAATACATTTTCTAAAAATATAAAAAATATTTAATCTCTTATTAATGGTTTAGACCTGGTTAATATGAAGACATTCATTTCGAAATAGAAAATATTAGCAAAAAACATATTACATTTTTTTTTTTTTTTGCATTGGAAAATTTGGATAATATGTATTGGAGAGCAGCATAATAATAATAAAAATGATGATGATGATGATGGGGAGGGGGAACGTGGACACGTCTGACAGGTCTGAATGCTAAATGATCAGAACAGTTGGGTGTATGAAATGTCTCTCCGCTAAAAGCAGGAATTTCCAAACATTTCAACTCGAACATCCAAACAAACAACCCAGACCCAAACTGTTAAAAAACTGATGCAGTGGCAGAGACTGACCAGAGGGGGCGGCAGCGCACACAGGCCCCAGGTGCAGGACTGGGACACACTCTGGGTCTTTCTTGATCAGTCCGGTCAGGTTCACACAGTGCGAGCCTTGAGGGAGATCCACACTGAACTTACAGATCCTTTCGCTCCTCTCACAGAGTTTCATGTGGTTGGCACTCTGCAAAAAACACAAACAGGATGAAAATAAACGGACGCTAACATGACAGACGTATAACAGCAGAATAACACACCTTTAAGATGATGACATGTTGGGCAGATTTGATCCATAGAACTATAAACCGAACTGGAAGATGAACCAAAATGGCGCCCCGTTTATCCCTGTGGCCTGAGCTCATTGGTGCATGACCCCAAAAAAGTGTTTTACTTCCGCGTTACTTCCTGATATGGAGGCGGCCAGCTTTGCTTTAGGGGCACCACGTGACCACAATCCCCCATGATTCTTTGAGGGAGCGATCAGCAGCTTGTTAGCGTTAGCTTGTGTGATTGTGTTCTTCATGTTAGACACACGTGAAGCGTCTGAAATGAAATAAAATACAACTTACAGGTGTCTCTAGTCGAGCCTTTTCCACGAGCTTCTGTTTGTATCGTCCGACGCTCGTTCACGTGGCTCACACACGTTTACCGTGACGTCACTTAAAAATGGTCATTTCATTGATTTTAGAAACAGTTAAAAATAACATTTCCTTCCATTTTATTTAAATACTGAGGACAGTAAAGTACTGTCTGCAACTACAATGTGCAGTTATACAAAAAGGCTGGGCCCAAGAGGCTGCAGTACCTCGCACGGCCACTAATCAATCAGAACACAGACAGAGGGGGCAGACAGGACTTAATTATTATCGGTATTTAAATAAAATAGAAGGAAATGTTCTTTTTATTTCTAAAATCACTGAAATTACCGTTTTTATATGAAGTGACGTCACACAAACATGTGTGAGTCACATGAACGAGCGTCGGACGATACAAACAGAAGCTCGTGGAAAAGGCTCGACTAGAGACACCTGTAAGTTGTATTTTATTTCATTTCAGACGCTTCACGTGTGTCTAACATGAAGAACACAATTACAATCACACAAGCTAACGCTAACACAAAAACCTGCAGCTGCTGGTCGTTCACGTCGCTCAAAGCATCATGGGGGATTGTGGTCACGTGGCGCCCTAAAACAAAGATGGCCGCCTCCGTATCAGGAAGTAAATGCGGAAGTAAGACAGTTTTTTGGGGTCATGAACCAATGAGCTCAGGCCACAGGGAGGAACAGGGCGCCATTTTGGATTCATCTTCCAGGTTTTATTATAGTTCTATGACTACTATGGACTGGCTATGTCACATCTAGCTATTCACCTTATTCTGCCCCGCCCACTTTTGTCTCTTTTTGCCACAGATATGCACTTTTGTTGTAAATGTACTTCTGTTTGACGAGAACTCCTTTAAAGCTAATGACGAACGAGGGAAAAGTCTGACGCTAAAATGTTACATAAAGTCGATTGATTTGTGTAAAATGTTTAATGAACACGAGCAACAACAAGTCACAACGCAACGATTTCCTGAAAACGGCTTTTTAGTCGAGTAGATTAAAAGTGACAAAAACATGGAAAAAAACAGAATAAAGTGGCAAAAATGCGGAAATAAGTGACGAAAACGCGACAAGTGACAAAAACGTAACAAAATTACTGACAAAAATGTGATTAAAAGTGACAAAAACGTGACAAAAAAATGGAAGAAAGTGACAAATGCACGGCAATAAGTGACAAAAACGTGACAAGAACGCAACTAAAAGTGAGAAAAATGTGATTAAAAGTGAAAAAAACGTGGAAAAAAACGGAATAAAGTGACAAAAATGCGGCAATAAGTGACAAAAACGTGACAAGTGACAAGAACGCAACTAAAAGTGAGAAAAATGTGATTAAAAGTGACAAAAACGTGGAAAAAACGGAATAAAGTGACAAAAATGCGGCAATAAGTGACGAAAACGCGACAAGTGACAAAAACGTAACAAAACGACTGACAAAAACGTGACAAAAAATGGAAGAAAGTGACAAATGCACGACAATAAGTGACAAAAACATGACAAGAACGCAACTAAAAGTGAGAAAAATGTGATTAAAAGTGACAAAAACGGAATAAAGTGACAACAATGCGGCAATAAGTGACGAATACCTGCAGATTGTAAATATTGGGGTTTCATCATTGTGTATCAATATATGGCACCAACTGCACCTTATTCCTGTCTGTGTTTATTATTGTACCAGTCCTCCTAGAGTCGAACCAAAATCTTCTGATCACCTTTATGCCATTAACTTAAAGAATCATTTGTTCATATTTCCTGTGCACTGGTTACACACGGCTAAGTCAATATTTTGTTCTAAAACATGAGACGTCAAAGTAAAGAATATTTAAAGGCCAATAACCATATAAATAATGCATAATTCTTCTAATAAGACGCTTTGTAAACAGCGATGAGCTCATTTACCTCACATGTTTTGTCGGGAATCGGGGCGTCCTCCTGCAAGAAGACAGAGTAAACTTTCCACACATAATAATGATTATAAGATAAGATAAGATAAAGATAAGATAAGAGACCCTTTATTTGTCCCACAATGGGGAAATTCCACTGTTGCAACACACAGTTTAGAACAGGAATGAATGAAATAGGCGCATGCAATAAAAATAGGATAAATAAACATGGTAATAAAAATACAATATAAAGTATAAGGTATAAAGTGCACACTCTTTATTTACAGTAAAACGCACACTAAAGTGGCTTAAGTGTCTTGTTATATACAGTAAGTGACTATGGTGAGGTAAAAGTGTATTAATAGTATGTTAAATTATATTGCACATGATTATAGCGGGTGAATGACACATGTTACAGTATTGCACATGATGACGATGCATAACGTTTGTCCTTTAACACGTTCACGATGAGACTCCACACTCACGTTCTTTACGCTGATCTGGAGGTAAAAGTCACTCGAGCGCTGCATGCCCTTCAGCTCTTTGTAAAAGTGTAGCGGGTTTTCGAGCGTGAGGGTGGCCTCTGTCCCGTCCACCGTGAGCTTCGCCGGAGGAAACGTCAAGTGACCTGCGACAGAAGAGCGATTAAAGGCCGCCCGAGCGTCCCGTTCGTGCTCGGGGCGTCACTCACAGTGGACGTGCACGGCCTTGGTGGGTTTGTAGCTGAAGGACGGGGACCGGCTCCGATTGGAGCGGCTCGACCCTTGAACCGCCGTGACGTTCACGGAGAGGTAATTAAACATCTCATGCTCTGTGGCCCACAGCAGGTCGTCCAGGTCCAAGTCATGATCCTGAGTCTGAAGAGGAGGGAATCTGGAGACAAAAAGACCAGGACTGAAGCAGGACTGAAGCAGGACTAAAGCAGGACTAAAGCAGGACTGAAGCAGGACTAAAGCAGGACTGAAGCAGGACTGAAGCAGGACTGAAGCAGGACTGAAGCAGGACTGAAGCAGGACTGAAGCAGGACTGAAGCAGGACTGAAGCAGGACTGAAGCAGGACTAAAGCAGGACTGAAGCAGGACTGAAGCAGGACTGAAGCAGGACTAAAGCAGGACTAAAGCAGGACTAAAGCAGGACTAAAGCAGGACTAAAGCAGGACTGAACCAGGACTAAAGCAGGACTGAACCAGGACTAAAGCAGGACTGAACCAGGACTGAACCAGGACTGAAGCAGGACTGAAGCAGGACTGAAGCAGGACTGAAGCAGGACTGAAGCAGGACTAAAGCAGGACTAAAGCAGGACTAAAGCAGGACTGAAGCAGGACTAAAGCAGGACTAAAGCAGGACTAAAGCAGGACTGAAGCAGGACTGAAGCAGGACTGAAGCAGGACTGAAGCAGGACTGAAGCAGGACTAAAGCAGGACTGAAGCAGGACTGAAGCAGGACTGAAGCAGGACTGAAGCAGGACTGAAGCAGGACTGAAGCAGGACTGAAGCAGGACTGAAGCAGGACTGAAGCAGGACTGAAGCAGGACTGAAGCAGGACTGAAGCAGGACTGAAGCAGGACTGAAGCAGGACTGAAGCAGGACTAAAGCAGGACTGAAGCAGGACTGAAGCAGGACTAAAGCAGGACTAAAGCAGGACTAAAGCAGGACTAAAGCAGGACTAAAGCAGGACTAAAGCAGGACTGAACCAGGACTGAACCAGGACTAAAGCAGGACTGAACCAGGACTAAAGCAGGACTGAACCAGGACTAAAGCAGGACTGAACCAGGACTGAACCAGGACTGAAGCAGGACTGAAGCAGGACTGAAGCAGGACTGAAGCAGGACTAAAGCAGGACTAAAGCAGGACTAAAGCAGGACTGAAGCAGGACTAAAGCAGGACTAAAGCAGGACTAAAGCAGGACTGAAGCAGAGACTGAAGCAGAGACTGAAGCAGGACTTAAGCAGGACTGAAGCAGGACTGAAGCAGGACTGAAGCAGGACTGAAGCAGGACTGAAGCAGGACTGAACCAGGACTGAACCAGAGACTGAAGCAGGACTGAAGCAGGACTGAAGCAGGACTGAAGCAGGACTGAAGCAGGACTGAAGCAGGACTGAAGCAGGACTGAAGCAGGACTGAAGCAGGACTGAAGCAGAGACTGAAGCAGAGACTGAAGCAGAGACTGAAGCAGGACTGAAGCAGGACTGAAGCAGGACTGAAGCAGGACTGAAGCAGGTCCAAACCAGGACTGAAGCAGGACTAAAGCAGGACTAAAGCAGGACTGAACCAGGGCTAAAGCAGAACTGAAGCAGGACTGAAGCAGGTCCAAACCAGGACTGAAGCAGGACTAAAGCAGGGCTAAAGCAGGACTGAAGCAGGACTGAACCAGGTCCAAACCAGGACTGAAGCAGGTCTAAAGCAGGACTGAAGCAGGACTGAACCAGGTCCAAACCAGGACTGAAGCAGGTCTAAAGCAGGACTGAAGCAGGACTGAACCAGGTCCAAACCAGGACTGAAGCAGGACTAAAGCAGGACTAAAGCAGGACTGAACCAGGTCCAAACAAGGACTAAAGCAGGACTAAAGCAGGACTAAAGCAGGACTAAAGCAGGACTAAAGCAGGACTAAAGCAGGTCCAAACCAGGACTACACCAGGACTGAACCAGGACTGAACCAGGTCTAAAGCAAGTCCAAACCAGGTCCAAAGCAGGACTAAACCAGGTCAAAACTAGGACTACTCCAGAACTACACCAGGTCTAAACCAAGTCTAAACCAAGTCTAAACCAGGTCTAAACCAGGACTAAACCAAGTCCAAACCAGGTCCAAATCAGGTCTAAACCAGGTCTAAACCAGGTCCAACCCAGGACAAACCAGGTCTAAACCAAATCTCCAACAAAGACTCAAACCATCTTTTCTCGGGGCGAGTTTGAGTGACATAACATACAAACACATATTTAAACCAGTAAAGATATTTAGTTGTAATAGTGGAACTGCAATGATTGATAACGCATTTAAAATGTTAAAATAATCTTTAGTTACGTGTGCTCTTTGCTCCCCAACAGCTGAACAGTGAAGTTTGTGGGCTCCTGGGAGCTGTAGTCCCAGGACACTCGGGGTCTGAGGCCTGAACACTGGACGGTCACGTTCTCCGGAGCTGGGACCAGGCCTGAGGAGGGACAGGAAACACGTCAGGCACCAAACAACTCCAGCCTGTCCAAATCACAAAATCTCTACAGCAACAGGAAGATTTAAACTAGAGCTGGGCGACATGGCAAGAAATGATCGTCACGATTTTCTTGGGGCCAGATCATGATTTCGATTTTTATCACGATTCATGTTTTGTTTTTTTTCTGTTGTCTTTAATCGAGCTGCTCCGTTTAGGAAAAATATCTAATGGTGATTTTTCTGACCAGAGCGATTAAGATTAGATTTGAGATTTAGGTTTGAATAATAGGATTCTGTTTTGTTGTGAGCAGGTGAGTGAACGGGTGAGTGAGTGAGTGACTAAGTGAGTGAACGGGTGAGTGATTGAGTGAGTGAACGGGTGAGTGATTGAGTGAGTGAACGGGTGAGTGAATGAGTGAGTGATTGAGTGAACGGGTGAGTGAACGAGTGAGTGAACGGGTGAGTGATTGAGTGAGTGAACGGGTGAGTGATTGAGTGAGTGAACGGGTGAGTGAGTGAGTGAGTGAACGGGTGAGTGAGTGAGTGAGTGAACGGGTGAGTGATTGAGTGAGTGAACGGGTGAGTGATTGAGTGAGTGAACGGGTGAGTGATTGAGTGAGTGAACGGGTGAGTGATTGAGTGAGTGAACGGGTGAGTGATTGAGTGAGTGAACGGGTGAGTGAGTGATTGAGTGAGTGAACGGGTGAGTGAGTGAGTGAACGGGTGAGTGAGTGAGTGATTGAGTGAGTGAGTGAGTGATTGAGTGAGTGAACGGGTGAGTGAGTGAGTGAACGGGTGAGTGATTGAGTGAGTGAACGGGTGAGTGATTGAGTGAGTGAACGGGTGAGTGATTGAGTGAGTGAACGGGTGAGTGATTGAGTGAGTGAACGGGTGAGTGAACGGGTGAGTGATTTTTTTTCTTTTTTTTCAAGACGTCTTCACAAACTAACTTCCCGTCTGAAAAACTGTGCTAAACGTTTACCACGGGTGCCCTCCCACCAAGCCCAGACAAACAGGAGAAGCCCACGTAGACTTTAACGTGTTTCAAATGACTGAGTCTGAGCGGGGGTGAGGCGGGGGTGTAAAATGTCCCGACAAGTCCTCTGTGTGAGTCACATTCCAGAGAACAGCTACGCGCTCCTGACAGGAAACGGAGCAAAGCATCATGGTCTTTGTGTCCTCCGTTTCTTGAGCTGCTGCTTCTGCAATAACACAACGCTTTTAAGTCAAAGAGGTTATAATCTATATATTTATGAGACTTTTATTGATGTTTGTAGCGTCCAAAATCACAGCCACAGTTTCCTGGACGGGCCACAGGTAAATAAGGATTAAAGAGGATTAAATTAAACACGACGGAGCTTCACTTGGGCTCAGTCTGGGTCCGGTTTGAACAACAGACGGATGGATCGATTCTCCCAGTCCTGACACCAACAGCCCAGGTCTGGGGTCAGATCGAGTCCATGGGCAAGACACTGAGCCCCCAGTGTCTGCGTGCACGGGTGAGTGAAGGGGTGAGTGAGTGAAGGGGTGAGTGAAGGGGTGAGTGAGTGTGTGAATGGGTGAGTGAGTGTGTGAATGGGTGAGTGAACGGCTGAGTGAGTGAACGGGTGAGTGAGTGAAGGGGTGAGTGAACAAGTGAGTGAATGAGTGAGTGAACGGCTGAGTGAGTGAACGGGTGAGTGAGTGAACGGGTGAGTGAATGAAGGGGTGAGTGAGTGAATGGGTGAGTGAATGTGTGAAGGGGTGAGTGAATGGGTGAGTGAGTGGGTGAATGGGTGAGTGAACGGCTGAGTGAGTGAACGGGTGAGTGAATGAAGGGGTGAGTGAACAAGTGAGTGAATGGGTGAGTGAACGGCTGAGTGAACGGGTGAGTGAATGAAGGGGTGAGTGAGTGAATGGGTGAGTGAACGGGTGAGTGTGTGAACGGGTGAGTGTGTGAACTGGTGAGTGAGTAAATGGGTGAGTGAACGGGTGACTGAGTGAACGGGTGACTGAGTGTGTGAACGGGTGAGTGAACAAGTGGGTGAGTGAACGAGTGAGTGAATGAACGGGTTAGTGAGTGAATGGGTGAGTGAAGGGGTGAGTGAACAAGTGGGTGAGTGAACGGGTGAGTGAACGAGTGAGTGAGTGGGTGAGTGAAGGGGTGATTGAGTGAACGAGTGAGTGAATGGGTGAGTGAACAGGTAAGTGAATGGGTAAGTGAGTGAACGAGTGAGTGAGTGAGTGAGTGAGTGAACGGGTGAGTGAACAAGTGGGTGAGTGAAGGGGTGAGTGAACGGGTGAGTGGTTCCGTGATGTAAAATGCCTTGAAAGTGGAAAAGCGTTGTATAAAAATGTCCGTAATTTCCATAACTTAAAACTAAAAATGACATTTTTTAATTCATTCATATTTTGCCCAGCTCTTCTGTTCTTTAATGTCACATAAATGATCTGCAGATATAACACGTTACACATAGTCCCGCCCCTCGCCGGTGGCCACGACCACTCACAGTTCCCGGTCCGTCCAGTTCGACCAATCAGGCGTGGCTTTGTCTGAGCTGTCAATCAACAGGACGCACAGTTTGTTTGACACAACACAACACGGCACCGACCGGAGCAGATCAGAATGGAGCAGCAACTCTGACAGAAGTGACCAGCTCCAAGTGACATTTAGACGTTTGAAAAGCCCGTCCACTAAACTCCGAAAAACACTCGAGAGACGACGACGGCGTGAAAATAGGGGCCTGTTTGAAGTGACGGAGAGAGCGCCGTGAACTAAACGGATTCAAAAGAGATGAAGAGTTGGCAGAATTCATTTTAACCAATCGACGTGAATAAAAAAAAAGTCATCTGCTCAGAGGCTTCGGAGGCTAAACAACAGGAGAAAAAGTGTTTGAACAGACAGCTGCATTAAAGACACAAACAGTCAATCACGATACGCCATTTCACAAAAACAGCAGATTGTCACAGGGACCAGCTCAAAGTTCCATTTTTATCGCCGTATCGTGTCAATAATGAGTCGTAAAAGTTGTTTATTTCACTCTCTGCAGCTCAAATCAAATCGATAAACCAAGAATAAGTTCCCCAAAGTGCACACGATAAATATGACACCCAAATATACTGTTCTTTCGAGGTTTCTCACGATAAGAACTACATCGACTTACAAAGTAGGGGTCCCATGTTTATCGTGGGCAGTTTCTTTTCACTTCGGGGAGCTTTTTCAACACGATTTGAGCTGGACAGAGTGAAATAAAACACTTTTACGACTCATCACTGACACCAACAAACTAAAAAAGTGTTTCATCGTGTCATTCATTTATCGCGGCTCGTGTTTTTGACGACATTTGGACGTTTCTTGAGTGGGATTCTTGCAGTCTGTGGCATAAAGTACTTTCAGTATCGTGATATTTTCTGTTGCAACACGTCGTACTTCAGAATTCATTATCGTGACAGGTCTAGTTCTTTCTTTCAGATATTGAACGATAAGTCGATGTAGTTATAAGCGCTGCACAATATCTCGCGAAAGTATTGATATCACAGTATCTGTCTGACACAATAACGATATCACAACGAAGAAAGTGTATCGCCAAAGTCTTCCCTCTGATTGAAAATGGAAACTCATGAATAAAATTGAGCTTTTTCAAACTAAATGAGCCTCAGTTTTGCATTTGTTGGTTTTCATTTTAATAAAACGGACATTATTGCACCAAAAATATGTGAAGTCGACTGTAAACAATAATGTCAGTCGTATTTTGATGATGTCGTCGTTCTTTGGACTAAACCAGACATATCCAAACTCAGGCCCGGGGGCCAAATGCGGCCCTCAGACCTATTTTTCTTGGCCCTCAGTCTTCCTGGTGAACTGGCCCACATTGTCCTGATAAGTACTATTTACAGCACATTTCAGATTTTCTACAATTCCAACCTAAATAACTAACATTTTGGTGCCACACAGACCTGATATTAAGGCACTGAGACTGAATGTAGATGTGGTGGAGCTTAAAACATCAGATAAATGCAGCTTTTTTGAACGTTTCATGATTGATTTGTGGCCCTCCGCTTGGTCTATATTTCAATATGTGGCCCTCGATGGAAAAAGTTTGGACAGCCCTGGACTAAACAGACTCTAAAACACAAACTTGACAAAGACTTTTAGAACAAAGACTGTGACAAAAAAAGAAAGAAAAATGGCAAAAAAAGAACAGACCATTTCTGATTTTCCTCAATTCTACACTTTATTAATAAATATTCTCTCTCTAGAAGCTTCATTCGCAATATTTCTACATTTATTTGGTTAAAAATGTTAGTTTATTCTAAGTCTCAACGTACAATAGAAACAATCGCTGACTATTGATGACTAAAATAATGTTAGTTTCATTCTTAGTCAAAAATGTATTTAAATAACACTATAACAATCGATATCACAGATCTTAATAGTCAGATCACAATAATTCCCAGTATCGTGCAGCTCTGGTGGTAATTACTGTGACTTATACCAGTGTTTTTCAACCTTTTTTGAGTCGCGGCACAGTTTTTGGGTTTAAAAAACGCAATGACACGGCATTTACTACCGAAACGTGACCAAATCAGACCATTCAGTAAAACATAATGAGCCAAATAACGTCTGTGCCACCGTCTCAAATTTGGAAATGATGATGGTTTTG
Organism: Rhinogobius similis; assembly: GCA_019453435.1. Lineage (NCBI taxonomy): Eukaryota > Metazoa > Chordata > Actinopteri > Gobiiformes > Gobiidae > Rhinogobius > Rhinogobius similis. Next base: position 7,120,391 of record CM033622.1, on the reverse strand, counting down.
TGTTGTTTTCTGGCACAGAAGTTGCTCGGGACGCTCCAAAATGGTAAATTAGTCAAACACATCGACATTTGTGAATCAGTTGAACTCAAACTGGGTATTTTTCCAAGGCACAGCGGCGTTCCCTGCACAAAAATCAAGCACCTGTGACTGTTGTTGTCTTTGCATCCTGTGCGCATCGTCAATCGGCTGCAGAACCAGACTGTCCTGCTTCGGGGTGCGGCGCTGACCTTTGTTCGTAAAGTTTCCACCGTGGGACGGATTTGAAGCGTCATCCAGGTTCAGCGCATTCTTCAGCCGTCACTGCAGGAATCTGAGCACAACCAACCGGCCGCAGCAAACGCACGCACGAACATGTAACTCCTGTCAAAGCAGGACCATTCACACGCCTCATTGTTGTTTTATTTTATTTCGTAAGTTAAGCGGCAATAAATAAAAATGTTGATCATTTTGTGCATGTTATTTAGGGCCATCACTAATTATTTCTATTGTACATTTAGACTTTTTAAACACATCATCAGCCAAATAAAGGTTGAAATGTGGGACTGAAGACTTCTAGATAAAGAATATGTATTAATAAAGTGCATTATTGATGAAAACCAGCAATAATCTATAGGTCTGTAGTTGTTTAGTCCAGTGTTTCCCAACCAGAGGTACGGGGACCCCAAGGGGTACGTGAGGAATTACCAGGGGGGAATGATTTCAGGTTTTAAATTAAGATGAAATGTACTTTTATCTGAATAAAGTGTCATTAGTTGTAAATGTATCATCTTTTTGGAGCATCTTGGATCAGAGGAGTTGACAGGGGGGACAAAGGTGTCTGTTGTCCTGGGCCTCAGGGTCTTAAAGTGCGTATGACAGGTTTTCGTGATTCTCTTATTTTGACTTCATTCGGTGTATTAATACCTTGTGTAAATATAAATTATAGTTTTACACCAATCGAGTAGCCGTTTGTGGAGAAAAGTTTAAAAACTCCGTAGAAAATTACAGGAAGTGAACAAATTGATGACATCACACTGGGGAGACAAAAGTTATGCAAAATTTACACAAAAAAGCGTGTTTTTTTAATCCTTTATACATTAATTTGACCACAAAGGTGTCCATGTGTGTTTTTAATTTGAAAATGTTAAAAGATCTGTGACATTAGATGAATTTGGGTGGTTGCTATGGTAATTTCCTAGCGTGATGTCATCATTTACAACCAGGAAGAGAAACATAAAATCAAAAAAATTGCTAAGCTGGGATAAAATTTGTGAATTTTTTTAGCAAAATTTGAAGTATATTTATCTAAACTACATTTTAGTTAAATGAGTAGTTCAACCTGTCATAGGCCCTTTAAGGGCCCAGAATCCGACCCTCGTCCTATTAATTCATATTAGAGGGTGACCCGTGTGAGGCTTCTTGCCCCAGGCCCCAAATTTCTGTCGACGGGCCTGTCTTGGATCAGACATATAATTAAAACTAAAAATATAATAGTAATAACTGACTATATTTGACTAGTAAACCCATTTATTTGATTGAAACTCAGGTTGAGGGGTGCTCTGAGTGTGAGACAAAGCTTCTCCAAAGGTTGGGAACTACTGCTTTAGTCGATTAGTTGGCCTTATATATGGAAAGTTAATTCTGTCTTCTTGTCGTGCAATGTCATCTACGAGACACGAGACAGTGGCGACTGGGAGAACATTCAACACAAGGAAAAAGGAACAGCAAAAAGACACACAGGGACGACTAACAAGACCAGAAGAAGAAAAGGCAACAGGAAAATCTAAAATCTGCAACGTCTGAGCAGCGCAAAAGAGAAAACCACGTCATGGACCGGGACAGTGTGAAAACAGAAGGAACTGAGGAGCACGAGAGCAAAAGATGGACACGAGAGGCGCATGGTCCATCAACAGAGACGAGGGGCTTGTACTTTGTCTCACACACGGGACTCACTTCTCAATTCTCCACCAGGGGGCAGTGGTCAGTTTGATAGATCTGTCAAACTGAACACGTCTGAAACAAAGTCTGATCAGAGACACATCCATCACCAACATGTCAGAGAAATGAGCTTATTCACCTTATTCCTGAAGTTGCCGTACACGCCGCCGTCTTGTTTCCGTTGTAGTTCACACGGAGCAGACGAGCTCAACAGAAAATAAGTTCTACTGGACTAAAAAGACGTTTTCAGGAAATCGTTGTGTTGTGACTTGTTGTTGCTCGTGTTCATTAAACATTTTACACAAATCAATCTACTTTATGTAACATTTTAGCGGTGAGTCTTTTCATGTTTTTGTCGTGTGTTTGTCACTTATTGTCACATTTTCGTCACCTTTTCCCTGCATTTTTGTCACTTTCTTCCCTTTTTTGTCACATTTTTGTCACTCATTTAGTCACATTTTTCTCACTTGTTGCGTTTTCGTCACTTATTGCCGCATTTATGTCACTTTATTCAGTTTTTTCCAAGTTTTTTTCACTTTTAATCACATTTTTCTCACTTTTAATGACATTTTTCTCACTTTTAATGACATTTTTCTCACTTTTAGTTGCGTTCTTGTCACTTGTCACGTGTTTGTCACTTATTGTCGTGCATTTGTCACTTTCTTCCGTTTTTTTTGTCACGTTTTTGTCACTTTTAATCGCATTTTTCTCACTTTTAGTTACGTTTTTGTCACTTGTCGCATTTTCGTCACTTATTGCCGCATTTTTGCCACTTTATTCAGTTTTTGTCACTTTTAATCGCATTTTTGTCACATTTTTGTCTACTCGACTAAAAAGCTGTTTTCAGGAAATCGTTGTGTTGTGACTTGTTGTTGCTCGTGTTCATTAAACATTTTACACAAATCAATCTACTTTATGTAACATTTTAGCGTCAGACTTTTCCCTCGTTCGTCATTAGCTTTAACGGAGTTCTCGTCAAACAGAAGTGCGTTTACAACAAAAGTGCAAAAAACGGCAAAAATGGGCGGGGCACAATAAGGTCAATATAATGTTTTAGCGGCGCGACTTTTCCCTCGTTCGTCGTTTACGTGAATGAGGTTCTCGTCAAACCGGAAGTGCATTTGCCTCCACCCTCCTACAGAGCAACAGATCTGCAGACGACGCCATCGACCCGGCCCTCCACTTCACCCTGCAGCCCCTGGACTCCCGGGAACCTACGCCAAGGTCCTGACCGTGGACTCTGCATTCGACAGCGTCATGAGCCTCTGACCTCTGACCAGGTCCTGACGCCGAAACATGTAAATGAGCTCATGGCTTTTTTACAACTGCCTTATTAGAAGAAAATCACAAGTTGATAATTAGAAGTAGGATGTACATTTTCAATTGTTCCTTTAACCGATCGTTGGAGCCGGTCCTGGTCAATAATCGTTAATCGTTGCGTGTTTTTTTGTTGTACTTTTTGTTACTGAACGAGTCATTTTAGACGTTGGTGCTTCACAAGAGAAAACGCAGAGCAGCAACAGGTTTAAACAGAACACGACGACTGAATGAAAGCTCCAATAACCCTCCAACTACGGTTAGGGTTAGGGTTAGGGTAGGTTTAGGGTGGGTGTGGGTGTGGGTGTGGGTAGGGTTAGGGTTAGGGTAGGGTAGGGTAGGGTTAGGGTGGGTTAGGGTTAGGGTGGGTGTGGGTTAGGTTAGGGTTAGGGTGGGTGTGGGTTAGGGTAGGGTTAGGGTAGGGTGGGGTTAGGGTGGGTTAGGGTTGGGTAGGGTTAGGGTGGGTGTGGGTAGGTGTGGGTTAGGGGTTAGGGTTAAGGTTAGGGTAGGGTAGGGTTAGGGTGGGTGTGGGTTAGGGTTAGGGGTTAGAGGTTAGGGTTAGGGTGGGTGTGGGTTAGGGTTAGGGGTTAGAGGTTAGGGTTAGGGTAGGGTTAGGGTGGGTGTGGGTTAGGGTTAGGGTTTTGATGCACCGTAGTAGTAATAATGAACAGAGTCACGTAATAAAGTCATAGAACTATAATAAAACCTGGAAGATGAATCCAAGATGGCCGTCCTGTTTTTCCCTATGGAGAGTGCTCATTGGCGCATGACCCCAAAAAGTTTCTTACTTCCGCATTTACTTCCTGATACGAAGGCTGACATCTTTGTTTTACTTCCTGAAACGATGGCTGCCATCTTTGTTTTACTTCCTGAAACGATGGCTGCCATCTTTGTTTTAGGGCACCACGTGACGACAATCCCCCACTTCATATAAAAACGGTAATTTCGGGGATTTTAGAAACGGTAGAAAAGAACATTTCCTTCTATTTTATTTAAAAACCGATAATAATTCAGTACTGTCCGCAATTATAATGAGCAATTTTAGAAAAAGGCTGGTTCCAAGAGGCTGCAGTACCTCACACGGCCACAAATCAATCTGGGACCACAGTCAGAGGGGGCGTACCTTATCCAGTTCATTTAATACATCCATGAATAAAGTCTCTAACGCTAGCCGCTTACCTTTAGCTTGTGCAGGTAAAAGATCGATAGTTTTCTATTTGAGGCAAAAAGCTGTCTGTTTTCTCACCAGCGTGAAATCCAAGTTAAATAAACCATGCAATATTAATATTAGTTCATAAATCCACTATTTTGATTCACTTGTTTTTGCTCAAATGCGCACGAACTGGTCTCTCGGGCGCCGTCCCATGGTGGAAGTGTGTATTACAACACAGTAAACAAGGCAGAAAATGAGACGTGCCAGTTTAACCGGGCAGGAGCTCTTCACTCGGTTAAGCGTTTAGTCACGGTTAATCGTTTAAACATGAACACCCCTAATTAGAAGGCAGACGATTTATTATATTTGGAAAAGTAATCCTGTCTGTTTGCACTGCCAAATGTGCCTATCAAAGTGTAAATCTTGTGCACATACTCAGTCTAAGTCTATTTTAGTTGATTTTATTTTATTAGTTGCTCCTATTTTATTCGTTCATCTGTGTGGTGTTATAACAGAGGGCCTTTGCACAATAAGAAATCATTAAACACAGTTTTTATGGCGCGTTGCCGCCTTCAAAATGAGACGTTCAACCTTTGATTTACTGCGGTTTACAACCAGGAGTCGAACAGGAAGAAGATACAACAAGTAAAGTACAAGTACAACAACAACAAATGAGACAAAAGAGCAGGAAAAAAACTGAACCAGGGCCAAACCAGGGCTAAACCAGAGCTAAAACCAGAGCTAAACCAGGGCTAAACCAGGGCTAAACCAGAGCTAAACCAGAGCCAAACCAGAGCCAAACCAGGGCAAAACCAGAGCTAAACCAGAGCTAAACCAGAGCTAAACCAGAGCTAAACCAGAGCCAAACCAGAGCCAAACCAGAGCCAAACCAGAGCCAAACCAGAGCCAAACCAGAGCTAAAACCAGAGCTAAAACCAGAGCTAAACCAGGGCCAAACTAGGGCCAAACCAGGGCCAAACCAGAGCCAAACCAGAGCTAAACCAGAGCTAAACCAGAGCTAAACCAGACCAAAAACCAGAGCCAAACCAGGGCTAAACAAGAGCTAAACCAGAGCTAAACCAGGGCTAAACCAGGGCCAAACCAGGGCCAAACCAGGGCCAAACCAGAGCTAAACCAGAGCCAAACCAGAGCTAAACCAGAGCTAAACCAGGGCCAAACCAGAGCCAAACCAGAGCTAAAACCAGGGCCAAACCAGGGCAAAAACCAGAGCCAAACCAGAGCCAAACCAGAGCCAAACCAGAGCCAAACCAGGGCCAAACCAGAGCCAAACCAGGGCCAAACCAGAGTCAAACCAGGGCCAAACCAGGGCCAAACCAGAGCCAAACCAGGGCCAAACCAGAGTCAAACCAGGGCCAAACCAGAGCCAAACCAGGGCCAAACCAGAGCCAAACCAGGGCCAAACCAGAGTCAAACCAGAGTCAAACCAGGGCCAAACCAGAGCCAAACCAGGGCCAAACCAGAGCCAAACCAGAGTCAAACCAGAGTCAAACCAGGGCCAAACCAGAGCCAAACCAGGGCCAAACCAGAGCCAAACCAGGGCCAAACCAGAGTCAAACCAGGGCCAAACCAGAGCCAAACCAGGGCCAAACCAGGGCCAAACCAGGGCCAAACCAGGGTCAAACCAGGGCCAAACCAGGGCCAAACCAGGGCCAAACCATGGCTAAACCAGGGCTAAACCAGGGCTAAACCAGGACTAAACCTGAACTAAACCAAGGCTAAGTTCAACAAGAACAACATGAGAATAAAAAGGTGCAATCAAAAATAAATATCTGGAAAAAATGTATTCAGCTCTACACAACACTGTTCAAGTACAACATAAACACAAAAGAACACGACAATAGTATGTACAACACAAGCAGCAGTGTTAGCTTTAGCTGCAACCATCACAAGAATGTGACGACTAATAAAACAGTCCCATTAATCCTCTGCACAGACTCTAAAACACATGACTGTTTTTGATTATTTTAATGCTCAAATTGTCTTTTGAAGCATCAGTCAGTAACATTACTTTTGTTAATATGATTGCATTTGCAGTGTCACAGTTGGCATTTATCAATGTTTTTGTCTTTTCAATGACATTTCTGTCCCAATATAAAACATGAGGAACAGACAAAAACATCCTGAAAATGACAGCTCTGGGAATAATATAATTCCTTTGAACAATATACATTACATTGAAATTCTCCTATTAGCAAAGTTAACTCTTTTAGCTCTAGCTCTGAAAATACACCAAGTATTATTTTTCTCAACATTTAAGAGAAATCTGAGCTGTGGATCCATGAATCTAACCCAAAGTGCACTCAACAGACACCAGCACCAGCTCACGCCAACTCACTCATGTCTCAGCACGATTGTGGTTTTTCTGTAGAAATGATTAATAATAAACTACGACACCATCGATTGATTAATCAACTATAATATTACAGCCAAACTAGAGCTCACACTGTAGGGCTCACTCTGTAGGGCTCACTCTGTAGGGCTCACTCTGTAGGGCTCACTCTGTAGGGCTCACTCTGTAGGGCTCACTCTGTAGGGCTCACTCTGTAGGGCTCACTCTGTAGGGCTCACTCTGTAGGGCTCACTCTGTAGGGCTCACTCTGTAGGGCTCACTCTGTAGGGCTCACACTGTAGGGCTCACACTGTAGGGCTCACTCTGTAGGGCTCACTCTGTAGGGCTCACTCTGTAGGGCTCACTCTGTAGGGCTCACTCTGTAGGGCTCACTCTGTAGGGCTCACTCTGTAGGGCTCACACTGTAGGGCTCACACTGTAGGGCTCACACTGTAGGGCTCACACTGTAGGGCTCACACTGTAGGGCTCACACTGTAGGGCTCACACTGTAGGGCTCACTCTGTAGGGCTCACTCTGTAGGGCTCACTCTGTAGGGCTCACTCTGTAGGGCTCACTCTGTAGGGCTCACACTGTAGGGCTCACACTGTAGAGCTCACACTGTAGAGCTCACACTGTAGAGCTGAGATAAGACTGTGGTGACGTCTCGTTCTGTTCTGACGGAAAGGACACTGAACCCTTGGGACAGGTATTATTTTACACAAAAATATTTGTTCTACAAACGTACAACACATTTTTTTTTATAAAATAAAGTTTTTAGATTAGGGTTAGCTTATGATGAATTCAACGTCTGAAGCTGGACTGTGGGATAAAACACCAAACCAAATGTTAAATACACAAATAATATGATGCATCTGAATTGTCAGAGTGTATCTGGTGTTTGGTGTGGAAAACAAAGAGGAGAACAATAGCGTTTGTTTGTTTCTGCTGCGGACACAGATCTGATTGTAGTTACAGAACAGTCACAGTTTGACCAAACGACGGGCGCTGCATTTACTGATGCATTTATCATGTTATCTGTGTTGTGTGTTTCTGTAAATCACTTTAAATGGCACTGTGTACAAATTGTACTCAACAAATAAACCTGCCTTGCCTTTAGCAGCACTTCATTGGAAAAATACAATCTTAAATAAGATACTAATATAAACAAGTGCTTGAAATAAGTTGTATTAATCTTTGTTTAAAGTATTTTGACAGTCTGAAAATAATAGAGCTGATCGAACAAGCACACAATAAACTGTTTTACTCAAAATAAGAAAAAGACAAGCATTCTCATATATATATATATAAATATATATATAAAATCTGAGATTATATTTTTTCCCAGTGTAAATACTTATATTTTATGATTTATAAATACAATACGTTAAAGCATGAATGGACTAAAATTACTACAAGTCCATTTAAAGTCTACTTATCTCACACCTGATCCAAACAAACTAATTAATCGTCGCGCGGCAGATGATGATGATGATGATGATTAAACTGTTGAGCAATAACTTTTAAGCATCTCGTGAATAACTTTTCAAACCATTTTAAACATGTTCCGTGTGAACTCTGGACTCCACCAGCTCCAGCCCCGTGTTCACGGTGTAACCTGGACTCACCACAGACGACAGCGGCGTGGAGCCCCACGAGCAGCGCCGAGACCGCAGCCCACGGCGGCCGCATGTTTCCGGGTCCGAACTCCGTCACCGACCGGCGATGGTTCAAAAAACAAAACAAAAAACCGGTGAAAATTTAAAAAACTACTCAAGTACCGAAAGAAACGCGAGCCTTTTGACGTGACATGTGCCTCCTGAGCGCCGAAAAGCGTCTTGTAATGTCACATTTTTGTCAATGAGCCGTCAGTTTGTTTCTGTGCGTAAAGTGCGTGCGTCAAAGCCGTTTACCTGCGTGAAACACCTGCGTGAAACAAACGCTAGAGCGGCCCTGCTGCCGTGAGGAGTGTGGCGGCCATCTTGTGATTGTACCAGAAGAAAATAACGTAAAAAGGGACATAAAAATCAGAATCATAGCAGAAAATGTTTAACTGCTGTGTAATTTAACACATTAATTTACAAACTAGGACTTTGCTTCTGTGAAATGAAGACAACATGAAACAATAGTAATAAAAGTAAACTAAAAGCATGAAAAAATAACACTATAAGACTATATTTAATGACTAATATAATGTATTTATTAACATTTAAAGAATAATAATGATAACAACAACAACAACAATAATAATAAAAAAAAGTCAAATGCTCCAAGTATTTACGAGAAAATTATAATTAAAAGGTAAAGTGTATGTGTGAAATTTTACACTCACAACATGGCTGCCACTATGAATTGCTTTTGGGGATTGTCCAGTTCCATTAATAATAAAATTAATAAATGTGTCGAAACTGTGTTTTTAGCTTTATGTGCAATCGAAGAATAAGCAACAAGGAGACAGATATTCAGGTCGTGTATTCTTGCCTGCCATAGCTTTTCTATGGGTTAATTTATTACAAATATGACCATTACCCTCACTTTAGCCAATATTTTTTTTAAAGTTTAAATTATTGTTAATTATTTCTCGGCTCAGTGTCAAAATAAAGTAAAATGTGCAAAAAAAATTGTAAAACTGAGCGTCTTTTCAGTTCGTACGTGTTTAACGTTTGTGGCCAAACTACAGTTGGTGTCTGCGCGCCACCTGCTGTTCACTCGGCGCCATGACAGCACAACGCTCATTTCTGAAGTGAAATAATTCGAAAAAAATGGTTAAACTGTAAAAATAAATTGAAACATAAAATAAAGCAGACAGAAAGTAAAAGCCTTGAGTTCGAGAGCGTTGATTAGTGACGATTGTGTGAGTCTTTACAGTAATCCTCCACATCCTCACCCTCTTTCTCACCCATTCTCACCTCTTACCCTCTCTCTCTTACCCTTCTCCTCTCTCCTCTTCCTTCCCTGCCTCCCTCTCTCTCACTTTCTCCCTCTCTCCAACCTCTCTCATCTCCCCGTTTGTCCCTCCTTCCCTCTTTTCCCCCCTCTTCTCCTGTCTCTTCTCCCCCCTTCGTCTTCACCTTTTCCCTCTTTTCTTTCCTCCCTGTTTCTCCCTCACTCTCCTCTCCCTGTTCCTCCTCTCGTTCCTTCCTCTCATCTCCGATTCTACTTCTCTCTCTCCCTCCTCCTTCCCCCTTTACCTCCCCCCATCTCTCCTCACCTTAAGTTCTTTCCTCTCCTCTCTCGTTCCATTCTTCCCCTTCTGTCCACTCTTCCCCCCTCTCTCTCTCCTCCTCTCTCTCTTGTACCTCTCTCCTCCCTTTTTTCTCTTCTTTTCTCCTCCCCTTCTCCCCTCTCTCATCGACCTCTCTCCCCTCTCCTCACTTTATCTCTCGCTCTCTCTCCTCACTCTGTATTCTCTTTCATTTCTCACTCTTCCTCACTCCTTTCCCTCTAACCTTTCCCTCTCTCTTTCTCTCCGTCCCTCTCTCTTTTCTCCCATCTCGGTCCTCTCTTCTCCCCCTCTCTCTCTTCTCTTTCCTCTCTTTCTCTCCCTCTCTCCTCCTTCTTTCCCCCTCTCGCTCTCTTCTCTTTCCTCTCTCTCTTCTCCCCCTCTCTCTTTTCCCTTTCTCCTCTCCCTGTATCCTTTCCCTCTCTCTCCCTCTCTCCTCTCGTTCTTCTCCCCCTTTCCTCTCTCTCTCCCTCTCTCTTTTCCCCCTCTCTTTCTCCTCATCCCCCTCTCTCTCCTCTCTCTCACTCTCTCGCCTCCTCTCTCTCCGTCTCTCCCTCTCTCTCCTCTTGTTCTTCTCCCCCTTTCCTCTCTCTCCCTTTCTCTTTCTCTTTCCTCTCTCTCGCTTCTACCCCTCTCTTTCTCCTCATCCCCCTCTCTCTCCCTCTCTCCTCTTCATCTTACTCTCTCTCTCCCTCTCTCCTCCTCAGCTCCCTCACTCTCACCCTCTCTCCTTATCCCCCTCTTTCGCCTCCTCTTTCCCCCTCTCTCCCCCCTCCTCTCTCTCCTCTCCTTCTCCCCCTCTCTCACCTTTCTCTCTCCTCCTCTCCTCTCCCCTTCTCTCCCCCCCTTATCTCCTTCTCCCCCTCTCTCGCCTCCTCTTTTACCCTCTCTCTCCCCTCCTCTCTCTCCTCTCCTTCTCCCCCTCTCCTCTCTCTCCTCTCCCTCTCTCCTCTTTCATCCCTCTCTTTTCTCCCACTCTCTCACCTCTCTCTCCTTATCCCCCTGCTCTCTCTCCCCCTCCCTTTCTCTCCCCCCTTCTCTCTCCCCCTCTCCTCTCTCTCCCTCTCTCCCCCCCCTGCTCTCACCCCCTCTCCTCACCCTCTTGACCAGATGTGGCAGAGCAGCTGGACTTCAGTCGCTTCAGCAGAAAATCACGGCGTCACGAGGAAATCGCGAAGTCACGACACCAGGAGACAAAGGCCTTTGGGATTCTGAGGCTGTGGCTCAGTGGTGCGACTCCAGCACATCTACAGCACCACAAACACTGTATTTCCTGTTTATAGGTGGAAGTTTGACGACCTTTGCCCGTTCATATTCCGTTTTGAATTGTCAATCGCTATGGCAACAGAGCTAGACAGACGTTTACAAGTACGACTGCTTTTGGGCCTTACTTTGTTGTTGTTTTCTTTTTTAAACTGATCTAAAAATACAAATAAAACACTAAAATAAATAAATAAAATAACTTTTCTGACGGAGATGTTATTGTTTTGCCTGAAATGCTCCATAGTGTGTCGTTAAACGTATTTACTGCTATGAAGACATGAAGCTAACGGGTCATGTTACAAGTCAGATCTGTGGAGAGCCAATAGTATCTCCATGGAGACAAGCAGGTGGTGGACCCTCTTGACATCATTAAAGTAGAACTAAGTGGCATTTTTACCTTATTAAACGTCTTTGTGAGTCTGTGTGTTGATTGTAAATGTATTTTCGGGAGTTTGAAGACAACTCACTCGAAAAACTCTCTTTTTTATATTTGGCGCCATGAAATGTTTTTGTATGTGATTGTATTTCCTTATTTCATTCAAAAGAAAGGGAAAAAAAATTTAAAAAAGCGTTTGGTGTCTTTTTATTGGCAGTGCATTTTCACAACAGACCTGCAGGGGGAGCTCTGTCACTGAAGTTACTTAGTTCTGCTTTAAATCTCATTGCACTTGAGATAAGAAGAAGAAAATACAAATATTTTGGTTGACAAATCTTATTCCATGACTAGTTTCAAAGAACATATATTTATTTTTATAATTATATAGATTTTTATTGACTTTTTTTCGGTGGCACCAAATTCTGGACCTTAGATACAAACCTTCTCAGTTGGCCCCGAATACATATGCAGTTTGTATATGATTTATTTATCTCAGCAAATTATTATTGTTATTTTTTATTCCCTATCATTAGAATACACACCCTATGCTTTCTGCACACTTAACAATAACTCGCTAATTATAGATATCTTGTGTAACTATTGGCCCATGTTATGATGCAGTACTGTTCTCCGATCTCGAAACGTATTATTACAATAAGAAAATACATTAAAGTGCGTATGACAGTTTTTTTTATTTTATCATTTTCTAGTTTTGACTTTATTCAGTGTATTAATTCCTCTTGTAAATATAAATCATAGTTTTACACCAATCAAGCAGCCCTTTTGTGTGGAAAAAAATGAAAAATCTGTTGAAATTACAGTAAAGTAAACAAACTGATGACATCACACTGGGGAGACAAAGCTTATGCATAATTTACACAAAAGAAACTACCTTTTTGACCCTTTAAACATTAATTGAACAAAATAAAGGCCTCCACGTGTGTTTTTATTTGTCAAATAAAAACTCTGTGACATCAGAACAGTCTTTGCCTCGTGTACAGGATGGTCGCTATGGTAATTTCCCAGTGTGATGTCATCATTTACAACCAGGAAGTTAAAGGGCCTATGACAGGTTGGACGACTCATTTGACAAACATGCATTTAAGATAAATATGTTTCAAACTGTGTTAAAAAACTTCACAAATTTCATTGCGGTTTAGCAATTTTTTAGGTTTTTTGTCTTACTTCCTGGTTGTAAATGATGACATCACACTAGGAAATTGCCATAGCAACCATCCTGTACACGGGGCCAAAACTCCTCAGATATCACAGATTTGTTTATTTGACAAATAAAAATACATGTTAACACTTTTATTTTGTTGAATTCATGTATAAATGTTCAAAAAAAGTAAATTATTTTGTGTAAATGATGCATAACCTTTGTCTCCCCAGCGTGATGTCATCAGTTTGTTTACTTCCTGTAATTTTGAACAGATTTTTCAACTTTTCTCCATAAATAGCTGCTTGATTGGTGTAAAAATATAATTTATATTTACACAAAGTATTAATGCACTGAATAAAGTCAAAATTAGAAAATCATGAAAACCTGTCATACGCACTTTAAATTAAAAACCTAAAAATGGCTTAACTGGGATAAAATGTGTAAAGTACTTTAGAAAACTTTGAAATACATTTATCTTAACAGCATTTTAGTCGAATCAAACTCACTCAAATACTCGTCTTGTGTCATGTTTCTGTTTCGTGAAAACAGGCCCAGGTTTGCAGAGGTGTTCAGAATAAACCGGGTCAAACATCGATGTTATCCACACCTGACTCGTCGCTAATGGAACGTGCAAACCGCACTCGTGCCTAATCCTTTGTGCATTTAATCAACCGTAATCCTGAAGAGACGAGCCGCGCTGAAGTGACGTGACATACAGTATTAAACGAGCGCTTAGACCGAGCTGAATGCATGTTTTTTGAGGTATTTTTGAGCAACGAAAACATCACAGTCACAACTCTTTGCACTGATCTCAGGTGTGAAGTGTCTCTGATGTAAAAACTCAAAACACAACTAAAATGTACAGTTAATCTTAATAACGCATAGAAAAATGTACAACTCTGCTAAATATTTAGTTTATACCCAACATCTAAAAAAGGAAATCAAGTAAACGGTTGTAGAAAACCAGATAAACAACAGGAACGCTCACCTGGAGTTTACCTGGAGGAACTCTCTCTACACTAGATGAACTGTTCCTCATCTGCCTGAATGAATTCATGTTTAAATGGTCAAAAAAGTAGTTTATTTTGTGTAAATCATGTATAAAGTTTGTCTCACAGTGTGATGTCATCAGTTTGTTTACTTCCTGTCATTTTCAACAGATTTTTCAACTTTTCCCCACAAACAGTGACCTGATTGGTGTAAAACGATTGTTTACGTATGTAAACACGGTTCTATGAATGAAAGTGAACCTGTAACCATGTGACTACAACCCCCTCGGGTCAGGAGCATTATGCCAAATTAAACACACCTGTGGGTGCGCGCTACACAGTATATGAATGGAGCGCGTGCACACACTCACCCTCTTTCTGACGACTGGGCGAAACCAGCCAATCACCAACGTGTGACCCAGACGGTTACAGGTTCACTTTCATTCATAGAACCGTGTTTACATACGTAAACAATCGTTCTATTTCATTTCAGTGAACCTGTAACCATGTGACAACAGTATACCAAATCAGTCACAAGGAAGGTGAGCCCGGCCCCCACAAGGGAAAACATCAGAGAAGAAGTGTATGTAGTAACAGGCTTTATTGCAAACATAGAGCAATCCCATCATAAACAAACACAAAGAGTCACCCATCCATCGCAGCCCCTAAAACGGTAGAGGGGATGGTGGATGCAGGCAAATTCAACCTGTAATATTTGACAAAGGTAGAGGAGGATGTCCATCCAGCAGCATTACACACCTCCTCCAAGGGCACACCTCTGAAAAGCGCCCAGGATGCAGCCATTCCCCGTGTAGAGTGGGCCACCACTCCATGTGGGGGAGGTGCCCCCGCATGACTATAAGCCAGTGATATCAGATCAACCAACCAGTGGGCTAGCCGCTGTTTTGTAACAGGCCTGCCCAATGTAGACACGCCATAGCTCACAAAGAGATTGTCCCCCGAACGAAGAGAGCTGGTACGTGCCACATAAGCCCTCAGAGCCCTCACCGGGCACAGAGAATGCAACCTCTCAGCCTCCTCTGAAGAGTGCGGAGGAGGAAAAAAGGAAGGCAAGACCAAAGGCTTAACCACATAATCACGTGGTAAAACTTTTGGCAGGAAGGCTTGGTTTGGCAGGAGATGAACCACTCGGCCTTCATCACCAAAGCGAAGGCACCCTTCCCCAACAGAAAAGGCAGCAAGCTCACTCACTCGCTTAGCCGATGAAATGGCCAGCAGAAAGAACGTTTTCATGCTGAGAAGCCGAAGGTCAAGGTCAGACAATGGCTCAAATGGGGGCAGGCAAAGTGCCCTGAGGACCACTTGCAGATCCCAGGATGGAAGCAAGCGCCGTCTTGCCGGCCGCCTTCTCACACCTCTCAAAAATCGCGCTGCAAGGGGATGTGATCCAGGGCTCACTCCATCACATAGCCCATGAGCTGTGGAGATGGCAGCAAGATAGCCCCGCAAAGTGGATTCTGATCGTCCCTGGTCCAAAAGATGCTGCAGGAAGGACAACACCACTGTCATGCCACAAGACACGGGGTCCACATCTGACCCGCGACACCACTCTGCAAACACGTTCCATCTGCACCCGTACAGACGTTGAGTGGAGGGTGCCCGTGCGGCCTGTAAGGTGTCAACCACAGCCTCACTCAGCCCAAGAGCATGCCAGCGTTGCCGTTCAAGGGCCATGCATGAAGCCCCAGTGCTTCGGGTCGAGGATGCCAGATCCCGCCCCGCCCTTGGGACAGCAAATCCGGCCTGCTCGGGAGACGCCATGGTTCCCCATCCAGCATCTCGTAAACCTCGGACATCCAGGGTCTCTGCGGCCAGTTTGGCGCCACCAAGAGAACCTGAGCTCCCAACAACCTCACCCTGCTGAGCAGAGCCGGAAGGAGAGGTAATGGAGGGAAAGCATATAGCATCCCCTGAGGCCAGCTCTGACTCAGGGCATCTGTCCCTAGCGGCCCCGGTGGGTCGTTCATTGAGAACCACAGGGGACAATGGGTGTTGTCCTCCGTCGCGAAAAGGTCCACTGAGGCCTGGCCGAAGCGACCCCATAGCTCGTTTACCACCTGTGTGTGCAGGCGCCACTCGCCGGGGTGAGGACCTCCCCTGGACAGCAGATCCGCTGCCACATTCAGGAGTCCTGGGAGGTAGAATGCTCGCAGAGACATACCCTCCGACTGGGCCCACAGCAGGAGTTGACATGCCCTGGCATGCAGGGACGGAGATTTCAAACCGCCCTGGCGATTGATGTAGGACACCACTGCAGTGTTGTCTGTCCTCACCATCACTTGCCTGCCCCTCACCACTGGGAGGAAGTGCTGCAGTGCAAACCGAACAGCCTCCATCTCGAGAAGGTTGATATGCCAACGCTGACGCACTGGGTCCCACGTGCCACGAGCAGACCTGCCTTCCCATACAGCGCCCCAGCCTCTCTGGGACGCATCGGTTGTAACAGTGACCCTGGCATCCCCCAGGCCCAAGGGGACTCCATCTGCGACAGCCTCGGAGCTCATCCACCACGCCAGAACCTTGCGGCTTCTGCGGGACAAGGATAGCCTCCTCAACCTGTCCTTTGGCATGAAGAGCCTCTGGCACACAAACCACCGCTGAAGTGGCCGTGTGTGCAGCAGACCCAGGGGCACAGCTTGAGCCCCGGCAGCCAATAGGCCTAAGAGTCTCTGACATTGCAGAGCAGTCACAGTGCGCCGAGCTAAACAGCTCATTATGCACTCTCTGATAGCGGACACCCGCTTGGGAGTGAGGCAGGCCCTCATCGTGTCGGAGTTCAGAACAATCCCCAAATACTCCGCCGATTTGCTTGGCACAAGTCGGCTTTTCTCCGCATTGAGGTGAAGACCAAGAGAGGTCAAATGGGCCAGAACCACTGCAGTGTGTTCTCGAGCCATGCCCAGAGACGGAGCGCATACCAACCAATCGTCGAGATAATTCAGCACTCGAATGCCTCTTCTCCGGAGAGGAGACAGTGCAGCGTCGATGCACTTTGTGAAGGTCCGAGGCGACAGGGACAGGCCAAACGGCAGCACGTTGTACTCGTAGGCTACACCTTGGAAGGCGAACCGTAGGTAGGGACGGTGACCCGGATGTATGGGCACGTGAAAATAGGCGTCGCGTAAGTCCACTGTTGTGAACCAGTCGCCTGCTCGAATGGCCTGAAACAAGGCTTTCAGTTTGAGCATCCTGAATGGAAGAACCTTGAGGTATTTGTTCAACCGCCTCAGGTCGAGAATGGGGCGGAAACCACCGGTGCGCTTTGGGACAAGGAAGTATGGGGAGTAGAACCCCTGACTTTCCTCCCCTGGGTTCAGAGGGCGTATAGCCTTTTTGGAGATCAAGGCAGAGATTTCGCTGGAGAGTACTGCTGAGAGAGACTCGTTCCCCACCTTTGTCATCAAAATGCCTCGAAAACGTGGAGCGCGGAGTTTGAACTGCAGGCGTAGCCGCACTCCAGGGTCTGCAACACCCATGGGCATGAGGTGCACTGGCGCCAAGCACTGAGATGGGTGCTGGAAAAACTTGACGCCAGCCGAAGAGCACAGTCAGGAACGCTGAGCAGACTTGGGCGGACCGGGAACGCTGGGCCCTGAGCGAGCACGAACCCGTTGCCAGCCCATCCGGGGGACAAAAGCACGTCTACCACCCCGAGAATCTTGAGAGGAACCCTGACCCCCTGACAGAGGTCGCTGGGGGGCTGCACGTCTCTCCGGGGCCATCCGAGGACCCGACCTCAAGAGCCCCTGATGGCGCATGGACTGACTGCGCATTCGCACTTTCTGTGCTTCATCCAGAGCTGCTTCCGCTGCCGAGCCAAACACCTGACCAGGTGAAATGCTGGCAGCCATAACAGCTGCATGTTCCGCCTCCGACAAAGCCGTCTGACTCAACCAAATGTGGCGCCTAGCCATGGTAAGATGGGCCAAAGAGTTACCAAGAACCCTGGCTTGTGCACTTGCCCCCTGAATTGCAGTATCCACGATGCTAGTCATTTCAGGCAGAAGGTCGGACGGGTGTTTGGAATCCAGATCCCGTATTAGACCCTCCAAATACACAAGCAGAAGAGCATTGGTGTTTGCCAGTCTAGCAGCCATGGCAGCAGACTGAAAGGCTTTTACCACATAACCATCCGTGGTCCTGCACTTCTTATTGGGGTGGCGAGCGATCCGGCCCGAAGGGGGCGCTCCGGCCAAAAGTGCGAACGATGCCCCAACCTGTAGGGTGCCATCCAGCCCATGCCCAGCGGCACCGTGAAGCACACTTAGTGCTGAGCGGGGGGGCAAAGCTGCTCTTGGCTGTGCCCATGACTCTTGGAGACGGGAGACAAAGTCAGGATACACAGGCAAAAGGACACGACCCTGGTGGCTCGGGCCCCGATCCAGTGCGGAGGCCCTAGGAGGAGACGGGGGGGCAGGAAGACCCGCCGCGGCAGCCGCTCGCGTAAGCAGGGCCTTGACGGAGAAGTCACCTGCCTCAGACGGAGGCCCTTCACCGGCAGCAACATCCAACAGAACCTCTTGCCCCTCCTCGAAGCCATCCAACAAGGCAGAGGAGCCGCAGCTAGAGCTGTCGGTCTTATCCAAATTGCCTGAAGCAGCCAATGAGACTGTATCAGGGTAGGAGAACACACATGGAGGGGCCCGATTCACCAGCAAACGTTGTTGAGCAGCAGCCATGGTATCCATGGTCTTACGCATGGCCTCCAACTGTGTTTGGAGATGGTCCACCCTGGGGTCATAGACCTGGTCCAACGTCCGTTTTCCACCAGACTTCCGCAGAGCTTTACGGGGAGGAGCCGGCTCCGGGTCCTGACCAGGCGGCAGGGTATCCCCAGGAACACAATCCATGTGGTCACTATCCCCTCCGGAAGCCATCTTGACGTAGGAGATCCACACAAGAGGAGAACTACAAATCAAATAATTTCTCCTGCAGTGAACCCAAAGAACAGAATAAATCAGTCACTGAACAACAAGTCAGGACAATACAATAAGCAAATACAAGTACCAAGGAGAGCCAACCTCAGTAAAGTGTTGCAAAACCTCTCCACGCCAGGAGGCGGCGATAGCGCGCGCTCAACGGCACTACAAGCAGAGCAATGTTAGCACAACAATGTATCAAGCTGCTCTGCAAAAAGTTTGGCAATAGGCAATCCAGAGCGAAAAACACTCACCAAACTGTAGTACAACACTCACGGAACGCGAGAGGGGTGCTAAGAAAACAGCAGCCCAAATCAGCGATGATCCGTGACGAAACAACGGCGAAAAACTCGAGCCGACCGGCACAAGCTCTCAACGACCAGGAGGAAGAAAGAGGGTGAGTGTGTGCACGCGCTCCATTCATATACTGTGTAGCGCGCACCCACAGGTGTGTTTAATTTGGCATAATGCTCCTGACCCGAGGGGGTTGTAGTCACATGGTTACAGGTTCACTGAAATGAAATAGAACTATAATTTGAATTTACAAGAGGTATTAATACACTGAATAAAGTCAAAATTAGAAAATCATAAAAACCTGTCAGAGGCCCTTTAAGTTTGATTACGATTTTCATTTTATTTTCATTTATTTATTTTTTTGAGCAACATACAAGTTCTGCCAGATTTACTGCTGCTGTGCGTTCATGCTCAAAAAGGAGTTGAAGAAGTGTGAACTTATAAACTCCTGCCCCTCATTTCATTTCATCAAGTGTTGACAGCCTTGATACGACAAACGTTAATATTTGACATCGATCCTGAGCGTTACATGACAATCTGTATATTGACAATATAATATGAGAATGTTTTACAATCATAGTATCGTAGATGATCTGCTAAATGTAGCTGTAGCTTTGGCTATATTTGATTATTTAATAGTTTGCCTGTTATTCACAAAAAAAAATAATGACAATATTGTAATTAGTTATTTAATCATATCAGATTAAAATATTTTTAACTTTTACTCAACCTTCTTCTGCATATTTTTTAAATAAGTTGTATTTGTACCGCTTTTTGAAGCAGTTTATACTTGGGCAGCTCTTTGTTTCCTCATTTAAACTGTTCCATAGATCAGTGGTTCTCAAAGTGGGGGTCGGGACCCCTCGGGGGGTCGCGAGGGGTGAGCTGGGGGTCGCAAGATGATTTCAAGATGTAATTTTAATGAATATGACATTGTATTTGCTCTGTTTTTTAATTAATACCAGTATCTTTTAGTCAAATAGGGTCCAATAAGACAACAAACTATTCAAATAACCAATATTAAACCTGATTTAACATGTTTTGACACTTAAAATTATTGCTACTCTCATTTTCATTTTGCTTTGGGGGTCCCAAGTCGGTTGTATGGCTATTTTGGGGGTCCCGGCCAGAAAAGTTTGGGAACCCCTGCCATAGATCAACTCCGCATCTTGAGACGCACATTTTTTTGGTTGCTGTGTGGTAAAATAATTTCTTGAAGTTGAACTGATTCCTTAGATTATAATTACCTTCTCTGTCACTGAACATGATTTGAATATTTTCTGGTAGTTGTTTATGTCTGGCTTTATAAATAGTTAGTCGTGTTTTAAATGTAACTAAATCCTCAAACTTTCATATTTTGGATTTGAAGAACAATATATCTGTGTGGTCCCGATATCCTGCTCTGTGTAGAATTCTCACTGCGATTGAAAGAACCAATGAGGCCGCAGGTGCCCAAACGGGCTCGCGGGCCGTGCATTGTTGTTGTGTTGTTGTCGTTGTGACTGTGTTTGTGCCGGTTTGGAAGCCCCGCCCCCTCCGCCCTGAGCCCGTGTGTGATTGTGAGCAGCTGTTCCGGAGCGGGACACGTGTCTCTCCTGGATCATCATCTGTCACTGTCCCACTAATCCCCACGTGAGCCGCCCCTGTCCGTCACAAACGCTCGCCACTCACACGCACTTTTTATCCAGGAACAGACACATTCAGCACGGAGACTGAATAAATAGCCTGCTGTGTGTGTTTTACTGTGACACAAAGACAGAGTTTAGATTTTAAGACGATCTAATCCGGTGTTTTTCACGTTCTTTTCAGCTTTGTTCAGAAGACAGCATGACACACAACATGCTAAAATATTACCAAATGTGTTTATTTGTTTATTTAAGGATCCCCATTAGTCTCTACAGCAGCAAAGACTATTCTTCCTGGGGTCCAGATCAGACCTTTTAGTAAAAAAAAGTGGCAAAAAAGGTGTCAAATAAGTCGTCTCTCTCTGGTTCTTTAAAGTGAGGCAGTGGTGATTGTTTTGATTTCTTTTTTGGTCCAGAAGTGTGTACAAGTCCCTCTGAAAATGCAAATAGTTCAGTTAAAGGGCCTATGACAGGTTGGACGACTCATTTGACAAAAATGCAGTTAAGATAAATATGTTTCAAATTGTGTTAAAAAACTTCACACATTTCAGTGCGGTTTAGCAATTTTTTTTAGGTATTTTGTCTTACTTCCTGGTTGTAAATGATGACATCACACTAGGAAATTACATTACATCCTGTACAGTGGGCCAAAACTCATCAGATGTCACAGATTTGTTTATTTTACAAATAAAAATACATGTTAACACCTTTATTTTATTGAAATCATGTATAAAGGTTCAATAAAAGTAATTTATTTTGTGTAAATTTTGCTTAACCTTTGTCTCCCCGGCGTGATGTCATCAATTTGTTTACTTCCTGTAATTTTGAACAGATTTTTCAACTTTTCTCCACAAATGTCTGCTTGGTTGGCATAAAACTATAATTTATATTTACAGCAGGTGTTAATACACTGAATAAAGTCAAAATTAGAAAATCATGAAAACCTGTCATACGCACTTTAAATCCATTTCTGAATCATTTTTTCAAGTGTTCCCCGGCACGCTGGTTGAAAATCAAGGGTCTAATCTATTTTTTCAGGTGGAGGGTGCGCCCATCGAGTTATAATAAAGGCTAGAGACAGTGTTGTCATGGTAACAAGCAGTGTTTTTTCAACCTTTTTTGAGTCGCGGCACACGTTTTGGGTTTAAAAGCCACCACGGCGCACGACCCGCTGTGAAAGTGTTACAGAATCAGATCATTTAGTTTAAAAATATGGAAAATAATGAGCCAAATCATGTCCACCGTCTGGTTCTTTAATTTTGCCAGTAATTATGGTTTTGTGTTCTTGTTCTGGTGCAGAAGTTGCTCAGGGCACTCCGAAAAAGTAAAATCCCCTCTGTAAATCTTTTCGTAACTAATTATGTATGCAAAATGAGCTAAAAAATTTAAACCTGACTGAAATGTCCAAAAATATTAAAAGCCTTATTTCTATATGCAAACATTACATCCTAAAAAAGCGTGTAATCATTTTTTTCCTTACATTTATATGAATAAACTACAAGAGTTTCACATTGATGTCTAAAACTTCGCACACAAAAGCTCCACCTGGTCTGGTCTGGTTTGGACCCCGAGAGCGCCTGGACTTGGTCTGGGGGATGTTCACTTTGTGTTTTTCTGTTGCCTTTAATAGAGCTGCACCGTTTAGAAAAATATCTAATTGTGATTTTTCTGACCAGTGCGATTAAGATTAGATTAGCGATTTATGTTTTACACTGCAAAAAGGGATTATCTAATTTAGTTAAATTTACTTGAATTAAGCAAATTAATCTTAAAAGTCCAATTTTAAGATTTTTTCACTTGACAGGACTACATCAAATTGACATTATTTGACTTGTTTTAAGTAAACTTGATAAGTAAAATAATCTTATTCCACTGGCAGATAATTTCACTTAAATTAGGGTAAAAAGGTCTTATTTTGACTTTATTTTTCTTCTTTACTTCTTATTTTTTGATAGGCCTTTTTTGCAGTGTAATAATAGGACTCGGTTCAAATTCAAATTTCAAGCACAATTTTGTCGCTTTAATCGTGTTGTTGTCACGTTCAGTTGTGTTTGTCAGATTTAAACGCGTCTTTGTCACTTTTAGTCATGTCTTTGTTGTTTTTTTAGTTCAGTTTTTGTTGCTTTTAGTTGTGTTTTGGTGCATTAAGATGTGTTTGTTTGTGGGTGTGTTTTTGTCCACTACAAATCCAAATGAGTGTTTTTTAGTCAAATAAAAGCAAGACATTTTGTTGTTTGTGGAAGAAATTATTGCACTTCAAACATTGCAGTCTTTGCGATTTGCTCATTTTATCCATTAAAATTGTGATTTTGTGTGGATTTGGTTTAATTGTGCAGCTCTGGCCTTTAAGAGGTAAATAAAGTCATCTGCTCAGAGGCTTCAGAGGCTAAACAACAGGAGAAAAAGTGTGTTTGAACAGACAGCTGCATTAAAGACACAAACAGTCAATCATGATACGACGATTTCACAAAAATAGCAGAAGTATTTTGATTCTTTCAGATGTTTTAGTGCACTGAGTCGTGTTTGTTGTTTTTAGTCGCTTTTTTGGCGTTTTCAGTTCCGTTTTTCTCACTTTTAGCCACGTTTTTGTCACTTTCAGTCGCATTTATTGTCTTTAGTCACTTTTTTGTCGCTTTTAGTCGCATCTTTGTCACTTCTAGTCGTGTTGTTGATGATTTCAGATGGTTTGATGCATTGAGTCGACGCGTTTTTGTCGCTTTTGAAACGCATTTTTATCACTTTTGGTCGTGCTTTTGTCTCAGAACACGTTTATACAAATCCAAACTACAGTGTGAGCCGTTTTTATTCAAATTAAAGCAAGACATTTTGTTGTTTGTGGAAGAAATTGGCCTTTAAGAGGTAAATAAAGTCATCTGCTCAGAGGCTTCAGAGGCTAAACAACAGGAGAAAAAGTGTGTTTGAACAGACAGCTGCATTAAAGACACAAACAGTCAATCACGATACCACTATTTCACAAAAACAGCAGATTGTTAAATGGATGATTTGATTTTTATCACCAGACCTACCTGCACATACATCTATTTCATCTTATTTACTAAAACAGTTGATCAAAATCCCTCCAAACAGTCGACAGTTGCCGCTAATCCCCGCTCGCTCCGGACCCTCTGCGGGACACATACGCGCCGGGGATGTGGGCCAGATGTGAGGGTTCAAATCCCCGTGACCTCGTTTCACCGCGTGCGCCGCCACGTGCCCCGGCTCCTCCCCCTCCTCGCCCCTCGACCCCCGGCCCTCAGCCCAGATCTGGCCCGGTGCAGGCGCTCTGGAGGTCGCTCGTGACTCTGCCGGACGCTCAGACGCTCCGCTGCATTTGAAGGGAATATCACAGAGTGTAGTTTGCGTTTTGTTGAAGGTTTTGTTGTGTTTTTAGTGTTTCTGGGGAGGATGCGCGCTCTTCTGGACAGCAGCTGGATGAGGTTCGCTCCGGCCGGGAGGGAGTACGAGTGGCCCACGGGAGCGCCGCTGACTCAGCTCAAACAGGTGAAAATACAACAATGAATCTGTGAATTCTGCTGTTAGGCATAGTTTAGTTGTCCTTTTTTTTTTCAAATATATATTTATAGATTTTTGTAAACACACTGGCCCATATATATTCAAAAAAAAAATGTCCTTTTAAAAATCGTAGAAATTTCAAGTCACAAGAACAGTTGTGTTTGCACTGTCTGCCAACTGTACATTTCTGTATATAGTCTTAGTCTATTTTATTTGATCTTAATCTTATGCACGCCTCTTTTACATATTTTATTATATTTTATTCATTGTTTTATGTTGCACCTCACGCCGAAGCAAGTTCCTGTGTTTGTGAATTTTGATCACTGACAACGGCAATAAATCAATTCTGATTCTGATTCCGGTTTGTCATATTTAAACGCATCTTTGTCACTTTTAGACGCGTCTTTGTTGTTTTTAGTTCAGTTTTTGTTGCTTTTAGTTGTGTTTTGCTGCACTGAGTTGTGTTTGTCTGTAGGTGTGTTTTTGTCCACTACAAATCCAAATGACAGTGTTACGGTGTTTTTTAGTCAAATCAAAGCAAGACATTTTGTTGTTTGTGGAAGAAATGATTGCGCTTCAAACATTGCAGTCTTTGCGATTTGCTAATTGCATCCATTAAAAGTGTGTTTTTGTGTGGATTTGGTTTAATTGTGCAGCTCTGGCCTTTAAGAGGTAAATAAAGTCATCTGCTCAGAGGCTTCAGAGGCTAAACAACAGGAGAAAAAGTGTGTTTGAACAGACAGCTGCATTAAAGACACAAACAGTCAATCACAATATGACCATTTCACGAAAATAACAGATTGTTAAATTTCGATTTGATTTTTATCACCGTATTGCCCAGACCTACCTGCACATACATCTGTTTTATCTTATTATCAAGTCCGGAGTATGTCATGTACGGTTTCCAGGTTTCTGCAAAGATATTGTCCTTATAGTGTAGTAGTGTATTGTGTGTAGTGTAGACGGCAGGTTAGATGGTCGAGGTGGAGAAAGTCCAAAACAACGTGTGCCACACAGAGGGGCCCGGTCCAATCCAGTTCATTAGTTTACATTTTCTTGCACAGAAAGTAAGAATTTTGTACAGTTTTTTTTACATTTGTCAGTTACACTGGGGTCGAACAAGCCGAGCAATAAAAATATAGGGTTATTGTTTATATTAATTGAAAGAATTTTGTTTATTTCTGGTCCAATCATGTGCCAAAATTGTATTTTTGGGCCAAAATTATGTATTTTATGTCCAAAAGCCATGTGTAAGGTACCAATTTCAGTCTTACATTGTATTCACTTTATTCCTGAAGTTGTCGTACGCTCCGCCGTCTTGTTTCCGTTGTAGTTCACACGGAGCAGACGAGCTCAACAGAAAATAAGTTCTACTCGACTAAAAAGACGTTTTCAGGAAATCGTTATGCTAGACTTGTTGTTGCTCGTGTTCATTAAACATTTTACACAAATCAATCTACTTTATGTAACATTTTAGCGGTGAGACTTTTCCCTCGTTCATCATTAGCTTTAACAGAGTTCTCGTCAAACAGAAGTGCGTTTATAACAAGAGTGCAAAAAACGGCAAAAGTGGGCGGGGCAGAATAAGGTGAATACACGGAGGCGATATAGTTGTCCTTTTAAAATTTAAATAAACTTCTTTTAACCCGGTGCAGTGTTGTTTCAGAATCAGAATCAGAATTACTTTTATTTATCCCCAAGGGGAAATTCTTTCTTATTTCTCACCCAAAGTAGCATTTTGTCCTTTTAAATATCACAAGAGATAAAATAAAGCAATAATTGAATGTGTGAACCCTTAAAACATTTGGAGAGGAGCCGTTCAAGCCAGAGTCCACTTTAGTCTGTGGCCCTGGAGCAGGGGCGTAGCACAAAACTCTGGGCCACAGGTACAAATCTTCGCGGTGGGCCCCAGTACATCATTTTATTCCCATAAATTTTGATTATTGTTGTTTTTTCTTTCACTATAGCAAGAATGTACACCCTATAGTTTCTACATTGAACCTTACAATAACACGCTACTTTCTAAACATCCTGTGCAGTTAGCGGCTGATATTATGATACTGCACTGTTTGTTTTTGCAATAACTAAAAGACAAATTTCACAAACCTCTCAAAATGTATTATTACTATAAGAAAATGCACTAACTACAAATTATAATCACTAGTTTTATTAGTAACAACTTGGCTAAAACAGTATGCGGGCAATGATTTTCCTCTTTTTTTAAGGTGATGGGGCCCGCAGATCTCATGCATAATTGTATTTAGTCTTTCAAGGACTTTACTCAACCACAGTGCATTTTATTACAACAAAGATAGATTTAAACACTGAAAAAAACGGAACCAAGAAAAAAAATACCACACGCTGTAGAAAATATACTTTTACTTTTCAGCCAAGTACAAAAATGTAGCTGAGCAGAAAGTACGGATACAAGTAAAAGTAAAAATGATCTACAGTAAAACGTATTCCAGTAAAGTACAGATACCTAAAAATGTACTTACGTGCAGTAGTTTTACTTTGTTAATGTTCACCAATGAAGAAAAGACACGAGAATGCTGCTCCACTCCAACAAACTGATGTGAGAGAGGAGAATTCATGTCCCTAAAGCAGTATTTTTCAACCTTTTTTTGAGTTGCGCCACACTTTTTAGTTTAAAAGATACCACGGCACACCACCTACTCCTAAAACAATACAGAATCAGACTGTGTAGTAAAAAATATGGTATATAATGTGGCAAATAATGTCTATGCAGCTGTTCATTTCTTTAACTTTGAAATATTGATGGATATGTGTTCTTTTTTGATGCAGAAGTTGCTCAGGACACTCCCAAAAAGGAAGTTAGTAAATTACATCCGCATTTGTGAATATGTGAGCTAAAATTGGGCATTTTTTCAAGGCACACCTGGCAAAACCTCAGAAAATCAAGGCCCTAAAGCCGTGTTTTTCAACCTTTTTTCAGTTGTGGCACACGTTTTGAGTTTAAAAGCCACCACGGCGTGCCACCTACCACTAAAACATGACCAAATCAAACCATTTAGTTATAAATATTGTATATAATGAGGCAAATAATGTCTGTGGCACTGTCTAGTTCTTTAAATTTGGTAATAGTGATGGTTTTGCGTTCTTTCTTTGGTCCAAATGTTGCTCAGGACACTAGAAAAAGGTAAATTAGTTCATTAATCTGCATTTTGTGAATCTGTGAACTCAAACTGGTCATTTTTTCAAGGCACAGCTGGCAAAACCTCAAGGCGCACTAGTGTTCCGGTTGAAAATCAAGGCCCTAAAGGACTAAGAGAAACCTATTGTGTGTATTTTAAAGGACAAATGTTATGCAAAATTGACTTTTTTTTTTAGCTTTAACCATGTTCTAATGTTGTTCCCTCATCAAAAACACGCCTGGAGTTGGACTTACCTTCATTCACACTAGTTTAATGAATCCTAGTTTGAAAATCCTCTCCCTCCGACCGTCAAAAACACTCCCTGTCGAACTCCCTCGATCAACGACGATTTCCCGATAATGGATGTCCCTTATCTGAGAATCTTCTGCTGTTTTTACGTCCTTAATTCATTCCCTAACTCGTTCTGAGCATTTCTGCCATCTTAACACGACCACAGGAAATTCCTTGAGTAATAAAACATTTCAATTAACTTTAAGTGTTTAACTGTAGTAAAGGTTAAAGGGGTTGTCATCTGGACGCCGTTTGAAGATCGAGACGTTTCGGCTTCAAACAGCGTCCAGATGACAATCCCTCTCTACGATGGAACACGCCCGGACGGATGAGGGATTACATCGACGAATTTAAGCATTTAAGTGTAAGCGCTATGCAGCCAGTAGATGGCGCCTAAACTCAGTAAGTGCCATGTGAAAGAGCCGAGATGTTCAATGTTTTTTAGCTCTAAAACATGAGATGCCAAGCTTAAGACACTCAAGAGCAGGTTTAAAGGCCAATAACAACAGAAAAAATGCATAATATTTTGAAGTTAAAGAATAAAATCTTCACAAATCCACTCAGAGAAACCTCATTTCCAAACTCCCTCTTGATTCTCTGAGTGTTTGAAGGTCTTCTCTGTCTCTTCTCTGCAGGAGGAGAGCTGGAGCGAGCTGGACCTGTCTCTCCAGCGCAGCCCGAACCTCCCGCTGTACGTGCTGCTGCCTCTGGGCTCCGTCCTGGTCCTGGTGCTTCTGGTCGGGCTCTGGTTCCGCCGCTGTTACGGCTCCAAGCTGGGCCTGTCCCGCGTGATCGCCCTGGACCTGGAGGACCCCGAGAGCCAGGCGGAGATCCTGTCGTCCCTCACGAGGAACGCCGAGAGGCTGAACAGCACCAGCTCCGACGGCTCCGACGGCGTCTTCGTCATGGTGTACCTGCCGCCGCCGTACGAGCAGACGCTGAGCCGCATCACCCGTGCCAGCCTGTCCAGCACCGGAGACCTGATCCCCAGAACCAGCCTGTCCAGCACCGCGGACCTGATCCCCAGAACCAGACTGTCCAGCTCCAAAGACCCGGACGAGGAGCAGAAGACCGGAGCCGAGTTTGTCTGACACGAGTTTGGCAAAAAAGAAACATTTAACAAAGACAGATTAAGAATATTCATCTTGTTGTTTCTGTTCTTCTTAAATTGACCCTTTGCACCTGTCGTGGAAAAATTCTGTTGTGGATTTCTAAAAATGGTTGTCCATAAAAATGCAAAGAGAATGAGTCTGGATCCATAAGTTTGGCTTTATTCACTGGTACAAAGGACATCTGTCCCTCAGAGGTTCTCTCCGGTCGATATACCTCACAGTCAAACAGTCAGACATGATATAGATTCAGGTGTGGGCAGCTCACAAAGGCTCGATAGCCAATCAGGTAGTCAGATGATTCACAGGGGGTCAGGAAATACAGTCTGAGTCCTAAGAGAATGGTCACCACAGGGGGGCGCTGCATGGTGTGATCACAATAGCAGCTGTGTCCTGAGTAAGAGGACCTTTTGTTGTCCGGTCTGGAGGGAGTGGAGATACAAAAGGTACTACGCATGAATTCTATCACCTTCGGCTGCAGAACAGGGTATTCTCGAGTCTCAAGACTCTGAAACAAATGGTCAAATGTTTATGCAGGACACGAAAGATCAGGAGTACAATACATCAACAGACATTCTCACATCCTGGTTATCTCTTGGCTCGGGCCAAAAGGGCTCCTGGATGTAGCTCATACATACCACATGGGACAGTTTTAAGTTAACTTTTATCAGCTTATAATGAGTCTGCAATATCAAAGATTGCGATAACACACCTCCGTCACATGGTCACCTGGGGGCGCCATATCGGGCGGCAGAAAAGTGTGAACACACAATTGCAAGAAGCGCAAAACTGACACTGATAGCAATATGGCCGCTTCTAATGTATGATCAGTTCAGTTGTCGGTGGAAGGGGGACATCTTTTAGACTCATAAAGTGGGGAAGTTTTGTGGAAAAGTAAAGATTGGACGCAATAAAAGCTGACCCCGGGGATTTCTACAGAATCAATGAATGAGCTCAAAACTCTTTTATTAAAGTAAATCTGTGGGGCAGGGCGGGCGACTGGCATTTGTTCATACAAGGTCATTTTCATTCATTGGCTCTTGATCGTTTTATGCAAAATGCCGTTCTTTTTGAAACACTGGCATTAGCTTACTTTGATTTATCGTTGCTAACCATCGATGTCTTCTGTTAGATTTAAGTTAGGTTTACACCCTGCTGTTATTGCAGCCAAACACACAACAGGAGGTCACCATTTTACCTGTAAAATCAATAAAACCAGCTGATTAAGGCGAGACGCTGCAGGTGAACAGGAAAAAATCTTAAATTTAAGGATATGAGTTCTAAACTTGTAGTTTACTCACATAAATGTAAGAAAAAAAAATGTATTACAAGTTTTTTCATCATGTCATGTTTTCATGTAGAAATAAGGCATTTTATGTGAAAAAACAACAAAAAATCCACATATTTGGGACATTTAAATCTAAAAAATGAACACAACCAGGTTTAAAAAAAAATTTAAATTTTAAATTCTTGGTTCATTTTGTAACATATTAGTAACAAAACAATGTACGGAGGGGATTTTGGATTTCTTATATAGTTTTTAAGTAAAGGGTTAGATTGGACTGAAAAATTTCCAAAAAATTCTAATTTGGCCTCTTTTTTTTTTACTTAAAACTTCAATAAATCTGTTTTAGAATTAGATATCAACAAATCCTTCTGTACGTTTCGTCAAAATCTTGTTGAGTCCAAGACTGTAAAGTTTGATATCTGTGGAATCTACTTTAAGGCTGATCTTTTTGTCTCGAGGGACAAAAATGCATTTTAAGAAAACATCCTTTGAAGTTACAATGTCCCAGAGAAATCTATGGATGAAGTGGATTCAATGGAAGAATCAAACATCTTTAGGAGCAGATTGGACACATTTGTTGTTTCCACATGAAAGACGATATGTTGAGAGAGAAAACTGACCAAAAAACAAAAAAATTGAAAAAAATGAGTTTTGCCTGTAGAGTCTGGCCTTAATGGGCAGGTTTATGTCAGAGTGTCTATAGCAGGCCTGTCCAAACTCAGGCCCGGGGGCCAAATGCGGCCCTCAGACCAATTTTTCTTGGTTCCTGGTGAACTGGCCCACATTGTCCTGATAAGTACTATTTACAGCACATTTCAGATTTTCTACAATTCCAACCTAAATAACTAACATTTTGGTGCGACACAGACCTGATATTAAGGATATTAAGACTGAATGTAGATGTGGCGGAGCTTAAAACATCAGATAAATGCAGCTTTTTTTAACGTTTCACGATTGATTTGTGGCCCTCCGCTTGGTCTATATTTCAATATGTGGCCCTCGATGGAAAAAGTTTGGACACCCCTGGTCTATAGTATCTGGTGCACAGACCGTCGCAGTCGTTCATCTGAAGAGCCGGACGACACGTGCAAAGGGTCAATATCAGACGGCAGGACAGAGACCATGTAATTACCTCGACGTGTTTCGGCGAAAAACGTCCAACTTCATCAGAAGCGTCACATGATGGTCGTGTCTTAAGAGCTGCTGTTCTGACGGACCTGTGGCTGAAGAACGTGCGGGAAAGTGTGAAAGCTGCTTCGCTGTCGATTCATTCTAAAAGTGCCTTGTTTCCTGTTGCTTCTTTGATCCAGCGTTTGCTTTTATTGGGCCGTTGTTAATGATCCGTGTGTCGTCTCGTTTGCACTGATCTGATGTTGTTTAAGTCGTCCTGGTGTCTCTTCTCACATTTCTTCTTGTGTTTGTTTTTTCTAGTATTAAAAGCTCTCCCTGTTTCTTCAATTCATGTTTTGATTTATTAAATGATTGCAAGGTATTTATGAAATTGTATTTGTTTTCATGTTCTGTTTTATCTTTTCTGTCGAAACATGTCAAGGCTCTTACATAATCTCTTCCTTATTGTCTGATTTATGAGAAACAACAAAAACTATTTATTAAAAAGATACTATTTGCTGGATACTACTTCTACTTAACCTACTGGATCTAATACTATTACTGTTAGTATTAGTGCAAATAGTCACTTTAGTAATAGCCATTTCTTCTATAAAATTACCACAATTTACGGCCACTAACGTCTTTTTTTTGTCAACTATTACAAATGCTAATAACAGGACACACTGACACAAACCCGTTGGCTGTTGGGTGTGGCTCAGGTGTTTTCTATCCAGGGAACGATATTTTGGAACTGCCACTCATGTAGTTTCCTCTGATTTGTTACATCGTAAACTATGAATTATAAACACAATTCTGCTTGGTGAGATTTATTGTGAGGCTAATGCTAACTGCTGTAAAATGTATTGTGGCGTTCTGTATCAAGTGACTGTTTCAAACACTTTTAAGGGCTAATTTTGTCGTCTGAAAGGTAAAAAATGAATAAAATAAGATACAACAAATTGTCCTTCTCAAGTCTGTCGTGTGTGTAAATAACGCAGGAGCTCCACAGGGTTGTGTACTTTCTCCTCTGCTCTTCTCCAGCCACGACTTGTAAACGCCACACCACAATCATTGGACTCATCTCAGACAGCGATCTGCTACAGGAAGTGGACTGGCTGGTGTCCTGGTGCAGCCGCATCAACGCCCAGAAAACAGTGGACAATAAGTGGATGACTCTGCTCCCTTCTGCCATGCTGCGTCAATCTGGAACATCCCCAAGGACTCTTTTACGACCACATCACATCAATCATCAACAGTTTAACATCATCATCAAGAACATTACCAGAATAAATGCGTCTAAACCAGACTTGTCTCTCCAGTAGGTTAGACCAGGGGTTACCAAACTTTTCTGGCCAGGACCCCACAGTAGGGACCCCAAAGCGAAATGAAAAATCATTTTAAGTGTCAACGCATGTTAAATCAGTCGATGTAATCCCTCATTCGTCCAGGTGTGCTTGATGGTAGAAAAGGTTTCAGGGGTTGTCATCCGGACGCTGTTTGAAGATCGAGACGTTTCGACTTTTATCCAAAAGTCATTGTCAATCAGAGACCAGACCAGACCAGCTCTCAGATTGACAATGACTTTTGGATAAGTCGAAACGTCTCGATCTTCAAACAGCGTTCGGATGATATCCTCTGAAACCTTTTCTACCATGTTAAATCAGGTTTAATTTTGGTTATTTGAATAGTTTATTGTCACTAAAACATGCATTCATTTGAAAAATAGAGCAAATACAGTGTCATATTTATTCAAATTAGATGTTGAAATCATCTCGCGACCCCCAGCTCATCCTTGGCGACCCTCTGGGGGGTCCTGACCCCAACTTTGGGAACCACTGGGTTAGACTACTATAACGGCTGTTCACTGGCCTCTCCAAACAAGCCGTGAAACAGCTGCAGTTCATCCAGAACGCTGCTGCTCGGGTCCTGACTAGAACCAGGAAGTACCACCACATTAGTCTGTGCTCAGGTCTCTGCTCTGGCTTCAGGCTCAGAGAATAGACTTTAAAGCAGCTCTGCTTCTGTTCAAGTTTCTCCAAAGCACCAAAGAACATCTGACATGTTGGTGCCACATGAACCATCTCACACTCTGAGGACCTCAGGGACCGGCCTCCTGCTGGTGCCAGAGTTTGCAAAATGAACATCAAGATTAACAATTATCTGATCATCATTTTATTTTCATTTCAGGAATCGTAAACCTAAATTGTGGAAGATTCACTAACACAACGTCTTTACGTTCCATTTATCAAAATATGCAGAAATGAAAGGATTATCATTATATATTAATATCCATTTGACAGAGTTTGTCTTTTCTCAGGGGCAGCTGGTCTGAGACGGGTTCTGACAGTTCGGCGAGAAGAGCTGAGTGATTCTGAAAAACAAGAAAAGTGTGTCATTTATTTATTTATTCTTACTTTTAAAAATGTAAACGCAGACTCACATTTCTTTGTAGACTTTATTGGCTGCAGTGGGGTTTTTCCTAAAGATAAAAAAGACAACATTAGTCCAGAACATTCAGCCTAAATAACATCTGACAGAACTTTATTGAACTTTTATTGAGAAATTGACTTCAAATTGATCCGTTTGATTGATTGGGATGTGTCCAAAAACTAAAAAACAGATTAAATTGTTCAAAAATAAAAAAGACAATATTATTAAGGCTTGTTTATGCCTCTCCAGTCTCCAGTTTTTGAGCACAAACCCACTCCCGCTGCACGATGTTATGTAACTTTTGCTCAAATAAAAAAAAGTCGGCAGGTCGTGACGGGGGAGGGCATCCGGCTCAAACAGTGACGGCTGGTGGCACTTACAGGAACGTGTTCTTGATTTCCTCCACGCACTGGACGTCGTCCGTGATGTCATTGTCGGTGAACCCTGAGCGACAAAGAGTTTGAGAAGAAAGAAAGATCGTTAAAGTTTAAATGAAGGTTCTCAAAACGTTCTACTTATGACTTAGTTTGGCGGGAGGGCACCAGTGGCAGTTATTTACTGTAGTTTTGCATCTGTGAAGTTGCAGTTTGTGAAGAAATTTGAAAAAATAAATGTTTAAAATGACAGGAAGTGATTGAGTTCTAAAACAGAGTGCCTCTGTGATGTCATCAAAAAGCGACGCGCCGCGAAAAATACAGAGACAATTTACAGACGACTGACACAACTTTTTGATACTTTAAAGTGTCATTCAACAAAATAAAGATGCTATTAGGTATTATTATTTGTAAAATCATCACTATTGTGTCATTTATGTGGGTTTTAGCCCTTATTTTGAAAATGGTTGCTATGGTAACAGCTGTAGAATTACCTCTAACTGTGTCGTATTTGCTGCTCATGTCGAACCAGGAAGTGACATTATAAACATGACAAAAACTGTCAAACTGGGGATAAATGGGGAAAATGTTTAGTCAAATCTTAAATATGATCATGTTCACTACGTTTTAGTGAAATGTGTAGTTTAACATATCAAATAGACTTTTATGAAAGATCAGCTATGAAGTGACTTTTTTTAAGCTTTTACCATGTTCTACAAATGTCCTGACAACAAAAACACACCTGGAGTTGCATTTAACTTCAATTACGCTGTTTTGAAGAATCCTGGTTAGAAAATCCTCTCCTCTGGTGTATGACGGTTTTTTCCCCCAACCGGATACACATGTTCTTTTTGTTTTAACAAGCAATTTTTTTGTTCTAAAACATGAGATTCCAAACCAAGCACTTCAGCTTGTTTAAAAGATAATAATGAGATAAAAAAAAATGCATAATAGTTTTCCTTTAAAACTGGTTCTTTCAGTTGAAGAGAAGCAGCACCAGTCGTCGGCTTCAGTGTCGTCTAGAAAGAAAATATTTGCCCAATTCATATTGTAGAATTCTATATTTGACTTTTATCTTTAAACTTGTATATTTTAAGTCAAACATGAGTTCAACATTCACAATAACAACACCGAGGAGCAGTGTGTCACAAGGGAGCGTTTGTTTGTGGGTCAATGCTAATGCTAATGCTAATTTTGAAGCATAAGAAAGATCAAAATAACACATTAAAATAACAAATTGAAGTAATCTAGAAATAAAAACAATTGAGTAATCTTTACTTTAAAATTGTATATGTTATTTCTTTATATTTTTAATAAAAGTTAGCATTAGCTGTGAGAAAGTGTTAGCTAGCTCGTCACAAAGCACATGAAATTCACTGTTTTTGAAAGATATTTAGTTTGGGATCGGCTCCACAAAACTTTTTAATCATATTAATTTTATAGTTAAAGTCCTTTCAACAATTATGTCTTTGGAGCTGAATAATGACACCACTTTCTGAGACTCCGGTGTAAAATAATTTAACTTTTGTTTGTTTATACTGGCAGTCAAGACTCTGAACTGTTTTGTTTTTGTTTTATGTGAACAGGCCCTGTTAAAACGGCATAATGTTGATTTTTAAACTTCATTGAACAAAGCTGTTTTGAAATTAAAATAATCAGTGAAGTCCGGTCTTCCTTTAGGGATAATTTTAGGCACAAATTATATATATATATTAAAAAATCAATTAAAACTGGGTCTGAGAAAAAGAAACAAAGACATACAATGACAAAAAACTATAAAAACCACACTGTCTTTGTTTCTGCTGTTGGTGTTAATGGAACGCTGAACATTTAGACCCGTGATGTCACACTTAACAATCTAAAAAAGGTCAATAAATAAATTCATAAAGTTAGTGGTGATACTGACGTGTGCAGTCGTCCCCACACAGCGGCTCCGTCCCGCTGCAGAAATGGTGACTGATCTGGAAAATCCCGTACAGGGTCCAGGTCTGAGCGGAGCCGCTGTCGTCCGTCACCTTTCGGGTCTTGACCAAAGTCGAGTCGAAGTTTGAGCTCTGAGACACGTGGCACACGACTGAAAGAAAAGCACTCTTAGTCCTGGTTTAGTCCAAGATTAAGCCACACCGGGACAGGTTTGGACCCGGTTTAGTCCAGGTTTAATCTAGTTTTAGTCCAAGGTTTAGTCCAGGTTTAGTCCAGGTTTATTGCCAGTTTAGTACAGATATAGTCCAAGTTAAATCCAGGTTTACTCCGGGTTTAGTCCTACTTTAATCATGGTTTAGTCTAGGTTTAGTCCAGGTTTAGCGCAGGTCTAGTGCAGGTTTATCCCAGGTTTAGTCCAGGTTTAGTCCAGGTCTAGTCCAAGTTTAGCTCAGGTCTAGTCCAGGTTTAGTCCAGGTCTAGTCCCAGGTTTAGTCCAGGTTTAGCTCAGGTCTAGTCCAGGTTTAGTCCCTGTTTAGCCATGGTTTGGTCCAGGTTTAGTTTAGTATTAGTTTGTCTAAGTTGAATCTAAATTTAGTCTCGGTTCAGTCCAGCTTTAGTCCTGGTCTAGTCCTGGTTTAGCCCAGGTTTAGTCCCGGTTTAGTCCAGGTTTAGCCCAGGTTTAATACCGGTATAGTCCATGTTTAGCCCAGGTTTAGTCCAGGTTTAGTCCCGGTTTAGTCCAGGTTTAGTCCTGTGTTTGCTATGGTTTAGTCCAAGTTAATCCAGATCTAGTCCAGGTTTAGTACAGATGTAGTCCAGTTGTAGTCCAGGTTTAGTCCCGGTCTAGTCCAGGTTTAGTCCAGGTCTAACTCAGGTTTGGTCCATGTTTTGCCCAAGTTTAGTCCAGTTTTAGTCCAGGTATAGCCCAGGTTTAGTCTAGGTTTAGTCCAGGTCTAGTCTCTGTTTAGTCCAGGTCTAGTCCAGGTTTAGTGTAGGTTTGGTCCAGGTTTAGTCTCTGTTTAGTCCAGGTCTAGTCCAGGTTTAGTCCAGGTCTAGTCCAGGTCTAGTCCAGGTCTAGTCCAGGTCTAGCCCAGGTCTAGTCCAGGTCTAGCCCAGGTCTTGCCTAGGTCTAACCCAGGTCCAGTCCCGGTCCAGTCCTGGTCCAGTCCCGGTCCAGTCCCGGTCCAGTCCCGGTTCTTACTCCTCTCCAGGGTCATCTCTTTGGTTTTGGTCAGGCCGTTCTTCAGCAGATCCTTGACTTCACATTCTTCGTAGACTTTTGCGTCCACGATTCCTCCAAACGTCGCCACCACCAGGACCAGCGCTGCCACTGCACACACCCCCTTCATTTTCTAAAAACTTCTGGCCAAAACCCCAAACTCCCATCACATATACGACCTCCGACAGCCAATCACACGCCTGGGCCAATCGCGTCGCCGGCTTTTGTGTCCCGCCCAAACGCCTGGCTCTGGACCCGAAGCGAAGACTGTTCTCAGAGTGTTCTCAAGCGTCATGGGTTCGGGCTCGAGTTTCAGGACGATTTGTAAAACGATCGTCGTGTTTTGGACTTTTCTGGGTCGGACATTGTTGCGATTGAAAGGATGGAGCCGCGGGACAGAAAGGGCCCTATCTCGTGACATCAGGATCCGAGCGGGACAAAGGACCGGGTGGAGCTGCAGAAGGACTTCGAGGCGAGAACCTTCTTAGAGACGCATCGGGTTTAGGTCTGGGTTAGACCTGGTTTAGTCCTGGTTCGTAGACATGGTTTGGTCCAGTTACAGTCCTGGTGTAGTCCTAGTTTGGACCTGGTTTGGATCCAGTTCATGTGACTGGTTTGCCCCAGTTTGGACCTGGTTTGGACCTTATTCAGAAAAGTTCAAAGATCTGATTTAGTCCTGATTAAGGCCTGGTTTAGACTTGGTTTAGCCCTGGATTAGACCTGGTTTAGTCCTTGTTTATTTTGTAATTTTACTTTATTTTACCAAGGCATGATTTTTTTTTGGATAGGTTTTGTCCTTGGGGCCAGAAATGTGCCCAACGCATTTAGGCCCAAACCAGGACTAAACCAGAACTAAACCAGAACTAAACCGGGACAAAACCAGGTCTAAACCAGGACTAAACCAGGATGAAACCAGAACTAAACCAGGACAAAACCAGGTCTAAACCAGGACTAAACCAGGACAAAACCAGGTCTAAACCAAGACTAAACCAGGATGAAACCAGAACTAAACCTGGACAAAACCAGGTCTAAACCAGGACTAAACCAGGATGAAACCAGAACTAAACCAGGACAAAACCAGGCCTAAACCAGGACTCAACCAGGACAAAACCAGGTCTAAACCAGGACTAAACCAGGATGAAACCAGAACCTGGACAAAACCAGGGCTAAACCAGGTATAATCCAGGTCTAAACCAGGACTAACTCATGTCTAAACCAGGACTCAACCAGGACTAAACCAGGTCAAAACCAGGATTAAATCAGATCTAAACGGGGTCTAAACCAAGACTAAACAAGGCTCAAAACAGGTCTGAACCAGGACTAAACTAGGACTAAACCAATAATGAGAGATAAAACATTTTCTATATTTTGAAGATGGTTGAGGGCCGGATCATGTCCCTTGGAGGGCCTGATATGGCCCCTGGGCCTTCAGTTGAATAGCCCTGATTTGGTATGAAGGTTCTCATGATGTTCTAATTCTGACATAGTTTGGTGGGAGGACACCTGTGGAAAATATTTATCATAGTTTTACTTTTTGTGAAGTTGCAGTTTGTGAAGAAAATTTGAGAAATAAAAGTTTAAAATTGCAGGAAGTAGTGCTGAGTTCTAAAATGGAATCAAAAAGTGGCGTACTATTGAAAACACAGAGACAACGGACACATTTTTCTGACAGTTTAAACCATCATTCAACAAAATAAAGTGTTATCAGGGATTATTATTTGTCAAATCTTAACTATTGTGTAATGTTTATGGATGTTGGCCCTTGTTTACAGTCTGGTTGCTATGGTAACAGCTGTGGAATTACCTCTAATTGTGTCATATTTGTGTCATGTTCAACCAGGAAGTGACATTATAAACATTATACAAACTGTCAAACTGGGACAGTGAACATGATTATATAAGAGATTTTACTAAACATTTGTCCTGTGACAAATGTTTAGTAAAATCTCTTATATAATCATGTTCACTGCCTATTAGTGAAACATGTCTTTTTCCCTACTTCTGTCTTCAGACCTGGTTTAGACCTGGTTTGGGCCTGGTTTAGACCTGGTTTAGACCCAGTTTGGACCTGGTTTGGACCTGGTTTGGACCTGGTTTAGACCTGGTTTAGACCTGGTTTAGACCTGGTTTGGGCCTGGTTTAGGCCTGGTTTAGACTTGGTTTAGACCTGGTTTAGACCTGGTTTAGACCTGGTTTGGGCCTGGTTTAGACGTGGTTTAGACCTGGTTTGGCCTGGTTTAGACCTGGTTTGGGCCTTTGGGCCTGGTTTAGACCTGGTTTGGGCCTGGTTTAGACCTGGTTTAGACCTGATTTAGACCTGGTTTAGACCTGGTTTGGACCTGGTTTGGTCCTGGTTTAGACCTGGTTTAGACCTGGTTTGGGCCTGGTTTAAACCTGGTTAGGGCCTGGTTTAGACCTGGTTTAGACCTGGTTAGGGCCTAGTTTAGACCTGGTTTGGGCCTGGTTTAAACCTGGTTTGGGCCTGGTTTAGACCTGGTTTAGACCTGGTTTAGACCTGGTTTAAACCTGGTTTGGGCCTGGTTTAGACCTGGTTTAGACCTGGTTTAGACCTGGTTTGGGCCTGGTTTGGGCCTGGTTTAGACCTGGTTTAGACCTGGTTTAGACCTGGTTTAGACCTGGTTTGGACCTGGTTTAGACCTGATTTAGACCTGGTTTGGACCTGGTTTAGACCTGGTTTAGACCTGGTTTGGGCCTGGTTTAGACCTGGTTTAGACCTGGTTTAGACCTGGTTTGGACCTGGTTTGGGCCTGGTTTAGACCTGGTTTGGGCCTGGTTTAGACCTGGTTTAGACCTGGTTTGGGCCTGGTTTGGGCCTGGTTTAGACCTGGTTTGGGCCTGGTTTAGACCTGGTTTAGACCTGGTTTAGACCTGGTTTAGACCTGGTTTGGGCCTGGTTTGGGCCTGGTTTAAACCTGGTTTGGGCCTGGTTTAGACCTGGTTTAGACCTGGTTTAGACCTGGTTTGGGCCTGGTTTGGGCCTGGTTTAGACCTGGTTTGGGCCTGGTTTAGACCTGGTTTAAACCTGGTTTGGGCCTGGTTTAGACCTGGTTTAGATCTGGTTTAGACCTGGTTTGGGCCTGGTTTGGGCCTGGTTTAGACCTGGTTTAGACCTGGTTTAGACCTGGTTTAGATCTGGTTTGGACCTGGTTTAGACCTGGTTTAGACCTGGTTTGGACCTGGTTTAGACCTGGTTTAGACCTGGTTTGGGCCTGGTTTAGACCTGGTTTAGACCTGGTTTAGACCTGGTTTGGACCTGGTTTGGGCCTGGTTTAGACCTGGTTTGGGCCTGGTTTAGACCTGGTTTAGACCTGGTTTGGGCCTGGTTTGGGCCTGGTTTAGACCTGGTTTGGGCCTGGTTTAGACCTGGTTTAGACCTGGTTTAGACCTGGTTTAGACCTGGTTTGGGCCTGGTTTGGGCCTGGTTTAGACCTGGTTTGGGCCTGGTTTAGACCTGGTTTAGACCTGGTTTAGACCTGGTTTAGACCTGGTTTGGGCCTGGTTTGGGTCTGTGATGTGCCGTGAGCTGCAGAGATCAGGTTTACTTTGGACAAAAGGACTCAAACAGAAAAAGGCAAACAGAGCAGGATATGACGGAGCTGAAGTGTCATTCTGCTGCAGGATGTGAAACCCAGATACAATTCCAGCTAAATTCTTCTTCAAAATGTAGTTTCATCTCACTGAGGAGGAAAAAAAAACATAAGAACTAAACCTCGTCCTCTCGTCCTCAGTCCATAGAATCTACAACAGTCGATCAGCAGGACATTAGTGTCTGAGTCTGGAGTGGACTTTAAAAACAGGGACCACCACCTGATGATGTCACCAGGTTTGGACGAGCTCATAACTTTGACTCAAATAAAAATGAAATGTCACTGTTGTAATGTTTTGTGACATCTTTTTTTCATTTTACGTCACATGAACACATTTAAAATGGACCATCTTAAAATTGCTTTGGATCAACATAAAATAATAAAATAGAAAATAGTGACATAATATATTTAAATTGGCTCAACATAACATTTTTGAGTAAACAGTGTGTGGTGTAAAAGAGTCATAAAGTCAGACAAAAATGGTTTTAGTCCAATTTATTCATGGATTAATGCAGTTTAGAAATGCATTTGTCATTGTGGATGCGCCTTCACAGCAGCGCCCTCTAGTGGCCACGCCGTAGGCTACGGCACAGACCGGGGCTCGGTCCAGACCCAGGTCCAGACCCAGACTAGGGCAGTGCTGTGGTGTTCACAGGGGCCCCAGTGCAGCCCTGGAAGAAGAGCACGGGGTCCACCGTCTTACAGGCATCAGAGGCGTTTGCCACGAGGCTGAGGACGAGAGCACAGTGTTATGGACGAGAAGAAGAAGAACAAAGTGTTATAGACGAGCAGAAGAAGAAGAAGAACAAAGTGTTATGGACGAGAAGAAGAAGAAGAAGAAGAAGAAGAAGAAGAAGAACTGGAGCAAGAGGAACGTGTGAGGGACATGTACAAGCTGTGGGAACAAAACATGGCTCAAATGTATATGTATATGCATATAAAATATGTATATGTATATGTATGTAAAATATGTCTCAATAAGACTTGGAGTTTGCATGTTCTCCCTGTGTCTGCGAGTGTTGAGGACCATGTCTGTTCATCAACATGCAGTCTCCACCAAAATAAATAATAATAAAAAACAAACAAATAAATAAAACCTTGGTAAAAAATTGGAGGAAAATTCAAGACAGACAGGGGCAGACATGAGCAGACAGGAGCAGACAGGGACAGACAGGGGCAGACATGAGCAGACAGGAGCAGACACAGACATGAGCAGACAGGAGCAGACAGGAGCACACAGGAGCAGACAGGCGCTGACAGGAGCAGACAGGAGCACACAGGAGCAGACAGGCGCTGACAGGAGCAGACAGGAACAGACACAGACATGAGCAGACAGGGGCAGACAGGAGCAGACACAGACAGGGGCAGACAGGAGCAGACATGAGCAGACAGGAGCAGACAGGGACAGACAGGGGCAGACATGAGCAGACAGGAGCAGACAGGGACAGACAGGGGCAGACATGAGCAGACAGGAGCAGACACAGACATGAGCAGACAGGAGCAGACAGGAGCACACAGGAGCAGACAGGCGCTGACAGGAGCAGACAGGAACAGACACAGACATGAGCAGACAGGGGCAGACAGGAGCAGACACAGACAGGGGCAGACAGGAGCAGACAGGAGCAGACACAGACAGGAGCAGACAGGAGCAGACACAGACAGGAGCAGACAGGAGCAGACAGGCGCTGACAGGAGCAGACAGGAGCACACAGGAGCAGACAGGCGCTGACAGGAGCAGACAGGAGCAGACACAGACATGAGCAGACAGGGGCAGACAGGAGCAGACACAGACAGGAGCAGACAGGAGCAGACACAGACAGGAGCAGACAGGAGCAGACAGGAGCAGACAGGAGCAGACAGGCGCTGACAGGAGCAGACAGGAGCAGACACAGACATGAGCAGACAGGGGCAGACAGGAGCAGACACAGACAGGAGCAGACAGGAGCAGACAGGAGCAGACACAGACAGGAGCAGACAGGAGCACACAGGAGCAGACAGGCGCTGACAGGAGCAGACAGGAGCAGACACAGACATGAGCAGACAGGGGCAGACAGGAGCAGACACAGACAGGGGCAGACAGGAGCAGACAGGAGCAGACACAGACAGGAGCAGACAGGGGCAGACAGGAGCAGACACAGACATGAGCAGACAGGAGCAGACAGGAGCAGACACAGACAGGGGCAGACAGGAGCAGACAGGAGCAGACAGGAGCAGACACAGACATGAGCAGACAGGAGCAGACACAGACATGAGCAGACAGGGGCAGACAGGAGCAGACACAGACAGGAGCAGACACAGACAGGAGCAGACAGGAGCAGACAGGAGCAGACAGGAGCAGACAGGGGCAGACAGGAGCAGACACAGACAGGCGCTGACAGGAGCAGACAGGCGCTGACAGGAGCAGACAGGAGCACATACCTGTTGAATATATATCTGATGCACCTGGCGCTGACGACGTTGCTGCCGTTGGCGACACCTTCAGGGAGAAACACGTGGATCATTTACATAAACTGGATTACAGTAGTTTGAATCTTATTACAGCTTAAACCTGGCGCCCCCTGTGGTCACTGCAGTGGAACAGCAGAGAAAGAACCTTTGCTGCCCAGAAAGCATTTTTCCCACAGAACACAAAGTAAACACAAACTACTCGTGTTCAGCTGACAGGGACTGACAGGAACTGACAGGGACTGACAGGGCCTGACAGGGATTTTGGCGATTAGGACCTATTTTCAGATCATGAACTTTTTTCCAGTTCAAATCCGTTGTCTTTAAAATCGCTTTTTAACCTTTGCTTCCTCTCGCTCTGTTTCGTGCGCTCTGATTGGTCAGAGTCACGATCATGCATCACTTCTGGGCCGTGCAACCCAAAAATTG
This sequence comes from Rhinogobius similis, assembly GCA_019453435.1. Taxonomy (NCBI): domain Eukaryota; kingdom Metazoa; phylum Chordata; class Actinopteri; order Gobiiformes; family Gobiidae; genus Rhinogobius; species Rhinogobius similis. The sequence goes on along the minus strand of CM033622.1, from coordinate 7,076,891 downwards.
GGCTAGCCGCTAAAGGCTAAACTGGCGACATGCGGCAGTGAGCCCGGCCCACAGACTCAGACAGGCCCCTGGGGTTTACACGGCACACTCTGAGCTCCGACAGGAAAGACACACAAACACTCACTGATGCAGTCGGCCACAGTCCAGCGGGGCTTCTTCTCCTCACTGCTCTGGGAGGTGCTCTCCTCACTGCTCTGGGAGGTGCTCTCCTCACTGCTCTGGGCGCTGCTCTCCTCACTGCTCTCCTTGCTGTGCTCCTCACTGCTCTCCTTGCTGTGCTCCTCACTGCACTCCTTGCAGTGCTCCTCACTGCTCTGGGCGCTGCTCTCCTTGCTGTGCTCCTCACTGCTCTCCTTGCTGTGCTCCTCACTGCTCTCCTTGCTGTGCTCCTCGCTGCTCTGGGAGGTGCTCTCCTCACTGCTCTCCTTGCTGTGCTCCTCACTGCTCTCCTTGCTGTGCTCCTCACTGCTCTGGGAGGTGCTCTCCTCACTGCTCTCCTTGCTGTGCTCCTCACTGCTCTCCTTGCTGTGCTCCTCACTGCTCTCCTTGCTGTGCTCCTCGCTGCTGTGGGAGGTGCTCTCCTCACTGCTCTCCTTGCTGTGCTCCTCACTGCTCTCCTTGCTGTGCTCCTCACTGCTCTCCTTGCTGTGCTCCTCTCTGCTCTGGGAGGTGCTCTCCTCACTGCTCTCCTTGCTGTGCTCCTCACTGCTCTCCTTGCTGTGCTCCTCACTGCTCTCCTTGCTGTGCTCCTCACTGCTCTCCTTGCTGTGCTCCTCGCTGCTCTGGGAGGTGCTCTCCTCACTGCTCTCCTTGCTGTGCTCCTCACTGCTCTCCTTGCTGTGCTCCTCGCTGCTCTGGGAGGTGCTCTCCTCACTGCTCTCCTTGCTGTGCTCCTCACTGCTCTCCTTGCTGTGCTCCTCACTGCTCTCCTTGCTGTGCTCCTCGCTGCTGTGGGAGGTGCTCTCCTCACTGCTCTCCTTGCTGTGCTCCTCACTGCTCTCCTTGCTGTGCTCCTCACTGCTCTCCTTGCTGTGCTCCTCGCTGCTCTGGGAGGTGCTCTCCTCACTGCTTTCCTTGCTGTGCTCCTCACTGCTCTCCTTGCTGTGCTCCTCACTGCTCTCCTTGCTGTGCTCCTCACTGCTCTCCTTGCTGTGCTCCTCGCTGCTCTGGGAGGTGCTCTCCTCACTGCTCTCCTTGCTGTGCTCCTCACTGCTCTGGGTGCTGTTCTGGGCGCTGCTCTCCTTGCTGTGCTCCTCACTGCACTCCTTGCAGTGCTCCTCACTGCTCTGGTCGTTGCTCTGGGTGCTGCGCTCCTTTCTGCTCGGGGCGTTGCTGTGGTTGTTGCTCTGGTCGTGGCTCTGGACGGTGCTTTGGTTGTTGCTGTGGTTGCTCTGGGTGGTGTTCTGGGCGCCGCTGTTCTCCTCAGCGCTGGGATTATCCTCGCTCTTGGGTTTGTCTTGCTCTTTGCCGGTCCGTCTTCCAACCTCTCGTCTCACTCTGACCGTTGGGTCGAAGCTCTCCACTTCACACAGAGCTGCAAAAGAACAAGGGATTTGTGAAATCAAATGGTGCTACAACTTTTGAGGATCTGGTAAATTGTTTGCTTTGTCTGGAATGTTTCAAATTGAAGGGTCTATACCTGAGGAGGACAGGACAGAACTAGTTCTTGTGCGTAATGTTTGTTAGCTTTACCCGTGAAGGGCTGTCGCTCTGGGCTCAGAGACGGGTGAAAAGTGCTTTAAACTCATGGAGGTGAATATTCATGATGCTGGGGCTATATTAAAGTGAGAGATACATGTGACTGATTCAAAGACCTTCACTAGTTCTGTTTTTCACGTTCACTGTTTCAAAACAACACTCCTCCTTGAACCGCCACCTTAACGTGGTGGAGGGGTTTGAGTACCCGAATGATCCTGGGAGCTATGTTGTTGGGGGCTTTATGCCCCTGGTAGGGTCACCCATGGCAAACAGGTCCTAGTTGACGGGTCAGACCAAGAGCGGTTCCAAAGCCCCTTCTGACTAGTATATCAACAAGGCCAGTTACGTCGCTCGGATTGGCGTCACCAGGGCCCCACCCTGGAGCCAGGCCTGGGGTGGGTGCTTGACGGCGAGGGCCTGGTGGCCGAGCCTTTCTCCTCGAGTCTCCTCGAGAGGGTCTGGACGCTCCATTTCTCTGGCGTTGCCAGCGGGGAGAGGCGGCGGGCTGGTGAACGAGAGGGTCGAGGCCCTCCGCCTTCGGGTGGGGGACAGGTCTCTCACTGTTGTGGCGGGGGGGGCACCACCCGGGGACTCTGTTGTTCTATTGGGGGACTTCAACGCCCACGTGGGCAACTACAGTGACACCTGGAGAGGGGTAATCGGGAGGAACCCCGGTAAGGTCTATTCCAGGGTGCTGGAGAGGAGAATCCGACCGATAGTCGAACCTCGGATTCAGGAGGAGCAGTGCGGTTTTCGTCCCGGTCGTGAAACACTGGACCAGCTCTACACTCTCCATCGGGTGCTCGAGGGTTCATGGGAGTTTGCCCAACCAGTCCACATGTGCTTTGTGGATCTGGAGAAGGCATTCGACCGTGTGCCCCGGGGCGCCTTGTGGGGGGTGCTCCGGGAGTGTGGGGTCCGGGGCCCTTTGCTAAGGGCTGTCCGGTCTCTGTATGATCGGAGCAGGAGCTGCGTTCGCATTGCCGGCAGTAAGTCAGACCTGTTCCCAGTGCATGTTGGACTCCGCCAGGGCTGCCCTTTGTCACCGGTTCTGTTCATTATTTTTATGGACAGAATTTCTAGGCGCAGTCAGGGCGCGGAGGGTGTCCGGTTTGGGAACCACAGGATCTCATCTCTGCTGTTTGTAGATGATGTTGTCCTGATGGCTTCTTCAGGCCAGGACCTGCAGCATGCGCTGGGACAGTTTGTAGCCGAGTGTGAAGCGGCTGGGATGAAGATCAGCACCTCCAAATCCGAGGCCATGGTTCTCGACCTGAAAAAAGTGGCTTGCCCTCTCCGGGTGGGTGGAGAGTCCTTGCCTCCAGTGGAGGAGTTTAAGTATCTCCGGGTCTTGTTCACGTGTGAGGGAAGGATGGAGCGTGAGATTGACAGGCGGCTCAGTGCAGCGTCTGCAGTGATGCGGGTGCTGTGTCGGACCGTTGTGGTGAAGAGAGAGCTGAGTCGAAAGACAAAGCTCTCGATTTACCACCAATCTACGGTCCTCCCTCACCTATGGTCATGAGCTCTGGGTAATGACCGAAAGGATGAGATCGCGGATACAAGCGGTCGAAATGAGCTTCCTCCGCCGGGTGGCTGGGCGCTCCCTTAGAGATAGAGAGGAGCTCAGTCACACGGAAGAGCTCGGAGTAGAGCTGCTGCTCCTCCACGTCGAGAGGAGCCAGCTGATGCTCGGGCATCTGCTCCGGATGCCTCCTGGACGCCTCCCTCGGGAGGTGTTCTGGGCATGTCCCACCTGGAGGCGGCCCCAGGAAGACCCAGGACACGCTGGAGGGACTATGTCTCTCTGTGGCCTGGGAACGCCTCGGGATCCCACCGGAGGAGCTGGAGGAAGTGTCTGGGGTGAAGGAAGTCTGGGAGTCCCTGCTTAGACTGCTGCCCCCGTGACCCGGCCCCGAATAAGAGGAAGAAGATGGATGGATGGATGTTTCAAAACAGTAAAACTCCGGTACAGAGCCTATAAAGAATATAACTATCTTGTATTCCGTGACAGAAATACCTGGAAAAGCACTGCATTCTTACTGTGCTGCTCTCCTCTTCACAGATCTGACCTGTGATTGGCCTGGAGATGGGACCTGCTGGTCTCAGTGGAGGTTGATTAGTTTAATGCCACATTATAACCTTAATTTTTCACCAAAGGAGCTGTGAATGCTCCAGCAAAAAACGTACAATTACATATTATTACATCTATTATTATTACATCTATTATTATTATCCTGATTATAAGGAATGAAATTAAGGGCATTTTACAACCCTCTTATGTTCAGTCAAATCAACAGTTCAGTCAGGGGGTCGGACTGTAAACCCTCTGGTCGGGGGGTTGGACCCTAAACCTTGTGGTCGGGGGTTGGACCCTAAACCCTGTGGTCGGGGGGTTGGACTGTAAACCCTGTGGTCAGGGGGTTGGACTGTAAACCCTGTGGTCGGGGGTTGGACCCTAAACCCTGTGGTCGGGGGTTGGACTGTAAACCCTCTGGTCGGGGGGTGTCAGACAGTCACCTGTGGCCAGCTGCTGCTCGCTCGGGGCTCCGTTCTTGGGTGGGACGTGGGTCTGGAGCTGGCCCCGGAGCTGGCAGCGGTCCAGGGTCAGAGCAGAGAGAGCAGGGGCCAGAGCACACAGCGCCCCCAGCAGGACGAGCGGGGAGTGCATCCTCCTGCACAGAGCACAATGAACTCACAGCAACAAGAGCACACTGAACTCACCACAACAAGAGCACACTGAACTCACCACAACAAGCACACACTGAACTCACCACAACAAGCACACACTGAACTCACCACAACAAGAGCACACACTGAACTCACCACAACAAGAGCACACTGAACTCACCACAACAAGAGCACACTGAACTCACCACAACAAGAGCACACACTGAACTCACCACAACACACTGAACTCACCACAACAAGAGCACACACTGAACTCACCACAACACACTGAACTCACCACAACAAGCACACACTGAACTCACCACAACAACACACTGAACTCACCACAACAAGAGCACACTGAACTCACCACAACAAGAGCACACTGAACTCACCACAACAAGCACACACTGAACTCACCACAACAAGAGCACACTGAACTCACCACAACAAGAGCACACTGAACTCACCACAACAAGAGCACACTGAACTCACCACAACAAGAGCACACTGAACTCACCACAACAAGAGCACACTGAACTCACCACAACAAGCACACACTGAACAGTGTGTTCTTCATAAAAGTCAAATACGGTTTAAGATTTAATGATGTTTTCTTAAAACATAAAAATACATTATTAAATCTTTTATAAAAATACATGATTAAGTCTAGAAAATAATGTCTAAAAATAAATTAAATAATAATAAATAATACACACAATATAAAAATATAATAAAATAATATATTTACAACATATGATGCATCTATAATTATTATTATATTACATAATGTATAATAATTATCGTAATTTAAAATAGTGTATAATAATTTATAATGTACAATATATTTATTATAATAAAATAAAATGATATATACAAAAATAAATACAACGATGTCTTAAAATGTATCATTGTAAAGACGTCTTTGGGCAGCTGTTTTACAGACGATTAAAAGTATTTAATGGGCGTCACGTCCGGATTGTTGCAAAAAGAAACGGCAAAGAAATGAAGCGGCGTCAGTTCCACAAACGTGTGAACAGTGCTGTTTATGAAGATTTATTATATTATTGACCAGTGCATTTTGTCAATATTTTTACAAACATGAAAAGTTGGGCGTCATTCGCTCCTGGACCAGGTCAGAAATGGGACTAAACCAGGACTAAACCCAGACTAAACCTGGACTGGATCAGGACTCAGGGCGTCCACTTTGGTCTCGTTTGGTCCTGGACCTGGTTTGGTTCTGTGCTGTTCTTCTCTGGTGTCTCAGACCACGTGAGCTTGACCTGTGGGGTGCCCCAAGGGTCAATCCTGGGACCCCTTCTGTTCAACCTCTATATGCTGCCCTTAGGTCAGTTAATACTCAGCACAAATGTGTCTTATCACAACTACGCAGATGACACTCAGATCTATGTCTCACTGACGGCAGGTGAATATGGACCAGTGGATTCACTCTGTCATTGCATCCAACAGATCAGCTTGTGGATGCAAAACAATTTTCTTCAATCTGGGGGTAATAATGGACTCAGACCTGAACTTTAACAGCCACATCAAATCAATAACATCAACAGCCTTTTACCACCTAAAAAACATTGCCAAAATTAAAGGTATAGTGTCTAAACCAGACTTGGAGAGACTTATCCATGCATTTGTCTCCAGTAGGTTAGACTACTGCAACGGCCTGTTCACTGGCCTCTCCAAACGAGCTGTAAAACAGCTGCAGTACATCCAGAACGCTGCTGCTCGGGTCCTGACAAGAACCAGGAAGTACGATCACATTAGTCCTGTGCTCAGGTCTCTGCACTGGCTTCCTGTGGCTCAGAGAATTGACTTTAAAGCAGCTTTGCTTGTGTTCAAGTCTCTCCACGGCCAAGCACCAAAGTACATCTCTGACATGTTAGTGCCATATGAACCATCTCGCAATCTGAGGGCCTCAGGGACCGGCCTCCTGCTGGTGCCTAGAGTCAGGACTAAACATGGGGAATCAGCATTTCAGTTTTTTGCAGCTAAAATCTGGAACAGTCTCCCTGAAGATGTGAGACAGGCCTCCACTCTGACAATGTTTAAATCCAGGCTAAAAACAGTTCTCTTTAGACGTGCATACGACTGAAAGATCTATCTGCACTCTTCTCTTTTAAAGCACTTTATTCTAAAATGATTTTAAAATGATTCTGTGTGTCTTTTTGTGTTTTGTGATTTTAATGCAACTTTTCCTGTTTATGTAAAGCACTTTGAATTGCCCTGTGTACGAATTGTGCTCTACAAATAAACTTGCCTTGCCTTGCCTTGCCTTGTGCTGATCCTGGTTGGTCCTGGTCCTGTCCAGATTTTGTTCCAAAATGAGTCCCACTTTTGTCAAACGTTTGATGTGGTTTGTGTAAATCTTGAGAACAAAATCTACAAACATTTTTTATCGATTACAAAGTGAGACAAATCTGTATCGACAGATTTGGATCAGCACCAGATCAAGAGTCACGCTGAGATTATCAACGTAAATCAGATGATATTCTGGGGTCCCACCGGCGGAAACTAGAGTTTTAAATTATTATTCATTTATTCCTTTTGTGTTCAATAAGAAACGAAAGCTGTGACCCACTTATTTACATCAAATCAAACATTCTGGGACGAATCAGAGTCAGATTTTACTCCAAAAGCAGAAATTTAAAAATTACACTAAAATAAAAATTTTAAAAGGGACTTTCACATGGATTCCAACTGGACTTTTTTTTACTTTATTACAAGTCCCTAAAACTATTTTTTTGTTAAATTATCTTCAGCTTTGAAAGAGGAATTGTCAAAACCAACAAAAGCCAAAAGTGTTAATCTGACAAACTCTACAGACACAGCTTCACTTCTTCATAGATTTAACAAAGAAAATGTAGTTGGACTTTAAAGTCTGATGTTCCTCTTTGCAGAGTTTGTTTCAGTGGAATCAGAGTAAATCAGACACAAAACTCCAGAGTCTGAGCTTCACAAAGAGTCAGACAATAGTTTGTGTCCAAAGGTTCAGAAACAGCTTCAGTTTGAGGCTCATTTTAGTCACACGTTTAAGGAAAAACAGGTCAGAACGGCGAGTTTTTAAAGGTAAAATCAGATGTTTCTTACAGTTTGCAGCAGCAGAGACGACAGGGGCAGTCGGTGAAGCAGAAGATTCTGTGGAGCGTTTGGTGCAAACTCTCTGTATTTATACTTTGTCCAAATAATACGAAAAATCAAGTTTCCTCCAGAGCCAAAAGAGCCATTGAAGAGTTCTGCGAATTCATAACAACAGAACAAAATGTAACATGACATCTACAGAAGGGCGTCCTGGCCGTGGCAGAGTGGTTAGCCTCCTCCGCGTTAGATTCACTCCGGGTTTTGCTGAATCACTCTGAAGTGTCTAAAGTTACTCGTTTTTGGAGATAATAACGATAAAAGGAGCAGACCTTTTGTTGGAGGTGTACATGCAGCGCTCTCATGTGACCGCGCGGCCTTCAATTATCAGAAAGGTTCATTTATTTACAAGTAACAAAAATGAAAAACCTTAAGATCATTGACTCTTTCACTGCCGGTCCTGACCTCAGAGTTTTCACGAGAGTTCAGCAGGTTTGGCTTTAACCACACGCCGTGCACCAAGAGACATCTCTGCTCTCACCGGGAAAAAAAGATCTGTTCCTTTTTTATAGACATTTGAAGATCTCTTAGTTTTCATCAGAATCGAGCATACACAAACTTTTCTTCAGTTTTGTTTTGCTTTAAAATGCAACGTGTGACCAGATGGGGGCGCTATGTAAAAGCAAATGCACGAGTTAGATTGATCATTGATTACTTTGTGTTTTTACTTTAGTTCAGTTAGTTTAGTTTGGTTTTAGTTCGTTCAGAGCTCAATAACAGAAAATACAGTGAGTGTGTTATTTAGTTCATGACGCAGGCAGGACCAGAGCGACAGGTGCACCGGTGACAGGGCCTGACACACTGTGCCCTGAACCTGTCTGCCTTTAAGTGAGGGATCCTTTTGTGGACCGCCCTCTGCTCTGCTCCAGGACAAGCTCGCTCAGCTCCACGTACCTGACTCCATCTGCGGATCACTGACTTCCTGACGGACCGAGGCGGAGCTCCACAGGGCTGTGTGCTTTCCCCTCTGCTCTTCTCCCTGTGACACCAACTGCGGCACCTCGAGCCACGACACCAGCCTCATCGGACTCATCTGGGACGGCCATGAGTGTCTACAGGAGGGAGGAGTCTACATGAGGGAGGTGTCTACATGAGGGAGGTGTCTACAGGAGGTGCCTACATGAGGGAGGTGCCTACAGGAGGGAGGTGTCTACAGGAGGGAGGAGTCTACAGGAGGGAGGTGCCTACAGGAGGGAGGTGTCTACAGGAGGGAGTTGTCCAGAGGAGGGAGGTGTCTACAGTGAGGTGTCTACAGGAGGGAGGTGTCTAGAGGAGGGAGGTGTCTACAGCGAGGGGTCTACAGGAGGGAGGTGTCTACAGGAGGTGCCTACAGGAGGGTGGTGCCTACAGGAGGGAGGTGTCTACGGGAGGGAGGTGCGTACAGGAGGCAGGAGTCTACAGGGAGGTGTCTACAGGAGGGAGGTGCCTACAGGAGGGAGGTGTCTACAGGAGGGAGGTGTCTACAGCGAGGTGTCTACAGCGAGGTGTCTACATGAGGGAGGTGTCTACAGGAGGGAGGTGTCTACAGGAGGGAGGAGTCTACAGGAGGGAGGTGTCTACAGGAGGGAGGTGCCTACAGGAGGGAGGTGTCTACAGGAGGAAGGTGTCTACAGGAGGGAGGTGTCTACAGGAGGGAGGTGTCTACAGGAGGCAGGAGTCTACAGGGAGGTGTCTACAGGAGGTGCCTACAGGAGGGAGGTGCCTACAGGAGGGATATGTCTACAGGAGGGAGGAGTCTACATGAGGGAGGTGCCTACAGGAGGCAGGAGTCTACACGGAGGTGCCTACAGGAGGGAGGTGCCTACAGGAGGCAGGAGTCTACAGGGAGGTGTATACAGGAGGGAGGTGCCTACAAGAGGGAGGTGTCTACAGGAGGGAGGTGTCTACAGGAGGTGTCTACAGGAGGGAGGTGCCTACAGGAGGGATATGTCTACAGGAGGGAGGAGTCTACATGAGGGAGGTGCCTACAGGAGGCAGGAGTCTACACGGAGGTGCCTACAGGAGGGAGGTGCCTACAGGAGGCGTGAGTCTACAGGGAGGTGTCTACAGGAGGGAGGTGCCTACAGGAGGGAGGTGTCTACAGGAGGGAGGTGTCTACAGCGAGGTGTCTACAGCGAGGTGTCTACATGAGGGAGGTGTCTACAGGAGGGAGGTGTCTACAGGAGGGAGGAGTCTACAGGAGGGAGGTGTCTACAGGAGGGAGTTGTCTACAGGAGGGAGGTGGCTACAGGAGGGAGGTGTCTACAGGAGGAAGGTGTCTACAGGAGGGAGGTTACTACAGGAGGGAGGAGTCTACAGGAGGGAGGTGTCTACAGGAGGGAGGTGCCTACAGGAGGGAGGTGGCTACAGGAGGGAGGTGTCTACAGGAGGAAGGTGTCTACAGGAGGGAGGTGTCTACAGCGAGGTGTCTACAGGGAGGTGCCTACAGGAGGGAGGTGTCTACAGGAGGGAGGTGTCTACAGGAGGGAGGTGTCTACAGCGAGGTGTCTACAGCGAGGTGTCTACATGAGGGAGGTGTCTACAGGAGGGAGGTGTCTACAGGAGGGAGGAGTCTACAGGAGGGAGGTGTCTACAGGAGGGAGTTGTCTACAGGAGGGAGGTGGCTACAGGAGGGAGGTGTCTACAGGAGGAAGGTGTCTACAGGAGGGAGGTTACTACAGGAGGGAGGAGTCTACAGGAGGGAGGTGTCTACAGGAGGGAGGTGCCTACAGGAGGGAGGTGGCTACAGGAGGGAGGTGTCTACAGGAGGAAGGTGTCTACAGGAGGGAGGTGTCTACAGCGAGGTGTCTACAGGGAGGTGCCTACAGGAGGGAGGTGTCTACAGGAGGGAGGTGTCTACAGGAGGGAGGAGTCTACAGGAGGGAGGTGTCTACAGCGAGGTGTCTACAGCGAGGTGTCTACATGAGGGAGGTGTCTACAGGAGGGAGGTGTCTACAGGAGGGAGGAGTCTACAGGAGGGAGGTGCCTACAGGAGGGAGGTGTTTACAGGAGGAAGGTGTCTACAGGAGGGAGGTGTCTACAGTGAGGTGTCTACAGGAGGGAGGAGTCTACAGGAGGTGCCTACATGAGGGAGGTGTCTACAGGAGGGAGGAGTCTACAGGAGGGAGGTGCCTACAGGAGGGAGGAGTCTACACGAGGGAAAGTGTCTACATGAGGGAGGTGTCTACATGAGGGTGGAGTCTACAGGAGGGAGGAGTCTACATGAGGGAGGTGTCTACATGAGGGTGGAGTCTACATGAGGGAGGAGTCTACATGAGGGAGGTGTCTACATGAGGGAGGAGTCTACAGGAGGGAGGTGTCTACAGGAGGAAGAAGTCAACTTGGAGCTCAGCAGAAGACAGTGGAGATGATCGTGGACTTCAGGAAAGTCTCAGCCCCCTGCCCCCCCTCGCTCTGACAGACTCTCCCATCACCACCGTAGACTCTTTCCTCCTCCTCTGCACCTCCTTCACTCAAGACCTCAAGTGGACCCGACCATCAGCTCCATCATCAAGAAGAACCAGCAGAGGATGGATTTCTGCTGCAGCTCAGGAAAGACAAGCTGCAGCAGATGATGGTATGATGGTAAAGAATCCCTAAAAGAATGGAAAACTTGCCTACTGTCTTATAAGCAGGCTCTGCGTAAGGCTCAAACCAGATATTATTCAAATTTAATAGAAGTAAATAAAAATAACTCAAGATTTCTCTTTAGCACTGTAGCCAGGCTGACAAACTGTCACAGTGCAGTATAACCCTCAATACCAGTGACTTTCTTCTATTCTTTAGCAGCAAAATCACAACTATTAGAGATAAACTAAATGCAATTACTCCCACTATCAGTACTGAGCACGCCCAGACTGCAAAGCTAGTGTCCCATACAAATACTTCAGTAATACTAGATAGGTTCACTGCTGTTGATCAGGCAGAGATAACTTCAGTCATTATGTCCTCCAAAACATCAACTTGTATCTTAGACCCAATCCCAAGTAGACTCCTCCTCCTATTATCTGCTGATGATGGACAGGTCTCAATCCTGGTTCTGTTGGACCTCAGCGCAGCGTTTGATACCATCGACCACAACATTCTACTGCAGAGGTTAGAATGTGATGTAGGTGTCAGTGGAACCGCCCTTAGCTGGTTTAAATCCTATCTATCTGATAGGTACCAGTTTGTTAATGTAAACCAGAGATCTTCCCCATGTTCTAAAGTAACCTACGGTGTGCCGCAGGGTTCAGTACTCGGTCCAGTTCTGTTCACACTTTATATGCTGCCCTTAGGTATGATCATCAGAAAGCATGGCATTAACTTCCACTGCTATGCAGATGACACTCAGCTTTATTTATCAATGAAACCTGATCAGACCCATCAAGTAGACAGACTTAGTGCCTGCGTGAAAGACATAAAAACTTGGATGACTCTTAATTATCTGCTCCTTAACCCTGAACAAACCGAGGTCATTCTGCTGGGCCCTAAGCACCTGCGAAACTCTTCCTGACTTATAAAGCTATAAACAATATGGCCCCATCGACCTCAAAGATGCAATAGTAGCGTACCATCCAAACAGAGCTCTTCGTTCTCAAAATGCTGGACTATTGTTAGTCCCCAGAGTCTCTAAAAGCACAGTAGGAGGTCGAGCATTTAGCTACCAAGCTCCTATGTTATGGAACCAGCTCCCTGTTCATGTAAAAGAGGCCGACACAGTCTCTACATTTAAGACCAGGCTCAAAACGTTCCTCTTTGAAATAGCTTATGGTCAGGCCAGTTAGGAACAGAAATAAAAACCTACAGTTTTAGCTACGCTGCCCTTGGAGCTAGTCTGCTGGAGAAGTATGGCAGCTTGAACACTGTCCTCTGGTTCTTCCTACTTTATCTATCAACAATATTTAATATTACTTCAACTGTAGTCTGTTCATTGCTGTTTACATGTTTCTCTTTCTCTCCACTTCCCCCGGGGAGTGGAGACTGTTTCAGACACTGCGGCGGCTGCTCCAGTGACGACCCCCCCACCCCCACCTGTTTGGACGATCTATGCGCCACCCGCCTGGACAGCTGGATTAGCCATACCTCGTCTGCCTGGACGAACTCCTTCTTCTTTAGATGAACTGTTCCTCATCTCCTGCTGGAGGATCTCTCTACACTGGTGGACTGCTCCTCGTCCGCCTGGAGGAACTCTTTAAAGCCACCTCCCTCTTGAGTGGTTCTGGCTCCACAGTCCAAGTGGATGTCAGTCCTAGTTCATCTGCAGCCTGTCCGTCCGTGGGAGTAGGATCTCTCCTTCACTGTGGTTCTCCCCGAGGTTTCTACTTTTTCCCATGGGGTTTTTTGTAGTTTTTCCTACAAAGGAGGGTCAAAGGACAGGGGCATTCTGGGACAGTTATCTGAACTGCTTTTATCTGTGGCCCATCGAGGCAACTGTTGTTGATAAATAAATTGATTTGATTTGATTTGATTTAAAACCCACCTGTTCAAACTGGCTTTTGTGTAAATTTATGTTGTTTTGTCTGTTTTGTCTGTTTATGTAAAGTGTCTTTGAGTGTCCAAAAAAGCGCTATACACGTTTGATGTATTATTATTATTATTATTATTATTATTATTATTATTATTAACAAGGAGAAACAGCCCCCCCTGCTGGTGCCCTCTGCTGGTGCCCTCTGCTGGTACCCTATGCCTTCACAGTGAAAGAGGGGCCCAGGCGACTGGACCCGGGGCTGGTGGGCCACGGTTAACTCAGGACAGGAGCGGCCCACGTAGCTCGTTTGAGTTTGCACTCTGTGGGTGTTAAGTGTCTGCATCAGTAATGTTCTGGTGTTTGTCTGAAGTGAAGTAAGTGTAGATCTTGTCATTTTCTGATTTATTTTAATTTCTTCTGTTTACCTATTTATGTGTTGCATTATAATCTATTTTTATGGTTATTTAAACATCTTTGCTGCACAAATTAGAGTAATAAGATGTGATGCTGATTTTGTGTATTCATGTTAATAAATAAATAAATCATGTTGTTATTCACCTTATTCCTGAAGTTTCCGTACGCGCCGCCGTCTTGTTTCCGTTGTAGTTCACACAGAGCAGACGAGCTCAACAGGAAATAAGTTCTACACGACTAAAAAGACGTTTTCAGGAAATCGTTGCGTTGTGACTTGTTGTTGCTCGTGTTCATTAAACATTTTACACAAATCAATCTACTTTATGTAACATTTTAGCGTCAGACTTTTCCCTCGTTCGTCTTTAGCTTTAACAGAGTTCTCGTCAAACGGAAGTGCGTTTACAACAAAAGTGCAAAAAACTGCAAAAGTGGGCGGGGCAGAATAAAGTCAATAAAAGGTCTCATGGTTGTTTGGGGGAGGGCATCGTGCATCAGAACAGACTGTGAAGAATGTTTGACCTGTTCATGCTTCACGTGTCCTCACTCTCTCCTGCACGTTTGTGTAAATAGATTTTCCTTTTCAAATCTAATCCAATAGAATCTACATCAGCAGGACATTGAGTCTGGACTTTAAAAACACAGAGGACCACCACCTAATGATGTCACCAGGTTTGGATGCGTTCATAACTTTGACTCAAATAAAAATGAAATGTCACTGTTGTAATGTTTTTTGACATTTTTTTTCATTTTTTACGTCACATGAACAAATTTAAAATGGACCGTCTTAAAATTGCTTTGGATCAACATAAAATAATAAAATGGAAAAGGGTGACATAATATATTTAAATTGGCTCAACATAACATTTTTGAGTAAACAGTGTGTGGTGTAAAAGAGTCATAAAGTCAGACAAAAATGGTTTTAGTCCAATTTATTCATGGATTAATGCAGTTTAGAAATGCATTTGTCATTGTGGATGCTCCTTCACAGCAGCGCCCTCTAGTGGCCACGCCGTAGGCTATGGCACAGACCGGGGCTCGGTCCAGACCCGGGTCCAGGTCCAGACCCAGACTAGGGCAGTGCTGTGGTGTTCACAGGGGCCCCAGTGCAGCCCTGGAAGAAGAGCACGGGGTCCACCGTCTTACAGGCATCAGAGGCGTTTGCCACGAGGCTGAGAACGAGAGCACAGTGTTATGGACGAGAAGAAGAAGAACAAAGTGTTATAGACGAGCAGAAGAAGAAGAAGAACAAAGTGTTATGGACGACAAGAAGAAGAAGAACTGGAGTAAGAGGAACGTGTGAGGGACATGAACAAGCTGTGGGAACAAAACATGTCTAAATGTGTATGTATATGTATATAAAATATGTCTCATTAAGACTTGGGGTTTGCATGTTCTCCCTGTGTTGAGGACCATGTTTGTTCATCAACATGCACAGTCTCCACCAAAAAATAAAAATCAAATCAAATCAAATCAAATCAATTTATTTTTATAATGCCCAAAATCACAACAACAGTTGCCTCGATGGGCCACAGGTAGAATGCAGTTCAGATAACTGTCCCAGAATGCCCCTGTCCTTTGACCCTCCTTCGCGGCGAGGAAAAACTACAAAAAACCCCATGGGAAAAATGAATAAATAATAATAATATAATTTTAAAAAATGGTATTGTTATTATAAAGAATAAATAAATAAATACAAATTCAATGATATTTTTAGAAAAAGATAATTTGAGAGCCAGAGAAGCAGTGACAGGAGCAGTGACAGGAGCAGTGACAGGAGCAGTGACAGGAGCAGTGACAGGGGCAGTGACAGGAGCAGTGACAGGAGCAGTGACAGGAGCACATACCTCTGCAATAAAAATCCGATGCATTTGGCGTTGACAATCTTTTTGCCGTTGGCGACACCTTCAGAGACAAACACATGGATCATTTACATAAACTGGAGAATATTACAGTTTAAACCTGGCGCCCCCTGTGGTCACTCCAGTGGTACTGCACAGGAAAAAACACTGAGCACAAAGTAAACACAAACTGCTCGTGTTCGGCTGACAGGGACTGACAGGGGCCGACAGGGACTGACATCTTTCACAAAGGTCGGATTTTGGCGATTAGGACCTATTTTCAGATCATGAACTTTTTTCCAGTTCAAATCCATTGTCTTTAAAATCGCTTTTTAACCTTCTCTCAATTCTGAAATCCAGTTTGTGTTGACTTCAGCGCTCAAAACAATCGGATGGTGGCCTTGTATAGTTGCCAGATAAGGAGGGCTAAGGGCCCCGCTGTCGTCTGTGTTTATCTGGCTGTGTGCAGGTCAGGATTTTACCGCTGCAGCTGTGCTTTGTCTGCCATTTAAATACTGTAAAATGCAGGTTATAAGCTGCTACTTTTTTCTCATGATTGAAAATAAATTGATTTGATTTGATTTGATGATTTCAACCCTGCGGCTTATACAGCGATGCAGCTCATTTATGTATTTTTCCGGGAGCGCCCTCGGGTTGAGTTTAGATCAGACCCGCCTGAGCCCACACACTACTGTCGGAACCGACTCTGAGTCATTTGCTGCATGATTCGACCCGACCGGCCGCACACGTGTAGAACCAGAGTTACATGAACTGAGCTCCTGCAGAGGTTTATTGTAGAATAAGCGCCTGACAAGTGTTCAGTGTTCTACCTGCACCAACGGGACGTGTCCTGTACCAGACGGGCCTGTTCTCCACTGACGCCGGCCCACATGAGCTCTCTCCCTCGCTCCTTTCTTCTCTCTCTCTCCTCCTGCTCTCTCTCTCTCTCTCTCCTCCTGCTCTTTCTCTCTCTCTCTCCTCCTGATCTCTCTCTCTCTCTCTCTCTCTCTCTCTCTCTCTCTCTCTCTCTCCTCTCTCTCTCTCCTCCTGCTCTCTCTCTCTCCTCCGCTGCTCTCTCTCCTCCTGCTCTCTCTCTCCTCTCTCTTTCTCTCCTGCTCTCTCTCTCCTCCTGCTCTCTCTCTCCTCCTGCTCTCTCTCTCTCCTCCTGCTCTCTCTCTCCTCCTGCTCTCTCTCCTCGCTCCTCTCTCCTCCTCTCTCTCTCCTCCTGCTCTCTCTCTCCTCCTGCTCTCTCTCTCTCTCTCCTCCTGCTCTCTCTCCTCTCTCCTGCTCTCTCTCTCTCTCTCCTCCTGCTCTCTCTCTCTCTCTCCTCCTGCTCTCTCTCTCTCTCTCTCTCTCTCTCTCTCTCTCCTCCTTCTCTCTCTCCTACTGCTCTCTCTCTCTCTCTCTCTCTCTCTCTCCTCCTGCTCTCTCTCTCCTCTCTCTTTCTCTCCTCGCTCCTCTCTCCTCCTGCTCTCTCTCTCCTCCTGCTCTCTCTCTCCTCCTGTTCTCTCTCCTCCTGCTCGTTCTCCTCCATTGCTCTCTCTCTCTCTCCTCCTGCTCTTTCTCCTCCTGCTCTCTCTCCTCCTGCTCTCTCTCCTCCTGCTCTCTCTCTCCTCCTGCTCTCTCTCTCCTCCTGCTCTCTCTCTCCTCCTGCTCTCTCTCTCCTCCTGCTCTCTCTCTCCTCCTGCTCTCTCTCTCTCCTCCTGCTCTCTCTCTCTCCTCCTGCTCTCTCTCCTCCTGCTCTCTCTCCTCCTGCTCTCTCTCCTCCTGCTCTCTCTCTCTCTCCTCTCTCTCTCCTCCTGCTCTCTCTCCTCCTGCTCTCTCTCTCCTCCTGCTCTCTCTCTCCTCCTGCTCTCTCTCTCCTCCTGCTCTTCTCCTCCATTGCTCTCTCTCTCTCTCTCTCTCTCCTCCTGCTCTCTCTCTCCTCCTGCTCTCTCTCCTCCTGCTCTCTCTCTCTCCTCCTGCTCTTTCTCCTCTGTTGCGCTCTCTTTTTCTCTCTCCTCGCCCCGTGTAGCAGCCGCTCACTTTCATTAAGGCGTCTTTTTTCACGTCACATATTTTGACCACTTTATTTGAGGATGAGGAGGAAAACAACACACACTGGCTGCACACGCGCTCTTTCGCCGTGGAGCACATGTTACACACGTCACGAGCGCATGTCACAAAACATGTCAGGTTTTTTATAGGTTTTTTATTGTCAGGTGCGGCTTATACATGCACAAAGTTGTTTTTCTTTGTAAATATGGCTGGTGTGTCTTATACTCTGGAGCGCTCAATAGTCTGCATTTTACGGTAGTCATTTTGGAAAGTTTGGGCTGGTTTTCACTGATATTGCCGGGTTTTAATGGACTTTGGGCTGGAAGCTGGTGTTTGCGCGACAGGAAACAGAGCCACAGAGTCACTCACTGATGCAGTCTTCCAGAGTCAGGCGGGGCTTCTTCTCCTCGCTGCTCTGACCGCCGCTCTGACCGCCGCTCTGGCCGCCGCTCTGGCCGCCGCTCTGGCCGCCGCTCTGGCCGCCTTTGTTCTCGCCTTTGCTGGGGCGCTCGTTTCTAGATCTTCCTCCGGCCTCTCGTCTCACTCTCGCCGTCGCGTTGAAGTTCTCCACTTCACACAGAGCTGCAGAAGAACGTGGAGCGTTAAACCAAAAGGTGCTGTCACTTCTGAGGGTCTGCTTCTGTCATGGCTCTGTCTGTTTATTCCGTTACAGCCGTTCTATTGCTCAAAACTACAGTGGAAACCTTGCATTCTTACTCTCCTCTTCACAGATCTGACCTGTAACCTGGCCTGGAGACAGCTCTGGCTTGTCTCAGAGGAGATTGATCAGTTTAATGCAAACAGGAGGCAGACACTGCACCAGAAAAGTCATGTATGGACCTATAAGTGACAAACTATCTCCATTATTACGGAAAATAAACTGAGCACAAGTCACAATCTCTTAAAGGGGACCAGCCTCGGAAATTCTCTCAATTTATTTGTTTCTGTCTGCCGTCTGATCAAAGCTCCTCCTCGTCAAACATAAAACCCTCTCATCTGAAATTCTGTGAAGGTCAGGGTTTAATAGGTCTTTTTTTATTAAGTCAGTTAAATCCCTCTTCAGTCAATGCTGCGTCTACAGTGCGTCGGTCCATTCCTCCAACAGCAGTTTTACTCCTAATATTTACCACAGAAGATTAAATTTGTCAAATAGACTTTAACCTGCAAATCAACACTGGGTTATTTGGGTATGGAACCTTCACCCTCAGACTGTGTCACTCCTGATGGGGACAGAACTGTAAACCCTCTGGTCAGGGGGTTGGATAGTAAACCCTCTGGTCAGGGGGTTGGACCGTAAACCCTCTGGTTGGGGGTTGGACCGTAAACCCTCTGGTCAGGGGGTTGGACCCTCTGGTCAGGGGCTTGGACCCTAAACCCTCTGGTCAGGGGCTTGGACCCTCTGGTCGGGGGATTGGACCCTAAACCCTCTGGTCGGGGGTTAGACCCTAAACCCTCTGGTCGGGGGTTGGACCATAAACCCTCTAGTCGGGGGGTTGGACCCTAAACCCTCTGGTTGGGGGGTTGGACCCTAAACCCTCTGGTCGGGGGGTTGGACCCTAAACCCTCTGGTCGGGGGTTGAACCCTAAACCCTCTGGTCAGGGGGTTGGACTGTAAACCAGGGGGGTTGGACCGTAAACCCTCTGGTCGGGGGGTTGGACTGTAAACCCTCTGGTCGGGGGGTTGGACTGTAAACCCTCTGGTCGGGGGGTTGGACCCTAAACACTGTCGTCGGGGGTTGGACCCTAAACCCTGTGGTCGGGGGGTTGGACCCTAAACCCTGTGGTCGGGGGTTGGACCCTAAACCCTCTGGTCTGGGGTTGGACCCTAAACCCTGTGGTCGGGGGGTTGGACCCTAAACCCTCTGGTCGGGCGTTGGACTGTAAACCAGGGGAGATGGACCGTAAACCCTCTGGTCGGGGGGTTGGACTGTAAACCCTCTGGTCGGGGGGTTGGACTGTAAACCCTCTGGTCGGGGGGTTGGACCCTAAACACTGTCGTCGGGGGTTGGACCCTAAACCCTGTGGTCGGGGGGTTGGACCCTAAACCCTGTGGTCGGGGGGTTGGACCCTAAACCCTCTGGTCGGGGGGTTGGACCCTAAACCCTGTGGTCGGGGGGTTGGACCCTAAACCCTCTGGTCGGGGGTTGGACCGTAAACCCTCTGGTCGGGGGTTGGACCCTAAACCCTCTGGTCGGGGGTTGGACCCTAAACCCTCAGGTCGGGGGGTTGGACCCTAAACCCTCTGATCGGGGGTTGGACCCTAAAACCTCTGGTCGGTGGTTGGACCGTAAACCCTCTGGTCGGGGGTTGGACCCTAAACCCCCTGGTCGGGAGTCGGACCGTAAACCCTCTGGTCAGGGGGTAGGACCATAAACCCTCTGGTCGGGGGGTTGGACCCTAAACCCTCTGGTCGGGGGTTGGACCGTAAACCCTCTGGTCGGTGGTTGGACCGTAAACCCTCTGGTCGGGGTTGGACCCTAAACCCTGTGGTCGGGGGTTGGACTGTAAACCCTGTGGTCGGGGGTTGGACCCTAAACCCTCTGGTCGGGGGTTGGACCCTAAACCCTCTGGTCGGGGGTTAGACCCTAAACCCTGTGGTCGGGGGTTGAACCCTAAACCCTCTGGTCGGGGGTTGGACATAAACCCTGTGGTCGGGGGTTGGATCCTAAACCCTCTGGTCGGGGGGTTGGACCGTAAACCCTGTGGTCGGGGGTTGGACCCTAAACCCTCTGGTCGGGGGGTTGGACCCAAACCCCTGTGGACGGGGGTTGCACCATAAACCCTCTGGTCGGGGTTGGACCCTAAACCCTGTGGTCGGGGGTTGGACCCTAAACCCTGTGGTCGGGGGTTGGACCCTAAACCCTCTGGTCGGGGGGTTGGACTGTAAACCCTGTGGTCGGGGGTTGGACCCTAAACCCTCTGGTCGGGGGGTTGGACTGTAAACCCTGTGGTCGGGGGTTGGACCCTAAACCCTCTGGTCGGGGGTTGGACCCTAAACCCTCTGGTCGGGGGGTTGGACCCTAAACCCTGTGGTCGGGGGTTGGACCCTAAACCCTGTGGTCGGGGGTTGGACCCTAAACCCTGTGGTCGGGGGTTGGACCCTAAACCCTCTGGTCGGGGGTTGGACCCTAAACCCTGTGGTCGGGGGTTGGACCCTAAACCCTCTGGTCGGGGGTTGGACCCTAAACCCTGTGGTCGGGGGTTGGACCCTAAACCCTCTGGTCGGGGGGTGTCAGACAGTCACCTGTGGCCAGCTGCTGCTCGCTCGGGGCTCCGTTCTTGGGTGGGACGTGGGTCTGGAGCTGGCCCCGGAGCTGGCAGCGGTCCAGGGTCAGAGCAGAGAGAGCAGGGGCCAGAGCACACAGCGCCCCCAGCAGGACGAGCGGGGAGTGCATCCTCCTGCACAGAGCACAATGAACTCACAGCAACAAGAGCACACTGAACTCACCACAACAAGAGCACACTGAACTCACCACAACAAGCACACACTGAACTCACCACAACAAGCACACACTGAACTCACCACAACAAGCACACACTGAACTCACCACAACAAGCACACACTGAACTCACCACAACAAGAGCACACACTGAACTCACCACAACAAGCACACACTGAACTCACCACAACAAGAGCACACACTGAACTCACCACAACAAGAGCACACTGAACTCACCACAACAAGAGCACACTGAACTCACCACAACAACACACACTGAACTCACCACAACAAGAGCACACACTGAACTCCACACAACAAGAGCACACACTGAACTCACCACAACAAGAGCACACACTGAACTCACCACAACAAGAGCACACACTGAACTCACCACAACAAGAGCACACTGAACTCACCACAACAAGCACACACTGAACTCACCACAACAAGAGCACACACTGAACTCACCACAACAAGAGCACACACTGAACTCACCACAACAAGAGCACACACTGAACTCACCACAACAAGAGCACACACTGAACTCACCACAACAAGAGCACACTGAACTCACCACAACAAGAGCACACTGAACTCACCACAACAAGAGCACACACTGAACTCACCACAACAACACACTGAACTCACCACAACAAACACACACTGAACTCACCACAACAAACACACTGAACTCACCACAACAAGAGCACACACTGAACTCACCACAACAAGAGCACACTGAACTCACCACAACAAGAGCACACACTGAACTCACCACAACAACAGCACACACTGAACTCACCACAACAACAGCACACACTGAACTCACCACAACAACACACCGAACTCACCACAACAAGCACACACTGAACTCACCACAACAACACACTGAACTCACCACAACAAGCACACACTGAACTCACCACAACAAGCACACACTGAACTCACCACAACAACACACTGAACTCACCACAACAAGAGAACACACTGAACTCTCCACAACAAGCACACACTGAACTCACCACAACAAGAGCACACACTGAACTCACCACAACAAGAGCACACTGAACTCACCACAACAAGCACACACTGAACTCACCACAACAAGAGCACACACTGAACTCACCACAACAAGAGCACACTGAACTCACCACAACAAGAGCACACACTGAACTCACCACAACAAGAGCACACTGAACTCACCACAACAAGAGCACACACTGAACTCTCCACAACAAGCACACACTGAACTCACCACAACAAGAGCACACACTGAACTCACCACAACAAGAGCACACTGAACTCACCACAACAAGAGCACACTGAACTCACCACAACAAGAGCACACACTGAACTCACCACAACAACACACTGAACTCACCACAACAAGAGCACACACTGAACTCACCACAACAAGAGCACACTGAACTCACCACAACAAGAGCACACACTGAACTCCACACAACAAGAGCACACACTGAACTCACCACAACAAGAGCACACACTGAACTCACCACAACAAGAGCACACACTGAACTCACCACAACAAGAGCACACTGAACTCACCACAACAAGCACACACTGAACTCACCACAACAAGAGCACACACTGAACTCACCACAACAAGAGCACACTGAACTCACCACAACAAGAGCACACACTGAACTCACCACAACAAGAGCACACTGAACTCACCACAACAAGAGCACACACTGAACTCACCACAACAAGAGCACACTGAACTCACCACAACAAGAGCACACTGAACTCACCACAACAAGAGCACACACTGAACTCACCACAACAAGAGCACACTGAACTCACCACAACAAGAGCACACACTGAACTCACAACAACAAGAGCACACTTAACTCACCACAACAAGAGCACACACTGAACTCACCACAACAAGAGCACACTGAACTCACCACAACAAGAGCACACTGAACTCACCACAACAAGAGCACACACTGAACTCACCACAACAACACACTGAACTCACCACAACAAACACACACTGAACTCACCACAACAAACACACTGAACTCACCACAACAAGAGCACACACTGAACTCACCACAACAAGAGCACACTGAACTCACCACAACAAGAGCACACACTGAACTCACCACAACAACAGCACACACTGAACTCACCACAACAACAGCACACACTGAACTCACCACAACAACACACCGAACTCACCACAACAAGCACACACTGAACTCACCACAACAACACACTGAACTCACCACAACAAGCACACACTGAACTCACCACAACAAGCACACACTGAACTCACCACAACAACACACTGAACTCACCACAACAAGAGAACACACTGAACTCACCACAACAAGAGCACACACTGAACTCACAGCAACAAGAGCACACACTGAACTCACCACAACAAGAGCACACACTGAACTCACCACAACAAGAGCACACTGAACTCACCACAACAAGAGCACACACTGAACTCACCACAACAAGAGCACACACTGAACTCACCACAACAAGAGCACACTGAACTCACCACAACAAGAGCACACACTGAACTCTCCACAACAAGCACACACTGAACTCACCACAACAAGAGCACACACTGAACTCACCACAACAAGAGCACACACTGAACTCACCAAAACAAGAGCACACTGAACTCACCACAAGAGCACACTGAACTCACCACAACAAGAGCACACTGAACTCACCACAACAAGAGCACACACTGAACTCACCACAACAAGAGCACACACTGAACTCACCACAACAAGAGCACACACTGAACTCACCACAACAAACACACTGAACTCACCACAACAAGCACACACTGAACTCACCACAACAAGAGCACACACTGAACTCACCACAACAAGAGCACACTGAACTCACCACAACAAGAGCACACACTGAACTCACCACAACAAGAGCACACTGAACTCACCACAACAAGAGCACACACTGAACTCACCACAACAAGAGCACACACTGAACTCACCACAACAAGAGCACACACTGAACTCACCACAACAAGAGCACACTGAACTCACCACAACAAGAGCACACTGAACTCACCACAACAAGAGCACACACTGAACTCTCCACAACAAGCACACACTGAACTCACCACAACAAGAGCACACACTGAACTCACCACAACAAGAGCACACTGAACTCACCACAACAAGAGCACACTGAACTCACCACAACAAGAGCACACACTGAACTCACCACAACAACACACTGAACTCACCACAACAAACACACACTGAACTCACCACAACAAACACACTGAACTCACCACAACAAGAGCACACACTGAACTCACCACAACAAGAGCACACTGAACTCACCACAACAAGAGCACACACTGAACTCACCACAACAACAGCATACACTGAACTCACCACAACAAGAGCACACACTGAACTCACCACAACAACACACCGAACTCACCACAACAAGCACACACTGAACTCACCACAACAAGCACACACTGAACTCACCACAACAAGAGCACACTGAACTCACCACAACAAGCACACACTGAACTCACCACAACAACACACTGAACTCACCACAACAAGAGCACACACTGAACTCACAGCAACAAATAGACCAGCGACTTCTGCGGGAAACTTTTCGACGTCAAACTGAACGACGACCAACGACGAGTCCAAGTGTCACCTGCAGAGTTTAAGGTGAAAAGGAGGAAATCTTAAATTTGAAAATATTCATTGTAAACGTTTTTCATCATGTCATGTTTTCAAGTAGAAATAAGACATTTTATGTGTATGTTTATGTGTAGTTATAAAAATGTATAAAAATTCAAATTTAGCCTAATTGTTTTACGTAAAACTTCAATAAATCAGTTTTAGAATCAGATATCGTTAAATCGATGTGTGTTTGGTCTAAATCTAAAGTTACAATGTCCCAGAGAAATCTATGGATGAAGTGGATTCAATGGAAGAATAAAACGTCTTCAGGAGCAGATTGGACACGTTTGTTGTTTCCACATGAAAGACATCGATGTGTGAGAGAGAAAAGTGACCAAAAAACACAAAAATTGAAAATGTAGTGATGGAGGCTTCTGGACGGAGAATAAAGTGTGTTATTCATAAAAATCAAATACGGTTTATTCTTTTTAGACATTTAGATTTAATGAGTCACTGTCTTTTTTACAAATATGTCCTGGTGAGTGTTTTAGAGTCTCTTTAATCCAGATGACAGATCAAAACACTGATTCATCAAAAGGTCAGGGTTAATGTGAGCTGAAAAGACGGTTTGGTCCTGGTCTGATCTGATCCTTTTTTTAAGGCCTTTTTTTTTCAATTTTTTCAATTTTTTTTGGTCACTTTACTTTCTCATAATATTGACTTAACAAACAACAAACGTGTCCAATCTGCTCCTACAGATGTTTGATTCTTCCATTGAATCCACTTCATCCATAGATTTCTCTGGGACGTTGTAACTTCAAAGGACGTTTTCTTCAAATGCATTTTTGTCCCTCGAGACATAAAGATCATTTAAGTAGATCCTACACCAAACTGTACAATCTGGACTCAACAAGATTTACATCAGGGGTGTCCAAACTTTTTCCATCGAGGGCCACAAATCCATCGTGAAACGTTAAAAAAAGCTGCATTTATCTGATGTTTTAAGCTCCGCCACATCTACATTCAGTCTCAGTGCCTTAATATCAGGTCTGTGTGGCACCAAAATGTTAGTTATTTAGGTTGGAATTGTAGAAAATCTGAAATGTGCTGTAAATAGTACTTCTCAGGACAATGTGGGCCAGTTCACCAGGAAGACTAAGGGCCAAGAAAAATTGGTCTGAGGGCCGCATTTGGCCCCTGAGCCTGAGTTTGGACATGCCTGATTTAGAAACATGCACAGAATTTGTTTACATCTGATTCTAAAACTGATTTATTGAAGTTTTAAGACTAAAAATGAGGCGGAATTTGACTTTTTAGGACAATTTTCAGTCCAATCTAGTTTACTTAAAAAACAAAATAATAAATCCAAAATCCCCTCTATACAGTTTTATAACTAATATGTTACAAAATGAACAAAGACATTAAAACCTGGTTCCGTCCATTTTTCAGATTTAAATGTCCCAAATATGTGGATTTTTGGCCATTTTTTCACATAAAATGCCTTATTTCTACATGAAAACATGACACAATGACAAACTTGTAATAATTTTTTTTCTTACATTCATGTGACTAAACTACAGGAGACGTTTAACATTGATATCTTTAAATTTAAGATTCTTTCTCGTTCACCTGCAGCGTCTCACCTTAAAATCACCATCACCAAGACACTACAGTTTACACAAGAACTATTAACGTTAAAGGCACAAAAATCAGACGTTCCTTACAGTTTGCAGCAGCAGAGACGACAGGGGCAGTCGGTGAAGCAGAAGATTCTGTGGAGCGTTTGGTGCAAACTCTCTGTATTTATACTTTGTCCAAATAATACGAAAAATCAAGTTTCCTCCAGAGCCAAAAGAGCCATTGAAGAGTTCTGCGAATTCATAACAACAGAACAAAATGTAACATGACATCTACAGAAGGGCGTCCTGGCCGTGGCAGAGTGGTTAGCCTCAGTCTGGGTTTTGCTGAATCACTCTGAAGTGTCTAAAGTTACTCGTTTGTGGAGATAATCATAAAGAACGGGGCAGATCTTTTGTTGGAGGTGTACGTGCTGGGCTCTCGTGTGACCTTTAAAATATCAGAAAGCTGCACTTAAACATGAGCCCATGTTGTGCGAAGAAAACAAAGCACCAGCAGTGACAAAAATAGGACGTGTTTTCTATTTAAAGCGAGTCACTACGGGCAAAAGTCTTTATTTTCAGTGTTTTGTTTTTTGTTCAGTTTCTCTCTCAGCGTATCGACTTTCATGTGGAAACAACAAACGTGTCCAATCTGCTCCTAAAGATGCTTTATTCTTCCATTGAATCCACTTCATCCATAGATTTCTCTGGGACATTGTAACTTCAAAGGACGTTTTCTGAAAATGCATTTTTGTCCCTCGAGACATAAAGATCAGCCTTAAAGTAGATCCTACACCAAACTGTGCAATCAACAAGATTTAGACCAAACACACAAGGATTTGCCTAAAAGCGACAAAAAACGCAACAACAAGTGACTAAAACACAATTAAAAGTGCCAAAACTGCAGCTAAAAGCAAAAAAAGGACAAAAACATCAACCATAAGCAACAAAAAAATAAAGACCAGATCCTACACCAAACTGTGCAATCTGGACTCAACAAGATTTAGACCAAACAAACAGAAGGATTTTATGATATTTAATTCTAAAGTTGATTTATTGAAGTTTTAAGTTTTAAAAAAATGAGGCAAAATTTAATTTTTTAGGACAATTTTCAGTCCAGTCTAGTTTACTTAAGAACTAAATAATAAATCCAAAATCCACTCCGTACATTTTTATAATTAATATGTAACAAAATGAACCAACAAATTTAAACCTGCTTCTGTCCATTTTACAGATTTAAACGTCCCAAATATGTGCAATTTTGGCTGTTTTTTTTTTTCACATAAAATGCCTTATTTCTACATGAAAACATGACACGATGAAAAACTTGTAATACATTTTTGTCTTACATTTATTTGACAAAACGACAGCAGAAGTTTAACATTGATATCTTTAAATTTCATATTTTTTCCTGTTCACCTGCAGCGTCTGGACTTAAAGGATGGAAAGTATTGGGTTGTTTTGTTTTAAGGCAAGACTCTCCAGGCTTTATCGACTTTCATGTGGAAATAGGCCCGTTGACAGAAATGAATACAAATTAATAGGAAGAGGGTCCAATTCTGGGCCCCTAAGACCTTGGGGCCTGGACAATTGACCCCTTTGTCCCCCCCTGTCTACTCCCCTGTGTGGAAACAACAAAACGTGTCCAATCTGCTCCTAAAGATGTTATTTCTTCATTTAATCCACTTCATCCAGTGGTAGAAGAAGTGCTCACTTTTGTTCCTCTGGTAATAGTTCAGATACGTTTGAAGAAAAGTATCACGTGAAAAAAAATCTCCTTAAAGGGCCTATGACAGGTTTAAAGGGCCTATGACAGGTTGAAATACACATTGGGGCGGCAGTAGCACAGTAGGTAGAGTGGGCGCCTTCTGATCCGAAGGTCGGCGGTTCGAATCCCACTCCAGACATGGAGTAGTTGAGTGGTCAGATCCCCTGACTGGTGGTGCGATTTCAGCTCCTTCAGATGAATAATGCCGTTGTGTCCTTGGGCAGGACACTTAACCCACCTCGCCCCCAGTGTCTGCGTACACTGGTGTATGAATGTGGATGGGTGACTGGTTCCTTGATGTAAAGCGCTTTGAGTGCCTTAAAAAAGGTAGAAAAGCGCTGTATAAATGTGACCATTTACCATTTACCATTTACATTGAACTAAAATGCAGTTAAGATAAATTTCCGGTGACGTCACATCCGGTGAGTCTATTCTGCGATTGCGAGTTGATCGTCCTCCACACTTTATTGTTAATCCACGAATTGTACAAAAACTATCTTACCCTCCTACACATAATTGAAAGTTTAATTGCTCCCTAAACAACCCGGAGCCTCATTTAGCTCACTTTGTTCAGTACTTCGTGGATTAAATCCCCCCCCTGCCTGCTAGCATCAACCGGAGCTAGCCTAGCCGACTAGCGCCATGGCTGGCCCATCCTCCGCCTCTTTCGCCCTTACCTGTTCAAGTTGTCATATGTTGAGTCAGAACCCTGCTTCCTTCACTGACGACAGGGAGAGTTGCGTGAAGTGTAGCGTAGTGGTAGCTTTGGAAGCCAGGGTTACAGAGTTAGAAGCGCGGATCCGCATTGTGGAGGAGCTAAAGTCTAGCTATAGCCAGGTCGTAGCATCAGGTTTACCGGACCGCGCCGCAGGTAGCAGTGTTAGCATGGTTAGCAGTGTTAGCGGTAGCAAGGCTAAGCCTCAGGATAAGACCAGCCCCCAGCGCCTCCCGCGCAGCCGGACCAGACCAGGAACAAGACAGGGATAGATTTGTGACAGTTCGAGGGATCGATGCGCTAAACGCCAGCCTTTAGTGCACCATAAGCTTCCCGTCTGCAATAGGTTTGCCCCACTCGGCGATCACACGCCCGCCGAACGTGACACTCTGGTGATTGGAAGTTCCATAGTCAGAGACGTGAAGCTGCCAGCAGCCTCAGTTAGGTGTTATCCGGGGGCCAGAATGGGTGACATCGAAGGAAACCTTAGGCTTCTAAAACAGAGTAGTCAGAGGTTCCGTCGTATCGTGATTCACGGAGGTGGTAATGACACCCGGCGGAGACAATCAGAAGTGCTCAAATTGCAGGTTGGAGCGGTGTGTGAATTGGCGAAGTCGATGTCAGACACCGTAATATTTTCTGGTCCCCTCCCCAATCGGGTCAATGCTGAAATGTACAGCCGCTTTTTCAGCATTCAACTGCTGGTTGTCTAGTTGGTGCCCCCAAAACAACGTGAAGTCTTTGTTGACAATTGAGTGCGTTCTGGGGAAAGCCGGGCTCATACGCAGGGATGGCATCCATCCGACTTCGGAGGGTACATCACTTTAGTTCGAATTTGGCCGATAGCCTTAGTCGCCTAAAGTGACGCTCTAAATATGAGTCCCGGGTGCAGAGTCTCTTCTCTGTCGCTAAGCTCTCGCCGCTGTCACAGATCAAGTGTTCAGAGTCAAAGCAAATAGAGACTGTGCGTGTCCCTCGTGTAAATAACGCCAATAAGTCAGATCCAAATACAGATAATTTAGGTGTCAGACCAAATAACTTAATACAAATAATCCCTACACATGATACAAATAAACTAATAAATAAGCATGTAAAATGTGGATTGCTAAACATTAGGTCAATTTCCTCCAAATCACTTTTAGTTAATGAATTAATTAACGATTATAATATTGATCTTTTTAGCTTTAACTGAAACTTGGCTTCAACAAGATGATTATGTCCAGATTAAATGAGGCCACCCCACAGAGTCATGTTAACTTTCAAGCTGCCAGGAGCTCAGGCCGGGAGGTGGGGTGGCAGTAATTTCACATTCTAGTTTACTCCTGAGTCCTAAAATTAACAAAACTAATAATGAGTCTTCCTCATTTGAAAGCCTTATCCTATCAATCACCTGCCCAAACTGGAGAAACCAAAAAGCTGTTCTGTTCATAATAATCTATCGACCTCCTGGTCCTTATTCATTGTTCTTAACAGAGTTCTTTGACTTCCTATCAAATTTAGTATTAGACTGGGAAAATATTGTGGTGGTTGGGGATTTCAACATTCATGTGAATGAAAATAATTGCCTCAGTAATGCCTTTAGCGCTTTATTAGATAGCATTGGTTTCACTCAAAATGTAAATGAACCAACCCACAGTCACCAGCACACTCTGGACCTGGTTCTAACTTATGGAATAGAGATTAGTGACCTTAATGTCTTCCCCCAAAACCCAATAATGTCAGATCACTTCCTAATTACCTTTCAGTTTATTCTTAAGGACTATCCAGCTCCTCAGACTAAAACTATAATGAAAAGAACAATATCTGAAAAATCTATTTTAAAGTTCAGAGAAATAATAGAACCAATATTTAATATTATGTCATGTGATCCTGTCGTTAACAGCGCCAGTCCCAGTGCTATTGATAACTCTGTTGACTCAATGGTCAACTCTCTAAAATCTGCTCTTGATGTTGCAGCTCCACTTAAACAGAAAGTAATCAGGCCAAAACGAGCCTCCCCCTGGTACAACGAAGAACTACGTTCTCACAAACAAAGGGTAAGAAAACTAGAGAGATCCTTACGCCGCTCCCACACAGAAGAATCCCTGAAAGAATGGAAAACTTGCCTTCTGTCTTATAAGCAGGCTCTGCGTAAGGCTCAAACCAGATATTATTCAAATTTAATAGAAGTAAATAAAAATAACTCTAGATTTCTCTTCAGCACTGTAGCCAGGCTGACAAACTGTCACAGTGTCAGGGGTTTGACTTAGGACCCAAGAGCAGTACAACGGAGGCAGGTGAAACACAGTTTATTTACAACGACAGGTAAGTGGTTACAGGGCTGGGGGGTGTCCAGGGTAGGCAGAGGCAGGCAGGAACGGGCAGGCAGGCAGGCACACACACAGGAGCAAGCAGGTAGGAGTAGGCAGGCACACAGGAGCAGGCAGGTGGTTACCGGAGGGAGGCAGCAGGGACACCTGGACACAGGACAAGGTGAAGAACAATTCCAAAAATGCACAAAAGTGAGTTGAGTTTTCTGGAGCCAAAAACGCAGTACTAACTGTAGTAGAATATATGACGAACTGGCGATGAGTAGTGATGGGTCATCTGAAGCCGAGGCACCGAGGCTTGTACCGAGTAAAAAGGGGCGTGTCAAATGAAGCCCTGCTTCGAGGCTTGCGTCAAATTGCCAAAAACCACGTGACCGGCACAAAGCGAGGCCTCACTTCCCACCGGCCACGTGACTGGTTTAGTCTGCGTGTCACTTTTGAAAATAAAAGCTCGTAGTACCTCGCGGCTCCTCGTGGGTGTCGTAGGTTGTAGTTTGAGAGAGACTCAGTATCAGTGATAAGTGCTAGAAAAAAGTGAAGGTTTGTATTTGAGGTTTGGACATAGGTTAGTATTTAAGGTGCCTTTTCAGGTCAGTACTCCCTGATACCAGGTCACCCAATAATTATAGGTTTCTGGTGTATTGTAATATTACCATTTTAGGTGCACTTGTAGTTATTTGAGGTGTATTTCAGGTTTATATTCAGGTTTGTATTCAGGTTTACATAGGTGAACTTTAGCTAAACTAGGGTAGTTAGAATGGCACCCAAAGCACAAAAAAGAAAAACCTCCACAGTGTGGGAACACTTTGAAATGGCTGCACCAAACAAGTTTATCTGAAATGTTCATTATCTTTTGAACATTGCCTCTCAAACATGCCTATATTTTTTTCTTTGAGTTAAAAAAAGCCCCACATATGCAAAATTTGCACACAAAATCAGAATCAGAATCAGAATCAGAATCAGAAATTGTTTATTGCCATTGTCAGTGAAATTCACAAACGTAGGAACTTGCTTCGGCGTAGGTGCAACATAAAGCAAAGGATAAAATATAAAAAATATATAAAAAGGCATGCATAAAATTAAGAATAAAATAGATTACAAAATTACATATAACATAACTAGAATATTACAATGAATATGTACAAATTTTATTTCAAGCATTACACTTCCTTGCTTAAGGTTAGATGCAAAATCTGCGACAGAGCTTGTGCATAATGGCAACACCTCTGCAATGCTCAGACATTATAGAGCATTACATGTTGTTGCAGAACCTGAAAATGCTCCAAGGGACAATGAAGGTATCTACATTTATCTCTTCTCATAATTCTGTATGCCTCATGTTTTGTGACATTTTAAATTACTTGCATTATTATTACTTTCTTTAGAAATCACACAAGCAAAAATAGATGAAGCAGTTTCCAACCTTGTAATTAAAGATATGCAGCCATTTCAAAAGCTGGTGATGTTGTCAGCAAAAAAAGAAATCGATTGAAGCCTGACACAGTTAAGAAAATTCTGTTTTTAAATAAAAACCATTAAACTGTCCCTTTATCCTGAATCCTCTCACTCAAAAGCACATACACCCTCATCATAAACTTGTGTGTCTGTGTATATATGTGTGTATATATAATACAACAATGCATCTCTCGATGCAGAAGATTAGAGAATTGAGGATCTTTTTTATTTGATCAACTGAGTGTGATGTTTTAAATGAAACATGATTCCATTTGGTTTCTCGTTACATGTGTTACATTTTTTTGTCCACAAGATGGTGCAGTTGAACATATTGCATTACTCGGCGAGGCATTGACTCCTGTACCGGTACTATTGCCTGAAAGCCTCAGATGGTTCATGGGGCTTCATTTGGCCATCACTAGCGATGAGTGAATGAAGGACCAGACTTCTTATGCTGCAGGTAATGATGTAAGTGGATGCAGGTGTGTTTGCTGCCAGACCCCAAAGGACACACCCAGGGAGGAGGAGAGACAGGAAACTCAGGAAGGAGGGGGCAGACAGGAGGGAGCACAATCTTGAGGATCCTGACACACAGCGCAGTAGAACCCTCAATACCAGTTACTCTAAGCTACAATGACTTCCTTCTATTCTTTAACAGCAAAATCACAACTATTAGAGATAAACTAAATGCAATGACTCCCACTATCAGTACTGAGCAAGCCCAGACTGCAAAGCTAGTGTCCCATACAAATCCTTCAGTAATACTAGATAGGTTCACTGCTGTTGATCAGGCAGAGATAACTTCAGTCATTATGTCCTCCAAAACATCAACTTGTATTTTAGACCCAATCCCAAGTAGACTCCTCAAAGAAATTCTCCCCCTAATTATAAATCCCATTCTTAATATAATAAATACTTCACTAGAAAGCGGTTATGTCCCTCAGTCCTTCAAATATGCAGTGATTAAACCACTTTTGAAAAAGCCTAATCTAGACCCCGACACACTGGCAAACTATAGACCTATTTCTAATCTGCCCTTTGTCTCTAAAATCCTTGAAAGAATTGTGATTAAACAGCTTTGTCGCCACCTGCAGGACAATAATTTATTTGAAGTTTTTCAGTCAGGGTTCCGTGCGTACCACAGCACTGAAACTGCACTAGTTAAAGTCACAAATGATCTGTTATTAGCTGCTGATGATGGACAGGTCTCAATTCTGGTTCTGTTGGACCTCAGCGCAGCGTTTGATACCATCGACCACAACATTCTACTGCAGAGGTTAGAATGTGATGTAGGTGTCAGTGGAACCGCCCTAAGCTGGTTTAAATCCTATCTATCTGATAGGTACCAGTTTGTTAATGTAAACCAGAGATCTTCCCATGTTCTAAAGTAACCTACGATTGTGCCGCAGGGTACAGTACTCGGTCCAGTTCTGTTCACACTTTATATGCTGCCCTTAGGTATGATCATCAGAAAGCATGGCATTAACTTCCACTGCTATGCAGATGACACTCAGCTTTATTTATCAATGAAACCTGATCAGACCCATCAAGTAGACAGACTTAGTGCCTGCATGAAAGACATAAAAACTTGGATGACTCTTAATTATCTGCTCCTTAACCCTGAAAAAACCGAGGTCATTCTGCTGGGCCCTAAGCACCTGCGAGACTCTTTATCTGACCAGATAGTTTCTCTGGACAATATCACTGTAGCCCCCAGCTCTACTGTAAGAAACCTTGGGGTCCTATTTGACCAAGATCTCTCGTTCAAAGCTCATATAAATCAAGCCTGTAAAACAGCCGACTTTCATCTGCGTAACATCAGCCAAAATTAGAAAAATCCTGCCCAGAGATGATGCCGAAAAACTCATCCATGCATTTATCACATCCAGATTAGACTATTGTAACGCTCTGCTTACAGCGTGTCCTAAAAGCTCTATAAGAAGCTTTCAACTGGTTCAAAATGCAGCAGCAAGATTATTAACAGGTACTAGAAAAAGAGATCATATTTCACCAGTGTTGGAGTCTCTTCACTGGCTTCCTGTTGAGTTTAGAATCAAATTTAAAATCCTCCTCCTGACTTATAAAGCTTTAAACAATATGGCCCCATCCTACCTCAAAGATGCAATAGTAGCGTACCATCCAAACAGAGCTCTTCGTTCTCAAAATGCTGGACTATTGTTAGTCCCCAGAGTCTCTAAAAGCACAGTAGGAGGTCGAGCATTTAGCTACCAAGCTCCTATGTTATGGAACCAGCTCCCTGTTCATGTAAAAGAGGCCGACACAGTCTCTACATTTAAGACCAGGCTCAAAACGTTCCTCTTTGAAATAGCTTATGGTCAGGCCAGTTAGGAACAGAAATAAAACCTACAGTTTTAGCTACGCTGCCCTTGGAGCAATTCTGCTGGGGGAAGTATGGCAGCTTGAACACTGTCCTCTGGTTCTTCCTACTTTATCTATCAACAATATTTAATATTACTTCAACTGTAGTCTGTTCATTGCTGTTCACATGTTTCTCTTTCTCTCCACTTCCCCCGGGGAGTGGAGACTGTTTCAGACACTGCGGCGGCTGCTCCAGTGACGACCCCCCCACCCCCACCTGTCTGGACGATCTATGCGCCACCCGCCTGGACAGCTGGATTAGCCACACCTCGTCTGCCTGGACGAACTCCTTCTTCTTTAGATGAACTGTTCCTCATCTCCTGCTGGAGGATCTCTCTCTACACTGGTGGACTGCTCCTCGTCCGCCTGGAGGAACTCTTTAAAGCCACCTCCCTCTTGAGTGGTTCTGGCTCCACAGTCCAAGTGGATGTCAGTCCTAGTTCATCTGCAGCCTGTCCGTCCGTGGGAGTAGGATCTCTCCTTCACTGTGGTTCTCCCCGAGGTTTCTACTTTTTCCCGTGGGGTTTTTTGTAGTTTTTCCTCGCCGCGAAGGAGGGTCAAAGGACAGGGGCATTCTGGGACAGTTATCTGAACTGCTTTTACCTGTGGCCCATCGAGGCAACTGTTGTTGTGATTTTGGGCATTATAAAAATAAATTGATTTGATTTGATTTGATAAATATATTCAAATTTCTACTAAAATCTTTACAAATTTAACCCCAGTTTAGCTGTTTTTTAGGTTTTTAATTTTACTTCCTGGTTGTAAAGTATGACATCACGCTAGGAAATCACCATAGCAACCACACTGTACACTGGGCCAAAACTCATCAAACGTCACAGATTTTGTTCATTTGACAAAGAAAAACACACATGACACCTTTAGTTTGTTGTTTAAAGGGTCAAAAAGTAGTTTCTTTTGTGTAAATTATGCGTAACCTTTGTCTCCCCAGTGTGATGTCATCAGTTTATTTACTTCCTGTAATTGTCGACAGATTTTTTAACTTTTCTCCACAAACAGCGACTTGATTGGTGTAAAACTATAATTTATATTTACACAAAGTATTAATGCACTGAATGAAATCAAAGTTAGAAATTCATAAAAACCCGTCATACGCCCTTTAAGTAAACGTGTTGAAGTTTGAAAATGTCCTTCAACCTTCAGCGTCTGGCACCATTCTCTGACTCTTTTGCTGTCGTTTTGTCATTTCTAACCTCAGGATGATTGAGTTTGTTTCAGGTGTTCATAAATAAATTATTTCATTATTTCCAGGATCAAAAATGTATCTTAAAGTCCATTTGACAGGTCAGACGTCACAATTCACTAAAATGTTGTGAAGATGATTATATTTAAGGTTTTACTAAGCATTTGTCCTGTTTGTCCTCAGTTTGACAGTTTGTGTAAAGTTTATAATGTCACTTCCTGGTTGAACGTGAACACAAATATGAGTTAGAGGTAATTCTACAGCCGTTACCATAGCAACCAGACTGTAAACAAGGGCCAACATCCATAAACATGACACAGTAGTTATGATTTGACAAACACCTGATAACACTTTATTTTGTTTAACGATGTTTAACAAACGATAAGCCGCTGTGTATGACGGACCATGAGGTCACACCAGGGACAAACTCGAACAAAAGAAAGACTCTTCCTTTATTCAGCTCTTCACACACTCCGGTGACGTCACATCCGGTGAGTCTATTCTGCGTTTGCGAGTGATCGTTCTCCACACTTTATTGTTAATCCACGAATTGTACAAAAACTATCTTACCCTCCTACACATAATTGAAAGTTTAATTGCTCCCTAAACAACCCGGAGCCTCATTTAGCTCACTTTGTTCAGTACTTCGTGGATTAAATCCCCCGCCCTGCCCGCTAGCTTGAACCGGAGCTAGCCTAGCCGACTAGCGCCATGGCTGGCCCATCCTCCGCCTCTTTCGCCCTTACCTGTTCAAGTTGTCATATGTTGAGTCAGAACCCTGCTTCCTTCACTGACGACAGGGAGAGTTGCGTGAAGTGTAGCGTAGTGGTAGCTTTGGAAGCCAGGGTTACAGAGTTAGAAGCGCGGATCCGCATTGTGGAGGAGCTAAAGTCTAGCTATAGCCAGGTCGTAGCATCAGGTTTACCGGACCGCGCCGCAGGTAGCAGTGTTAGCATGGTTAGCAGTGTTAGCGGTAGCAAGGCTAAGCCTCAGGATAAGACCAGCCCCCCAGCGCCTCCCGCGCAGCCGGGACCAGACCAGGAACAAGACAGGGATAGATTTGTGACAGTTCGGAGGGATCGATGCGCTAAACGCCAGCCTTTAGTGCACCATAAGCTTCCCGTCTGCAATAGGTTTGCCCCACTCGGCGATCACACGCCCGCCGAACGTGACACTCTGGTGATTGGAAGTTCCATAGTCAGAGACGTGAAGCTGCCAGCAGCCTCAGTTAGGTGTTATCCGGGGGCCAGAATGGGTGACATCGAAGGAAACCTTAGGCTTCTAAAACAGAGTAGTCAGAGGTTCCGTCGTATCGTGATTCACGGAGGTGGTAATGACACCCGGCGGAGACAATCAGAAGTGCTCAAATTGCAGGTTGGAGCGGTGTGTGAATTGGCGAAGTCGATGTCAGACACCGTAATATTTTCTGGTCCCCTCCCCAATCGGGTCAATGCTGAAATGTACAGCCGCTTTTTCAGCTTCAACTGCTGGTTGTCTAGTTGGTGCCCCCAAAACAACGTAGTCTTTGTTGACAATTGGAGTGCGTTCTGGGAAAGCCCGGCTCATCACGCAGGGATGGCATCCATCCGACTTCGGAGGGTACATCACTTTTAGTTCGAATTTGGCCGATAGCCTTAGTCGCCTAAAGTGACGCTCTAAATATGAGTCCCGGGTGCAGAGTCTCTTCTCTGTCGCTAAGCTCTCGCCCAGCGCTGTCACAGATCAAGTGTTCAGAGTCAAAGCAAATAGAGACTGTGCGTGTCCCTCGTGTAAATAACGCCAATAAGTCAGATCCAAATACAGATAATTTAGGTGTCAGACCAAATAACTTAATACAAATAATCCCTACACATGATACAAATAAACTAATAAATAAGCATGTAAAATGTGGATTGCTAAACATTAGGTCAATTTCCTCCAAATCACTTTTAGTTAATGAATTAATTAACTTGATTATAATATTGATCTTTTAGCTTTAACTGAAACTTGGCTTCAACAAGATGATTATGTCCAGATTAAATGAGGCCACCCCACAGAGTCATGTTAACTTTCAAGCTGCCAGGAGCTCAGGCCGGGAGGTGGGGTGGCAGTAATTTCACATTCTAGTTTACTCCTGAGTCCTAAAATTAACAAAACTAATAATGAGTCTTCCTCATTTGAAAGCCTTATCCTATCAATCACCTGCCCAAACTGGAGAAACCAAAAGCTGTTCTGTTCGTAATAATCTATCGACCTCCTGGTCCTTATTCATTGTTCTTAACAGAGTTCTTTGACTTCCCTATCAAATTTAGTATTAGACTGGGGAAAATATTGTGGTGGTTGGGGATTTCAACATTCATGTGAATGAAAATAATTGCCTCAGTAATGCCTTTAGCGCTTTATTAGATAGCATTGGTTTCACTCAAAATGTAAATGAACCAACCCACAGTCACCAGCACACTCTGGACCTGGTTCTAACTTATGGAATAGAGATTAGTGACCTTAATGTCTTCCCCCAAAACCCAATAATGTCAGATCACTTCCTAATTACCTTTCAGTTTATTCTTAAGGACTATCCAGCTCCTCAGACTAAAACTATAATGAAAAGAACAATATCTGAAAAATCTATTTTAAAGTTCAGAGAAATAATAGAACCAATATTTAATATTATGTCATGTGATCCTGTCGTTAACAGCGCCAGTCCCAGTGCTATTGATAACTCTGTTGACTCAATGGTCAACTCTCTAAAATCTGCTCTTGATGTTGCAGCTCCACTTAAACAGAAAGTCATCAGGCCAAAACCAGCCTCCCCCTGGTACAATGAAGAACTACGTTCTCACAAACAAAGGGTAAGAAAACTAGAGAGATCCTTACGCCTCCCACACAGAAGAATCCCTGAAAGAATGGAAAACTTGCCTTCTGTCTTATAAGCAGGCTCTGCGTAAGGCTCAAACCAGATATTATTCAAATTTAATAGAAGTAAATAAAAATAACTCTAGATTTCTCTTCAGCACTGTAGCCAGGCTGACAAACTGTCACAGCGCAGTAGAACCCTCAATACCAGTTACTCTAAGCTGCAATGACTTCCTTCTATTCTTTAACAGCAAAATCACAACTATTAGAGATAAACTAAATGCAATGACTCCCACTATCAGTACTGAGCAAGCCCAGACTGCAAAGCTAGTGTCCCATACAAATCCTTCAGTAATACTAGATAGGTTCACTGCTGTTGATCAGGCAGAGATAACTTCCGGTCATTATGTCCTCCAAAACATCAACTTGTATTTTAGACCCAATCCCAAGTAGACTCCTCAAAGAAATTCTCCCCCTAATTATAAATCCCATTCTTAATATAATAAATACTTCACTAGAAAGCGGTTATGTCCCTCAGTCCTTCAAATATGCAGTGATTAAACCACTTTTGAAAAAGCCTAATCTAGACCCCGACACACTGGCAAACTATAGACCTATTTCTAATCTGCCCTTTGTCTCTAAAATCCTTGAAAGAATTGTGATTAAACAGCTTTGTCGCCACCTGCAGGACAATAATTTATTTGAAGTTTTTCAGTCAGGGTTCCGTGCATACCACAGCACTGAAACTGCACTAGTTAAAGTCACAAATGATCTGTTATTAGCTGCTGATGATGGACAGGTCTCAATTCTGGTTCTGTTGGACCTCAGCGCAGCGTTTGACACCATCGACCACAACATTCTACTGCAGAGGTTAGAATGTGATGTAGGTGTCAGTGGAACCGCCCTTAGCTGGTTTAAATCC
Source organism: Rhinogobius similis (assembly GCA_019453435.1). Classification (NCBI taxonomy): domain Eukaryota; kingdom Metazoa; phylum Chordata; class Actinopteri; order Gobiiformes; family Gobiidae; genus Rhinogobius; species Rhinogobius similis. The sequence continues at coordinate 7,037,357 of CM033622.1, read as the reverse complement.
TATCTATCTGATAGGTACCAGTTTGTTAATGTAAACCAGAGATCTTCCCCATGTTCTAAAGTAACCTACGGTGTGCAGGGTACAGTACTCGGTCCAGTTCTGTTCACACTTTATATGCTGCCCTTAGGTATGATCATCCAGAAAGCATGGCATTAACTTCCACTGCTATGCAGATGACACTCCAGCTGTATTTATCAATGAAACCTGATCAGACCCATCAAGTAGACAGACTTAGTGCCTGCGTGAAAGACATAAAAACTTGGATGACTCTTAATTATCTGCTCCTTAACCCTGAAAAACCGAGGTCATTCTGCTGGGCCCTAAGCACCTGCGAGACTCCTTATCTGACCAGATAGTTTCTCTGGACAATATCACTGTAGCCCCCAGCTCTACTGTAAGAAACCTTGGGGTCCTATTTGACCAAGATCTCTCGTTCAAAGCTCATATAAATCAAGCCTGTAAAACAGCCGACTTTCATCTGCGTAACATCAGCCAAAATTAGAAAAATCCTGCCCAGAGATGATGCCGAAAAACTCATCCATGCATTTATCACATCCAGATTAGACTATTGTAACGCTCTGCTTACAGCGTGTCCTAAAAGCTCTATAAGAAGCTTTCAACTGGTTCAAAATGCAGCAGCAAGATTATTAACAGGTACTAGAAAAAGAGATCATATTTCACCAGTGTTGGAGTCTCTTCACTGGCTTCCTGTTGAGTTTAGAATCAAATTTAAAATCCTCCTCCTGACTTATAAAGCTTTAAACAATATGGCCCCATCCTACCTCAAAGATGCAATAGTAGCGTACCATCCAAACAGAGCTCTTTGTTCTCAAAATGCTGGACTATTGTTAGTCCCCAGAGTCTCTAAAAGCACAGTAGGAGGTCGAGCATTTAGCTACCAAGCTCCTATGTTATGGAACCAGCTCCCTGTTCATGTAAAAGAGGCCGACACAGTCTCTACATTTAAGACCAGGCTCAAAACGTTCCTCTTTGAAATAGCTTATGGTCAGGCCAGTTAGGAACAGAAATAAAAACCTACAGTTTTAGCTACGCTGCCCTTGGAGCAATTCTGCTGGGGGAAGTATGGCAGCTTGAACACTGTCCTCTGGTTCTTCCTACTTTATCTATCAACAATATTTAATATTACTTCAACTGTAGTCTGTTCATTGCTGTTCACATGTTTCTCTTTCTCTCCACTTCCCCCGGGGAGTGGAGACTGTTTCAGACACTGCTTCGGCTTATCCATTGACGACCCCCACACCCCCACCTTTCTGGACGATCTATGCGCCACCCGCCTGGACAGCTGGCTTAGCCATACCTCGTCTGCCTGGACGAACTCCTTCTTCTTTAGATGAACTGTTCCTCATCTCCTGCTGGAGGATCTCTCTACACTGGTGGACTGCTCCTCGTCCGCCTGGAGGAACTCTTTAAAGCCACCTCCCTCTTGAGTGGTTCTGGCTCCACAGTCCAAGTGGATGTCAGTCCTAGTTCAGCTGCAGCCTGTCCGTCCGTGGGAGTAGGATCTCTCCTTCACTGTGGTTCTCCCCGAGGTTTCTACTTTTTCCCGTGGGGTTTTTGTAGTTTTTCCTACTTGCCAAGGAGGGTCAAAGGACAGGGGCATTCTGGGACAGTTATCTGAACTGCTTTTACCTGTGGCCCATCGAGGCAACTGTTGTTGTGATTTTGGGCATTATAAAAATAAATTGATTTGATTTGATTTGATTATTCTCTTCAAACACCGGTAACTTTAGACACTTCAGAGTGATTCAGCAAAACATGAACAGAATCTAACCCACAACCCGCCGATGGAGAGGAATAATCCAGGAAAAGTACCAGAGCTCACTGCTGCAAGGATCCAGTGAACCATTTAAATGTGTTAAGGTCAGACGCTGCAGGTGAATGGGAAAAAATATTAAATTTAAAGATTTAAAGGCATTTAAACGGCGTCCGGATGACAACCTCTGAACCCCTTTCTACGATAAATTCTGCTGTAGTTTAGTCACATAAATGTAAGAAAAAAAATTATTACAAGTTTTTCATCATGTCATGTTTTCATGTAGAAATAAGGCATTTTATGTGAAAATGGTCAAAAATCCACATATTTGGGACATTTAAAACTGAAAAATGGACAGAACCAGGTTTAAATGTCTTGGTTCATTTAGGACACATATTAGCTACAAAAAATGTACAGAGGGGAGTTTGGATTTCTTATTTAGTTTTTAAGTAAACTAGGTTGGACTGAAAATTGTCCTAAAAATTCAAATTTCGCCTCATTTTTTGACTTAAAACTTCAAGTTTTACAATTAGATATTGTCTCGAGGGACAAAAATACATTTTAAGAAAACGTCCTTTGAAGTTACAATGTCCCAGAGAAATCTATGGATGAAGTCAGAGTACAAAAGTAAACTTACTGTACTTAGTAACATTTTAATGTATTTTTACTTTACTGAAGTCGTTTTTACAGTGGATACTTTTTACTTTTACTTCACTACATTGAAGTGACTAAAAGTATAAAGTTCTTTTCATTTTGTTTGAGGGTTGTCTTTAGCTCGTTGATGGTGACTTTTTGCCTGAAGGTTTTGAGTTCAAGCTCAACAACAAACAAACTAAAATATACATCAAATTCTCCACAAGAATGAAAGAAATTAATTCAAATCGACCTTTGTTGACCAAAATTAAACTAAATTACAACATTTAATGTGTAAAACTGCATGAAATACTTTTACTTTTTCCTCTTAAGTCCTGCTTTAGTTCAGACGAGCCTTTGAACTGAAGTGGATCTTGGATCTTGTCTGGACCGAGAAAAGTCCTGGTCCAGTCCTGGTCCATGTGGCTCTCATTTCCAGGGCCGTGTTAACACAAAGGTGGACCTGGGCCACAGTCTGGGGGCCCACAGAGCGAGGGGCCCACCCTGAGCAGCTGAGCGTCTCACCACGATATTATGAGTGATTCAGCATTCCACTTTGGCTCAGATAACTCTTTACACTTTGATTTAAAAACATTAAATGAACATTTTTTTTACAAGTTTTGTAGATTATATTATATTTAACGCAATCAGAGTTATCTCAGGTCAGGATTATTGGTTGAGCTGAAACTTTTAATCGACTAATCGTGACTAGTCGACAATAAAAATGAATTGTAGCTGTATTTTGATAATAGTTATGGTTATCTGGACTGTTCACCTTATTCCTGAAGTTGTCGTACGCGCCGCCGTCTTGTTTCTGTTGTAGTTCACACGGAGCAGACGAGCTCAACAGAAAATAAGTTCTACTCGACTAAAAAGACGTTTTCAGGAAATCGTTGCGTTGTGACTTGTTGTTGCTCGTGTTCATTAAACATTTTACACAAATCAATCTACTTTATGTAACATTTTAGCCTCAGACTTTTCCCTCGTTCGTCATTAGCTTTAACGGAGTTCTCGTCAAACGGAAGTGCGTTTACAACAAAAGTGCAAAAAATGGCAAAAGTGGGCGGGGCAGAATAAGGTCAATACAGACTCTAAAACAAGTAAAAAAAACGGCATCAAAATGTAAAAAATAATAAACAATTTCAGCTTTTATCAACAACACACTTTATTAGTGAACATTCCCCTTCAATCACTGTATTTTAACTTTCATTTGGTTTGATAATGTATTTAAAAACCCTCAGTGTACAAGAGAAATAATCTTCTAAATCATTGACAAATCAAATAAATAATAATAATGCTGACTGTCACCAAACTAATCATAAACTGCAGCCCGTTCCATTTCAAAGCACACGTGAGGGCCCTGCAGGGTCGAGGTGATCGTCGTTCTTATCACTTGTAGCTCCCTCCGGAGATAGAGATCCAGTCGAGGCTGACGTCCGCCGACCCGGGCTCTTCTCCGGTGTCACAGGCCTCGAAGAACCTGTTCAGGGTCCTCCTGGACCTGCAGGACTTGTCAGCTCCTCTGAACGTACTGGAACACACCAGACACGTTCATTTAGTCAAACAGTAACACATGGGGTTATCAAGCCGCTTTTGTCAAACTTACTTCACATTTAAAGTGGGAATAGACACAAAATCTACTTTATTTGCTGCTAAACTGTGAACGTAATGTTTTAAAGGACAAATATGATGCACAATTGACTTTTTGTTGAGTTTTTCTCCTTGTTCTAACATTGTTCCTTTATCACAAACACTCCTGGAGCAGCATTAGTTTGGTTCATGTTTGTTTGACTCTGGTTTGTAAATCCTCTCGTTCTCCTTCATGTGTGACGTAGATGATGATGACGTCATTTATCCCAGAATCCTTTGCTGTTTTAAGACCCTAAAGTGCGTATGACAGGTTTTTATGATTTTCTAATTTTGACTTTATTTGGTGTATTAATGTCTGTTGAAAATATATTTTATAGTTTTTAACCAATCTGGTAAGAGTTTGTGGAGAAAAGTTGAAAAATGTGTTGGAGAATTACACGTAAACAGATTGATGACATCACACTAGGGAGACAAAGGCTGTAGCACAATTTACAAAAAGAAACTACTTTTTTGATCCTTTAAACATTAATTTAAAAAAATAAAGACATTCACATATATGTTTATTAGTCATGTAAAAAAAATGAGTTTTGGCCCAGTGTACAGTGTGGTTGCTTCTTTATTTCCTAGTGTGATGTCATCATTTACAACCAGGAAGTGAATTTAAAAACATAAAAAATTGCTAAATTTGGATAAAATTTGTAAAGAATGTATACAGATTTTAAAATATATTTATCTGAACTACATTTTAGTTCAATGAGTAGTCCAACCTGTCAGAGGCATTTTAAATCATGGCCAGACTCGCTCTGAACATTTCTTCCGGCTAATCACAATAACTGCAGCTTCATCAGATCCACTCTTCACTACAGTGCATTTGGGTATTTATTTACCTGTGTGTAATTGCCTCTACAGCCAGTAGATGGAGCCACAGCTGAGTCAAAATGGCATCTCCCAACGCAGCGATAGAGTTATATTTTTCTTTTAATGTTAGTTCTAAAACATGAGACGTCAAACTGAAGACACTCAGAGCAGGTTTAAAGGACAAGAACAAACAAAAAATGTATAATCTTTGTCCTTTAATACCATCTACTGTTGTTTTCTGGGCCATTTTAGTTAACACAGTTAGAATGTGTGTAAAACACGTGTAATAAAGCTCCTGTAATAAAAGGTGGATAAATGTAGGTGTCTTCATGGAGACAAGCAGGTGGCTGACCCACCAGACAAGGTTACACAGTGAGGCTTTAATGAAAAGAACAGAGTGAACTCACTCCCAGAAGAGGTTCTGAACGAAGCACGCCACGTCGTCCGAAATGTCATCGTCTGCAAACGCTACACACAAAAGTCACATCAGTATTTACTTTTACAGGTACTACTACTACTACTACTACTACTACTACTACTGCTACTACTATTACTACTGCTACTGCTACTGCTGCTACCACTGTACTGCTACTACATGCTGCTGCTACCTGCTGCTGTACTGCAACACTGCTGCTACTGCTGCTGCTACTGCAACACTGCTGCTGCTGCAGCACCACTGTTGCTGCTACCACTGCTGCTGCACTACCAGCAACTGGCTGCTGCCAGCACTGCACCACCAGCACTACGCTGCTGCTGCTGCTGCTGCACCAGCAGCCACCACTAGCAGCTGACCACCAGCTGCAGTGCTGCTTACCACCAGCAACACCACGCTGCACTGCTACCACCAGCAGCCCACCAGCTGCACCAGCACCACGTGCCACTGCTGTTGTACCAACCAACACTTGCAACCGCTTGCTGCGACACCACACTACCACTAGCGCAACAACGTGACAGCAACAACAACAACAAGCCAACTACCACCACCAGCTGAACAACCACCACCAAGCAAACCACCACTAACCAGCGAGCACCACCGCACCACCAACAACAGCAACCAGCAACCACCAGCCGCCACCACCAACCACCAACCACCACCACCACCGCCACCGCCACGGCACCGGCCACCACCACCACCACCACCACCACCGCCAACCCAACAGCAGCCACCACCACCACCGGTTGGCAACCACCGTAACTAGCACCACCAGCACCGGCACCACGTTGACACCACCAGCAACAACCACTAACCAGCGGCAACGAGCCACTTGCGACCACCAGCAACAGCAGCACCACCAGCACCACTGGCTGACAACAACGATTGGCCAGCACCACCAGCAGCAGCGACCACCACCAGCAGCAACCCGAGCCACCACGGCGGTGACCACCAGCAGCAGCAAGCAACAACCACCAACACCACCACCACCACCACCAATGACAACCAGCTGTTCACCACCACCAATAACAACAGCACCAGCACCACCACCGCCACCACAAGCGTTTGACACCACCACCACCACCACCACAACAACAACCAACAACACCGGCAACGTTTGGCTTACCACCACCAGCAACAGCAGCAGCAACAGCACCATAACCAGCAACAAGAGCAACAATTTACCACACTACCACCACACCAGCCACAACAACAACTCAACAGCAACCTGCGTTTATATAACCAGCACCACCAACCACCACCACCAGCGCAACACCACCAGCACCACCACCACCACCACCAGCACAGCACCACCACCACCAGCACCACAACAATACCACCAGTTTAGCAACCACACCACCAGCAACCAACCGGCACCACCACCTACCAGCTACCGCAACAACAGCGGCCAACCCAACAGCCACAACCAATACATTAACACCACCAGCACGAACCACGCAACGATTTGTACCACCTTAAGCAACAACAACACCACCAGCAGCTTGAACAGCAGCAACGATTTGGCTACCAACCAGCGCAACACCAGCGCAATACCACCACCAACGGACATACAGCAACCAGCAACCAGCAGCGACAACAGCAATACCAGCAGCCAGCAGAACCACCAGCTTAACAGCAACGGCACCACCAGCGGGCAGCACCATACCACAACCAGCAGCAACGGCACACAGCTTACCACCAGCAACAACAGCAACAGCTGCTACCAGCGGCACCACCAGCCACCAGCAACCAACCACTACCACAACCACTGCAGCAACCAGCTACTGCTGCACCACAACCTACCACCACTACGCAACAGCTACTACTGCTACTACTGCAGCGCAGCTTGCTACTAGCCACTAGCTGCGCTGCACTACTACTACTACTACTACTACTACTACTACTACTACAACTATTTTACTCTATGTTCTGCTTTTGAACTGGACTGAAAACATGGAAAACCTAATAGTAGTAGTAGTAGTAGTATTTGTAGTATTAGTACTAGTAGTAGTAGTAGTAGTAGTAGTAGTAGTAGTAGTATTAGTAGTAATAGTAGTAGTAGTAGTAGTAGTATTTGTAGTATTAGTACTAGTAGTAGTAGTAGTAGTAGTAGTGATTGACACACGTACCATAGCAGTCGGTGTTGCACCTGTCCTCAGAGTCCGAGTACCCGGAGCTGCAGTACTTTTGATCCGAGAACTGAAATATCCCAAAGTACTTCACTGACACCGTGGAGATGGAGGCCCGCTTTGCCCGCACGGCCCGCCTGCTTCGGCCCAAAGTCGAATTATCTCCTCTGACGTCACCCGTGGGAGGAGGAGTCCCCTCTGTGGTCGTGGTGGTCGTGGTCGGGGGTCTCGGGGCGGGTGTAGTGGGCGGCGCAGGAGTGCTGGGAGTTGTAGTTTTAGCAGCACTTGTAGTTAGATCTGGAATTTCTGGGTACGGAGTGGGAGGTTCTGTGGTCGGAGGAGGTGGTTCTGGTGTAGAAGTTGGAGGTCTTGGAGGTTCTGTGGTCGGAGGAGGTGGAGGACCAGTAGTATCTTCAGGTGTTTCTGGGTACGGAGTTGGAGGTTCTGTCGTCGGAGGAGGTGGTTCTGGTGTAGAAGTTGGAGGTCTTGGAGGTTCTGTGGTCGGAGGAGGTGGAGGACTTGATGTGTCCTCGGGTGTTTCTGGGTACGGAGTGGGAGGTTCTGTGGTTGGAGGAGGTGTTTCTGGTGTAGAAGTCGGAGGTCTTGGAGGCTCTGTGGTCGGAGGAGGTGGAGAACTTGTATCCTCGGGGGTTTCTGGGTACGGTGTCTGAGGTTCTGTGGTTGGAGGAGATGTTTCTGGTGTAGAAGTTGGAGGTCTTGGAGGTTCTGTGGTCGGAGGAGGTGGAGAACTTGTATCCTCGGGTGTTTCTGGGTACGGTGTCTGAGGTTCTGTGGTCGGAGGAGGTGTTTCTGGTGTAGAAGTCGGAGGTCTTGGAGGCTCTGTGGTCGGAGGAGGTGGAGGACTTGATGTGTCGCTGAGGTCGATGATCTCGCGGCTGTATTCTCGCACAAAGTGGGTGTCGAGGCGCGAAAACCGCTCGATTTCACAGATCACTGCAAAAGCAAAAAGTGCAATTGGCAAAAAAGTTTTAAGAAATCAATCTGATCTCAGTTTGGCAAGTGTTGGGAAGTGCGATTTCGATGATTAGTTTTATGTTCGAATGCATCGTTATCTCTACACCACCAGATCTTAAAGTGCGTCTGACAGGTTTTTATGATTTTCTAATTTTGACTTTATTCAGTGCATTAATACTTGTTGTAAATATATATAATAGTTTTACACCAATCAGGTCACTGTTTGTGGAAAAAAGTCGAAAAATATGTTGAAAAAAATTACAGGAAGTAAACAAACTGATGACATCACACTGGGGAGACAAACTTTATACACGATTTACACAAAATAAACTACTTTTTTGACCGTTTAAACATTAATTCAACAAAATAAATAAGTTCAAACGTATTTTTATTTGTCAGGTAAAAGAACTGATGACATTAGATGAGTTTTAGCCCAGTTTACAGTGTGGTTGCTATGGTGATTTCCTAGTGTGATGTCATTATTTACAACCAGGAAGTGAAATTAAAACTGCTAAACCGGGATGACATTTGTAAAGAATTTGAGCAAAACTTGAAATATATTTATCTTAACTGTATTTTAGGTAAATGAGTGTCCGACCTGTCAATGGGCACTTTAACTTGAGCTAAAAATGGTGCAAATAAACCAAAAGTTGTGACGCCAACTGTAGTTACAGCTGTATGTAGTGTCTGTTTATTGTCTCTAAATGGACTTGTATATGTTTATGTTGTAACAGCAGCTGTAGTTTCAATGGTTTGTTAAGAGCTTTGCGGCTGTGAGGGGGAAAGTGCTCCATAAATAAAACCATCATCATCATCATCAGGAGGAGGAGTGACTGTGAGTGTGAAAGCCCAGGCCCAGAGGAGGCCCGAAGAGCAGACTCCTGGACGTGCTGAGGGTTATTGTGAGCAGAGTGTGAGACGGCGCCTCCTCTGGTCGGAGGAGGGACTGCACCTCTGGCCACGGCCTGCTGCGGGTTCCTCTGCAGATTCCGCGGGAGCTGCACCAGACTGAGGAGCTCATCCCGGAGCTCACAGCGGGACACCAGACGGCCCTGGGACAGAGAGAGGGCCGAGAGGACGAGGACGAGAGGCAGGGGAGACATCTTAGACTGAGAGGGGGGGGGGGGGGGGGGGGGGAGGAGAGAGAGAGGGAGGGAGAGAGAGAGAGAGAGGAGAGGGAGGAGAGAGAGGGGAGGAGAGAGAGAGAGTGAGAGAGGGAAGAGAGAGAGGGGGAGGAGAGAGAGGGGGGGTGGGAGGAGAAAGAGAGAGAGAGGGGTGGGAGGAGAGAGAGAGAGAGAGAGGGAGGGAGAGGAGAGAGAGAGAGAGAGGGAAGGCAGAAAGAGAGAGAGAGAGGGAGGAGAGAGAGAGAGAGAGGGAGGAGAGAGAGAGAGGGAGGAGAGGGAGGGAGGGAGAGAGAGAGGGAGAGAGGGAGGGAGAGAGAGAGAGGGGAGAGGGAGGGAGAGAGAGAGAGGGGGAGGGAGAGAGGGGGAGGGAAGAGAGAGAGAGGGAAGAGAGAGAGGGCAGTGAGAGAGAGGGAGAGAGAGAGGGCAGTGAGAGAGAGGGAGGAGAAAGAGAGAGGGAGAGAGATGAATAAGAGAGAGAGAGAAAAGAGAAGAGAGGGGAGAAAGAGAGAGGGAGGCGAGAGAGAGAGAGAGAGAGAAGGGGTGGAGCAAAAGAGAGAGAAGAAAGAGAGAGAGAAAAGGGGGAGGTGAATGAGAGAGAGGAGAAAGAGAGAGAGAGAGAGAGAGAGAGAGAAAAGGGGGAGGTGAATGAGAGAGAGAGAGGACAAAGAGACACAGAGAGAGAGAGAGACAGAGAGAAAAGGGGGAGGTGAATGAGAGAGAGGAGAAAGAGAGAGAGAGAGAGAGAGAGAGAGAGAGAGAAAAGGGGGAGGTGAATGAGAGAGAGAGAGAGGACAAAGAGACACAAAGAGAGAGAGAGAGAGAGAGAGAGGACATATAAACTTTCATGTGGAAACAACAATCTGCTCCTAAAGATGTTTGATTCTTCCATTGAATCCACTTAACTTCAAAGGACGTTTTCTCCAACTTCATTTTCTCCCACAGAGACATAAAGATTACAAATTCTTTCCAGTTCTCAGTAAAATCTATTTTACTCAAATGCTAATGTAAAATAACAAAAATCCTCACTTGTGTCTTGTCAAAGCCCCATTTTCATCTCTGCGTCTCCTTTTCCCTCGTCTTTATGTAATTCTATTATTTTGTACATATATATGTTTTTTAATAAATGTATTTGAATATTGTAGCGTGAGCTTCTGTGTCCAAGTCATTTCTCTTGTTGATCAATAAAGTTTGTCCAAGTTTAAACCTGTCTTCATCCATTTTTCAGATTGAAATGTCCCAAATTTGTGCCCATTTTTACAAACTTTAATTTCTACATAAAAACTCACATTTATTTTGGTAAAACAACTAAAGTTTCTAATAAGACAGTTCAATAATACTTCAATAATCTGCGCCACTTCAACAATCTGCCTTTCATATCCAAAATTCTTGAAAAAACAGTCGCCTCTCAACTTCACACCCGTCTCATTTCAAACAGTCTCTATGAACATTTTCAATCTGGTTTTCGCCCACTCCACTGCACTTCTTAAAATCACAAATGATCTCCTCACAGCTTCTGACTCTAACTTTCTATCTATTCTCATCCTCCTCGATCTCACACAGCGCTCTCATCCACAGGCTTAAATCTATTGGCCCCTCCCACATTCCTCTCTCTTGGTTCACTTCCTGTCTCTCTGATCGCAGTCAGTTCATTCAACTTAAATCCCACCAATCCAACCCCCTCCCTGTCCCAGCTGGTGTGCCCCAGGGCTCTGTCCTGGGTCCCCTTCTCTTCATCATCTACATTCTCCCTCTTGGTTCTATCTTCCGTAAACACAACATTCATTTCCGTTGCTAGACACCCAGCTCTACCTCTAAACCCACTGCATCACTTCCACCAGCCTCTCTTACCCTCTGTCTGCAGGAACTCAACTCCTGGTTCTCTTCAAATTTCCTCAAATTTAAAAGCTCTAAAACCGAAGTCCTACTGGTAGGCACCCCAGTGTCCAGTCTCTCAAAATCAAACAGTTTAACAATTTCTATCAATGACTCCACCGTCCTCCCCTCAAGTCAAGAGTCTGGGTGTCATCCTCCACAGCACCCTTTCTTTCCACTCCCACATCAACAACATCACCCGTTCTGCCTCCACCTTCACATCTCTGTCTCCCCCTTCTCTCACTCCTCACACCACAGCCACACTCGTCCACAGGATCCATTATTGTAACTCTCTCCTCTTTGGTCTCCCCAATAAATCCCTCCAGAAACTGCAGCTTCTCCAAAACTCTGCATCATCACATCACATCAGCCCCATCCTCCCCCGTCCTCCCCCGTCCTCCCCCATCCTCCCCCGTCCTTCAACAACTTCACTGGCTCCCCATAAAACAACAGATTCACTTCAAAATCCTCCAAACCACTTTCAAAGCTGTCCATGACCTGGCTCCACCGTACATCTCTGACCTCCACCACATCTCTGACCTCCACCACATCTCCACTCCCTCTCGCTCCCTCCGCTCCTCCTCCTCTCTCCTCCACATCTCCACTCCCTCTCGCTCCCTCCGGTCCTCCTCCTCTCTCCTCCACACCTCCACTCCCTCTCGCTCCCTCTGGTCCTCCTCCTCTCTCCTCCACATCTCCACTCCCTCTCGCTCCCTCCGGTCCTCCTCCTCTCTCCTCCACATCTCCACTCCCTCTCCCTCCGGTCCTCCTCCTCCTCTCTCCTCCACATCTCCACTCCCTCTCGCTCCCTCCGGTCCTCCTCCTCTCTCCTCCACATCTCCACTCCCTCTCGCTCCCTCCGGTCCTCCTCCTCTCTCCTCCACATCTCCACTCCCTCTCGCTCCCTCCGGTCCTCCTCCTCTCTCTTCCACATCTCCACTCCCTCTCGCTCCGGTCCTCCTCCTCTCTCCTCCACATCTCCACTCCCTCTCGCCTCCCTCCGCTCCTCCTCCTCTCTCCTCCACATCTCCACTCCCTCTCGCTCCCTCCGGTCCTCCTCCTCTCTCCTCCACATCTCCACTCCCTCTCGCTCCCTCCGGTCCTCCTCCTCTCTCTCCTCCACATCTCCACTCCCTCTCGCTCCCTCCGCTCCTCCTCCTCTCTCCTCCACATCTCCACTCCCTCTCGCTCCCTCCGGTCCTCCTCCTCTCTCCTCCACATCTCCACTTCCTCTCGCTCCCTCCGGTCCTCCTCCTCTCTCCTCCACATTTCCACTCCCTCTCACTCCCTCCGGTCCTCCTCTGGTCCTCTTCCTCTCTCCTCCACATCTCCACTCCCTCTCCCTCCAGTCCTCCTCCTCTCTCCTCCACATCTCCACTCCCTCTCCCTCCAGTCCTCCTCCTCTCTCCTCCACATCTCCACTCCCTCTCGCTCCCTCCGGTCCTCCTCCTCTCTCCTCCACATCTCCACTCCCTCTCGCTCCCTCCGGTCCTCCTCCTCTCTCCTCCACATCTCCACTTCCTCTCGCTCCCTCCGGTCCTCCTCCTCTCTCCTCCACATTTCCACTCCCTCTCACTCCCTCCGGTCCTCCTCTGGTCCTCCTCCTCTCTCCTCCACATCTCCACTCCCTCTCCCTCCGCTCCTCCTCCTCTCTCCTCCACATCTCCACTCCCTCTCCCTCCGGTCCTCCTCCTCTCTCCTCCACATCTCCACTCCCTCTCGCTCCCTCCGCTCCTCCTCCTCTCTCCTCCACATCTCCACTCCCTCTCGCTCCCTCTGGTCCTCCTCCTCTCTCCTCCACATCTCCACTCCCTCTCGCTCCCTCCGGTCCTCCTCCTCTCTCCTCCACATCTCCACTCCCTCTCGCTCCCTCCGGTCCTCCTCCTCTCTCCTCCACATCTCCACTCCCTCCGGTCCTCCTCCTCTCTCCTCCACATCTCCACTCCCTCTCCCTCCGGTCCTCCTCCTCTCTCCTCCACATCTCCACTCCCTCTGGTCCTCCTCCTCTTTCCTCCACATCTCCACTCCCTCTCCCTCCGGTCCTCCTCCTCTCTCCTCCACATCTCCACTCCCTCTCCCTCCGCTCCTCCTCCTCTCTCCTCCACATCTCCACTCCCTCTGCTCCTCCTCCTCTCTCCTCCACATCTCCACTCCCTCTGCTCCTCCTCCTCTCTCCTCCACATCTCCACTCCCTCTCGCTCCCTCCGCTCCTCCTCCTCTCTCCTCCTCTCTCCTCCACATCTCCACTCCCTCTCGCTCCCTCCGCTCCTCCTCCTCTCTCCTCCACATCTCCACTCCCTCTCGCTCCCTCCGCTCCTCCTCCTCTCTCCTCCACATCTCCACTCCCTCTCGCTCCCTCCGGTCCTCCTCCTCTCTCCAGCTCTCTGTCCCCTCTCTCTGCTCCTCAGCTCTGGAGCTCTCTCCCTCCTAACCTCCGCAGACCTCCTTCCACTTTTCAAATCCAGACTCAAAACTCACCTGTTCAGACAATCCTACACCACAGAACTCACTCCAACACCATCATCCAGTTCTGTTTGTGGGTTTGATTCTGTTGTTTTTATTCTTGTCGTAATGTACAGTGTCCTTGGGTGTTTTGAAAGGCGCTTATTATTATTATTATTACACTTGAAAATAGCTGATTTACCGATTATTAATAATTACAAGAAAACAGAATGAACTTTCCAACTCTAACTAAAGTTTTGAATGGACATGACTCTAAATGTGGGACAGCACTCACCCGCTCTGCACTCACCCGCTCAACACTCACCCGCTCACTCAGCTCTCACCCTCTCAGCTCTCACCCACTCTCACCCGCTCAGCTCTCACCCCCTCTGCACTCACCCGCTCCAGTCCCTGCCGTCCGTGGGTGAAGTCTGTGCGCTCCGGTCGTCCCTCGCGGTATTTAAACCAGGCCCAGACCGGTTAGACCTGGTGCAGATCCTGGTCTGGTCCTGGTCTGAGGAGGAACCTGTCAGGCTGAACGGGACGATGACAGACGCAGCAGCTTCATCATGTGACAAACAATACAATCCCACGGAAATCTCAAGAGAAAACCACACTTTTAATCGTTTAAGGCCTTGATTTTCCTCCAGAGCGTCAGGAACACTGGTGGTCATGAGGTTTTTCCATCTGTGCCTCGAAAAAGTGTCCAGTTTGAGTCCCAGATGTGGATTTAAAGTGCGTATAACATATAATTTTGACTTTATTCGGTGTGTTAATACGTGTTGAAAATATATTTTATAGTTTTAAACCAATCTGGTGTCAGTTTGTGGAGAAAAGTTGAAAAATGCGTTGGAAAATGACACGTAAACAGGTCGATGACATCACACTAGGCTGTAGCACAATTTACAAAAAGAAACTACCTTTTTTGACCCTTTAAACATTCATTAAAAAAAATAAAGGCATTTTTATTTGTGGCTGCTTCTTTATTTCCTAGTGTGATGTCATCATTTACAACCAGGAAGTCAATTTAAAAACATAAAAAATGGCTGAATTTGGATAAAATTTGTAAAGAATTTATACAAAATTTTAAATATATTTAGCCTGACTGCATTTTAGTTCAATGAGTACCCAACCTGACATAGGCCCTTTAATGAACTAATGTACCTTTTTGGAGTGTCCTGAGCAACATTTGCACCAAAGAAAGAACACAAAACCATCACTTTTACCACATTTAAAGAACTAGACAGAGCCACAGACATTATTAACTTCATTGCGTACAATATTTTTAACTAAATGGTCTGATTTGGTCATGTTTTAGTGGTATATTGTGTGCCGTGGTGGCTTTTAGACCCAAAACGTGTGCCACAACTGAAAAAAGGTCGAAAAACACTGGTTTAAAGCCTCTGCAGGTCGGACTGCTGGACTATTTGACTAAAATGCAGTTAAGATGAATCTATTTCAAATTTCGTTCAAAAAAACCATCACAAATTTTACCACAATTTGGCAATTTTTTTGTTTTGTTGTTTTACTTCCTGGTTGTAAATGATGACATCACACTAGAAAATAACCGTAGCAACCGTCCTGTACATGGGGCCAAGGCTCATTTAAAGTCGATATGACAGTTTAGACCAGTGGTTCCCAACATTTTTTGTCTCGAGTACCCCCTAAGTTTTGTTTTACACTCCGAGTACCCCTTAATTTGAGTTTCAGGCAAATAAATGGGTTTACTAGTTGAATACAGTCAGTTATTACTATTATATGTATTGTTTTAATTATATTTATGGTCCAAGATACTCCAAAGAGATACTAGATTTACAACTAATCACACATTTTTATAGATAAAAAGTACATTTCATCTTATTTTAAAACCTAAAACCAAGTACCCCCTGGTAATTCCTCAAGTACCCCTTGGGGTCCTCGTACCCCTGGTTGGGAAACACTGGTTTAGACGACACATTTCACTAAAACGTAATGAACATGATTAAATTTAAGGTTTTACTAAACATTTTGCCCATTTATCCCCAGTTTGACAGTTTTCGTAATGTTTATGATGTCACTTCCTGGTTGGACATGACACAAATATGACACAGTTAAGGCCAATTCATACTTCATAAGAAGTACGAACTTTGTTCGTGCGCCTCAGGCTGTAAGAACAAGAACAAACTTCGTTTCGGCTCTGGCATTCATACTTCAGCTCAAGCGCCGCAGCCGAACTCATTCAGACCCCGCCCCCCGTGATCCCAACAACTGTTTCCACGCTGTTTCTATGGAGATTACCATCGCTGACAGCTCAGCTGATATCGTTTTAGCAATGGCAGATGTAGTTTTTGAGTGGATGAGAGAGGAGGAGGAAGAAGAGAGGATGATGTTTGAAGATGAAGAGGATGACGACCTGCTTCTTTTACATGCGCTGGCCGAGGAGACAGAACGAAATGAGTGAAGATGGCATGTCCGGCCGCTAAATACGACGCGGGTCGTACAGGGCCAATACAGTCTGCTCGTTCAACAAATGCGGGAGATGGATGAGGAGAGGCACTTTTCGTACTTCCGGATGTCAGCCCGTCGGTTTGACCACCTTGTTCTTAGGATAACACTATTTCTCCAACATGCGCCCAAGGAAAGGGGCGGGGTAAAAAACTGGCCAATCAGAGCCTAGTTAACGCATAGCTCTGCCGAACAAAGTTCTGCTCAGCTGATGTGCCAAGAACAGGCTGCGAGAACAGCCGAACAGAGGCTGTAAGAACAAAATGACGTAATTTTGTTCTTACAGCCTGAGGCGCACGAACAAAGTTCGTACTTCTTATGAAGTATGAATTGGCCTTTAGAGGTGATTCTACAGCTGTTACCATAGCAACCATTTTCAAACTAAAGGCCAAAACCCACATAAATGACACAATAGTTATGGTTTTACAAATAATAATACCCCAAAACAACTTTATGTTGTTGAATGACACTTTAAAGTATCAAAAGGTCGTGTCAGTCGTCTGTAAATTGTATTTGTTTTTTTTCATGGCACGTCGCTTTTTGATGACATCACAGAGAGAGAGATTCTGTTTTAGAACTCAATCACTTCCTGTCATTTTAAACTTTTGTTTTTCTAAATTTCTTCACAAACTGCAACTTCACAGATGCAACACTACAGTAAATAATTGCCGCAGGTGCCCTCCCGCCAAACTAAGTCAGAATTAGAACATTTTGAAAACCTGTCACTTAGACTTTCAGTGAAAACCATACTCTTAAACCCTTTGTTTGTTTGAAATGGGACGGTGCACCACATGCTCCTGTGTAAATACCGTTTGAAACATGAAACAAAGAGCACATTGTTAAAAGCCTCAGACGTTGGTGCACTCAGCAAACATTAGCAAACTGAACCAAATATAAACGCAGACATGTTTTTTCTCCCATCAGCCCCGAGACATGAAAACCACAAAACATGACACGCCGCCTGCAGCGCCCTCAAAGCCAGGTCTGTGTGGGCCCAGGCGTCTGTGCTGTCTGATCAGCATCTTGATATGCCACGCTGTGAGGGACAGAAGAGTTCACAAACACAGACGTCACAACGAGAGAGAACGGGCTTTGTGTCTGTGGGTTCTGTTCATGACAAATGGAGCAAAAGAAAAGTGTCCCAGACCTGGTTCAGTCCTGGTTCAGACCTGGTTCAGACCTGGTTCAGTCCTGGTTCAGACCCAGTTCAGACTTGGTTCAGACTCGGTTCAGTCCTGGTTCAGTCCCGGTTCAGTCCTGGTTCAGTCCTGGTTCAGACCTGGTTCAGACCTGGTTCAGTCCTGGTTGAGTCCTGGTTCAGACTCGGTTCAGTCCTGGTTGAGTCCTGGTTCAGACTCGGTTCAGTCCTGGTTCAGTCCTGGTTGAGTCCTTGTTCAGACCTGGTTCAGTCCTGGTTCAGACCTGGTTCAGTCCTGTTTCAGTCCCGGTTCAGTCCTGGCTCAGACCTGGTTCAGTCCTGGTTCAGACTCGGTTCAGACCCGGTTCAGTCCTGGCTTAGATCTGGTTCAGACCCTGTTCAGTCCTGATTCAGACCCTGTTCAGACCTGGCTCAGTCCTGCTTCAGTCCTGGTTCAGTCCTGGCTCAGACCTGGCTCAGACCTGGTTCAGACCCGGTCCAGTCCCGGTCCAGACCCGGTCCAGACCAGGTCCAGTCCTGCCGGATGGTTCTGCTCATTGTTCTGCTGTTGCTTCATGTTGACCTTTCAGACTCGCCTCGTTCTTTGTCTTTTGCTTCACTTCTTTGTCTTCTGTTTTATTTCAGACAAAGGAGCAGCTCAAACACTTCCTGGAGCCGTGGACACCTGCACTTCCTGGAAAACGAGTGTCGATGGTCTTTGAAACAACAGCATCATTCCTCCTTCAGGTGCAGCTCAGACCATCAGATCAACAGGAGCGTGGACGTGAGTCAGACTCGATAAACCACACTGTGACTCTGGGCTTTAACTGAACCACAGAAGGATAAATGCATTTGGAAAAGTTGATGGAGCCACATTTCAATGTTTACTTTTACTAAACAAACTGCACATGTTCCTCTCACAGTTTGTGACCTCTGACCTACACTTTTTTAAACCGGGCCATTTACAAAATCATATGAAATGCAAGAATATGATCTGTGTCTAAAGGACATGAAAGGACTTGAAACTCAAAACAGAAGACCTGGACCTGGACCTGGACCTGGACCTGGATCTGGACCTGGACCTGGACTTGTGGCCCCTAATACATAATTTTGTATATGATTTATTTATCTCAGCAAATTCAGTTATTATTGTTATATTTATTCCTTATAACTAGAATAAACATTCTATGTCTTATTCAACTGAAGGCCCGGGGGCCAAATCAGGCCCTCCAAAGATTTTTTTGGGTCCTTCTTCCAAATGATTATATATATATATATATATATATATATATATATATATATACTTTTGTTGTTGTTGTAACTAATGTTTGCAAATGAACCAAGACATTTAACCTGGTCCAGATTGAAATGTCCCAAATATGTGCAATTATGACACATAAAACACCTTATTTCTACATGAAAACATGACATGATGAAAAAGTACAGGAGGAGTTTCATGTATCTCCTCCTGCTCCTTTTGAACTACAATATTTATAAAATCGAATGTACAACGTAATAAAAAAGAGCCCAGATTAACTAAACTAAACATCTTGAAATATATTACACGAACTGCAAATTAAAATCACAAGTTGTAACAACCTGACAAATATAATAATAATCAAAGAACTCCAGCGCTTTTAAGTCACTGCTCAAACCTTGTGTATTTGCAGGCTTTTGGCAGATGCTTGTGCTTGTGAAACACTTTGTTCTGAAAAGTCTCACAGAAATATAGTTTATCATTATGAGTTTATTAATACTTTTTATAATAATTGGGTAAACAACGACCTCTGTAGCCGCATCCCTGTCTATTTCCATTAAAATAGAAACATCCTTAGAGAAACCGTTCGCCTGATAGAGCAGCCATGTGTTTCAGATAGCAGTAATGCCAGCCGTGTGCTCCTAATCCGTCGTCCCGGAAGAGGAGTGGCTCCTCAAACAAGCGGCCGGTGTGTGCAGAGGGGCGGGTCCTTAATCCCACTGCAAATGTTGGAACGTTTAGAGTTTAGAAAAGTGCACTGAAAATACACTTTGTCACTTTTCTTGTGGATGGTGCGCCACCTGCTTTTCCCCAGTGACATGTTATTGATCCGTCGCCAGAAAAAGTGCTGAAAAGTCTGGTTAAATCGAGGCGAGACACGACAGGAAAAACATCTTTTACTCAATTTAAGTTTCTTTGGTCGATTTGCTCTTTCTAAACGTATTGTCTTTCATTTGGAAACAACAAACGTGTCCAATCTGCTCCTAAAGATGTTTTATTCTTCCATTGAATCCACTTCATCCATAGATTTCTCTGGGACATTGTAACTTCAAAGGACGATTTCTTAAAATGCATTTTTGTCCCTCGAGACATAAAGATCAGACTTAAAGGGCCCATGACAGGTCGGACACTCATTTACCTAAAATGCAGTTAAGATAAATATATTTCAAGTTTTGCTAAAATTCTTTACAAATGTCATCCCGGTTTAGCAGTTTTATAAGTTTTAATTTCACTTCCTGGTTGTAAATAATGACATCACACTGGGAAATGACCATAGCAACCACACTGTAAACTGGGCTAAAACTCATCTAATGTCATCAGTTATTTTACCTGAAAAATAAAAATACGTTTGAACTTATTTATTTAGTTGAATTAATGTTTAAATGGTCAAAAAAGTAGTTTATTTTGTGTAAATCGTGTATAAAGTTTGTCTCCCCAGTGTGATGTCATCGGTTTGTTTACTTCCTGTAATTTTCAACATATTTTTCAACTTTTCTCCACAAATAGCGACTTGATTGGTGTAAAACTATTATATATATTTACAACAAGTATTAATGCACTGAATAAAGTCAAAATTAGAAAATCATAAAAACTTGTCATACGCACTTTAAAGTAGCTCCTACAACAAACTGTACAATCTGGACTCAACAAGGTTTAGACCAAACACACAAGGATTTAATGATATCTGATTCTAAAACTGATTTATTGAAGTTTTAAGACTAAAAAATGAGGAGAAATTTGAATTTTTAGTAAGATTTTCATATCAAATCTAGTTTACTTAAAAACCAAATAATAAATCCAAAATGTCGACGTAACAACGAGAGAGAACGGGCTTTATGTCTGTGGGTTCTGTTCATGAAAAATGGAGCAAAAGAAAAGTGTCCCAGGTTCAGTCCTGGCTCAATCCTGGCTCAGTCCTGGTTCAGTCCTGGTTCAGACCTGGCTCAGACCTGGCTCAGTCCTGGTTTAGTCCTGGTTTAGTCCTGGTTTAGTCTTGGTTTAGTCCTGGTTTAGTCCTGGTTCAGTCCTGGTTCAGTCCTGGTTCAGACCTGGCTCAAACCTGGTTCAGACCTGGTTCAGACCCGGTTCAGATCTGGTCCAGCCCCGGTTCAGTCCTGGTTCAGTCTTGGTTCAGACCCGGCTCAGTCTTGGTTCAGACCCGGCTCAGTCCTGGCTCAGTCCTGGTTTAGTCCTGGTTTAGTCTTGGTTTAGTCCTGGTTTAGTCCTGGTTCAGTCCTGGTTCAGACCTGGCTCAAACCTGGTTCAGACCTGGTTCAGACCCGGTTCAGATCTGGTCCAGCCCCAGTTCAGATCCCGGCTCAGTCCTGGCTCAGTCCTGGTTCAGATCCGGCTCAAAACCAAATAATAAATCCAAAATCCCCTCTGTACATTTTTTTGTAACTAATATTTGTACAAAATGAACCAAGAAATTTAAACCTGGTTCTGTCCATTTTTCAGATTTAAATGTCCCAAATATGTGGATTTTTAGCAATTTTTTCCACATAAAATGTTTTATTTCTAGACGAAAACATGACATGATGAAAAACCTGTCATACATTTCTTTCTTTTTGAGGAGAAGTTTCAGACTGATATCTTTAAACGTATGAGCTTTACCTCTTCTGCAGATCTCACGGTTCGCTGCGGTTTTGTTCTTGTAGAAAACGAGTCCTGTATTTGACCCGTCCTTCAGTGTCTCTGGGTTAAAGGTCAGGATCAGGACCAGATCTGAGCCTGGTCCTGTCTGGGACTGAACACTCGGCTCAAAACAGTTTAACGCTCAAACACGAAGGAAAAAGAGAGAAAAACTGTTCAATTCTATTATATTTTATTTGTCAAGAAGCTTTCATAAAAAACATCTTCAACATACATTTATTTTCGTCAATTTGTCTCAAAAATATCACCACTTTTTGACACTTTAGTGAAAAAATAAAATCACCTCGGCTCATTTGTGTTGCCAGAGAAGACGCTGAACTTTAATGTGGATAAACCCAGTAAATACAGACATTAAAAACATGAACTCATTTTGTAACAGTAAATTTCACCATAGATTTATAACCCGTTCTTCAGTTTTAAAGCAGAACTAAGTAACATTTTACCTTAATAAAGTGTGAAGCGCTTGTCGTCGCCCCCTGCTGTCTCTGTGTGGAATCGACCCGAAGAAACCCTGGCTCTTTATTATATTTGGCAACATGAAACGTTTTTGTATGTGATTGTACTTCCTTATTTTATTAAAAAAGAAGAAAAAAGCAGTGTAGTTTCACAAGAGACCTGCAGGGGGAGCTACTTATTTCTGCTTCAAAACCCCAAAAGAATACATGAATTGATCTGCTCATGTTCAGATGTAAACTGGGTGTGTTTGCATCAGGGACGGAGTTGAGAATTTGGGGGCCCGGGGCAAACTGAAGTCCAGGCCCCTCCTCATCGATCATCAGGTGAGATTTTCTGCTGCGTCTCTGGATTTTTGTTGTTTCCGTTGTGTTTTTTTGACGTGTTGTGGCTGGACAGGTTCATAAATTTGGCGTTGTAAGTGAACTATTGGGAAATTCAAATTCATGTGTGCAACAGCAAAACAGCTTAATTAACAGGGGGGGTTTGGGGGTCCTCTCCCAGAAGAATATTTAAGAAATCAAACCGTATTTCCAGTTGTAAACGATTTATCTTCTTCCTGTTCCTTTTGTTCCTGCCGATAAACTGAAACATTATTTGATCAGTGGTCAGACATGTGACCATATGTAGTTGTAATTTGTATATTGTAATATCTGCACTGTTGTATGTATTGTTTTTTAAATGTACTGTATTTTAAACGCTCTGTATTTTAATTGTACTGTATTTTCTCTGTAAAAGCCCTTCTGGGGACGGACATTGAGAATTAGCCTTGGCTAAAATGTTGTAATATGTGACATGAGCTCATGAAGCATACTTGTCCCTATTCAAATAAACTAAACTAAACTAAACTAAACTAAACTAAACTAATGCATATAATTAATTTGTTGGAACTGTTTTTGTATTAGTTGGTTTTGTTAATGAATTTGTGCTAATGAATGTAAATGGCATGATCAATCAATACATTTTTTAAAAAGTTGTCGGTGCACATGTTCAGCCGATTTAAATACATGATATTCATTTGTAATGTAATAATTAAGTTATATTTTATTTACTCTTTAGCTTTATTCACCTTATTCCTGAAGTTGTCGTACGCGCCGGCGTCTTGTTTCCGTTGTAGTTCACACGGAGCAGACGAGCTCAACAGAAAATAAGTTCTACTCGACTAAAAAGACGTTTTCAGGAAATCGTTGTGTTGTGACTTGTTGTTGCTCGTGTTCATTAAACATTTTGCACAAATCAATCTACTTTATGTAACATTTTAGCGAGAGACTTTTGCCGTTTGCGCAAACACCGTTAGCGTCAAACCGGAAGTCCCTTTACTACAAGAGTGCGGATCATAGACATAAAAAGAGGCAAAAGTGGGCGGGGCAGAATAAGGTGAATAGTAAATAAAAATATAACATTATTAAATCACTATCACTACTTTACTGTGACATTGAGAGAAAAACTGTTTCAGAGCCGTGCGTCTGTGATGATCGGGTGGGGCATCTTACTGGGGGCCCCTTCAGGTTGGGGGCCCAAGGCAAGTGTGTCCTGCTGCCTAACGGTGAGTCCGCCCCTGATTTGCATTTGAGGACAGTCTGTAAATCTCGGCGGTGATCGGTGGGATGGTGGTGATGCGTTCAGGGACATCGCGGAGTTACAGTCGGCATGCGCTCGTGGACAGATCGTCGGCAAAAGCGCTCAGACTCTCGCACTTCGGTCCGAGGCTCGAGCTGCACTCCTCAGCAGACGGCCATCGCTCCACCCACGTGTTCTTACCCAGCAGGTACACCACCCTGCCACCGGGGGGAGGTAAAGGTCAGCACGAATACAGGAAATACACTCAAACTGACCACCAGGGGGAGGTAAAGGTCAGCACTAATACAGGAAATACACAAAACCTACCACCGGGGGGAGGTAAAAGTCAGCACGAATACAGGAAATATATGAACCTACCACCAGGGGGAGGCAAAGGTCAGCACAAATACAGGAAATACACAAAATCTACCACCAGGGGAAGGCAAAGGTCAGCATGAATACAACATATACACACAACTGACCACCAGGGGGAGGCAAAGGTCAGCACAAATACAGGAAATACACACAACCGACCACCAGGGGGAGGCAAAGGTCAGCACAAATACAGGAAATATATGAACCGACCACCAGGGGGAGGCAAAGGTCAGCACATATACAAGCTATACACACAAAGCTACCACTAGGGGGAGGCAAAGGTCAGCACTAATACAGGAAACACACACAAACCTACCACCAGGGGGAGGCAAAGGTCAGCACAAATGCAGGAAATATATGAATCGACCACCAGGGGGAGGTAAAGGTCAGCACGAATACAGGAAATATATGAACCTACCACCAGGGGGAGGTAAAGGTCAGCACGAATACAGGAAATATATGAACCTACCACCAGGGGAAGGCAAAGGTCAGCACGAATACAGGAAATACACAAAGCGACAAAAACACAACTAAAAACTAAAAAAACACGGCTAAAAGCAACAAAAACGCGACTAAAAACAAAAAAAACATGAGTAAAAGTGACAAAGACACGTTTAAATACAACAAACACGACTGAATGTGACAAAATCGCAACTAAAAGCGACAAAAACACGACTAAAAGCAACAAAAACGCAACTAAAAACAACAAGAACGCGACTAAAAGCAACAAAAACTCGACTGTAAACAACAAAAACGCAACTAAAAACAACAAAAACACGACTAAAAACAACAAAGACGTGAGTAAAAGTGACGAAGACGCGTTTAAATATGACAAACACGACTGAACGTGACTAAAAGCAACAAAAACTCGACTGTGAACAACAAAAACGCAACTATCCATCCATCCATCCATCTTCTTCCGCTTATCCGGGGCCGGGTCGCGGGGGCAGCAGCCTGAGCAGGGACTCCCAGACTTCCTTCACCCCAGACACTTCCTCCAGCTCCTCCGGGGGGATCCCGAGGCGCTCCCAGGCCAGCCGAGAGACATAGTCCCTCCAGCGTGTCCTGGGTCTACCCTGGGCCGCCTCGGTGGGACATGCCCAGAACACCTCCCGAGGGAGGCGCCCAGGAGGCATCCGAACAGATGCCCGAGCCACCTCAGCTGGCTCCTCTCGACGTGGAGGAGCAGCGGCTCTACTCCGAGCTCCTCCCGTGTGACTGAGCTCCTCACCCTATCTCTAAGGGAGCGCCCAGCCACCCGGCGGAGGAAGCTCATTTCGACCGCTTGTATCCGCGATCTCGTCCTTTCGGTCATTACCCAGAGCTCATGACCATAGGTGAGGTAGGGCGTAGATTGACGATAACTCGAGAGCTTCGTCTTTCGACTCAGCTCTCTCTTCACCACAACGGTCCGATACAGCGCCCGCATCACTGCAGACGCTGCACCGATCCGCCTGTCAATCTCACGCTCCATCCTTCCCTCACTCGTGAACAAGACCCCGAGATACTTGAACTCCCCCACTTGAGGCAAGGACTCCCCACCCACCCAGAGAGGGCAAGCCACCTTTTTCCGGTCGAGAACCATGGCCTCGGATTTGGAGGTGCTGATCCTCATCCCAGCCGCTTCACACTCGGCTGCAAACCGTCCCAGTGCATGCTGCAGGTCCCGGTTTGAAGAAGCCATCAGGACGACATCGTCCGCAAACAGCAGAGATGAGATCCTGTGGTTCCCAAACCGGACACCCTCCACGCCCTGACTGCGCCTAGAAATTCTGTCCATAAAAACTATGAACAGAACCGGTGATAAAGGGCAGCCCTGGCGGAGTCCAACATGCACCGGGAACAGGTCTGACTGCCGGCAATGCGAACACAGCTCCTGCTCCGGTCGTACAAGGACCGGACAGCCCTTAACAAAGGGCCCCGGACCCCATATTCCCGGAGCACTCCCCACAAGGCGCCCCGGGGCACACGGTCGAATGCCTTCTCCAGGTCCACAAAGCACATGTGGACTGGTTGGGCAAACTCCCATGAACCCTCGAGCACCCGATGGAGAGTATAGAGCTGGTCCAGTGTTCCACGACCGGGACGAAAACCACACTGCTCCTCCTGAATCCGAGGTTCGACTATCGGTCGGATTCTCCTCTCCAGTACCCTGGAATAGACCTTACCGGGAGGCTGAGAGTGTGATCCCCTGTAGTTGGAACACACCCTCCGGTCCCCTTCTTATACAGAGGGACCACCACCCCGGTCTGCCAGTCCAGAGGTACCGTCCCAGACTGCCACGCGATGTTGCAGAGACGTGTCAGCCAAGACAGTCCCACAACATCCAGAGACTTAAGATACTCAGGGCGGATCTCATCCACCCCCGGAGCCTTGCCACCAAGGAGCTTGCCAACCACCTCAGTGACTTCAGCCAGGGTGATGGATGAGTCCGCCTCCAAGATCTCAGCCTCTGCTTCCTCCTCGGAAGACGTGACAGTGGGATTGAGGAGATCCTCAAAGTATTCCTTCCACCGTCCAACCACATCCCCAGTCGAGGTCAACAGTTCTCCACCCGCACCGTAAACGGTGTTGGTAAAGCACTGCTTCCCTCCTGAGGCGTCGGACGGTTTGCCAGAATTTCTTTGAGGCCAACCGATAGTCCTCCTCCATGGCCTCCCCGAACTCCTCCCAATCCTGAGTTTTTGCCTCTGTGACAGCCCGGGCTGCAGTACGCTTGGCCTGTGGTACCTGTCAGCTGCTTCAGGAGTCCCACAAGCCAGCAAGGCCCGGTAGGCCTCCTTCTTCAGCCTGACGGCATCCCTTACTTCCGGTGTCCACCACCGGGTTCGGGGATTGCCGCCGCGACAGGCACCAGAGACCTTGCGACCACAGCTGCGAGCTGCCGCGCCGACAATGGAGGTGGAGAACATGGTCCACTCGGACTCAATGTCTCCAGCCTCCCCGGGATCTGGGAGAAGTTCTCCCGGAGGTGTGAGTTGAAAACCCTGCTGACAGAGGCTCTGCCAGGCGTTCCCAGCAGACCCCCACGATGCGCTTGGGCCTACCAAGTCGTTCCGGCTTCCTCCCCCGCCAGCGGATCCAACTCACCACCAGGTGGTGATCAGTTGACAGCTCCGCCCCTCTCTTCACCCGAGTGTCCAAGACACGCGGCCGAAGGTCAGATGACACGACAACAAAGTCGATCATCGACCTCCGGCCTAGGGTGTCCTGGTGCCACGTGCACTGATGGACACCCTTGTGCTTGAACATGGTGTTCGTTATGGACAAGCTGTGGCTAGCACAGAAGTCCAATAACTGAACACCACTCGGGTTCAGATCGGGGGGGCCGTTCCTCCCGATTACCCCTCTCCAGGTGTCACTGTCGTTGCCCACATGGGCGTTGAAGTCCCCCAGTAGAACAACGGAGTCCCCGGGTGGTGCACTGTCCAGTACCCCTCCCAGAGACTCCAAGAAGGCCGGGTACTCTGCACCGTTGTTCGGCCCGTAGGCCGACACAACGGTGAGAGACCTGTCCCCCACCCGAAGGCGGAGGGATGCGACCCTCTCGTTCACCGGGGTGAACTCCAACACGTGACGGCTGAGCTGTGGGGCTATGAGCACGCCCTCACCCGCCCGCCGCCTCTCCCCCTTGAACGCGCCAGAGAAATGGAGCGTCCAGCCCCTCTCGAGGAGACGGGTTCCAGAGCCCAGGCTGTGCGTGGAGGCGAGGCCGACTATATCTAGTCGGAAGCGCTCGACCTCCCGCACGAGCTCAGGCTCCTTCCCCCCCAGCGAGGTGACATTCCATGTCCCCAGAGCTAGTTTCTGTGTCCGGAGATCCGGTCGTCGAGGCCCCTGCCTTCGACGGCCACCCAGATCTCTTTGCACCGGCCCCTTATGGATCCTCCTGCAGGTGGTGGGCCCACGGGAGGGCGGCCCCACGTCGCTCGCCGGGCTGTGCCCGACCGGGCCCCGTGGGGAAAGGCCCGGCCACCAGACGCTCGCCGTCGAGCGCCCACCCCAGGCCTGGCTCCAGGGTGGGGCCCCGGTGACGCCAGTCCGGGCGACGTACACGTCCTTGATTTAACACTCGTCATAAGAGGCTTCTGAACCGCTCTTAGTCTGACCCGTCACCCAGGACCTGTTTGCCATGGGTGACCCTACCAGGGGCATGAAGCCCCCGACAACATAGCTCCCAGGATCATTCGGGTACTCAAACCCCTCCACCACGTTAAGGTGGCGGTTCAAAACGTGACTAAAAACAACAAAAACGCAACTAAAAATTAAAAAAATGTGAGTAAAAGTGACAAAGACATGTTTAAATACGACAAACACGACTGAACGTGACAAAATCGCAACTAAAAGCGACAAAAACACGACTAAAAACAACAAAAACACAACTAAAAACAACAAGAACGTGACTAAAAGCAACAAAAACACAACTAAAAACAATAAGAACGTGACTAAAAGCAACAAAAACTCGACTGTGAACAACAAAAACGCAACTAAAAGCTACAAAAACGTGACTAAAAACAACAAAAACACAACTAAAAACAACAAAGACGTGAGTAAAAGTGACAAAGACATGTTTAAATATGACAAACACGACTGAACGTGACAAAAACGCGACTAAAAGCGACGAAATTGTGTTTAAATCATTCATTTGGACAGAATCAGAATCAGATATTTTTCTAAATCGTGCAGCTCTATTATAGGAAACAAGAAAATCAGGTGTCGCTGTGGGTGCTACCTGTTGGTGGCGCTGTCGATGTTCCACTGGTCGAGGGCGGGGCCTATGACAAGGTACTCCTGGTTTGGGATCAGTGTGATCTCGTCTCTGCAGGAGCCGTGGGACAGGAAGGTCCGGGTCTGTCCGGCCAAAACCCCGGCCTCAGCGCCTGGACAGACACCGGGTCAGTTTACGCACCGCACTCGGGTCAAAGAGGGGTGTTAAAGGACACTCGTACCCAGTTTGATGACCTGCGCGATCTGCATCTCGTACTTGTCGTAGTAACTCTGGTTCACGCTCAGCACCTTCACTTTGAACACTGCAACAACAATAAAGTGTCTATAAAGAGCTTTACTGTCTGCATTTGACCCATTCTTTAACCCTTAAACTGCAGTTAAACCTGTTGGGAGCGAAGGACGAGAACAAACATAAATGTACAGTGTGTTTGGTGTAAAATTAAGAGAACATATTCCGCTACAGTGACTTTTTTGAGTTTTTAACCCTTTTATAACATCAAAAACACAGCTGAAGTTGCATTTAGCTTCGTTCACGCTAGTTTGATAAATCCTGTCCCTCCGACCGTCAAAAACACTTCCTGCTGAACTCCCTCGATCAATAACGTTTTCCCCGATATTTTTCGTCACTCATCCGAGAATCGTCACTGTTTTAAAGGGCCTATGACAGTTTAAAGTCCTTATTTTAACTAAAACACGGTTAAGATAATTATGTTTCAGAATTCTTTATCCAAGCTTGGCATTTTTTTAGGTTTAAATTTGACTTCCTGGTTGTAAATCATGACATCACACGAGGGAATTCTGTAACTGTTCCTTAGCAACCATGATATACACTTGGCCAAAACTCTTCTAATGTCACAGAAATTATGTTTTGACAAATAAAAATGTCTAGGAACACCTTTATTTTCTTGAATTAATGCTTAAAGGATCAGAAAAATGTGTTGCGTTATGTGTTGTTTCCCTGGTGTGACGTCATTGTGCACTGCTCTACTTCCTGTAAATTTCAACACATTTTCCAACTTTTCTTCACAAACTGACACTTCGTTGGGGTTAAAGGGTTAAATACAGAATGAAAAGCATGTTTGTTAGTTAAAGGGGACACGTTATTAAAAAAAATATACTATGCATTGTTTGATAGTAATTGATCTCATGTTTTAGAGCTAAAGAAAATGCTAATAAAAGAACAAAATGAACATCTGTATCTTTGCTGTTTCCCACGGCTCTCACTGAGTTTAGGCGCCATCTGCTGGCTGTGATATTAAGGACGGCTGAGGCTAATGCAGACCGGTGTTGATGCTATGACCACGAGTAAAGAAACAACAGCGGCCGTTCACGTCTGGTCAGTGGTTTAATGACTGAGACAGAACTGAAGCGCCCCCTTGTGTCCACTTGATGATCTGCTTTACAAAACAAAGTCCTCTCAAAATATTAGACAGTAATGCAGTGTAGTCAATGTAATAATGAACATGAAAAATGACTTTTACTCTTGAAATGAATTGCAATATCTCTCTTATTTAACCCTTAGTTGATGTCGTAAAATAAAAGTAGATTTAAATTCTAGTGCTTTTCTGAAAACCATTACATTCAGACAGAAGACCTGCTAAATCAGGTGATGATTTAAAGTCTATGTGACAGGTTAAACGTCACATTTCACTGAAACATAGTGAAGATGACTATATTTAAGATTTTACTCAATATTTGGCCTGTTTCTCCCCAGTTTGACAGTTTGTTTAATGTTTATAATGTCACTTCCTGGTTGTCACGGACAGTAAATATGACAAAGGTGGAGCTAATTCCACAACTGTTACCATAGCAACCATTTTGAAATGAAGGACCAACATCCAAATGACACAGTAGTTATGATTTGACAAATTATAACACCTGATAACGCCTTTATTTTGTTGAATGACTGTTTAAACTGTCAGAAAAATGTGTCAGTCGAGTGTTAACTGTGTATTTGTTTTCAAATGTGCGTCGCTTTTTGATGACATCACAGAGGGATTCCATTTTAGAACTCAGCTCTACTTCCTGTCATTTTTTAACTTTTATTTTAAAATTTTCCTCATAAACCGCAACTTCACAGATGTCAACTCAACTATGATAAATATTTAACACAGGTGCCCTCCCGCCAAACTAAGTCAGTCTTAGAGAAACACGAGAACCTTCATGTGGACTTTAAGGACTTAAAACAGGAGAAGATTCTTGAATAAGTGACGAATCGACGATCGAGGGAATTCAGCAAGGAGCGTTTTTGATGTTCAACCAGGATTCATCAAACTAGCATGAATGAAGCTAAATGCAACTCCAGGTGTGTTTTTGATGATGGGACAAGGTTAGAACATGGTTAAAAGCAAAAAAAAAAGTCAGTATAGCATAATATGTTCCCTTTAAACCAGGCATGTCCAAATGCGGCCCTCAGACCAAGTTTTCTTGGCCCTTAGTCTTCCTGGTGAACTGGCCCACATTGTCCTGATAAGTACTATTTACAGCACATTTCAGATTTTCTACAATTCCAACCTAAATAACTAACATTTTGGTGCAGCACAGACCTGATATTAAGGCACTGAGACTGAATGTAGATGTGGTGGAGCTTAAAACATCAGATAAATGCAGCTTTTTTAACGTTTCACGATTGATTTGTGGCCCTCCGCTTGGTCTATATTTCAATATGTGGCCCTCGATGGAAAAAGTTTGGACACCCCTGCTTTAAATCTTACCATTATGAGCTATTAACCATGTCATAAAATAAATAAAATGTTTACTTGTTATTACACTGAAATGAAGAGGCGGGGCTTATCAGTTCTGTGGTTTTGTATGAACTGTTTGTGTTATTAAGACATTTTAGATCAGTGCTGCGTTTTACAATGAAGAAGATGTAAAATACTGATGGATGATTGTTATTGTTCCACGCTGGACACCAGATAAAGGCGGAGTCAGTGCAGGTACCGTGGTGCAGAGAGGTGCAGGCGAACGTCTCTCGGTCTTTGATGGAGAAGTCGTCCGAGTCCTTCTTGGGTACGCAGCAGTCTCCTGGAGCAGAGCGACAAGAGACGTCAGAGACTTCATAAACACGAGGGTCGGATCAGATTATAAGAGCGCCCTGACCCTGAGTGCATCTGCAGACGTTATCGGAGCAGATCTGAGTCAGCTCCTCCGTGCTCTCTCTGGGAGTGAACGAGCGACTGCATCTGTGATCTGAAAAACAAACATTAATCATCCTGTTTCCTGCTCTCTGTTGGTAGTGTTTATACGGTCACAACTGAACTGAAATGGTCTGTTCTGCAGCGGATCAAAAGTTTAGGACCACATGCCTTTAAAAGCCCAAATCTGTGAAAAAAATGTGGATTCAGTGTCATTTTCTGTCAGGGGTTCACACTGACATGATGTTCTGATGCAAAGGCAACAAAAGAGACAAAGAAAGTGGTCGGGTTGTTGAGCTGCAGCAGGGCCTCGCTCCATCGATGTGAGAGACGCAGTAAGACAGTCATTTGGAATTTATTAAAAGATCCTGAAAGTTTTGAAACAAAAAACTCAAGTGGAAGACCCCAAAAAAATCTGATTGGGATCTGAAGAATCTGATTGGCTCAAGACACTGGACGCTCCTCGACCCAAATTAAGGTCCTTTGCTGACACTGAAGGGCTTCAGAAACAAGAAACGTCTTCAAAGTCCTGGTCTCCTTGAATGGCACAGAACTGCAGCCCCCACACGCCGCAGGGAGAGGGCGCCGCAGGGATCTTTTGATCAGCTGCAGAACAGACTGTCTCAGTTAAATTGTTGTTTTCAAATATAAAAAAATATTTGCTCAAACTTTTGCTTTGTCTCACTCATTTCTTGTCGCTGATTGAAGCTCTTCTTGAACCTTGTTAAGATCCAACCATGAAAATGTGACTTTAACCATTTATTCATCTGGTCTTAATCTTTTGATTGGAACTTTATAACTGCTGTAGTACATATACCTGGGTTTTACCTCGTACCTGGGTTGTAGTACTCGTACCTGGGTTGTAGTACTTGTACCTGGGTTGTAATACTCGTACCTGGGTTGTAGTACTCGTACCTGGGTTGTAGTACTCGTACCTGGGTTGTAGTACTCGTACCTGGGTTGTAGTACTCGTACCTGGGTTGTAGTACTCGTACACGGTGACGGAGGAGGGCTGGATGTGTCCCACTTTGAAGTTCTGCTGCAGTTTGAACATGAGGATCTCCTGCTCTTTGTGAGAAACCTGAGAAAAAACATGGATTAAAACAAACACCTCTGTTTCTAATACAATTACTGATAGTACTACTACTACTGCTACTACTGCTACTACTACTACTACTACTACTACTACTACTACTACTACTACTGCTACTACTGCTACTACTACTACTACTACTACTACTACTGCTACTACTGCTACTACTACTACTACTACTACTACTACTACTACTACTACTACTACTACTACTGCTACTGCTACTGCTACTGCTACTGCTACTACTACTACTGCTACTACTGCTACTACTACTGCTACTACTGCTACTACTACTACTACTACTACTGCTACTACATTACTACTATTACTACTATTATTACTAGTAGTACTACCATTACTACTTCTACCACTACTGGGTAATATAATCATTTCCAGAGCTGTCTGTTTACTTAAACCCGTATAAAGTGTGGAGCACCTTAAACAGGTGCAGGATCAGGGAGCCCCTGTCGCTCAGGTTGTCCACGACCTTAAAGTTAGCGATGTATTTATCCACAGAGTTAGAAAGCTGCAAAACAAAAATAATAAGAACACATTTGGATTATTACTTTCCAAAATGACATTCATACAGAGAGTTATTTGGCACAACAGCACCATTTTAAAAAACAATGGTCCAAATCGTGACGACAAGCCGTGTTTCTCTCAGATCCTCCTCTACAGTAAAAGTACTTGTAGTATTTGTAGTATTTGTAGTATTTGAAGTACTGGAGTGTTTGTTTACCTGGTCGAGGTCGGAGTTGTCTGGAGTGAAGCCCGTGGGCAGACTCACGTCCAGCACCACCATCAGCACGTCTCTGGGCCCCAGGGCGCTGTGCAGACAAAAAACACGACATAAACATGGATCTGGTTTAAATGTGAGTTGAGTTTGGAGAAAATGTCCCACAGTAGGGTTTTAAATGTAGTTATTGAAAGCGACACATTTGATTTCTTTGAAGACAAATAGTGGGTTAATATGATGTCCCTCCTGTTTACAGAACTGTACTCAGGGCGGGGCAGAGGTCGAGCGTGTCAAAGGTCAATCAGGCGTTTAGCAGCTTTGAGGGAGAAGCCAGAGAATTATAAACCTGAGATTAGTCTATTCATCTTAATCCGCCCCGCCCACTTTTTCCTCTTTTTATGTCTATGATTTGCACTCTTGTAGTAAAGGGACTTCCGGTTTGACGCGAACGAGGGAAAAGTCTCTCACTAAAACGTTACATAAAGTAGATTGATTTGTGTAAAATGTTTAATGAACACGAGCAACAACAAGTCACAACGCAACGATTTCCTGAAAACGGCTTTTTAGTCGTGTAGAATTTATTTTCTGGGATAAATGACATGAGCATCATCTACGTCACACATGAAGGAGTTCAGAACAAACCAGCATCCTAATGGAGAGCGTTTGTGTGGTTCATTCAGTGTTTGGTTTGACTCACCGGACTTTGATGGTCATGAGGAAAGACTTCTCAACGTCAGGAGAAGACTTTTCTGTTGAAGGTTAAACAAAACATACTTCAAACTAGGTCTGGGCGATACGGTGATAAAAATAGAATCTAAATTTAACAATTTCTGTTTTTGTGAAATCGTCGTATCGTGACTGACTGTTTGTGTCTTTAATGCAGCTGTCTGTTCAAACACACTTTTTCTCCTGTTGTTTAGCCTCTGAAGCCTCTGAGCAGATGACTTTATTTACCTCTTAAAGGCCAGAGCTGCACAATTAAACCAAATCCACACAAAATCACAATTTTAATGGACGCAATTAAAAAAGGCAAAGGCCAATTTCTTCCACAAACAACAAAATGTGTTGCTTTGATTTGAATAAAAACTGCTCACGTTCTAGTTTGGATTTGTACAAACATGTTCTGAGACAAAAGCACGACCAAAAGTGATAAAAACGCGTTCAAAAGCGACAAAACCGCGTCGACTCGATGCATCAAAACATCTGCAATCATCAAAAACACGACTAGAAGTGACAAAGACGTGACTAAAAATGCAAACACGACTCGATGCACCAAAACGTCTGAAAGAATCAAAATACTTCTGCTGTTTGAGTGAAATGTTATCATGATTGACTGTTTGTGTCTTTAATGCAGCTGTCTGTTCAAACACACTTCTCCTGTTGTTTAGCCTCTGAAGCCTCTGAGCAGATGACTTTATTTACCTCTTAAAGGCCAGAGCTGCACAATTAAATGAAATCGACAATTTTAATGGATGTAATTAGCAAATGAAGTGCAATAATTTCTTCCACAAACAACAAAATGTCTTGTTTTGATTTAAATAAACTGCTCACACTGTAGTTTGGATTTGTACAAACAAGATCTGAAACAAGCGACATAAGCGCGACAAAAAGCGCTAAAAATCCATTCAAAAGCGACAAGGATTCGTCTACAAACAACAAACACGACTCAGTGCATCAAAACGTGGCTAAAAGCGACAAGAACTTGACTTGGACGCATTTAAAAGTGACAAATACGAGTTTAAATAATTTGTCTAAAATGTGAATTTGAACAGAATCCTATTATTAAATCATGAATCTCAAATCTAATCACAGTCGCACTGGTCAGAACAATCACAATTAGATGTTTTTCCTAAATCGTGCAGCTCTATTAAAGACAATAGAAAAAGTCAACATAATTGTGATAAAATCGAAATCATGATCTGGCTTTAAAAACATTGTGATAATGATTTTTTGTCCTATCGCCCAGCTCTACATCAAACTAGTCTCAGTCGTTTTAAAATGATCCCAGAGAGTAAAAACAGTATTTATATTCACCGGCTGATTCCTCTATCGTGACCTGGAGCTCAAAGTGTGGACACGGCGTCTTCTCCTCCTCCTCGTGAAGCTGGTTGTAGTACGTCACCACCTACAGGCCGACAGAGGGAATGACACAGAGGAGGTGGAATGAGCTCAGAAGGAGCAGGAGCTGTGATAAACACGGTGGGTGTGTGGGTCAGTGTCCCGGGGCAGAGCTCACCTCCAGGACGCCCCGCCCAGAGCCCTGAGCCTCCACCTCCAGGTCCACATTGACAGGGAGCTGTGGAAACAACATGGACACTGTTTATGTTCATCTGAGCTCCTCCTCTGCGTCCTCCTCCCGTCAGAGAGTGTCCTTTTCACTACAGCCATACGTTTTTTCCTGCTCCTCTGACTCTGCTCCTCCTCTGACTCTGCTCCTCCTCTGACTCTTCTGCTCATCAAACTGCTCCTCCTTATACTCTGCTCCTCCTCACATTCTGCTCCACTGACTCTGCTCCTCAAACTCTTCTGCTCCTCAGACTCTGCTCCTCAAACTCTTCTGCTCCTCTGACTCTGCTCCTCCTCTGACCCTGCTGCTCCTCCTCTGACTCTTCTGCTCCTCACATTCTGCTCCTCAAACTGCTCCTCCTTATACTCTGCTCCTCTGACTCTGCTCCTCCTCACATTCTGCTCCTCCTCACATTCTGTTGCTCCTCTGACTCTACTCGTCTGATTCTGCTCCTCCTCACTCTGCCCCTCAGACTCTGCTCCTCCTTACACTCTGCTCCTCTGCTCCTTCACACACTCTGCTCCTCCTCACACTCTGCTCTTCCTCCTCCTCACACTCTGCTCCTTCACACACTCTGCTCTTCCTCCTCCTCACACTCTGCTCTTCCTCCTCCTCACACTCTGCTCCTCCTCCTCCTCCTCACACTCTGCTCCTCCTCACACTCTGCTCCTCTGCTCCTCCTCAGACTCTGCTCTTCCTCCTCCTCACACTCTGCTCCTCCTCCTCCTCCTCACACTCTGCTCCTCTGCTCCTCCTCAGACTCTGCTCCTCCTCACACTGCGGTCCTCCTCCTTCTCACACTCTGCTCCTCCTCCTTCTCACACTCTGCTCCTCCTCACACTCTGCTCCTCCTCACACTCTCCTCCTCCTCACACTCTGCTCCTCCTCACACTCTGATCCTCCTCCTCCTCCTCCTCACACTCTGCTGCTCTGCTCCTCCACACACTCTGCTCCTCCTCCTCCTCACAATCTGCTCCTCCTCACACTCTGCTCCCCCTCACACTCTGCTCCTCCTCCTCCACACACTCTCCTCCTCCTCACACTCTGCTCCTCCTCACACTCTGCTCCTCCTCACACTCTGCTCCCCATCACACTCTGCTCCTCCTCACACTCTGCTCCTCCACACACTCTGCTCCTCCTCACACTCTGCTCCTCCTCACACTCTGCTCCTCCTCCTTCTCACACTCTGCTCCTCCTCACACTCTGCTCCTCTGCTCCTCCACACACTCTGCTCCTCCTCCTCCTCACACTCTCCTCCTCCACACACTCTGCTCCTCCTCAGACTCTGCTCCTCCTCACACTCTGCTCCTCCTCCTTCTCACACTCTGCTCCTCCTCACACTCTGCTCCTCTGCTCCTCCACACACTCTGCTCCTCCTCCTCCTCACACTCTCCTCCTCCTCACACTCTGCTCCTCTGCTCCTCCTCACACTCTGCTCCTCCTCCTCCTCCTCACACTCTGCTCCTCTGCTCCTCCTCAGACTCTGCTCCTCCTCACACTGCGGTCCTCCTCCTTCTCACACTCTGCTCCTCCTCCTTCTCACACTCTGCTCCTCCTCACACTCTCCTCCTCCTCACACTCTGCTCCTCCTCACACTCTGATCCTCCTCCTCCTCCTCCTCACACTCTGCTGCTCTGCTCCTCCACACACTCTGCTCCTCCTCCTCCTCACAATCTGCTCCTCCTCACACTCTGCTCCCCCTCACACTCTGCTCCTCCTCCTCCACACACTCTCCTCCTCCTCACACTCTGCTCCTCCTCACACTCTGCTCCTCCTCACACTCTGCTCCTCCTCACACTCTGCTCCTCCTCACACTCTGCTCCTCCACACACTCTGCTCCTCCTCACACTCTGCTCCTCCTCACACTCTGCTCCTCCTCCTTCTCACACTCTGCTCCTCCTCACACTCTGCTCCTCTGCTCCTCCACACACTCTGCTCCTCCTCCTCCTCACACTCTCCTCCTCCACACACTCTGCTCCTCTGCTCCTCCTCAGACTCTGCTCCTCCTCACACTCTGCTCCTCCTCCTTCTCACACTCTGCTCCTCCTCACACTCTGCTCCTCTGCTCCTCCACACACTCTGCTCCTCCTCCTCCTCACACTCTCCTCCTCCACACACTCTGCTCCTCTGCTCCTCCACACACTCTGCTCCTCCTCACACTCTGCTCCTCCTCACACTCTGCTCCTCCTCCTCCTCACACTCTGCTCCTCTGCTCCTCCTCCTCACACTGTGCTCCTCCTCCTCCTCACACTCTGCTCCTGCTCACACTCTGCTCCTCCTCCTCCACACACTTTGCTCCTCCTCACACTCTGCTCCTCCTCACACTCTCCTCCTCCACACACTTTGCTCCTCCTCACACTCTGCTCCTCCTCCACACACTCTGCTCCTCCTCACACTCTCCTCCTCCACACACTCTGCTCCTTTGCTCCTCCACACACTCTGCTCCTCCTCACACTCTGCTCCTCCTCACACTCTGCTCCTCCTCACACTCTGCTCCTCCTCACACTCTGCTCCTCCTCAGACTCTGCTCCTCCTCACACTCTGCTCCTCCTCACACTCTGCTCCTCCTCACACTCTGCTCCTCCTCACACTCTGCTCCTCCTCAGACTCTGCTCCTCCTCACCCTCTGCTCCTCCTCCTCCTCCTCTGCTCCCCATCACACTCTGCTCCTCCTCCTCCTCCTCTGCTCCCCCTCACACTCTGCTCCTCCTCCTCACACTCTGCTCCTCTGCTCCTCCACACACTCTGCTCCTCCTCACACTCTGCTCCTCCTCACCCTCTGCTCCTCCTCCTCCTCCTCTGCTCCCCATCACACTCTGCTCCTCCTCCTCTGCTCCCCCTCACACTCTGCTCCTCCTCCTCACACTCTGCTCCTCTGCTCCTCCACACACTCTGCTCCTCCTCACACTCTGCTCCTCCTCACACTCTGCTCCTCCACACAATCTCCTCCTCCTCACACTCTGCTCCTCCTCACACTCTCCTCCTCCTCACACTCTGCTCCTCCTCACACTCTGCTCCTCCTCCTCCTCTGCTCCCCCTCACACTCTGCTCCTCCTCCTCACACTCTGCTCCTCTGCTCCTCCACACACTCTGCTCCTCCTCACACTCTCCTCCTCCACACACTCTGCTCCTCCTCACACTCTGCTCCTCCTCCTCACACTCTGCTCCTCCTCACACTCTGCTCCTCTGCTCCTCCTCACACTCTGCTCCTCCTCACACTCTGCTCCTCCTCACACTCTCCTCCTCCTCCTCCTCCTCCTCCTCCTCCTCTGCTCCTCCTCTTACCCGGGCCGTGCGCGCGGCGTAGGACGTCTCTGGGTTGAACCTGTAGGGGAGCTTGCGCGCTCCCATCCGCACGTTCACGCTCAGGTCCAGGTTTTGAGGAGGCGGCTGTTTGATGAGATACTCGGACAGCGCCTGGAGGACCACCACCGTGGGCTGGAGACACGGAGAGCACATTTACACCAGTGTGACTTATCTGTTCATCCAGCCACACGACCACAGACCGACCTGCTCCGTCTCACACAAACGACAAATATTATGCATTAGTTCAATTGTTATTAGCCTTTAAACATGTGCTTGAGTCTTTAGTTTGTGAAAAGCGAAAGCATCTGTATAATTGTGTTTTGATGCCATCTAATCAAATCAAATCAATTTATTTTTATAATGCCCAAAATCACAACAACAGTTGCCTCGATGGGCCACAGGTAAAAGCAGTTCAGATAACTGTTCCATAACGCCCCTGTCCTTTGACCCTCCTTCGCGGCGAGGAAAAACTACAAAAAACCCCATGGGAAAAAGTAGAAACCTCGGGGAGAACCACAGTGAAGGAGAGATCCTACTCCCACGGACGGACAGGCTGCAGATGAACTAGGACTGACATCCACTTGGACTGTGGAGCCAGAACCACTCACTCAATCTACTGCCTGCTGAGCGCTTGGACAAGAAAAAGAAACAAACATCTAAAGTCACACAGATGTAATGATCGTGTTCAGAGGCAGAAATGCTCAGAACGAGTCGGGCGAGGATTTGTGCACACAAAACCAGCGCAGGCCCAGGTCACACATCAGGGAAGGTCTGAAGGGAGTGTTTCTGAGGTAAAGGACACTCTCCGGGGCCCAGGGCAGTGAAGGGCCCTCAAAAGCATGTTTTAATTCCTCAGTGGCATTGTTCTACGCTTCAATCAATTTTTGTTGTAATGAAATGCATTGTAAAGTAAAGTAAAGTAGAGTTAAAGGACACACACTCTGCTACAGTGACTTTTTTGAGCTTTAACCCTGTTCTAACAATGTTCATCAAAAACACACCTGAAGTAGCATTCAGTTGCATTCACGCTGTTTTGAGTTATGTTTATTAGAAAATCCTGTCCCTCCGAGCGTCAAACACACTTCCTGCTGAACTTCTGGGATTTTCTGACGTATTTTCAGACTTCATACGTCATTTATCTGAGAATCCTCCACTGTTTTTAGTCCTTAAATCATCGTTAAACTCGTTGTGAGCATTTCTGCCTCTAAACACGATAACTGCTGCAGCAAATCCGAACAACAACGTCTCTTCAGCGCAAACTTCACTTCATGGTATATAGCGCTGGCGCCATCTGCTGGCTGGAAGTGTCATTTCATAGTGACATAGTGGTAACACAGGTCAAGAATGGATAAGAAACTTTTTTTAAACATGAAATGGCAAATTTAAGAGCAAGTTTAAAGGCTAATAACAATATGAAAAATGCAGAATATTTTTCCTTTAAGAGACTGAGTACAATAATGCATGACATCTGAGGGCCCCATCGATCCTTTTACAAAAAGACAAAAATCATTGCTCACATTGTAGCCAAGTTGTTAACAAATAAAACTAGTGATTATAATAGTCGTTAGTGTATTTTCTTATCGTAATAATACATTTTGAGTTGTTTCTGAAATTAGTCTAGTAGTTATTGCAAAAACAAACAGTAATGTATCATAATGTAAGCCGTTAGCTACACAGGAAGTCTATAAATTGTGCATGAAAAAATAGCTGAATTGGCTGGAATAAATAAATGCCACACAAAATCATGCATTAGGGGCCCACTGAGAAGGTTTGTACCTGGGGCCGAAAATTTGGAGCTACGTCTCTGGCTCGGACGGACAGGATTTTCTAACCAGGATTCATCAAACAAGTGTGAATGAAGCTAAATGTAATTCCAGAACTGTTTTTGATGATGGAACATTGTTAGGGTTGGTTATTTAATTTAAAGGTTTTATGATGAATTTGATAATTGTAATTTTAGAAGGTTTTGTTATTGATAAATTATTAATTGTATTAAAGTGCTGCTAATAATGATGAACTGTTGTATTTTAGTAGAATCTCTGCTGATGAATTGTTTATTTATTCAGTGTATAACGGGTGCTACTTTGTAAACAAATCTTGTTTGTTGTTGTTTATTTAAAACATGCCCAAGGACTACAGATGGAAAGTAGCTTGTAGCTAAATCTGTCGCAGAGCTTCTCTTCTCACTGAGTTTAATGTTATCTGTGCACTGTCCTTGTTTTAAATAAATAAATAAATAAAAACTCAAAAAAGTCTATTTAGCCTTAAAGGAAACATATTCTACTTTTAACCCTGTTCCGTCATCAAAAACACACCTGGAGTTGCATTCAGCTGCATCAGAAAATCCTCTTCCTCCGAGCGTCAAACACACTTCCTGCTGAACTGTTTCTACCCGGGACGTATTTTTTGGATCATCTACATCATTTATCAGAGAATATTCCGCTGTTTTTAGTACTCAAATCAGTGTTTTTCAACCTTTCTTGAGCTGTGGCACACTTTTTGGGTTTAAAGATACCACGTCACGCCACCTACAAAAACCAAATCAGACCATTTAGTTAATAAAATATGGCATATAATGAGCCAAATCATGTTTGTGCTACTGTTTGGTGCTTTAAATTTGGCATTTGTGGTGGTTTTGCGTTCTGTTTTGGTGCAGAAGTTGCTCAGGGCGCTCCAAAAAGGTTAGTCATTTACATCCGCATTTCTGAACCTGTTAACTCAAATTTGACATTCTTTCAAGGCACACCTGG
Source organism: Rhinogobius similis (assembly GCA_019453435.1). Lineage (NCBI taxonomy): Eukaryota > Metazoa > Chordata > Actinopteri > Gobiiformes > Gobiidae > Rhinogobius > Rhinogobius similis. The sequence goes on along the minus strand of CM033622.1, from coordinate 6,995,570 downwards.
CACATCATCAAGGTACACCAGTGTTCCCCGGCACTGGTTGAAAATCATTGCTAAACTCGTTCTGAGCACTTCTAACTCGAAACACGATAACTGCTCCTGCTATCCCGCATCATAACGTCTTTTTAGCGCTAACTTCAACACAGGTCATCGAATGAATAAGAAACTTTTGAGATGGTAAATTTAAGGCACTCAAGAGCCTGTTCAAAGGCTAATAACAATATGAAAAACGCTGAATATTTGTCCTTGGGCCCCACAGAGTCACGGGTGGGGGTTACCTGAGTGGACCCGTAGCCGCCTCCCTGTCGGCGCTGGCTGTTTAACCATTCAAACGCCGGCGCGGCCTCCGTCATGGCGCCCATCTTCAGCAGCGCCAGCAGAGCGTAGCCTGTGGCCTCCAGCGAGAAGAGGTGGTTCTCATTGTCCACCCACTGACTGCCGCCTGGACACGAGCGTTCACAAACCAACAGCAGGGATTTAACAACCATGACAAATGTTGATGAACGATGTATTTGTACAGAAAAATACCATGATTAACGATGACACTGAAATGACTTTATGCCACTGATAAAGAAACCTCAAAACAGGATTATGTTGCATTATATTTGGACAATAAATCCAGTAAAACAACTCGTGTCTGACAAAAAGGCCTCTAACTGCTGACGTCAGAGCTGATCGAATCATAAACAAACCCTGTGTGTCATGAACAGGAAGTGACGCACAGCCAGTATATTACAACAGTCTGATGTTATTTTATTTCTTTCAAAGGACTTTAAATATTGCTTTTGTAATGACAGAAACCTGCCGTTTAAATATTTATGATTGCGATTAAAGCTTGAGAGTGTAAGTCATTCACGGTGTAAGTGTTAAGAAAAAAAAGTGTTGACAGCTTCAGGGGCTTTTGGTGAGATTGTGAAGGGGAGCTGAGTGGAGTACTTTTGAATGTAAAGTGTTTTCCTTTTTTGTCTTTCAGACAAAATTAAAATAGTAAAACAAAAAAAATCTTCTATTTCCATTTCCCGTTTTTCATTCTTAAAACCAAAATCAAAAAGATATAATTACCCAATTTTCTATTTTGGTTTTGAAAACCAAAAACGGGAAATGAGACAAATCAAAAGGCCAGCACATGGACCATTATCCCAGTGAATCCTTTTCTAAACATGCAATATTGTCATTCGAGAATTTAGAGTTTGAAATTTTAGTCACACAATTTCTCATAATTTTTTTGTTTTGTCAAACAAAAGGCTGTCTCCTTATCCCTTCATGAAACGTTAGGCTCCACCTCATGATGTCATTAGGTCCAGACAGCGCTCCTCTTTGTTTTTAAAGTCCACACATCTTCACCAAACTCATTCTGATCATGTAAATCAACTTTGAAGCAGCTGTTGTCTTAGCCATTTTAGCTTTACGTCGTTGATACTCAGAGGTTAGGACTGTACTGATACAAACTACACTTTTTAATTTGTAAAACGTAAATGTTAGGAAATTCCAAAACCTCAATAAGACATAAAATAATTCTATATTTTAAAAGGCATTTTGTTGCTTGTTTAGAAAAAGTAAACTTGTTTATGCAGAACTGTTTTGGATTTTTAAATGGCTGTGTTTCATTTTAAGTTTGAGCAGGTTGTGGTTTAACGAAGAAAAATGTATTGGGATCTTTAAAAAATCGTGATATATTGTAGAATATCATGAACAATATATCAATTACAATATATCATACGGTGATCAGTGTATCGTGTATTGAACCGTGGGGCGGCCTGGGATGTTTTGGTGGTTGTTCTCTCTGTACCTGGTGCTGTCCCTGTCACTCGAGTCTGAATCTAAGCCTGAGTCGTACCGGCGCTGGCGGCTCGGAGAAGGTGCGGCGTTGGGTTGAAGTCCACCTGGTCCTTGAGCAGAGCCAGAGCGTACGAGGCGATGGCCACGGTGTAGGGCCGCCGCGGCACCAGCAGCGCCCTCTTCAGGTGAGTCGCGGTGTTACGGATCACCTCCTGTGGAAACGAGAGACGTATCTTCAGACTTTGTTATGTGCACTGTCTGGTCCAAAGAAGTGTCCACCCGGATTAACCGAAACACCTTAAAGTGCGTAAGACAGGTTTTAAATATTTTCTAATTTTGATCTTATTTGGTGTATTAATACGTATTGTACAAAAAATATATATTGTTTTACACCAATCAAGTCATGGTTTGTGGAGAAAAGTTGAAAAATCTGTTTAAAATCACAGGAGGTCAAAAACTGACGACATCACATTGGGGAGACTCATTCTATCCAAAGCGTTTGCATAATTTACCCAAAATGCACAACTTATTTTACCTTTAAAACATGAAATCAACAAAATAAATGTATTTTGATTTGTCGTACAAAAAAATCTCTGACATTCGCCGAGATTTAGCCCAGTGTGCAGAGTAATTTCCTAGTGTGATGTCATCATTTACAACCAGGAAGTGACGTTACAAAACTAAAAAAAAAGGCTAAAAATGTTAACATTTATATTTTAGCAAAACTTTACATATATTTATCTTATCTGTCTTTTAGTGTCATGAGTAGTTTAACCTGTCATACACACCTTAACACCTCTGCCTTAACTCTAAAAACTCCTGCAGGTGACTGTCTTTCAGCTGCAACACTGTACTTAAACCCAAATGATGAAGTGAGTGCTTCTCATTTCTGTAACATCCATGTGAAAAGACAAATCCTGTGGTCGTGGAAAAGATGTCAGTGTGTTTAAGAAGCAAACAACTAAGGAGAAGCACAAACTTGTCTAAGACCTGCCCGATGCATTATTAAAAACTGGAAGAATAGTGGGGGAGAACTGTGGTCGTGATTGACGATCACTTGAATGGAACTGGAGCTAAACAACTGTACGACTCAGGGCTGTGTTTAATAGTGAAAGTAAGGGCAATTCTACAAGAGCAATGTGAAGGAACTCAAGGGATTGGGACTGAAAAGCAGTGCGTGGGCCTTAAAAAAGCAGTAATCAGTGAGATTAAAGATTAAAGGGCCCATGACAGGTCAGACACTCATTTACCTAAAATGCAGTTAAGATAAATATATTTCAAGTTTTGCTAAAATTCTTTACAAATGTTATCCCGGTTTAGCAGTTTTATAAGTTTTAATTTCACTTCCTGGTTGTAAACAATGACATCACACTAGGAAATTACCATAGCAACCACACTGTAAACTGAGCTAAAACTCATCTAATGTCAAAAATTATTTTACCTGACAAATAAAAATATATTTGAACTTATTTATTTAGTTGAATTCATGTTTAAATGGTCAGAAAAGTAGTTTATTTTGTGTAAATCATGTATAACCTTTGTCTCCCCAGTGTGATGTCATCAGTTTGTTTACTTCCTGTAATTTTCAACATATTTTTCAACTTTTCTCTGCAAACAGAGACCTGATTGGTGTAAAACTATCATTTATATGTACAACAAGTATTAATACACTGAATAAAGTCAAAATTAGAAAATTGTAAAAACCTGTCATACGCACTTTAAGATTAAGAGAATTAAGATTTAAAAAGGCTTCAGTTTGCTTTGGAGCATAAAGATGGACTCTGGAGGTTAATGAACAAATTCAAATCTAAGAGAAAAGTAGGTGCACGTTCTTGTGAGCGTTAAAATCTTTACCTCTGTGTCGACTCCATCCTCGTTGCAGATGATATTGGCCTGCTTCGCTTCGGCCAGCGCGATCAAGACGAACGCCGTGAGGGTTGTTTGGGGGTCATCGCCACGGAGACCGCCCTAAAACAGCCAAATGGACATAAAATAACAATCAATTAGACATACATGAGTATCTAGCACAGAGAAAAAGGACAGACTGAGCAGAAAACACAAAAGAGAGGGTCAGACTAAGCAAGAAAACACAAATGAGAGGGTCAGACTGAGCAGGAAACATAGGGAGAGGGTCAGACTGAGCAGAAAACATAAAACAGAGGGTCAGACTGAGCAGAGAACAACAAAAGAGAGGGTCAGACTGAGCAGAAAACACAAAAGAGAGGGTCAGACTAAGCAAGAAAACACAAAAGAGAGGGTCAGACTGAGCAGAAAACAACAGGAGAGGGTCAGACTGAGCAGAGAACACAGAAGAGAGGGTCAGACTAAGTAGAAAACATAAAAGAGAGGGTCAGACTGAGCAGAAAATATGAGGAGAGGGTCAGACTGAGCAGAAAAGGCAGAGACTGAGCAGAGAATGGAGAGGAGAAGGTCAGAATGAGCAGAAAACACAAAAGAGAGAGGGTCAAACTGAGGAGAAAACAGAAAAGAGAGGGTCAGACTGAGCAGAAAACATAAATGAGAGGGTCAGACTAAGCAAGAAAACACAAAAGAGAGGGTCAGACTGAGCAGAAAACAACAGGAGAGGGTCAGACTGAGCAGAGAACACAGAAGAGAGAGTCAGACTGAGCAGAAAACAAAAAAAGAGAGGGTCAGACTGAGCAGAAATCAAAAAAGAGAGGGTCAGACTGAGCAGAAAACAACAGGAGAGGGTCAGACTGAGCAGAGAACACAGAAGAGAGAGTCAGACTGAGCAGAAAACATAAGGAGAGGGTCAGACTGAGCAGAAAACATACAAACAGAGGGTCAGACTGAGCAGAAAACACATAAGAGAGGGTCAGACTGAGCAGAAAACACAAAAGAGAGGGTCAGACTGAGCAGAAAACGTAAGGAGAGGGTCAGACTGAGCAGAAAAACACAAAAGAGAGGGTCAGACTGAGCAGAAAACACAAAAGAGAGGGTCAGACTGAGCAGAAAACAAAAAAAGAGAGGGTCAGACTGAGCAGAAAACACAAAAGAGAGGGTCAGACTGAGCAGAAAACATAGGGAGAGGGTCAGACTGAGCAGAAAAGAAAAAAGAGAGGGTCAGACTGAGCAGAAAACACAGAAGAGAGGGTCAGACTGAGCAGAAAACACAAAAGAGAGGGTCAGACTGAGCAGAAAACACAAAAGAGAGGGTCAGACTAAGTAGAAAACAAAAAAAGAGAGGGTCAGACTGAGCAGAAAACGTAAGGAAAGGGTCAGACTGAGCAGAAAACGTAAGGAAAGGGTCAGACTGAGCAGAAAACACAAAACATAGAGTCAGACTGAGCAGAAAAAGCAGAGACTGAGCAGAGAACGGAGAGGAGAAGGTCAGACTGAGCAGAAAATACAAAAGAGAGGGTCAGACTGAGCAGAAAACGTAAGGAAAGGGTCAGACTGAGCAGAAAAAGTAGAGACCAAGCCGAAACTGCAGAAGAGAGAGTCAGACTGAGCAGAAAACACAGAAGAGAGGGTCAGACTGAGCAGAAAACACAGAAGAGAGGGTCAGACTGAGCAGAAAACACAGAAGAGAGGGTCAAACTGAGGAGAAAACATAAAAGAGAGGGTCAAACTGAGGAGAAAACATAAAAGAGAGGGTCAGACTAAGCAGAAAACATAAATGAGAGGGTCAGACTGAGCAGAAAACAAAAAAGAGAGGGTCAGACTGAGCAGAAAACAAAAAAAGAGAGGGTCAGAATGAGCAGAAAACACAAAAGAGAGGGTCAGACTGAGCAGAAAACAAAAAAGAGAGGATCAGTCTGAGCAGAAAACAAAAAGAGAGGGTCAGACTGAGCAGAAAACACAAAAGAGAGGGTCAGACTGAGCAGAAAACAAAGGGAGAGGGTCAGACTGAGCAGAAAAGAAAAAAGAGAGGGTCAGACTGAGCAGAAAACACAGAAGAGAGGGTCAGACTGAGCAGAAAACACAAAAGAGAGGGTCAGACTGAGCAGAAAACACAAAAGAGAGGGTCAGACTAAGTAGAAAACAAAAAAGAGAGGGTCAGACTGAGCAGAAAACGTAAGGAAAGGGTCAGACTGAGCAGAAAACGTAAGGAAAGGGTCAGACTGAGCAGAAAACACAAAACATAGAGTCAGACTGAGCAGAAAAAGCAGAGACTGAGCAGAGAACGGAGAGGAGAAGGTCAGACTGAGCAGAAAATACAAAAGAGAGGGTCAGACTGAGCAGAAAACGTAAGGAAAGGGTCAGACTGAGCAGAAAAAGTAGAGACCAAGCCGAAACTGCAGAAGAGAGAGTCAGACTGAGCAGAAAACACAGAAGAGAGGGTCAGACTGAGCAGAAAACACAGAAGAGAGGGTCAGACTGAGCAGAAAACACAAACGAGAGGGTCAAACTGAGGAGAAAACATAAAAGAGAGGGTCAGACTAAGCAGAAAACATAAATGAGAGGGTCAGACTGAGCAGAAAACAAAAAAAGAGAGAGTCAGACTGAGCAGAAAACATAAATGAGAGGGTCAAACTGAGCAGAGAACAACAAAAGAGAGAGTCAGACTGAGCAGAAAACATAAATGAGAGGGTCAGACTGAGCAGAAAACAACAGGAGAGGGTCAGACTGAGCAGAGAACAACAAAAGAGAGGGTCAGACTGAGCAGAAAACACAGAAGAGAGGGTCAGACTAAGTAGAAAACATAAAAGAGAGGGTCAGACTGAGCAGAAAATATGAGGAGAGGGTCAGACTGAGCAGAAAAGGCAGAGACTGAGCAGAGAATGGAGAGGAGAAGGTCAGAATGAGCAGAAAACACAAAAGAGAGAGTCAGACTGAGCAGAAAACACAAAAGAGAGAGTCAGACTGAGCAGAAAACAAAAAAAGAGAGGGTCAGACTGAGCAGAAAACATAGGGAGAGGGTCAGACTGAGCAGAAAACATAGGGAGAGGGTCAGACTGAGCAGAAAAGAAAAAAGAGAGGGTCAGACTGAGCAGAAAACACAGAAGAGAGGGTCAGACTGAGCAGAAAACACAAAAGAGAGGGTCAGACTAAGTAGAAAACAACATGAGGGAGGGTCAGACTGAGCAGAAAACACAAAAGAGAGGGTCAGACTGAGCAGAAAACACAGAAGACACTGAGCAGAAAACACAGAAGAGAGGGTCAGACTGAGCAGAAAACACAAAAGAGAGAGTCAGACTGAGCAGAGAACGCAAAGGAGAGTGTCAGACTGAGCAAAAAACATAAGGAAAGGGTCAGACTGAGCAGAAAACATAAAAGAGAGGGTCAGACTGAGCAGAAAACACAGAAGAGAGGGTCAGACTGAGCAGAAAACATAAACGAGAGGGTCAAACTGAGCAGAAAACATAAAAGAGAGGGTCAGACTGAGCAGAAAACATAAAAGAGAGGGTCAGACTGAGCAGAAAACACAGAGGAGAGGGTCAGACTGAGCAGAAAACGTAAGGAGAGGGTCAGACTGAGCAGAAAACACAGAAGACATGGTCAGACTGAGCAGAAAACGTAAGGAAAGGGTCAGACTGAGCAGAAAACGTAAGGAAAGGGTCAGACTGAGCAGAAAACACAAAACATAGAGTCAGACTGAGCAGAAAAAGCAGAGACTGAGCAGATAACGGAGAGGAGAAGGTCAGACTGAGCAGAAAAGGCAAAAGAGAGGGTCAGACTGAGCAGAAAACGTAAGGAAAGGGTCAGACTGAGCAGAAAAAGCAGAGACCAAGCCGAAACTGCAGAAGAGAGAGTCAGACTGAGCAGAGATCGCAAAGGAGAGTGTCAGACTGAGCAAAAAACATAAGGAAAGGGTCAGTCTGAGCAGAAAACATAAAAGAGAGGGTCAGACTGAGCAGAAAACACAGAAGAGAGGGTCAGACTGAGCAGAAAACACAGAAGAGAGGGTCAGACTGAGCAGAAAACATAAACGAGAGGGTCAAACTGAGGAGAGAAAACATAAAAGAGAGGGTCAGACTGAGCAGAAAACATAAATGAGAGGGTCAGACTGAGCAGAAAACACAAAAGAGAGGGTCAGACTGAGCAGAAAACAAAAAAGAGAGGGTCAGACTGAGCAGAAAACATAAATGAGAGGGTCAGACTGAGCAGAAAACATAGAAGAGAGGGTCAGACTAAGCAAGAAACACAGAGGACAGGGTCAGACTGAGCAGAAAACATAAGGAAAGGGTCAGACTGAGCAGAAAACACAAAAAAGAGAGTCAGACTGAGCAGAAAACACAAAAAAGAGGGTCAGACTGAGCAGAAAACACAAAAAAGAGGGTCAGACTGAGCAGAAAACACAAAAGAGAGGGTCAGACTGAGCAGAGAACATAAAAGAGAGGGTCAGACTGAGCAGAAAACACAAAAAAGAGGGTCAGACTGAGCAGAAAACACAAAAGAGAGGGTCAGACTGAGCAGAAAACATAAAGAGAGGGTCAGACTGAGCAGAAAACACAGGAGGGAGGGTCAGACTGAGCAGAAAACACAAAAAAGAGGGTCAGACTGAGCAGAAAACACAGGAGGGAGGGTCAGACTGAGCAGAAAACACAAAAGAGAGGGTCAGACTGAGCAGAAAACACAGGAGAGAGGGTCAGACTGAGCAGAAAAAGCAGAGACTGAACAGAAAATGCAGAAAAGAGAGTCACACTGAGCAGAAAAGGCAAAGGAAAGGGTCAGAGGAGCAGAAAAGGCAGGTCAGATGTCCGGTACCGTCATGGTGGGGGTGTAGACGGGGTTCTCCTCCGTGAAGATGCCCTCCTCGGGCTTGTGTCTGTTCTTGAGCAGAAACAGCAGCGGCTCGCACACGTGCTGCTCCTCCACACCGATGATGGGGTGAGCCAGGGAGAAAACCTTCACCACGAACGCCGTGATCCTGCCACACGACACGGAGACGGTCGCATCAGAAACAGGTGGAAAAGGAGAAGAATTCTGCAAATGCTCCCCTTTAATAAGCTTTTAATTGACTCTTGAACAGTTGCGGATGTCCAGGCCTGTCACGATAACACATTTTGAAGTCTGATATGTTGCTACAAAAAATATGACCATAAAAGATAATACTGAAGCTAACTTCTTGCCGCTGACAGACAAAACATGTGCTGAAATAAATAAATAACACAATAAATAATAAATAACACAATAAAACACAGCAATGAGTCATAAAAAGCTACTAATTTCACTCTTTAAAGCTCAAATTTTATCAAAAGACAAAGAAAAAGTTACCCAAATTGCAACGAAAACATACACGATAAATATTGAACCCCAAATATAGATTTTTTTTCTGTCATATATAGAACGATGTATATGTATGTATGTATGTATATATACATTTGAGTGTCGATTAAGAGGGACGAGACATCGCATGTTTGTTCTTGAATACCTTAAAATTGCAATTTTGTGCTTTTAAACAAAAAAGATTTATTATGGACTAATTGAAAGTTTTTCTCTCCTGCCTGCCATGACACTGACTGAGTGTATGCAGTCAGCAGATGGCGTCTGGTGCTATACACAATATGACTGTTGTCACTTTAAGAGACACGATGATTAGCCGAGCAGAAGCAAAAGCAACGTGTTTAGATGCAGAAGTGTTCAGAGCGAGTCCGGTGATGATTCTCGGACTTAAAACAGCCAAAGATTCTTGGATGAGTGACGCAGAAGATCGAGAGCAGGAAGTGTTTTTGATGTTTGGAGGGAGATGGTTTTCTAATGAACGTTCCTCAAAACTGTATGAATGAAGATGAACACAACTCCAGGCGTGTTTTTGACGATGGAACATTGTTAGAACGAGGTTAAAAGCTCAAAAAAGTCACTGCAGCAGAATGTGTGTCCTTTAAAGGGCGTATGACAGGTTTTTATGATTTTCTAATTTTGACTTTATTCAGTGTAGTAATACTTGTTGTAAATATATATAATAGTTTTACACCAATCAGGTCGCTGTTTGTGGAGAAAAGTTGAAAAATATGTTGAAAATTACAGGAAGTAAACAAACTGATGACATCACGCTGGGGAGACAAACTTTATACACGATTTACACAAAATAAACTACTTTTTTGACCGTTTACACATTAATTCAACTAAATAAATAAGTTCAAATATATTTTTATTTGTCAGGTAAAAGAATTGATGACATTAGATGAGTTTTAGCCCAGTTTACAGTGTGGTTGCTATGGTAATTTCCTAGTGTGATGTCATTATTTACAACCAGGAAGTGAAATTAAAACTTATAAAACTGCTAAACCGGGATAACATTTGTAAAGAATTTCAGCAAAACTTGTAATATATTTATCTTAACTGTATTTTAGGTAAATGAGTGGTCCAACCTGTCATGGGCCCTTTAAGACAATATGGTGTTTAATCGTACAAAAACAGTACCATGTGCTCGCCCCTTGCTTCCTGTAGGGGGGGTATGAGCCGTCACTCCTCCTGTAGGCGAGCTGATTGGAGTAACCTGAAAATATGAAATATACAGAGGACAAGTGTTAATCTTTGGTTTAATTTCCTGATTGTGTTTTAGTTTTCAGTAGAATTATAGTATTTGAACTTTATATCTTTTAGACGTGTTTTTGTTACGTTCAGTTGTGTTTATCACATTTAAATGCAACTTTTGAACGCATTTTTAATCACTTTTGTCGCTTGCTTCAGAACACGTTTGTACAAATCCAGACTACGGTGTTGGCAGTTTTTATTGTGTTTGTGGAAGAAATTATTGCACTTCAAAAATTGCAGCCTTTGTGATTTGCTGATTGTATCCATTAAAAGTTTAATTTAATTGTGCAGCTCTGGCCTTTAAGAGGTAAATAAAGTCATCTGCTCAGAGGCTTCGGAGGCTAAACAACAGGAGAAAAAGTGTGTTTGAACAGACAGCTGCATTAAAGACACAAACAGTCAATCACGATACGACGATTTCACAAAAATAGCAGATTGTCAAAGGAACAAGCTCACGGTTCAATTTTTATCACCGGATCGCCCAGCCCTAGTCATGGCCCGGTTGCCATAGCGTCGCTGTAGCCGCTCTGACCTTTGCGTATGAACCCCAGCGCCTCGTCCTTCAGGTGCGCTCCCACTTTGCCCCAGTCGTCGGTCCGGTCCAGGTACAGCGAGGCGATGGTGGGCAGAGACATGGAGGCCAGGTTCTGCTCCACACAGCCCCCGGGCATCCGGATCAGAGCCGCCAGAGAGTCCGGCTTCAGGGAGTTCTCCAGGCTGTCGGCCAACACGTTACCTGCAGAGAGAGGGTAAAACCAGGGCTAAAGCGGGGCTAAGGCAGGGCTAAGGCAGGACTGAACCAGGACTAAAGCAGGACTAAAACAGGGCTAAGGCAGGACTAAACCAGGGCTAAGGCAGAGCTAAAGCAGGACTAAACCAGGACTAAAGCAGGGCTAAGGCAGGGCTAAGGCAGGACTGAACCAGGACTAAAACAGGGCTAAGGCAGTGCTAAAACAGGACTAAAGCAGGGCTAAGGCACGGCTAAAGCAGGACTAAAACAGGACTAAAGCAGGGCTAAGGCATGGCTAAAGCAGGACTAAAACAGGGCTAAGGCAGGACTGAACCAGGACTAATGCAAGACTAAACCAAGACTGAACCAGGACTAAAGCAGGGCTAAAACAGGACTAAAGCAGGACTAAAACAGGACTAAAGCAGGACTAAGGCAGGACTAAACCAAGACTAAAACAGGACTAAACCAAGACTAAAACAGGACTAAACCAAGATTAAAACAGGACTAAACCAAGACTAAAACAGGACTACAATGATACTAAAGCAGGATTGAACTAGGACTAAAACAGGACTAGACCAAGATTGAACCAGGACTAAAACAGGGTCTGATTCAGGGTTAAACCAGGAAAAGCCCAGGACTACAGTAGGTCTAATCCATCCAGAGCTAAACCATGTCCATCCCAGGTCTAAACCAGGACTAAAGAAAGGATCAAAGATCAAAGGAAGGATCAAAGAAAGTCAAACCTAGGACTAAATAATGTAAAACTTTAACTAGGTCTTAACCAGGTCAAAACCCGGTAAAACGCAGGACTAAACCAGGACTAATATGTCTAACCCAGGTCTAATCGAGGACTAAACCAGGTCTATGTGAAGACTAAACCAAGACAAACCCAGGACTAAACTAGGTCTACAGCCCATCTGATCCGATCAGATGAATCTTTCTTAATTTTAAGTTAAGTTTTTAAAAAGTAAATGTATTTATTTGAATACAAGAGCTAGTACTGTACATACACCAGATTTAGCTCAAAGGTGGTTAAAATAAAGTGAGGGTGTAACAATGGTTCTATGAATGGATGCCGGGCAGAGCTCAGACGGGATGAACCACAACAGTGACAGACCTCTAACGTTGATGAAGGTTTCCGGGACAGAGTTTGGAACCACGGAGTCCAGCTCTATCTTTCCCATCCGCAACGTCTGAGTTCCTACAACAACAAAAAATGTAACCTTTCAAATCCCATTAGTTTTTAGTTTACGTTGACGACACGTGGAAATGTGTGACACGATTGAGACCTCCTGCGGCCGACGGGTTGAGCACCACACTCCACACTTTGGTCTTCTGCACTCCCTCCATCTGCGACGAACAAATACCGTGAAGGACTAAATCACGACAAACTCTCCTCACAATAATCACAACACTGAAGGTCTGACATAGTAGTTTTGTCCCTCACCACCACCCGTAGGTTCTTCTGCATGCGGTCCGCCATCATCAAGTCTTTGCTGACCACCGAGACCTCGATGGGCAGCTTCCCCACGATCAGAGGAACGACGGTGAACGGCAGGACCACGGACGAGCCCGGACCCACCGAAACCTCCTGAACGTGACGGTCCCTGAACGCAACGCTGCACATGTTCTCCGTCTTCATCAGAGTCACGCGCACCTGAGGGAGACGAGATCTAAACCAGGGCTAAAGCAAGGCCAAAACAGGGCCAAAACAGGGCTAAAACAGAGCTAAAGCAGGGTCAAAACAGAGCCAAAACAGGGCTAACACAGGACTAAACCAGAGCTAAACCAGGTCTAACACAGGACTAAACCAGAGCTAAACCAGGGCTAAAGCAGCGCCAAAACAGGGCTAACACAGGACTAAACCAGAGCTAAACCAGGTCTAACACAGGACTAAACCAGAGCTAAACCAGGTCTAAAGCAGGGCCAAAACAGGGCTAACACAGGGCTAAAACAGAGCTAAACCAGGGCCAAAACAGGGCCAAAACAGGGCTAAAACAGGACTAAAACAGAGCTAAACCAGGGCCAAAACAGGGCTAACACAGGACTAAACCAGAGCTAAACCAGGGCTAACACAGGACTAAACCAGAGCTAAACCAGGGCCAAAACAGGACTAACACAGGACTAAAACAGGGCTAAAACAGAGCTAAACCAGGGCCAAAACAGGGTTAACACAGGGCTAAACCAGGGCCAAAACAGGGCCAAAACAGGGCCAAAACAGGGCCAAAACAGGGCTAACACAGGACTAAAACAGAGCTAAACCACGTCTAACACAGGAGTAAACCAGTGCAAAACCAGGTGTAAAGCAGGGCCAAAACAGGGCTAAAACAGAGCTAAACCAGGTCTAAAGCAGGGCCAAAACAGGGCTAACACAGACCTAAACCAGAACTAAACCAGGTATAACACAGGACTAAACCAGAGCTAAACTAGATCTAAAGCAGATCTAAAGCAGGGCCAAAACAGGGCTAACACAGGACTAAAACAGAGCTAAAACAGGGCCAAAACAGGGCTAAAACAGGACTAAAACAGAGCTAGACCAGGGCCAAAACAGGGCTAAAACAGGACTAAAACAGAGCTAGACCAGGGCCAAAACAGGGCTAAAACAGGGCAAAACCAGGTCTAACACAGGACTAAACCACAGCTAAACCAGGTCTAACAAAGGACTAACACAGGACTAAACCAGAGCTAAACCAGGGATAAACCAGGAGTAAGACAGGTCTAAACTGGAGCTAAACCAGGTCTAACGCAGGACTAAACCAAAGCTAAACCAGGTCTAAAGCAGGGCCAAAACAGGGCTAACACAGGTCTAAACCAGAGCTAAACCAGAGGTAAACCAGGTCTAAACCAGGAGTAAACCAGGGGTAAACCTGGACTAAAACAGGTCTAAACCAGAGCTAAACTAGGTCTAAACCAGGGCACAACCAGAGGTAAACCAGGAATAAACCAGGGCTAAACCAGAGCTAAATCAGGAGTAAACCAGGGGTAAACCTTGACTAAAACAGGTCTAAACCAGAGCTAAACCACATCTGAACAAAAGCTAAACTACGTCTAAACCAGGGCACAACCAAAGGTAATCCAGGTTTAAACCTGGGCAAGACCAGGTCTAAACCACGGCTAAACCAGGACAAAACAATAGCTAAAACAGAATTAAACCACAACTAAAACACAGAGAAACAAAATCTAAAGCAGAACTACAGGGCTAATCCAGGATTAAACTGAGTCTAAACTGGTCTAAACCAGATCTAAACCAGGTCTAATCCAGATCCAAACCAGCTCTACCCCAGGACTAAACCAGGACTAAACAAGATCTCAGCTATGTCTAAGCAAAGACTACAGGGCTAAATCAAGACTAAATGAGGACTAAACAAGAATTCAAGACTAAACCAGGACTAAATCAGGACCAAACCCAGCCTGAGCCAAGTCTAAACCCGCACCTCTCTCTCGTCGGGGGAGTAGTTGTGGATCACGGCTCTGATCTGGACTTGTTCATTTCGGGCGACAGAATACGGCAGCTTCAGATCCACAAACAACGGCTTCCAGGCTCGGACGTTGTACGGCTCTGCCACGCAAAAACCTGAGGGAACGCAAAAGACCGGGGTTAGGTCGAGACTGAGCCAGGACTAGACCAGAACTAAGCCAGGATTAGACCAGGACCAAACCAAGAGTGAACCTAAATAGAGCTCAATCCATGCAAAAACCTGTAGGAAAGACTAGACCAGAACAGATCTAAACCAGGAGAAAACTAAAATTTTATCAGGCTTGCAAGAAAACCTAAAAATTAAAGAGCTTGACCACGCAAAAAATAAAAAATAAAGAATAAACACAGAAACAAAAGTAGAGAGTGGCATTTGACAAAGAACCAAGACTGGACCAGAACTCAACAACATTTAGACCAGGATTCAACCAGGACTAAATCAGGACTAAACCAGGAAAGAAGCAAACTATTATACAGCTCTGCAACGAAAAAACATGCAAAACCCCCAAAATATGAAAGGGCCGTACCATGCAAAAACCTGTAGGGAAACAAAAGAAGAGACCAGGGACTGACAAAGACTGAACCAGGACAGGTCTAAAGATCAGACCAAATCAGGACTAAACCAGTGAAGCAAAATATTAAAAATGCTCCACAACAGATCATTTGCAACAACAAAAAATAAACATTAAAGGATTCCACCATGCAAAAACCTGTAAGGAAACAAAAGTAGAGAATGGAGGTTGACCAAAAGTGAACCAAGAGCAGACCAGACCAACAATTAGACCTGGACTCAACCAGGATTAAACCAGGGCTAAACCAGGAGTGAAGCAAAACATAACAGGACAGACAGTAGAAGAACTAAATACTGTGTTAAAGGGCTCGACCACGTAAAAACATGGGGAAACAAAAGTAGAGAATGGAGTCTGACAAAGACTGAACCAGGACAGAACCAGAAATGACCCAAGATTAGACCAGGACTCAATCAGGAGTGAGGAAAAACCTACAGCTCTGCAACGTATGTAAGTATGAAAAGGTTCAATCGAAGAAAAAAAACAAGGGAAACAAAAGTAGAGACAGAGGTTTGACCAAGACTGAACGGACAGGACCAGAACTGACCCAAGATTAGACCAGGACTCAATCAGAAGTGAAGAAAAACCTACAGCTTTACAACGTCTGTATGAAAAAGTTCAACCATTAAAAAAAAATTAGGGAAACAAAAGTAGAGACAGAGGTTTGACCAAGACTGAACGGACAGGACCAGAACTGACCCAAGATTAGACCAGGACTCAATCAGGAGTGAAGAAAAACCTACAGCTTTACAACGTCTGTATGAAAAAGTTCAACCATTAAAAAAAAAGTAGGGAAACAAAAGTAGAGACAGAGGTTTGACCAAGACTGAACAGACAGGACCAGAACTGACCCAGGATTAGACCAGGGCTCAACCACGACTAAACCAAGAGTGAACCGAAATATTACAGGGCTCTGCAACAGTAAAACCTGCAAGAAACTAATAATGGCATAAACCATACAAAAAACTGTAGGGAAACAAAGGTAGAGACCAGGGTTAGACCAAGACTGAACCAGGATTAGACTAGGACTGAATCAGAACTAAACCACTTGTAGGAAAAGCTAAATATTACAGACTTTCACCACATAAAAACCTGCGATATAAAAAGGATGAACTCAAACAAGGATTAAACAAAGAAAAGAGAAGTGAATCGGACCAAACATATTTCTTTAGACGTAAAAAAAACAGACCTGTTTGAGTTGAAGCGCTGACAGCCATGATGCCCCATTCAGTGATACTGTCAGGCAGAGGACGCTCCAGTGTGACGGAGGAGAGGCTGAGGAGAAGAGACCAGGGTGAGACCAGGAGGAGACCAGGAAGAGACCAGGAGGAGACCAGGAGGAGACCAGGAAGAGACCAGGAGGAGACCAGGAGGAGAACAGGAGGAGACAAGGAGGAGACCAGGAAGAGGCCAGGAAGAGACCAGGAGGAGACCAGGAAGAGACCAGGAAGAGACCAGGAGGAGACCAGGAGGAGACCAGGAAGAGACCAGAAAGAGACCAGGAGGAGACCAGGGTGAGACCAGGAGGAGACCAGGAAGAGACCAGGAAGAGACCAGGGTGAGACCAGGAAGAGACCAGGGTGAGACCAGGAGGAGACCAGGAAGAGACCAGGAGGAGACCAGGAGGAGACCAGGAAGAGACCAGGAAGAGACCAGGGTGAGACCAGGAGGAGACCAGGGTGAGACCAGAAAGAGACCAGGAGGAGACCAGGAAGAGACCAGGAAGAGACAAGGAAGAGACCAGGAAGAGACCAGGAGGAGACCAGGAAGAGACCAAGAGGAGACCAGGAAGAGACCAGGAGGAGACCAGGAAGAGACCAGGAGGAGACCAGGGTGAGACCAGGGTGAGACCAGGAAGAGACCAGGAAGAGACCAGGGTGAGACCAGGAAGAGACCAGGAAGAGACCAGGACGAGACCAGAAAGAGACCAGGAGGAGACCAGGAGGAGACCAGGAGGAGACCAGGAAGAGACCAGGAAGAGACCAGGAGGAGACCAGGGTGAGACCAGGAGGAGACAAGGAAGAGACCAGGAGGAGACCAGGAAGAGACCAGGAAGAGACCAGGAAGAGACCAGGAGGAGACCAGGAAGAGACCAGGAAGAGACCAGGAAGAGACCAGGAAGAGACCAGGAGGAGACCAGGAGGAGACCAAGGTGAGACAAGGAAGAGACAAGGAAGAGACCAGAAAGAGACCAGGAGGAGACCAGGAAGAGACCAGGGTGAGACAAGGAAGAGACCAGGAGGAGACCAGGAGGAGACCAGGAAGAGACCAGGAAGAGACCAGGAGGAGACCAGGAAGAGACCAAGAGGAGACCAGGAAGAGACCAGGAAGAGACCAGGGTGAGACCAGGAAGAGACAAGGAAGAGACCAGGAAGAGACCAAGAGGAGACCAGGAAGAGACCAGGGTGAGACAAGGAAGAGACCAGGAAGAGACCAGGAAGAGACCAGGAAGAGACCAAGAGGAGACCAGGAGGAGACCAGGGTGAGACAAGGAAGAGACAAGGAAGAGACCAGGGTGAGACCAGGAAGAGACCAGGAGGAGACCAGGAAGAGACCAGGAGGAGACCAGGAAGAGACCAGGAGGAGACCAGGAAGAGACCAGGAGGAGACCAGGGTGAGACCAGGAAGAGACCAGGAAGAGACCAGGGTGAGACCAGGAAGAGACCAGGGTGAGACCAGGAAGAGACCAGGAAGAGACCAGGAAGAGACCAGGAAGAGACCAGGAGGAGACCAGGAAGAGACCAGGAAGAGACCAGGAAGAGACCAGGAAGAGACCA
The DNA here is from genome assembly GCA_019453435.1 of Rhinogobius similis. Taxonomy (NCBI): domain Eukaryota; kingdom Metazoa; phylum Chordata; class Actinopteri; order Gobiiformes; family Gobiidae; genus Rhinogobius; species Rhinogobius similis. The sequence goes on along the minus strand of CM033622.1, from coordinate 6,977,798 downwards.
GGAAGAGACCAGGAGGAGACCAGGAGGAGACCAGGGTGAGACAAGGAAGAGACAAGGAAGAGACCAGGAAGAGACCAGGGTGAGACCAGGAAGAGACCAGGGTGAGACAAGGAAGAGACCAGGAGGAGACCAGGAGGAGACCAGGAAGAGACCAGGAAGAGACCAGGAGGAGACCAGGAAGAGACCAAGAGGAGACCAGGAAGAGACCAGGAAGAGACCAGGGTGAGACCAGGAAGAGACCAGGAGGAGACCAGGAAGAGACCAGGAGGAGACCAGGAGGAGACCAGGAAGAGACCAGGAGGAGACCAGGAAGAGACCAGGAGGAGACAAGGAAGAGACCAGGAAGAGACCAGGAAGAGACCAGGAAGAGACCAAGAGGAGACCAGGAGGAGACCAGGGTGAGACAAGGAAGAGACAAGGAAGAGACCAGGGTGAGACCAGGGTGAGACCAGGAAGAGACCAGGGTGAGACAAGGAAGAGACCAGGAGGAGACCAGGAGGAGACCAGGAAGAGACCAGGAAGAGACCAAGAGGAGACCAGGAGGAGACCAGGGTGAGACAAGGAAGAGACAAGGAAGAGACCAGAAAGAGACCAGGAGGAGACCAGGAAGAGACCAGGGTGAGACAAGGAAGAGACCAGGGTGAGACCAGGGTGAGACCAGGGTGAGACCAGGGTGAGACCAGGAAGAGACCAGGAAGAGACCAGGAAGAGACAAATACTGACTAAATAACCGACTATAACCGCACATAACCATAACCACACATAACGAAAGTGAGACCAAGATTAGACCGGGACCAAACATGGACTAAAAGGCTGAGGAGTGAGACTGGAGTAAACGTGGACTAAACCAGGACTAAACCAGGACTAAACCAGGACTAAAAGCATGAGGAGTGAGCTCAGGGGTTGGACTAGGACTAAACCAGGACTCAAAGGCTGAGTGAGACCGGTTGGAGGTCCTTACCCCGTGATGTGGTCCACTTTGGAGGACACAGCGACGTCTTCCCAGAGCCACGACTCCTGGAACTTGGACCTGAGATCCACCGTGGTCTCGTCAAAGTCCTCGAGCTGGTCCCACTCGTCCTCGTCCGGGTCCTCCCTCTGCGAGACCTCTGTGCGAGCGCCTCCGACCGGACCCGAGGCACCCATGAGAAGGTTCTTGGTCGGACGCGTCATCGTGCTCGTGCTCTGGACAATACTGAACTGGACGTCAGGCCAGCGAGAGTAAACGATGCCTCCTTCGAGGATTCTGCCTCTGACTCCGTCTCCGCCCCAGTCTGCAGAGAACAACCGAGCCTCGGGTAAAGACGAGGAGATCAACAAACTACGCATTCACTCTTAGGTTTGTGCACTTTTCCCCTATTTTTGATGTTCATACAGAGCTGGGCGATACGACAAAAAAATATTATCACAATTTTCTTGGGGCCAGATCATGATTTCGATTTTATCACGATTCATGTTCACTTTGGGGTTTTTTTTCTATTGCCTTTAATCGAGCTGCACGATTTAGGAAAGACATCTAATTGTGATTTTTCTGACCAGTGCGATTAAGATTAGATTTGCGATTTAGGTTTGAATAATAGGACTCTGTTTTATTGCTTTTTAGTTTTTGTCACGTTCAGTTGTGTTTGTCATACTTAAATGAGTCTTTGTGGGTTTTTTTCAAGGTTTTTTTTCATGTTTTTGTCTTGAGCTGTGTTTCTTGTTCGCAGGAGCGCATTTTTATCGCTTTTGGTCTTGCTTTTTTTTTGTGTCGATTTCGTTGAATTGTGCAGCCCTTGTCTTTAAGAGGTAAATAAAGTCATCTGCTTAGAGGCTTCAGAGGCTAAACAACAGGAGAAAAAGTGTGTTTGAACAAACAGCTGCATTAAAAACAGAAAAACGATGAATCACGATTTGTCGATTTCACAAAAACAGCAGATTGTCAAAGGGACGAGCTCATGATTCGATTGTGGTCACCGTATCACCCAGACCTATGTTCATATTTACTAGTTTTTGTATATTTCTGTCCTTTTTTTCTTATTTATATTATACATTTTCTGCCAACAAATATAAAGAATTAACCTATTATCATGGTTCTATCAATCCTAAACTTTTATGAGCATTTATGAGATTTTTTGGGTGTTTTTTAAAGGATTTTTTGGCAGTAGAGTTTGTTTGACTTTTCTCACCTGGACAAGGACTATTGACTCGTGCATAATGTTCGACGTGACCTAAAGGCTGCTCCTCCCACTAGTAAAGTCATTTCCGGTCCAGTTTGTGGTCCGGCTGATGCGCTGCTTTTGGCTTCAAAATCTCATCTATGTCGTGCTTTTCAGACGCCTCCAGGACCTGCCCAAAACTACAATAAATGATGTCCATCGACTTGTGGATTCCCATTCTCTTGCTCTCTTGAATAAGCGAGAAAAGGGATTAAAATTACACTTTTCCAGCTTCATCCACAACTAACAGTTACCAGGGTAAGTGGGTTATGCTAATGAGTGGTGCTAGCGTTGCTGACGTGGTGACACTGAACACTTTTAAGAACCTAGCTATCTAACCTTTATTAACTACCCGTTTGCACAAACACATACTTTTTTCTTATAACTTCTTGATTCAATTCCATAGCCGCGGGAAGTACGGGTGCAGAAGGGCCAATAGCACCCCCTGCTGGATGGTCAACTCAATGGGAACTTGTAAGCAGCTCATTGCTGGTTTTGCCCTGAGCAAAACTATATCTTTTCCAGGTAACGACACAGTTTCTGTTCTAATAAATATGGTATTTTTACTTTTATCAAATGTTTTTGCAGTATGTGCCTGCAGGTTAAAGTCAGGGAAAACTAAACCTGTGATGGTGCGCGGCGCACTGACCTGAGCGCGCAAACCGCTGTTTACCCCTGTTTGTATATTCTCTAAAGTGTGACAAAATAAACGAGGAAATGACAACCCCGGGTTGGATTAAGAGGTGAAACTACACCGCGGACACCTAAATGTGCGGAGTTTGCTGGAGCTACAGGCTGCATGTGTTTGAATCTGACGCGACGCATAAGGACCAAAGGGAGTTTACGCGGAAAGACAGCGGCACAAATCCACGTTTCCTCGTCTCACAGAGGTGGGACCGTGGGACTTTGCTTCATCTGAGCGTCTGAGCGGTGAGTGAACTGATGAAGTCGCCGTACGTCGCGGGGAAACTCAACTGTAGTGAAGTAAACAGCTCGTTGTTGCACCGTGTCGCTGTCACAACACTGTGCAGGGTCCTACTTTTAAACATTGATATTATTTACTGTGGCATATGCCCTGTTGATCATCGCCAAATGTCATTTTCACGAGTAGAAGTCGAGGCTCATGATTTCACACAGACACCTGCTCGTGCGTGTGTGTTAGTGTGTGTGTGTTAGTGTGTTTGTGTGTGCGTAAAGTGAGGCTGGGCGCTAACGCCGTCCTGTAGCAGAGCCAGGATCAGCGTCTAATAATTTATTCTTTGTGTTGTGCCTTTTTTCTTGTGTATCTTGATCATTCTACAGACGTTACATGAGTCCTGACTGATTTTTGTGTGAGTACCTTTAGTTGGCCCTAAATAAACGTATGTAACTGCACGGAGAAAAAAACAAACAAACAACTGCACCCCCTTCCAAAATTACGTTCCCGCGGCTATGTTCAATTCTATTTATTTTTGAAGTGCCTGAAACAACAATTGCTTCGATGGGCCACAGGTGGAAAGCAGTTCAATTAAACAGTGTTCAATAGAATTTAGCAACTTGAGAGCTAGCGTGCAGGTTAAATATCGTGGTAAGAAGTGCTGGACCGGAAATGACTTGCCGTAGAAGGAGCAACTGTCGAACGTTATGCACAAAGTCAATCTGAGCCACTCCGTCTGGACCAGAACCTCCACAAGAACAGTCTCTGTCCCTCTGCCGTTGGACTCATCAACACTTTATAACAGTCGTTCTCAAACTTTTTCAGTCGCGACCCTCAAAGTAACACTTGCTCACATTCTCGACCCCCAAACACAAAAAATAGGCAACACGCAAAGTGATAAATTAGCCTTATGTCTAATGTTTGATTTTATTTTCAGAATATTCACCTTATTCCGGAAGTTGTCATCCGCACCGCCATCTTGTTTCTGTTATATTAGTTCACACGGAGCAGACGAGCTCAACAGAAAATAAGTTCTACTCGACTAAAAAGACGTTTTCAGGAAATCGTTGCGTTGTGACTTGTTGTTGCTCGTGTTCATTAAACATTTTACACAAATCAATCTACTTTATGTAACATTTTAGCGTCAGACTTTTCCCTCGTTCGTCATTAGCTTTAACGGAGTTCTCGTCAAACAGAAGTGCGTTTACAACAAAAGTGCGAATCTGTGGCAAAAAGCGGCAAAAGTGGGCGGGGCAGAATGAGGTGAATAGACCTAGAAAAATGACTTTAATAATCCGACAAATAGTAATCTACATTCACCACTGCATTTGAAGGGTGTCCAGCCTTGTTTAAGACTATTGTATATATTTTCCCCATCATTTGGAGACCCCTAGAAATCATTTCGCGACCCCCATTTTGGACCACTGCTTTATAACACCTGCCACTTTAATGATCATATAATAAAAGCAGCTCTATTTGCACTGCTGTCGATCCAACCTGTACATTTTCTATATATAAGTCAATTTTATTTAATTTTATTCTTAATTTTATGCTTTGTATATTTTGCTTCTGCTTTAGTCATTGTTATATGTTGCACTTTATGAACCAAGAAATTTAAACCTGGTTCTGTCCATTTTTCAGATTTAAATGTCCCAAATATGTGGATTGTTGGCCGTTTTTACACATAAAATGTCTTATTTCTACAGGAAAACATGACATGAAAAACGTGTAATATTTTTTCTTACATTCATGTGAGTAAACTGCAGCAGAAGTTTAACATTGACACCGTTCTCCTTTCTTTGCTCAGTCCGTTTTACTCACCGAACATTTCCCTTCTGAGGGGAATTCGACCGTAGGGCATGACGCCCGCTGCTCCACGCTCTCCGTAGATCCTGACCGTCGGGGCGGCGGTGGTGGTGGGCGTGGTGGTGATGAAGCGGGGCATGGCGGTGGGCATGTTGGGGTCGATGGGCTCGTCCCGGTACTTGCCGCAGCAGTGTCTGAAGGCGCGGATGCACTCCACGCCTTCGGTGATGTAGAGCGAGCGCCGCGTGCACGAGTACCTCATGGGGATGTCTCTGAGGCCGTCCACGCAGCAGCGGCGCAGGAGCTCGTCCGTGTACTCACGCTCTGGGAGAAGGAACAGAGAGGGACTAGATCAGGACTAGAACGGGACTAGACCAGGACAACACCAGGACTAGACAGGATCAGACCAGGACTAGACCGGGACTAGACCAAGACAAGAGTAAGACAAGACCAAGACGAGACTAAGACAAGACCAACAACGACGCAGAAGCTCGTCCTTGTACTCACGCTCTGGGAGAGGGAGCAGAGCGGGACTGGATCAGGACTAGAACGGGACTAGACCAGGACAAGACCAGGATTAGACCAGGATCAGACCAGGACTAGACCGGGACTAGACCAAGACAAGAGTAAGACAAGACCAACAACGACGCAGAAGCTCGTCCTTGTACTCACGCTCTGGGAGAGGGAGCAGAGCGGGACTGGATCAGGACAAGACCAGGACTAGAACAGGATCAGACAAGGACTAGACCGGGACAAGACCAAGACAAGACCAGGACTAGAACAGGATCAGACAAGGACTAGACCAGGACTAGACCAAGACAAGACCAGGACTAGAACAGGACTAGAGCAAGACTAGAATGGGATTAGACCAAGACAGGACCAGGACAAAACCAAGACAAGACTAAGACAAGACCATCAGCGACGCAGAAGCTTGTCCTTGTACTCACACTCTGGGAGAGAGAGCAGAGCGGGACGGGATCAGGACAAGACCAGGACTAGAACGGGATCAGACAAGGACTAGACCTGGACAAGACCAGGACTAGACCAAAACAAGTTCAGGGCAAGACCAGGACTAGACCAGGACTAGACCGGGACAGGACCGGGACTAGACCAGGATCTGACAAGAACTAGACCAGGATTAGACCAGCAGCGACGCAGAAGCTCGTCCTTGTACTCGCGCTCTGGGAGAGGGAGCAGAGCGGGACTGGGTCAGGACTGGACCAGGGCTAGAACGGGATCAGACAAGGACTAGACCGGGCCTAGACCAAGACAACACAAGAACCTGAGCTACTTAAAAAAGCAGCTCCTCGCTAGAAGCCTCAAAATAATAATTTTATATCAATAATATGATTAGTCGACTAATAAATATCTTGGTCGACTAATATAGCTTCGACCAACTAATCGACTAAACGACTACAGCCCTAAGTAACAGCAGTAAGTGCTGGAGAAATGATGCATTACACTTAGTAGTTACCAAGTTTGGCCTTCCGTTCTAACCGATCAGCAGAGCGCCTCCATCTGGTGCTCCTTGGACAATGCAGCGCTGAGAACAAAAGACATTTAGAGATTCTTGAGTAAAAAACGTAAAATAAAGATGAGTAAAGACCAGTTCAAACTTCACAAGAAGCAAGACGTTTGTTCTTGCACCTTGAGCTGCAAGAACAAACTTCTTTAGGTTCAGACATTTTATACTTCATGTTCTGCTGCCTATGCCCCGCCCCCTGAACACAAACAACTGTTGCTATGGAGATTACCAAGAGAATAATGACAACGCCGTTTTGATCCTTGTAGAAGTCGATCAAATGGCTGAAATTTTAACTTTGTATAGCAATTCAGCAAAAAAATTAATTGTTCCTGATCCTTATGAGCCGTACTTTGTCTGAAGTCTGTTTTGAAGCCGGAGCTTGAGAAGAAGAGCAGCCCGGCGTCTGAGAACACTCCCCTGGCACTGCCCCCTCCGCCCCGCGAGCAGCCCAGGTCCGACTGCTGCACCACACCCCAGACCTGGACCAGAACACAAGGACCGGGTCAGACCTGGACCAGACCTGGACCAGACCAGGACCAGAACACAAGGACCGGGTCAGACCTGGACCAGAACACAAGGACTGACCAGACCTGGACCAGAACACAAGGACCGGGTCAGACCTGGACCAGACCTGGACCAGAACACAAGGACCGGGTCAGACCTGGACCAGAACACAAGGACTGACCAGACCTGGACCAGAACACAAGGACCGGGTCAGACCTGAACCAGACCTGGACCAGACCTGGACCAGAACACAAGGACCGGGTCAGACCTGGACCAGAACACAAGGACTGACCAGACCTGGACCAGAACACAAGGACCGGGTCAGACCTGGACCAGACCTGGACCAGACCTGGACCAGAACACAAGGACCGGGTCAGACCTGGACCAGAACACAAGGACTGACCAGACCTGGACCAGAACACAAGGACCAGGTCAGACCTGAACCAGACCTGGACCAGACCTGGACCAGAACACAAGGACCGGGTCAGACCTGGACCAGAACAAAAGGACTGACCAGACCTGGACCAGAACACAAGGACCGGGTCAGACCTGGACCAGACCTGGACCAGACCTGGACCAGAACACAAGGACCGGGTCAGACCTGGACCAGAACACAAGGACTGACCAGACCTGGACCAGAACACAAGGACCAGGTCAGACCTGAACCAGACCTGGACCAGACCTGGACCAGAACACAAGGACCGGGTCAGACCTGGACCAGAACACAAGGACTGACCAGACCTGGACCAGAACACAAGGACCGGGTCAGACCTGGACCAGACCTGGACCAGACCTGGACCAGAACACAAGGACCGGGTCAGACCTGGACCAGAACACAAGGACTGATCAGACCTGGACCAGAACACAAGGACCGGGTCAGACCTGGACCAGACCTGGACCAGACCTGGACCAGAACACAAGGACCGGGTCAGACCTGGACCAGACCTGGACCAGAACACAAGGACCGGATCAGACCTGGACCAGACCTGGACCAGCCCTGGACCAGACCTGGACCAGAACACAACAACTGGATCAGACCTGGATCAAACCTGCTTTAATCCTGGATCAGACCAAGTCACACTCGCGGTGTAACTGTAGTAGTAATAGTAGTAGTACCAGTAGAAGTACCAGTAGTAGTAGCAGTAGTAGTAGTAGATGTACCAGTAGCAGTAGCAGTAGTAATAGTAGTAGTATCAGTAGTAGCAGTAGTAGTCGTACCAGTAGTAGTAGTACCAGTAGTACCAGTAGTACCAGTACCAGTAGTAGCAGTAGTAGTAGTACCAGCAGTAGTAGTAGCAGTAGTAGCAGTAGTAGTCGTACCAGTAGTAGTAGTAGTACCAGTACCAGTAGTACCAGTAGTACCAGTAGTACCAGTAGTCCCAGTACCAGTAGTAGCAGTAGTAGTAGTACCAGCAGTAGTAGTAGCAGTAGTACCAGTAGTACCAGTACCAGTAGTAGCAGTAGTAGTAGTACCAGCAGTAGTAGTAGCAGTAGTAGCAGTAGTAGTAGTACCAGTAGTAGCAGTAGTACCAGTAGTCCCAGTACCAGTAGTAGTAGTAGTAGTAGTAGCAGTAGTCCCAGTACCAGTACCATCCATAGTACCTTGCTCTGGGTCAGCCTGTCTCTCCGCAGCAGATACACAGAGTTGTCCACGGCGACCAGGCTGACGGTGGAGCCGTGCTCGGCTTGTACCCGCACACGGAGCGTCCTGCCGGGCTGGAGGTCAGAGGGGCGCCCCTCTGGTCCCACGCTCACCTGGAGGACACACGGCAGCAGTAAAACTAGACGTCACAGTAATGTTCAATTCACTCATTTAACGTCGACTAAATATAATTATCAATGTGGGAGTTGAAAGAGTACCTAAGCTCGCAGACAAGCCTTTTATGGATTTCCCTTTTTTCAATTAGGTGGTACATTTAATACAGAATGAAGAGAAGAAGATAAAGAAGAAAATTAATTTTAAAAGTCCAAAAGCTAAAAAGTGCAAATGCCAATCTCTGTTAGCAATAGATGCTACGCTATAATCTTAAGGCGAGACACTGCAGGCAAAACCATTTTTTTGTTGTTTTTGGTCAGTTTTCTCTCTCACATCTGGACTTTCATGTGGAAACACAAACGTGTCCAATCTGCTCGTAAAGATGCTTTATTCTTCCATTGAATCCACTTCATCCATAGATTTCTCTGGGACATTGTAACTTCAAAGGACGTTTTCTTCAAATGCATTTTTGTCCCTCGAGACATAAAGATCAGCCTTAAAGTAGATCCTACACCAAACTGTACAATCTGGACTCAACAGGATTTAGACCAAACGAACACAAGGATTTTTTAATAACTAATTCTAAAACTGATTTATTGAAATTTTAAGTAAAAAAAATTAGGCCAGTCAGATCGGGGGGTCAACAGGGCCAACATCCATGTACCATAAAATTCAGACTATAAGCCGCTACTTTTTTCTCATGATTTCAACCCTGCGGCTCATACAGCGATGCAGCTAATTTATGTAATTTTCCGGGAATGGCCTTTAGGGGCGCTGTAGCAGGAAGCGCTAGAGTTGGACAGACGTGAAAGAGAGAGTGGAGGAATACACTAGTTTGACTGTGTTTGTATCACGTGCACACCATCATCACAGAAAACACACCAAGAAATGAATATGACGCAGGTTTTAAGTTAAAAGAAGGAAACAGAGCTGCTGCACGTGAGCTTCATCCATGAATCGATGGTGAGACGTCGGAGGCGACAGTGAAGAGCGACTCAGTGCACTGTGTGTTACAGGTGCTGTTTGGAAAAAGGCACGTGTTCAATTAAAACTCTGTGTGTTCCATCCTTCTGTGTAAATGTCTCATGTTAAACGTGGACACCTGCCGCTCATAGACAGGTGCGCCCTGTATATGCACAAAGCTGTTTTTCTTTGTAAATATGGTGCTGGTGCGGCTTATATTCAGGTGCGCTCAATAGTCAGAATTTTACGGTACAATACACAATAGTTATGTTTTGACAAATAATAACCCCTGATAGCGTTTAATTGCTTCCTAAACTAAAAAAACTAAAAAGTATTCCTCAGTTTTGATTTGTTGACGGTTGTAAAAGAAAAATGTCATTTGATGTATTGTATTTATATGTAACCATTTGTCTGTAGCGTCTTTATGAATTGTCTGCAGCCAAACCTGGAGCTACAAGTGTCAAGAGGGACACCTGGGGTCTCTGTTTCTCTGTTCCTTCGTAGGCCAGCTAAACAAAAGCTCCCATTTGGCCTCTCCAATCCAGGAAGCACCATTTACATTCTTGTTTAACCACCTGGACCCCCTATGGTTAACCAGTCTCCCCACTCAGAGAGACACCACTTGCATTCTAATTTGATCGTCTGGACCCCCCCTGCATGTAACCACTCTAATGTGTATTGTAATGTACCTCCATTCCTTGTGACTGCCTGACAAACCTGGGCCTCCTGGGCCGGCCCACTGTAACTATATATATGGCTGTGTTTCTTATTGTCGTCTTGCATCGTTGCTCCGTTGGTCACCCGTGTAGTTGAGACAGAACATCTGTCTGGGAACAGTTATTCTTCGATGCATCTTAGAATAAAGAATCCACCTTTTTGAGAGAGACAGTGCTCCTTTTTCCTTGGACTTATTACACAAATTTCCACAACACGGTCCTGCAGCCTCATTTGTGCCGTAAACAGCCGCACCTTCTTCGCACAGGACTCCGCCACGTCCACGTAGATGGAGTCGGCCACCACCTCCTCCTCCCGGGACCAGGGCAGCGAGTAGAAGGCCACGATCCGGAAAGAGGGCATCATGTCGGGGCGGACGGTGAGCTGGGCCGCGATCACATGCAGGGACAACACGTTCAGCCGCACCGCGCTGAGGATACGCCCTTTGTTCAGCACCTGAGGGAGAAGACAGGAGAACAGAGGAACTTTAAAGGCTACGTGACAGGCTCGACGACACATTTTACCAAAACGTAGTGAGCATGATTAAACTCAAGATTTTACTAAACATTTTGCCTTTTTATCCCCAGTTTGACAGTTTTTGGGAAGTGTATAATGTCACTTCCTGGTTGGTCATGGGCAGCAAATATGACACGGTTAGAGGTAATTCGACAGCTGTTACCATAGCAACCAGACTGTAAACAAAGGCCAAAATCCATAAAAATTACACAACAAAACAGTTAGGAATTGACAATAAATAATACCTTTATTTTGTTGGATGACGGTTTAAACTGTCCAAAAAGGTGTCAGTTACGTTTAAATTGTCCTTGTGTTTTTGATGGCGTGTCACTTTTTGATGACATCACAGAGGGAGGGATTCCATTTTAGAACTCAGCTCTACTTTGTGTCACTTTAAACATTTATTCCTCTAAATTTCCTCACAAACTGCATCTTGACTGATGTAAAACTACAATAACTATTTACCACATGTGCCCTCCATCAAACTAAGTTATAATTAAACAGAAATGAGACCGTATGTACATTTATGGTACATAGAGACTTTAAATCTGCAAAATACACAGAGCCTGGTTTACGTTTCTTGGTTCATTTTCTACAGATGTTAAATACAAAAAACCACGCAGAGGGGATTTTTGATTTCTTATTTAGTTTTTGAGTAAAGTGCCTCATTGTTTGGATTTTTAAAAATATGATGCATTTCATACTGTTGTTAGCTTAAAGCAGAGCTCAGTAACTTTAGCGACACAGCTCCCCCTGCAGGTCTCTTGAGAATGTACATGTATGTATGAACATAAAATGACGGCAAAAGCTTTTTTCCCCCTTCCTTTTTATTGAAATAAAGAAGTTTAATCACAAATAAAAAAACATTTAATGTCGCTAAATATAAAAAATAGAGTCAGTGTTTCTCAGGAGAGTTGTTTTCGGGTCGGCGTCAGGAAAGTTGCAGCTGAGTTTTCTCTGAGTTTTCCGCTCAGAGACAGCAGGGGGCGATGACGGGGGTTTAAAACGGCCCGAAAATACATTTACAACCACCACACAGACTTACAGAGACTTTAATAAGGTCAAAATGTTACTTAGTTCTACTTTAAATTTGCAATGTCATGTTTTGAAACACAAAAAAAGTTTATTACACACTATTTGAACAAGTTGCATTCTGCCCTGACACTTACAGAGTGTGTGCAGCCAGTAGATGGCACCTTTAAAGTTCTGCTTTACAGGCTAATAACAACACAAGAAATGCATAATATTTTTCCTTTAACTGACTAAACCAGTGTTTTTCGACCTTTTTTGAGTTGTGGCACACGTTTTGGGTTTAAAACTACTACAAAAACATTACCACATTACCACCATTTAGTAAAAAATATGATATAAAATGAGGCAAATAATGTCTAGGCCACTGTCTAGTTCTTTAAATTTGGCAATAGTGATGGTTTTGCCTTCTTTTTTGGTGCAAAACTTCCTCAGGACACTCCGAAAAAGGTAAATTAATCCATTACATCCGCATTTGTGAATCTGTGAACTCAAATTGGACATTTTTTCCAAAGCGCACGGGAGGAAAATCAAGGGACTAAACGACTACAGCACTAGATATTACTTTTTACTTTTCAGTCCAGTTCAAAGACGTAAAGGAGCACAAAGCACAGCTACCCGTTCAAATATAGTGAAGTAAAGGTAGAAAGTATCCACCGTAAATTGTGCTAAAGCCAGAAGCAGCAGACTCACCAGGTACGTGATGTGCTTGACGTGTTGCCGGTGCTCTGGGTTGTCCACGCTCACACTGAAGCTGAGCCCCACAGTGTCGCCCACCTTCACCCTGCGGTTCACCCCCGAGATGTAGAGCAGGTTCCGGGACGGGGTGGGCGTGCTGTAGGGCCTCAGCCGGAGCTCTCTTCTGGCCTGCTGCTCCGGCCTCAGCCCCGGCTCCACCGTCTCCGCCTGAAGACGACGATCGCGGAAAGGAGTTATATAGATTTCTTCATGTTTTTTTTTTTAATAGAAGTTGTGCAGAGACATTCTTTAATTCGAAAAATGCTGCTCAACTGTCTTTTGTTTCGCTCAAATCAACTTTATGCGGAAAAATGTGAACTAGAAGTAGTTTCTCATTGTTGCCGTGAGCTTAGCGAGCTTGTTTCGTAATGGCAAGGGGAGATAAAGGACACTTCAGCTGCAACAAAACAATGAATTTCCTCGACACTTTGATGTTATTTAAGGAGAGAAAGATTTTGAGCTCAACTGTGTGTGATCCCAAAGTCTGTGAGCTGCATGTGACCCTGTTTATCTGGTTTTATTCACTTTATTCCTGAAGTTGTTGTGGGCGCTGCCATCTTGTTTCCGTTGTAGTTCACATGGAGCAGACGAGCTCAACGGAAAATAAGTTCTACTCGACTAAAAAGACGTTTTCAGGAAATCGTTGTGTTGTGACTTATTGTTGCTCGTGTTCATTAAACATTTTACACAAATCAATCTACTTTATGTAACATTTTAGCGAGAGACTTTTCACCGTTTACATGAATAGTTGTTAATTGCTAAACCGGAAGTGCCTTTACGACAGGAGTGCGGATCTGTGGTTAAATAGGCAAAAGTGGGCGGGGCCTAATAAGGTGAAGACAGGTGAGACGTCATATTTCACTAAAATGTAGTGAACATGATTATATTTAAGATTTTACTAAACATTTTTCCTGTTTGTCCCAGTTTGACAGTTTGTGTAAAGTTTATTATGTCACTTCCTGGTTGAACATGAGCACAAATATGACACAGTTAGAGGTAATTCCACAACTGTTACCATAGCAACCAGACTGTAAACAAGGGACAACATCCATATACACCTTATTCCTGAAGTTGCCGTACGCGCCGCCGTCTTGTTTCCGTTGTAGTTCACACGGAGCAGACGAGCTCAACAGAAAATAAGTTCTACACGGGCTAAAAAGACGTTTTCAGGAAATCGTTGCGTTGTGACTTGTTGTTGCTCGTGTTCATTAAACATTTTACACAAAGCAATCTACTTTATGTAATTTTTTTGGGAGACACTTTTCCCTCATTGGACGTTTGCGCGAACACCGTTAGCGTCAAACCGGAAGTCCCTTTACTACAAGAGTGCGGCTCTTAGACATAAAAAGAGGAAAACGTGGGCGGAATAAGGTGAATAAATTACACAATAGTTATGATTTGACAAATAATAATACCAGATAACACCTTTATGTAGAACGACCATTTAAATTGTCAAAAAAATCTGACAGTTGTGCGTAAATTGTCTCTATATTTTCAATGGTACGTCGCTTTTTGATGATTCCATTTTAGAACTCAGCACTTCTTGTCATTTTAAACTGTTATTTTTCTAATTTTGTTCACAAACTGCAATTTCACAAGTGTAAAACTATAATAAATATTCACCACAGCTGCCCTCCCACCAAACTAAGTCTGAATTTGAATATAACAAGAACCTTTAATACTGAAGGGGAACAGAGAACAAACAAACTGACCCAGAATTCTCATGTGAACATGTCAGAGTCTGTGTTTAAAGTTTAAAGCTGTTCTGACCGTCAGGACTTGCATCGTCTGTTCTTTGGGCATGTTGAGGATGATGCGTGCGGTGCCTTCTTGGACCGTCAATGGGTCGTCCAGGAGCGACAGCTTCACTTTGACGTTCTGGACCGGAGAGCCGTCGTGGTGCCGCACGTCCACCTGCACAAAGTCACAATCGGGGTTTAGCTTTTCCAGATACGCCGGTGTGAGTCTGGGCGACACGGTGATAAAAACTGAATCGTGAGCTGGTCCCAGTGACAATCTGCTGTTTTTGTGAAATCGTCGTATCGTGATTCAGAATTAGAATATTTTGAGCTTAATCAGATTTAGCATAAAACACAAAGTAACACAAAGAAACTATTATTTTGTGGAAATGTTAGTCTAAAAAAAAAAAGCATACCGTGAGTTTAAAGTTTAAAAAGAGTTTAAAATGTAGTATCATGGCAACACAAAACAGCAACATGAATAGTTCATTGAACGTGTAAAAGCCTCTCAGACGTCAAAGGCGTGTGATGTCACAGGACTCTGAAAATGCAGTGGCAGAGTTCAGCCAGAGGTGGCAGCACACACTTGTTTTTTACAGTTTTAGTCCACAAAGCTGTGATTTCACTTAGTTTGCTCTAAAGCGAGATAAAAAATGGACTGGGAACAGTAAACAATGACTAAAACCCAGTGTACACAGTGTAGTAGCAAGAAAGTGTGATTTAGTGTTTAGTCACACTTTAAAGGACAAATATTAAGCAAAACTGACTTTTACCCATGTTCTAACGTTGTTTCTTCATCAAAAACACACCTGGAGTTGCATTTAGCGTCATTCACACTAGTTTGATGAATCCTGGTTAGAAAATCCTCTCCCTCCGACCTTAAAAAACACTTCCTTTGATGTGTGATGTTATTCAGTAACCGACGTCACTTATCCGAGAATCTTCTGCTGTTTTACGTCCTTAAATCATCGCCAGACTCATTCTAATCATAATCAATGTCACTGCGACACGGCTCTGGACAGCAGCGTCACAAAACACTGTGGATATACAGATGTGTGTAGTTCCCTCTGCAGCCAGAAGATGGAGCCACAGTTTAGTTAATCTGCCACCTCCCAGGGCTCTGATAAAGTTATATTGTTCTTCGTGAAAAACATTTTATTTTTAGTTCTAAATAGCGCGGTATTAGGGCTGTCACTAACGATTTTTTCAATTAGGCGACCAATAAAGCAATTGTTTCTATTGTATATTTACACTTTTTAAATACATTATCAGCCAAATAAAGGTTGATATATGTTGACGTAAGGCTTCTATATACAGAATATTTATGAGTGAAGTGTACTATTGTTGAGAATTTGCAATAATCTATTCTTTTTTGACATTTTGATGCGTTAACATCACAGTCTTTGTTATAAAAGGTCTATTGACATGTGTTTTAGAGTCTGTACAGTTCAGTTAACGATTATGATTATCAATTCTTACAGTTGATAATTTTTTTTAGAGTCAACTAGTCACGATTAGTCTATTTATTTTCGCAGCCCTAGTTCTGAAACATGAGGTGTCAAAGTAATGACACTCAGGAGCAGGTTTAAAGGCCAATAACAATAGAAATAATGCATTATATTTGTCATTTAAAGAACAAAATAAACTGAAAATTGTGATCAAAACAAACAAACAAAGATTATTATTATTTTTTTGACATATCGTTCATTCTTACTTGGTTTAGCCTCAGTTTAGCCTCAGTTTAGTCCCAATTTAGTCCCAGTTTAGTCCCAATTTAGTCCCAGTTTTGATGTTCTGAGCCAAAAACCAGTTTAAACCAGGGCCAAAACCAGGACTAACCAAAGACTAAAGGTGTTTTAAACATGTTTCTGTTCGAAGCGTCGTATTTTACCGTGAGGCCGAGTGGCAGGCCTGGTTTGAAGTACTTCGGAGGGTCACTGAACGATAAAACAAACGGAGAAATCACGATCCGGATCCCGCTTTTCTCCACCTCCACCAGATCACCGCCTGGAAACACCACAAGGGGCAGCAGTGAGTCATTATCAGTGAAGCTCGTCCCTGTGACAATCTGCTGTTTTTGTGAAATCGTCGTATTGTGATTGACTGTTTGTGTCTTTAATGCAGCTGTCTGTTCAAACACACTTTTTCTCCTGTTGTTTAGCCTCTGATGCCTCTGAGCAGATGACTTTATTTACCTCTTAAAGACAAGAGCTGCACAATTAAACCAAATCCACACAAAAACACACTTTTGCTGGATGCAATTTTCCACAAACAACAAAATGTCTCGCTTTGATTTGAATAAAAACTGCTCACGTTCTAGTTTGGATTTGTACAAACATGTTCTGAGACAAAAGCACGACCAAAAGTGATAAAAATGAGTTCAAAAGCGACAAAAACGCGTCGAATCAATGCACCAAAACATCTGAAATCATCAACAACACGACTAGAAGTGACAAAGATGCGACTAAAAGCGACAAAAAAGTGACTAAAGACAACAGACGCGACTCAGTGCAACAAAAACATCCGAAAGCATTAAAAAGTGACTAAAAGCAACAAAAATGCAACTGAAAGTGACAAAAATGTGGTTAAAAGTGAAAAAAAAGGAACTGAAAACGTCCAAAAAAGCGACTAAAAACAACAAACACAACTCAGTGCAACAAAACATCTGAAAGAATCAAAATACTTCTGCTGTTTTTGTGAAATAGTTTTATTGTGATTGACTGTTTGTGTCTTTAATGCAGCTGTCTGTTCAAACACACTTTTTCTCCTGTTGTTTAGCCTCTGAAGCCTCTGAGCAGATGACTTTATTTACCTCTTAAAGGCCAGAGCTGCACAATTAAACCAAATCCACACAAAATCACACTTTTAATGGATGCAATTGGCAAATCACAAAGACTACGTTGTTTGAAGCGCAATAATTTGTTCCACAAACAACAAAATGTGTTGTTTTGATTTTAATAAAAACTGCTAACAGTGTTGTTTGAATTTGTAGAGGACAAAAACATGACTAAAGCATCAAAAACGTGACTCAAAGTGACAAAAACACGACTAAAAATGAAAAAAAAGTGACTAAAAGCGACAAAACTGTGTTTAAAATGTGAATTTGAACAGAATCCTATTGTTAAAACATAAATCACAATCTAATCTTAATGGCACTGGTCAGAAAAATCAACATTAGATATTTTTCCTAAACGGTGCAGCTCTATTAAAATAGAAAAATACAAAGTGAACATGAATCGTGATAAAATGCTGATCTGGCCCCAAGAAAATCGTGATAATATTTTTTTGCCGTATCGCCCAGATGTATTTACATGACTTCAATTTCATTTTTTTTGTTTTGTTTTGTTTTGTTTTTTATCGTGGATTTGTTTTACTTTTACTTCATTACTGTTCTTATTGTTTAAAGGACATGTTCTGCTACAGTGACTTTTTTGAGCTTTTGAGCTTTAAACCCTGTTCTGCTTTAAACTCTGTCTGTATGTTCCGTCATCAAAAACACACCTGGCCCATCGAGGCAACTGTTGTTGTGATTTTGGGCATTATAAAAAGACATTGATTTGATTTGATTTGACCTGGAGTTGCATTCAGTTGCATTCACTGTTTTGAGCGTCAAACACACTTCCTGCTGAACTCCCTGGATTTTCAGACTTATTTTCGGATCATCTACGTCATTTATCCGAGAATCGTCCGCTGTTTAAGCCCTTAAATCATCACAGACTCGTTCAGAGCATTTCTGCCTCTAAACGTGATCACTGCATCAATTGCCTTTAGCACATTTGCTTATAGAGATTATATAGCTAAGCACTTGGTGCCATCTACTGGCTGGATGCACTAAGTAAGTGTCTTTTACAGACTCTCGAGGAAAACATGAATTATTTAATAATAAACCTTTTTTTTTGTTTCAAAACATGAGATGGCAAATTTAAAGTACTCAAGAGCATGTTTAACAGTACAAAAATGCAATGTTTTTGTCCTTTAAAGAACAAACATTCTGCATCATTTGTGTTGTTAATGGCCTTTAAACCCGCTCTGAGTGTCTTTACTTTGACGTCTCATGTTTTAGAGCTAAAAATAAAATATTTTTTATAAAGAACAACTTTATCACAGCCTTGGGAGACGCCAGAGTAACTTCACTGTGGCTCCATCTACTGGCTGCAGAGTTAATTACACACATTTGTATAAACACAATGTTTTCTAATTTTAGCAGTGGTTTTTAGCGACACAATTGATACGATCGTATTTAGAGGCAGAAACACTCAGAACGAGTCTGGTGATGATTTAAGGACTTGAAACTGCGGAAGATTCTCAGACAAATGACGTCTGTTATCGAAAAACATCACACATCGGAGGGATTCAGAAGTTCAGAGTGTTTTTGACGCTCAGAGGGAGAGGATTTTCTAACCAGGATTCATCAGACGAGAGTGAATGAAGCTAAGTGCGACTCCAGGTGTGTTTTTGATGATGGAACATTGTTAGAACAGGATTAAAAGCTCAAAAAGGTCACTATAGTATAAAATGTGCCCTTTATATCACGTAGTCTGCAGTGATTTTGTCATTTCTTTCGCCGTGCTGCAATAGTTTGTCTACGAGTCTAAAGTTTACGACAAACAAACAAGAAGCAGAGGCCGGTTAAGGTTTCACAAATATTGACTTTTTAGGGAGAATATAAGGCCGTCTGTGGGATTAAACACACACTTACAAATATGATTATACTGTATTATTTTTAAGTATTACTTGGGAAATTTGGACATTTGTTGTTATTGAAATGAAGGTGTAATTGTGTAGTTTATGTAGAAATGTGTGGATCTGTGGATAACACATGATAAGTTCTGCTTTTTTTTTTACTTTTTCCAGTTTTTGCAGTAGAAAAGTAAACATACTGTAATTTTTTTAAAACATACTGCACATTTTTAGGCATCTGTACTTTACTTAAGTATATTTTACAGTCGATATTTTCTACTTTATTTACTGCTTTGTCTGTTTTGACTCACTCTTCAAAGTTAAAGTGCGCATGACAGGTTTTTATGATTCTCTCATTTTGATTTTATTCAGTGCATTAATAACTCTTGTAAATATAAATTATAGTTTTACACCAATCAGGTCGCAGTTTGTGGAGAAAAGTTGAAAAATATGTTGAAAATTACGGGAAGTAAACAAACTGATGACATCACACTGGGGAGGCAAAGGTTATGCATGATTTACACAAAATAAACTGCACTTTGGACCCTTTAAACATTGATTCAACAAAACAAAGGAGTTCACGTGTGTTTTTCTTTGTCAAATAAAAAAAATCTGTGACATTAGAGGAGTTTTGGTGCAGTGTGGAGGATGTTTCTTGGTAATTTCCTAGTGTGATGTCATCATTTACAACCAGGAAGTGAAATTAAAAACCTAAAAAAATAGGAAAAGTGGGGTAAAATTTGTAAATATTTTAGCAGAATTTGAAATATATTTATCTTAACTGCAGTTTAGTCAGTGATGGAAGAAGTAATACGTTTTGTTACTTAAGTAAATGTACAGACACAAAAAATGACTCAAGTAAAAGTAAATATCACATTAAAAAATCTATTTATGTAAACGTGTTGAAGTACGTGTTTGAAAATGTACTTCAAGAGTAAAAAGTATTTCACAGACCAGTTTTACGCATTGAATATCGTCATTTTGGTAAAGAATTTTGCTCAATTTTGGTCAAAAAAAGGTCTATTCGAAGAAATGTCTTAATTCTTGTAGAGAATTTGATGAGTACATTTTTGTTTGCTTTTTGTTGAGCTTGAACTCTAAACCTTCAGGCAGAACGTCACCATCAACGAGCTAAAGACAACCCTCAAACAAAATGAAAAGTACTTCAGTCCAGTAAAAAATGCAGTGGAGTAAAAAGTACAGATACTTGGACTCAAATGTAGTGAAGTAAAAGTAGAAAGTATCCACTGTAAAAACGACTTAAGTTAAAAAAAAAGTTTAAAAAAATTACTTTTACTTTTGTACTTTGTTACTGTCCAACACTGATTTTAATTAAAGTGCGTATGACATTTTCATGATTTTCTAATTTTGATTTTATTTGGTGCATTAATACCAGTTGTACAAATACATTTTAGTTTTACACCAATCAAGCAGCCGTTTGTGGAGAAAAGTTGACAAATCTGTTGAAAATAACAGGAAGTAAACAAACTGACGACATCACACTGGGGAGACAAAGATTATGCATAATTTACACAAAAGAGACAACTTTTTTTGACCCTTTAAACATTGATTCAACAAAATAAAGGGATTTGCATGTATTTTTATTCATAAAATTTAAAAATCTGTGACATTGAACCAGTTTCAGCCCCGTGTACGGGATGGTTGCTACGGTAATCTCCTAGTGTGATGTCTGGAAGGAAAACAAAAAAACAAAAAAATTGCTAAATGTTGAAAAAATGTGTGAAGTATTTTAACAAAATTTGAAATATATTTATCTTAACTACATTTTTGTCAAGTCAGTCGTTCAATCTGTCAGAGACACTTTAACTGAACGAAAAGCAGTGACCTGGATCAGTAAAACCTGGACTGAACTCTAACTTTAACTCGGACGCACCTCGCTGTAACTTTCTAGGTCCGAGTCAGTATTAAAAGTATAAAACCCGAGTACCTGACTCCGTGAGCACCGAGGCCTTGACGTAGATGGATTTTCCCACTAAGCTCCTGATGTTTGGGTACTCCGCCCTCAGCTCGCTCATGGGCAGAGAAACCGTCCCCTCGTCCAGCTGAAGCAACACGAAACAACACATTTATATACAGTATGCAATAATGATGGTGTGCTTCAAAAGGCTAATCCAGTAAAACGGGAAAAATTAAAGGTGATAGTGGACAATTCTGGCGAGAGGAGACACTGTAAACACTGGAGGAGTGGTTTTGTGAGATCTTAAAGCGCCTATATTTCGAATTTGATATTATTTAAAGGGCCCATGACAGGTTGGACGAGTCGTTTGACAAAAATGCGGTTAAGATAAATATGTTTCAATTTGTGTTAAAAAAACTTAGCAATTTAGCAATTTTTTAGGTTTTTTGTCTCACTTCCTGGTTGTAAATGATGACATCACACTAGGAAATTACCATAGCAACCATCCTGTCAGTGAGCTAAAACTCCGATGTTTGTTTCAGATTTGTTTATTTTACAAATAAAAATACATGTTAACACCTTTATTTTGTTGAATTAATGTATAAAGGTTCAAAAAAAGGAATTTATTTTGTGTAAATAATGCATTTGTCTCCCCAGTGTGATGTCGTCAATTTGTTTGTTGTTGTTTTTGTACTTCCAGTAATTTTTATCAGATTTTTCAACTTTTCTCCACAAATGGCTGCCTTATTGGTGTAAAATTATAATTTATATGTACAACAAGTATTAATACACTGAATAAAGTCAAAAATAGAAAATCGTGAAAAACCTGTCATACGCACTTTAAACATTTTCGCACACAGGAATTATAAAGCAATAGAAAATAGTCCCACCTCATGGTAACAGGTTAATCACAAATCAGTTCTTCAATTAAAAACATACAGTAGGACAGTGGTTCCCAAAGTGGGGGTCGCGAGGGGTGAGCTGGGGGTCACGAGATGATTTCAAGATCTCATTTTAATTAATATGACATTGAATTTGCTCTATTATTTAATTAAAAACAGTATCTTTTAGTGAAATAAGGTCCGATAAGACAATAAACTATTCAAATAACCAATATCAGATCTGATTTAACATGCTTTGACACTTAAAGGTCCCATATTCTGCTATTTTCCTCTTCACACAGTCTATTCTAAGGGCTTTGTTGATACATTTTCTCGTTGTGTAATATCCATAACATAACAGTTTACAAAAAACACCCAT
Source organism: Rhinogobius similis (assembly GCA_019453435.1). NCBI lineage: Eukaryota > Metazoa > Chordata > Actinopteri > Gobiiformes > Gobiidae > Rhinogobius > Rhinogobius similis. The sequence goes on along the minus strand of CM033622.1, from coordinate 6,955,536 downwards.
TTCTTGGACTGGCCCCCCTCCTGCAAAAGCAAACGGCTCACTCTGAGATCTGACCCCCCCGAACAGAGAGCAGACTGCCTCCCCCGCCCAACCAGTGATCCTCCCCCGCCCAACCCGTGACTAAGCCTAGAGCGGAGATAGTGCATGTGCGCCGTGTGCTCCGGTAAACAGCGATACGCTGTCGTATCCATCGTGTAATTACTGTGTAGCATTAGCATTAGCTGTTTTTATTCTTGCAGCTGCGCGCTTCCTGGAGGCGTGGCTTAAACACCGCGTCATCTTAGTGAGGAGCCCCCGTCTGCTGCTCAGCCGAGGGGGACAGAAAAGACAGTTCTCTAGTGAAAACATGAGGGAATCAATCAAAAAACCACTTTGGGCACAACATACGAGGCCCAAATAGCACTGGAGGAAGGTTAAAACCTCTGAAAAGTCGATTTTGCATGATATGGGACTTTTAAAATTATTGCTACTGTCATTTTCACTTCGCTCTGGGGGTCCCGAGTCCGGTGCATGGCTAATTTGGGGGTCCTGGGCAGAAAAGTTTGGGAACCCCTGCAGTAGGACACCAGAGAAACTGCTCTCTATCAGTGACAATCCAACTCATAAACATCGATAATGGGCAAATATGACGGCTTATTTTCTTCATTAGCCAAACGTTTTGCGGTAGAACAATAAAAGAGCATTGTGCAGACTCACATTGGTGACCTGCTTCATGTCGCGCAGGCGGATCTTCTCTCGCTCGTGTTTCACTCCAAACATGACGTAGGCTTTTCCCTGGACAGGCTTTCCGTACAGATACCTAAACAGGACTAAACATCAGGACTGTTCTGCTCACACTGCTCTTATATTCTGTGAGTTTTGTTCCAGACTAAACTCCTGTCCCGGTTCAGGCTCTACAGGCACAGAGAGGTGCACTTACCCTGTCGTTTGAGGCCTGTAGGGCTGTAGTCGACTGAAGAAAATTAGTGTTTCCCAACCAGGGGTACGGGGACCCCTGGGAGTACGTGAGGAATTACCAGGGGGTACTTTGAATGGTTTCAGGTTTTAAATAACGATGAAATGTACTTTTATCTGAATTAAAAAGTGTTAAAATAGCTTTTTTTTTTGTATCGTGGACCATAAATAGAATTAAAACCAAAATATTGTAGTAATAATTAACAATATGTGACTAATAAACCTGAAACTCAGCCTGAAACTCAAGTTAAGGGGTGCTCTGAGTGTGAGGTTTAGGGGGTACTCCAGACAAAAAAGGTCGGGAATCACTGGACTAAAGACCTGCCTTATCAACCGATTAGTCCACTAGAAGGGCATGTGGCAAAAGCATGTATCTCCATGTATCTAACCTAAAAAGCTCTAAAAAGTATCTCCATATCTAACCTAAAAAAAGCTCTAAAATCTGTTTAGTATCTCCATGTATTTGACCTAAAAAAAAGCTATAAAATCTGTTTAGTATCTCCATGTATCTGACCTAAACTGCTCTCAAAAGCTGTTTAGTATCTCCATGTATCTAACCTAAAAAAGCTCTAAAATCTGTTTAGTATCTCCATGTATCTAACCTAAAAAAGCTCTAAAATCTGTTTAGTATCTCCATGTATCTAACCTAAAAAAGCTCTAAAATCTGTTTAGTATCTCCATGTATCTAACCTAAAAAAGCTCTAAAATCTGTTTAGTATCTCCATGTATCTGACCTAAACTGCTCTCAAAAGCTGCACTGGAGTTTAAACAAAAACACCTAGTCGACACCTGGTCGACTAAAACAAAAACGACAAATCGAAAAGGCATATTAAATAATTACCCTGTACTGAGTCTTGTCTTTGCACTCATTTGAAACTCGGATTCACCTTAATCTGTTTTTAATCCTTTCACAGTTAATTATGAATTATGAAGCCAAAGGAACAGTGAAATAAGTGTTCATGTGTGGAGTTGGACACATTGGTGGTGCATCTTTAAACTACAATAAACAAGGATTGAGTCAGGACTAAACCAGGACTAAATCTGGAGTCTCGTACTTGGCTGTGATGGTTACGACCAGTTCACTGTCGTCGATGCTGAGGAAAGGTTTCTGTGGAGTTAAGGTCACGTTGAACGCAGGAAGCACTGAAAAAAGAGAGAAAAGATAGTTTAGACCCTGTTTGGTTCTGGTTTACTCCTAGTTTACTCCTGATTAGTCCTGGTTTAGGTTTGCTTCAGCCCTACTTTTAGTCCTGGTTTAGACCTCGTTTAGTCTTTGTTTAGTCCTGTTTTAGTCCTGGTTTAGTTCCGGTTTAGCCCTGGCTCATTCCTGGTTTAGTCCTGGTTTATCCCTGGTTTACTCCTGGTTTAGTCCTAGTTTGACCCTAATTCTGTCCCTGGTTTAGTCCTGGCATAGCTGTTGTTTAGCCCTGGTTTAGTCACTGTTTAGTCTTGGTTTAGCCCTAATTTTAGCCCTGGTTAAGCCCTGGTTTAGTCCTGGTTTAGCTCTGACTTAGTCCTGGTCTATCCGTTATTTAGTCCTGGTTTAGCTCTGGTTTAGCCCTGGTTTAATCACAGTTGGCTCTGATTTAGTCCTGGTTTAGCCGTTGTATAGCCCTGGTTTAGCCCTGGTTTAATCCTGGTTTAGTCCTGATTTGTCATTATTTTTGTTGTGTTACTTTTTACAACATGTTACTGCGTTTTAGTCTGTGATTTTTACAGAATGTTTCTGTATTTTGAGCTCTATGCGGATGACAACTTCATTCTTATTTCTAGCCCTTCACTCAAATCTTAGTCCTGGTTTAGCTCTGATTTAGACCTGGTTTAGCCCTGGTTTAGCCCTAGTTTAGTCCTGGTTTAGTCCTGGTTTAGCTCTGGTTTAGCCCTGGTTTAGCCCTAGTTTAGCCCTTGTTTAGCCCTAGTTTAGTCCTGTTTAGTCCTGGTTTAGTCCTGGTTTAGTTCTGGTTAGCTGATGTTTAGCCCTGGTTTATTCCTGGTTTAGTCCTGGTTTAGCCCTAGTTTAGTCCTGGTTTAGTCCTGGTTTAGTACTGGTTTAGTCCTGGTTTAGTACTGGTTTAGCCCTAGTTTAATCCTGGTTTAGCCCTAGTTTAGTCCTAGTTTAGACCTGTTTTAGCCCTGGTTTAGTCCTGATTTAGCCCTGGTTTAGGTAGTATTTATATTTTAAAGTATGTTTGTATGTTGTCAGTGCTGGGAGACTCACCGTACTTCTTGACCTCAAAGGTGGAGTTGAACTTGTTCTGCTCCCAGTGGTCGAACTTTGCCGTCACAATCCACGCACCTTCACTACAACAAACAAACAAACAAACAAACAAACAAACAAACAAGACATCTGTGACGCTTTTCATTTGATCGATTTTAAAAGCAAATGTTAAGACGTGAAAGCGAGACAGAACTGACTTGACGAGTTCTGAGAGGACGAGGGAGTCTTTGAAGATGCCGTTAACGGCTCTCATCCTGGCCGTTTGGTAAACCACGATACCGTCTGCATTCTGTAAAAAACACAATACATTTAACATTAGAAGTGTGCAATGTGTCGCAATTTAGATAATAGCGAGAATGTTGTTGTGTCAAACGTTGAGTATTTTGTTTAGCGTCAAAAACTCTACAATAAGAGCTGATTAAAAATGAAAGTGACTAAAATGATGTTGCAAATAATACGGTAATATTTCTACAATTTTGTGATTAGTTTTAAAGACATTTCACATTTGTCTGATCATCTAATCTCGACTAAAACATTTATTGAGATTTGTAGACAATTTTCACCAACCGCTATTTAATATATTACATTTGCACAGCAGCAGATTGCAAGGATTTAAATATATATTAGCAATAACAACGTTAGCATTAGCAATATTAGCATTAGCAATAGTCTCATATCATCCTGAACATTTACCATATACAAAATTTGTCATTGATTGGTCTTAAGTGTATTGTTGAGGGAGAAGACTGAATAAAATACATAATAATTACATAAGTCTTTTTTTCTAATTTGTACTAGAAGAAGATTGCATTGTGATTTTAAGGCAGCAACCCAACATTTCAATTTTAAAGTCTATATGACAGTTTAGACTAGACATTTCACAAACACGTAGTGAACATGATTATGTTTCAGATTTTAATGAACATTTTGCCTATTTGGCCCCAGTTTGACAGGTTTCATAATGTTTATAATGTTACTTCTGTTTTGTCTGTTAGCTAGCAACTGTTAGCTAGCAACCAGACTGTGAACAAGGGCCAACATCCATATACATTACACAATAATTATGATTTGACAAATAATAATACCTAAGTCATAATGTAAAAATGTAACTAATGTCAATATCATGAGAGCCTGACTGTTAGCCATAGCAATATTAGCATTAGCAATAGTTTTAAAATATTATGGACATTTATAATATACACAATTGGTTATTGGTGTAAAAGGTATTGTTGAGGAAAAAACAGAGGACCACACAGACATAATTCTTTGCTTTTGCTATTTATTAATTTAATTTGTATTGACCTTATTCTGCCCCGCCCACTTTTGCCGTTTTTTGCTCTTTTGTTGTAAACGCACTTTCGTTTGACGAGAACTCCGTTAAAGCTAATGATGAACGAGGGAAAAGTTTTGCCGCTAAAATGTTACATAAAGTAGGTTGATTTGTGTAAAATGTTTAATGAACACGAGCAACAACAAGTCACAACGCAACGATTTCCTGGTCAGTCTGAAAACGGCTTTTTAGTCTATGTGGAACTTATTTTCTGTTGAGCTTGTCTGCTCCATGTAAACAAATACAACGGAAACAAGACGGCGGCGCGTAAGGCAACTTCAGGAATAAGGTGAATATTATTTTAGATTGTTATTAATGACAAAGAAGATTGCATAATGATTTTAAGGCTGCATTACCCAACTTTTCTTTCTCTCAGATGAGTGAATTTTGATTTCCGGCATAAACCAAATTGTAAAAGCTAATATTAATTGTAGCATTAAGAAACAGTAAATAGAATACAGTAATTAGCTTGATCTCTTTAGTTTTACTGACCTTGATGTCGACTGTGATGGTGCCTTCAGTCGCTTTAAAAACTGGAGAGGACACGTACGCTCGGAATCGTACTGTGGACACAAAACACAAGCCTGGTATGAATATTTGCAGTTATATAAATTATATTTAACTAAAAATGACCTATTCATGTTGCAGAATATATAAGAGACTCCGGATCGTGTTTATGTGTTTGACCTGTGTCTCCGGGTTGTGTTTGTTTGACCTGTGTCTCCAGGTTGTATTTGTTTGACCTGTGTCTCCAGGTTGTATTTGTTTGATCTGTGTCTCCAGGTTGTGTTTGTTTGACCTGTGTCTCCGGGTTGTATTTGTTTGACCTGTGTCTCCTGGGTTGTGTTTGTTTGACCTGTGTCTCCAGGTTGTGTTTGTTTGACCTGTGTCTCCCGGGTTGTGTGCGTTTGACCTGTGTCTCCAGGGTTGTGTTTGTTTGACCTGTGTCTCCAGGTTGAGTTTGTTTGACCTGTGTCCCCAGGGTTGTGTTTGTTTGACCTGTGCCTCCAGGTTGAGTTTGTTTGGCCTGTGTCTCCCGGGTTGTGTTTGTTTGACCTGTGTCTCCAGGGTTGTGTTTGTTTGACCTGTGCCTCCCGTGTTGTGTTTGTTTGACCTGTGTCTCCCAGGTTGTGTTTGTTTGACCTGTGTCTCCTAGGTTGTGTTTGTTTGACCTGTGTCCCCAGGGTTGTGTTTGTTTGACCTGTGTCTCTGGGTTGTGTTTGTTTGACCTGTGTCCCAAGGTTGTGTTTATTTGACCTATGTCTCCTGGGTTGTGTTTGTTTGACCTGTGTCTCCCGGGTTGAGTTTGTTTGACCTGTGTCTCCCGGGTTGTGTTTGTTTGACCTGTGTCTCCCGGGTTGTGTTTGTTCGACCTGTGTCTCTAGGTTGTGTTTGTTTGACCTGTGTCTCCCGGGTTGTGTTTGTTTGACCTGTGTCTCTGGGTTGTGTTTGTTTGACCTGTGTCCCCAGGTTGTGTTTATTTGACCTATGTCTCCTGGGTTGTGTTTGTTTGACCTGTGTCTCCCGGGTTGAGTTTGTTTGACCTGTGTCTCCCGGGTTGTGTTTGTTTGACCTGTGTCTCCCGGGTTGTGTTTGTTCGACCTGTGTCTCTGGGTTGTGTTTGTTTGACCTGTGTCTCTGGGTTGTGTTTGTTTGACCTTTGTCTCCGGGTTGTGTTTGTTTGACCTGTGTCTCCGTGTTGTGTTTGTTTGACCTGTGTCTCTGGGTTGTGTTTGTTTGACCTGTGTCTCTGGGTTGTGTTTGTTTGACCTGTGTCTCCCGGGTTGTGTTTGTTTGACCTGTGTCTTCTAGGTTGTGTTTGTTTGACCTGTGTCCCCAGGTTGTATTTGTTTGACCTGTGTCTCCTGGGTTGTGTTTGTTTGACCTGTGTCTCCAGGTTGTGTTTGTTTGACCTGTGTCCCCAGGTTGTGTTTGTTTGACCTGTGTCTCCAGGTTGTGTTTGTTTGACCTGTGTCCCCAGGTTGTGTTTGTTTGACCTGTGTCTCCTGGGTTATGTTTGTTTGACCTGTGTATCCAGGTTGTGTTGGTTTGACCTGTGCCTCCTGGGTTGTGTTTGTTTCACCTGTGTCTCCAGGTTGTGTTTGTTTGACCTGTGTCTCTGGGTTGTGTTTGTTTGACCTGTGTCTCCCGGGTTGTGTTTGTTTGACCTGTGTCTCCGGGTTGTGTGCTTTTGACCTGTGTCTCCAGGTTGAGTTTGTTTGACCTGTGTCTCTGGGTTGTGTTTGTTTGACCTGTGTCTCCAGGGTTGTGTTTGTTTGACCCGTGTCTCCAGGTTGAGTTTGTTTGACCTGTACCTTCCGGGTTGTGTGCGTTTGACCTGTGTCTCCAGGTTGTGTTTGTTTGACCTGTGTCTCTAGGTTGTATTTGTTTGACCTGTGTCTCCAGGTTGTGTTTGTTTGACCTGTGTCTCCCGGGTTGTGTGCGTTTGACCTGTGTCTCCAGGGTTGTGTTTGTTTGACCTGTGTCTCCAGGTTGAGTTTGTTTGACCTGTGTCCCCAGGGTTGTGTTTGTTTGACCTGTGCCTCCAGGTTGAGTTTGTTTGGCCTGTGTCTCCCGGGTTGTGTTTGTTTGACCTGTGTCTCCAGGGTTGTGTTTGTTTGACCTGTGTCTCCGGGTTGTGTGCTTTTGACCTGTGTCTCCAGGTTGAGTTTGTTTGACCTGTGTCTCTGGGTTGTGTTTGTTTGACCTGTGTCTCCAGGGTTGTGTTTGTTTGACCCGTGTCTCCAGGTTGAGTTTGTTTGACCTGTACCTTCCGGGTTGTGTGCGTTTGACCTGTGTCTCCAGGTTGTGTTTGTTTGACCTGTGTCTCTAGGTTGTATTTGTTTGACCTGTGTCTCCAGGTTGTGTTTGTTTGACCTGTGTCTCCCGGGTTGTGTGCGTTTGACCTGTGTCTCCAGGGTTGTGTTTGTTTGACCTGTGTCTCCAGGTTGAGTTTGTTTGACCTGTGTCCCCAGGGTTGTGTTTGTTTGACCTGTGCCTCCAGGTTGAGTTTGTTTGGCCTGTGTCTCCCGGGTTGTGTTTGTTTGACCTGTGTCTCCAGGGTTGTGTTTGTTTGACCTGTGCCTCCCGTGTTGTGTTTGTTTGACCTGTGTCTCCCAGGTTGTGTTTGTTTGACCTGTGTCTCCTAGGTTGTGTTTGTTTGACCTGTGTCCCCAGGGTTGTGTTTGTTTGACCTGTGTCTCTGGGTTGTGTTTGTTTGACCTGTGTCCCCAGGTTGTGTTTATTTGACCTATGTCTCCTGGGTTGTGTTTGTTTGACCTGTGTCTCCCGGGTTGAGTTTGTTTGACCTGTGTCTCCCGGGTTGTGTTTGTTTGACCTGTGTCTCCCGGGTTGTGTTTGTTCGACCTGTGTCTCTGGGTTGTGTTTGTTTGACCTGTGTCTCCCGGGTTGTGTTTGTTTGACCTGTGTCTCTGGATTGTGTTTGTTTGACCTGTGTCCCCAGGTTGTGTTTATTTGACCTATGTCTCCTGGGTTGTGTTTGTTTGACCTGTGTCTCCCGGGTTGAGTTTGTTTGACCTGTGTCTCCCGGGTTGTGTTTGTTTGACCTGTGTCTCCGGGTTGTGTTTGTTTGACCTGTGTCTCCGTGTTGTGTTTGTTTGACCTGTGTCTCTGGGTTGTGTTTGTTTGACCTGTGTCTCTGGGTTGTGTTTGTTTGACCTTTGTCTCCGGGTTGTGTTTGTTTGACCTGTGTCTCCGTGTTGTGTTTGTTTGACCTGTGTCTCTGGGTTGTGTTTGTTTGACCTGTGTCTCTGGGTTGTGTTTGTTTGACCTGTGTCTCCCGGGTTGTGTTTGTTTGACCTGTGTCTTCTAGGTTGTGTTTGTTTGACCTGTGTCCCCAGGTTGTATTTGTTTGACCTGTGTCTCCTGGGTTGTGTTTGTTTGACCTGTGTCTCCAGGTTGTGTTTGTTTGACCTGTGTCCCCAGGTTGTGTTTGTTTGACCTGTGTCTCCAGGTTGTGTTTGTTTGACCTGTGTCCCCAGGTTGTGTTTGTTTGACCTGTGTCTCCTGGGTTATGTTTGTTTGACCTGTGTATCCAGGTTGTGTTGGTTTGACCTGTGCCTCCTGGGTTGTGTTTGTTTCACCTGTGTCTCCAGGTTGTGTTTGTTTGACCTGTGTCTCTGGGTTGTGTTTGTTTGACCTGTGTCTCCCGGGTTGTGTTTGTTTGACCTGTGTCTCTGGGTTGTGTGCGTTTGACCTGTGTCTCCAGGTTGAGTTTGTTTGACCTGTGTCTCTGGGTTGTGTTTGTTTGACCTGTGTCTCCAGGGTTGTGTTTGTTTGACCCGTGTCTCCAGGTTGAGTTTGTTTGACCTGTACCTTCCGGGTTGTGTGCGTTTGACCTGTGTCTCCAGGTTGTGTTTGTTTGACCTGTGTCTCTGGGTTGTGTTTGTTTGACCTGTGTCTCTGGGTTGTGTGCGTTTGACCTGTGTCTCTGGGTTGTATTTGTTTGACCTGTGTCTCCTGGTTTGTGTTTGTTTGACCCGTGTCTCTAGGTTGTATTTGTTTGACCTGTGTCTCCTGGGTTGTGTTCGTTTGACCTGTGTCTCCAGGTTATGTGCGTTTGACCCGTGTCTCCTGGTTTGTGTTTGTTTGACCTGTGCCTTCCGGGTTGTGTGCGTTTGACCTGTGTCTCCCAGGCTGTGTTTGTTTGACCCGTGCCTTCCGGGTTGTGTGCGTTTGACCTGTGTCTCCTGGGTTGTAGATGGGTTTGTCTGTCTGGATGAAGATGAAACCGCGATGAAACGACACCATGACCAGTTTCTCTTCGGAATGAAATCCCTCGAACGTCACTTTGAGATGCACAAACTTCTCCTTCTTCTCCTCCGGACTCAGCTTTTCAGACGGGAGCTGGAAACAAACGCAGAGAAGACTGAAAGTGGCCATTTTGTTTGTTTACTTTTATAATCTATTCTGTCTGGAATTTACTAAAAAATCCCTAAATCAGAACTAAACCAGAGCTGACCAAGGGCTAAGCCAGGACTAAACATAGACTAAATCAGGTCTAAATCAATACTAAACCAGGACAAATCAAGGTCTAAGCCAGGACTAAACCAAGGCTAACCAAAACCTAAACCTGAACTAAATCAGAACTAAACCAAGTCCAAACGTGAGCTAAATTAGGACTAAACCAGGTCTAAACCAAAACTAAACCTGAACTAAATTAAAACTAAGCCAGGTCTAAACCCGAGTTAAATTTAAATTACAAAAAAAAAAAAGACTAAACTAAGGACTAAGCCAGGACCAAACCAGATCCAAACTCGGACTAAATCAGAACTGAACCAGGTCTAAGCCAGGACTAAATTAGGTCTTAACCAAGACTAAACCAGGACTAAACCAGGTCTAAGCCATGACTTAACCAGGACAAAACCAGATCTAGTCCAAAGCTAAACCAGGGCTAAATCAGGTCTGAACCAGATCTAAACCAGGGCTGAACCAGGACTAAACCAGGATTATACAAGGACTAAACCAGGACTAAAGCAGAACTAAATTAGGACTAAACCAGGTCTAAACCAAAACTAAACCTGAACTAAATTAAAACTAAGCCAGGTCTAAACCCAAGTTAAATTTAAGTTAAACCAGATCCAAACTCGGACTAAATCAGAACTGAACCAGGTCTAAGCCAGGACTAAATTAGGTCTTAACCAAGACTAAACCAGGACTAAACCAGGTCTAGTCCAAAGCTAAACCAGGGCTAAACCAGGTCTGGACCAGATCTAAACCAGGTCTGAACCAGGATTATACAAGGACTAAACCAGGACTAAAGCAGAACTAAACTAGGTCTAAAGCAGGACTATAAACCAGGTCTAAACCAGGACTAAACCAGGTCTGACCAGTATGCTGTGCAGGCTGTGGTGTCCGTTGTCGGGGCTCAATGAGGTGGAGCTTTGTGCGAGGACCGTGCTCCGTTTGAAGTCCCAGATCTGGATCGAGACCTGGACAGAAACCGAGAGTCCATCGGCCTGAAGGACCAGGTTTTCCTCCGAGTCGGCTCTGAGCACGTCTGGAGCGAGAACTGTGAACCTGCAACAGAGAGAGGACTGAACCAGGACTAGACCAGGACTAGACCAGGACTGAACCAGGACTGAACCAGGACTAGACCAGGACTGAACCAGGACTGAACCAGGACTAGACCAGGACTGAACCAGGACTGAACCAGGACTAGACCAGGACTAGACCAGGACTAGACCAGGACTAGACCAGGACTGAACCAGGACTGAACCAGGACTAGACCAGGACTGAACCAGGACTGAACCAGACCAGAACCAGGACTGAACCAGGACTGAACCAGGTCTAAACCAGGACAGAACCAGGACTGAACCAGGACTGAACCAGGACTAGACCAGGACTAGAACAGGACTAGATCAGGACTGAACCAGGACTAGACCAGGACTAGACCAGGACTAAACCAGGACTAGACCAGGACTAGACCAGGACTAGACCAGGACTGAACCAGGACTAGACCAGGACTGAACCAGGACTAGACCAGGACTAAACCAGGACTGAACCAGGACTAGACCAGGACTAGACCAGGACTGAACCAGAACCAGGACTGAAGCAGCACTGAAGCAGCACTGAACCAGGACTGGACCAGGACTAGACCAGAACCAGGACTGAACCAGGACTGAACCAGGACTGAACCAGGACTAGACCAGGACTGAACCAGGACTAGACCAGGACTGAACCAGGACTGAACCAGGACTAGACCAGGACTAGACCAGGACTAGACCAGGACTGAACCAGGACTAGACCAGGACTGAACCAGGACTAGACCAGGACTAGACCAGGACTGAACCAGAACTTAACCAGAACCAGGACTGAACCAGGACTAAACCGGGACTAGACCAGGTCTAAACCGGGACTAAACCAGGACTAAACCAGATCTAACTAATGATTATACAAGGACTAAACTAGAACTAAACCAGGTCTAAACAAGGACTGAAACAGGACCAAACCAGGACTAAAACAGGACTGAGCCAGAACTGAACCAGGTCTAGACTAGGACTAAACCAGGACTGGAACAGGACTAAACCAGGTCTGAACCAGATATTTTCCTCATAAACTGCAACTTCACAAATGTAAAACTACGCTAAATATTTACCACAGATGCCCTCCCACCAAACTAGGTCAGAATTATAAACACACGACAACTTTCACACAGAGTTCAACTTTTAAAACACCACACACTGTAATTAAACAGACAAAATAAAAGTCTAAACGTAAAAAAAAAAATTAAAACAAGACTAAACTATGGCAGGAATCAGACGAAAAACCAAATCTAAAACACAACAAAATCAGGACAAAGCCAGGAATATTAAAATAACTCGTAACTAGTAGCAACGGCAGAGGGAGCAGCAAAAGTAAAAGTAAAAGTGTTTTTCTCTGATGAAATCTCTGGACCTTGGTCTTGAAACTCTGCTTTTACAAAAACAAACATTTGAGGCACACATGACCCGGGAACCAGGACTAGACCAGGACTGAACCAGGACTAGACCAGGACTAGACCAGGACTGAACCAGGACTGAACCAGGACTAGACCAGGACTGAACCAGGACTGAACCAGGACTAGACCAGGACTGAACCAGGACTGAACCAGGACTGAACCAGGACTAGACCAGGACTAGACCAGGACTGAACCAGGACTGAACCAGGACTGAACCAGGACTAGACCAGGACTAGACCAGGACTGAACCAGGACTGAACCAGGACTAGACCAGGACTAGACCAGGACTGAACCAGGACTGAACCAGGACTGAACCAGGACTAGACCAGGACTGAACCAGGACTGAACCAGGACTGAACCAGGACTGAACCAGGACTGAACCAGGACTAGACCAGGACTGAACCAGGACTAGACCAGGACTAGACCAGGACTAGACCAGGACTGAACCAGGACTGAACCAGGACTGAACCAGGACTGAACCAGGACTGAACCAGGACTAGACCAGGACTGAACCAGGACTGAACCAGGACTAGACCAGGACTGAACCAGGATAGAACCAGGACTAGACCGGGACTGAACCAGGTCTGGACTAGGACTAAACCAGGACTGAACCAGGACTGAACCAGGACTGAACCAGGAAATGTGAAAGAAATGTGAAATCTTACCGTGGATTGGTGCTGATTACATCTGGAGGTCTGGAACAAAAACATAAAATAATAAAAATAATGAGTAGAACAGACTTTAAATGATGTCAATCCACATTTTAACATAATTTCACATCAAAGCAACGTTAAGTTTGAGTTGATTTATTATTATTTTCTTGGCTTCAGTTACCTGTTAGCCTCAACGTAGCGATCAAACGACACAAATCTGAAGAAAAAAGGAAACCAGACAAAGAAGAATCAGAATCTAGTTTTAAAATGGTCTAGATTTGTGCTTAAACGTGATGTTGTTCAGATAAACTGAGGACAATTCATGAGAAATTTGCTTAAAATGTCTGTAAATGTTGAGATTGTGGTGCAGATATTATAAGAAATGTGAAAAGAAAAGCACAGAACTATCACTTTATGTTCTTGTTTGGAAGATTACTGTTTTTAAAATGTTTATAAAAGCTGTATAAAGAGCTGATGCACGGCAAGAGGTGCCCTATCAGAAACTAAAATGTATTCAAGCATATAGCACTGTCCAAAAATAAGAAGCAAGTTGCTCCCTGTAAACGGCTTGATTTAGGCAAAATGTTCTAAATATTCAGGGAATCTTCTCGTAAAAGAATAGATCAGTATAAATTTGCTTGTAAATTACTAATTTTAAGAATATTTTTCTCATTTCAAACTAGCCGTTGGAAAAAATGTGCTTAAAACTGTAAATTGAAATAATATGTTCTTATTAGATATTACATTTCAGGTGGATTTTGTTAGATTTAAGCAAATTTGTTGATATTCTAACTTTTTCTTAAATTAAGAGAAATAAAGTTTTAAAAGATTCAAAATACCCTACCTGTACTTTTGTATCTTTTTAAAAATAAATCTCTTAAGAAAAGGCTATAGTTTATTTCTTAAAATAAGATATTTTTTTAAAGAATGTTTGTTGTGCTAGACAAGATTTATTTTCCTTTTCAAAGAAACAAAAAGTATTTATTCCATATTATAGGACTTTTTTACTTGAAATCCCATTGTGCAGCTCATCTGTCAAACCAACTCAGACCTAAAGTCCTTCAGCGTTTACTTTTTTTGCAGCTAAAAACTGAAACAGTTTTGTGAAAATGTGAGACAAACTCATTATGAACGAAAACAAAGAAATTAGGAGGATTATTTATGTTTTTATCACTTGTTTTTAAGCGATTTCATAGATATTCTTTTCATGCAGAGCAGCAGAACACTTACCTGTCCCTCCAGCTTCTGAAAAAAGAAAGACATTTAGATTTGTTTAAAAAGTAGAAAACAACATTTGTGAATAAACAGAAATGCAAATAACATCTTGGTTAATACAGACGACACTTTTGAAATCAGCTTCTTTTGTTTTAATTGAAATGTCTTGAATGTAATACATTTTTTGTCTGAAACGTTTTTAATAATCAAGTGTCTATACATTTTTCTTCCTCCCTTTTAAAATGTTCATGTTGGACTCTTTTTCGCCAGTAACTTTCATTGTCTTTTTTTCACATTTCAGAAATTAACCTCACATAAAATAACATGCACAAAACATATCATTTTCATTTTACGCATGTTAATTATTAATATTAATGAATTATAATTTGACCTGAGTGGATTTTAAAATAAAAAAGATCAAACTTTACTCATACTCAGCCTGACGGAATAAAGTTGAAGGGATTTGCTCTAAAACAGAACATTTTGATGGCACTAAAACAAATGTCTTTTCAAAACTGAACAGTAAACAGTAAAAATGTTATACTTTCACCAATTTGTTTCATATTTTAAATCTGTTTTTGCAAATAAAACACTTGAAACACTCACTGTCCGTTCACAGAAGAGCAAAGGCACAGAAAAACCTCCAGGAAGAAAACCCCGCGCGCCATGGTTCAAGTCCGGGTCTGGTCCGGGATCTGGACTCGGGTTTGTGGCTCCTCCAGGTCCAGTCCGGGGTCTGGTCTAGGATCTGGACTAGACCGTAGTCCCTCTGTGGTCTGACTCCTGTTGGGTCTGGACTCTGGTCTGTGCCGTAGTCCCGCCCCGGTCCAGGTCTAGGACTGGACTCTGGATTGTGAATTGTTCCTCGGATCTGGAAGTCTGGACTAGATCTAGACCAGCACCGGGTCTGGATTATGGAGCGGGTCCTGGTCCTGGTGCAGGATCTGGTCAAAAGTCCGGTCCAGTCCTTCAGTCCGGGCCGTGTTCTGGATCCTCGGCCCCCACTCTGGTCTGAAAGTCCCAGTCCCTAGTCCAGTCCCGGTTCTGGTCTTTGGTTTAGTTTCTGGTCTAGATCCTGGTCTTTCCCTCTAGTTTGGTCTCTAGATTTGTCTCTGATCTGGATCTGGATCCTGATCTGGTCTATGGTCTAGTCCCTGGTCTAGATCCTGGTCTGGTCTCTAGTCTGGTTCTTGGATTTGTCTATGGTCTGAATCCTGGTCCCTGGTCTGGTCTCTCGTCCAGATCCTAGCCTGGTTTCTCGTCTGGATTCTGGTCCAGTGGTCTAGTCCCTGGTCTGGATCCTAGTCTGGTCCATGGTCTAGTCTCTTGTCCGGATCCTAGTCTGGATTCAGGTCTAGTCCCTGGTCTGGATCCTAGTCTGGTTTCTCGTCTGGATTCTGGTCTAGTCCCTGGTCGGGATCCTGGTTTGGTCCCTGGTCTGGTCCATGGTCTAGTCTATGGTCTGGATTCTGGTCCCTGGTCTGGTCTCTCATCCAGATCCTACTCTGGATCCTAGTCTGGATTCTGGTCTGGTCTCTTATCCGGATCCTAGTCTGGATTCTGGTCTAGTCCCTGGTCTGGATCCTTGTCTGGATCCTGGTCTGGTTTCTCGTCTGGACTCTGGTCTAGTGCCTGGTCTGGTCCCTAGTCTAGTCTATGGTCTGGATCCTAGTCTGGATCCCGGTCTGGATCCTGGTCTAGTCTCTGGTCTGGTCTGGTCTATGGTCTGGATTCTGGTCTAGTCCCTGGTCTGGTCTATGGTCTGGATCCTGGTCTGGTCCCTGGTCCGGATCCTAGTCTGGTCTCTGGCTCAGATCCTAGTCTGGATCCCGGTCTGGATCCTGGTCTGGTTTTCGTCTGGTTTTGTGATTGAATATTGACGTTTTGAGGCCAAAGTTTAAAAAACCCCAGAGTTACAGAAAAACACAAACTCCATTTCAACTCAAATATTTAAATTCAACAGTTTGTTCCGGTAAAACTTCTGCTTCTAGAGGTAAAATATTTTAGGCAATTTTCCAACAAACTAATAAAAAGTAAAATAAACAACTAAAATCTAACAGTGACCATAACACATGCAATAAAATTAAATAAAAATAAATAAAACAAAACAAAGACGCGGCTAAAACAACGTCACTGCAGTTCATGAAGCTTCAGGATGAGTTTTCAAATGAATTATGTTCCATTTTAGAAGTTTAAATGAATAAACCTGACCACAGACAGAGAAAATAAAGTCAATAACAAAGACTTATGCGGTTAACAAATGGGAAAAGAGAAACCAATTATTTTTGTCACATCGTTCCTTTGATTTTCAAGATAAAAATGGCACTTTTTCTATTTTCTTTCACTAAAAACATATCAAAACATTTTATTTTTAACCAGAAAACCATTCACGACTCATTGTGCCGTCTAATAAAGCAAACTATATTAACAAATAAACAATTCAAATACAAATAAACAACATTTTAATAGTTTTGTCGACTGAAATATTGACATTAGTTACATTTTTACAGTTCAAGGTTCTCATGTTTTTTCTAATTATGACTTCGTTTGGTGGGAGGGCACCTGGGGTAAATATTTATCATAGATTTACATTTGTGATGTTGTAGTTTGTGAAGAAATTATGAGTCTAAAATGACGTAAATGAAGTAGTGCCGAGTTCAAAATCCCTCTGTGATGTCATCAAAATGCGACGTACCATTGAAAATACAGAGACAATTTACAGACGACGAACACATTTCTGACAGTTTAAACCATCATTTAACAAAATAAAGTGTTATCACGGATTATTATTTGTCAAATCATAACTTTTGTGTAATGTTTATGGATGCCGGCCCTTGTTTACAGTCTGGTTGCTATGGTAACAGCTGTGGAATGACCTCTAACTGTGTCATATTTGCTGCTCATGTTCAACCAGGAAGTGACATAAACTTTACACAAACTGGGACAAATGGGCAAAATGTTTAGTCAAATCTACAAATAAAATCACTGCGTTTTCAGTGTTTTTGTGATATTTTCTGGATCGATAAACTGTATCGTGCTTCTGAATGTGTTGGGCCTCGTTCTGCGCCGACAGTTAACACACTTTAAACACATTTGCAAAGTTCAGAATCAATGTCCTGTGGTTCTCAACGTCACGCCCAATAAAATAATAACAGCTCACATTCAAGACCCACAAACACAAAGAAGGTGATCCACATAGTGTTAAAGTACCTATATGTCTAATGTTTGAATTTATTTGACCAGTATTCACCTTATTCCGCCCCGCCCACTTTTTGCCAGATACGCACTTTTGTTGTAAACGCACTTCCGTTTGACGAGAACTCCGTTAAAGCTAATGACGAACGAGGGAAAAGTCTGACGCTAAAATGTTACATAAAGTAGATTGATTTGTGTAAAATGTTTAATGAACACGAGCAACAACAAGTCACAACGCAACGATTTCCTGAAAACGTCTTTTTAGTCGAGTAGAACTTATTTTCTGTTGAGCTCGTCTGCTCCGTGTGAACTACAACGGAAACAAGACGGCGGCGCGTACGACAACTTCAAGAATAAAGTGAATAGACCTAGAAAAATGGCTCTGACAGGCCAACAAATGTGAATCAACTTTTACCACTGCATTTGAAGATGTCAAGTCTTGTTTAAAGGACAAATATTATGCATTTTTCATATTGTTATTTGCCTTTAAACATGCTCGAGTACCTTAAATTTGCCATTTCATGTTTTCAAACAAAAAAAAGTTTTTAAGCCTGTGTGAAATATAGCCTATATTCACCTTATTCCTGAAGTTTCCGTACGCGCCGCCGTCTTGTTTCCGTTGTAGTTTACATGGGGCAGACGAGCTCAACAGAAAAGAAGTTCTACTCAACTAAAAAGCTGTTTTCAGGCCTCAGGAAATCGGTGCAGTGTGATGTGTTGTTGCTCGAGTTCATTAAAGATTTTACACAAATCAATCTACTTTATATAATAGTTTAGCGACAGACTTTTCCCTCGTTTGCCGTTTACACGTACGGGGTTCTCGTCAAACCCTCCCTTTACTACAGGAGTGTGAATCTGTGGCAAAAAGTGAGCGGGGCGGAATAAGGTGAATACTATCAAGTTAGCACTGGCAGAAATGCTCAGAACGAGTTTAGTGATGATTTAAGGACTGAAAACAGCAGAAGATTCACTGATAAGTGACGTAGATGATCTGAAAATAGGTCCCAGATCAAGGACGTTCAGCAGGAAGTGTGTTTGATTGTCTAATAAACATTCCTGTAAACAGCGTGAATGCAGCTGAATGCTACTCCAGGTGTGTTTGTCATGACAGAACATTGTTAGAATAGGGTTAAAAGCTCAAAAAAGTCTGTTTACATAATATTTGTCCTTTAAGACTTATTGTATTGTAGCAAGTTCAAATTTCTTCCCCAAATCACCCGAGGACCCCCAGGTTGAGAACCACAGCTGTAATCAATACACAATCCAGAACTCGCACTTCGTGTTTCAGGATCAGTCGGCGCTTCATTTGTCGTGTTTTTACTGTGAACTGTCCGAGTCCGAGTCGCTGTAATCTGCAACAAGAGAAGCATTTCCCCGAAAACTAATGTTTTTATCCACAACGTTCAAGTGTCCGTTTTGTTTCTCTTCTGTTCGTTTCTCGTCTGGTTTCATCTCGTCTCGTTTCTGATCTCGTCTCTCCTCTCGTTTCTCGTCTTGAATCTCGTCTTGTTTCCTCTCTTTTAGTTTCTCGTCTCGTTTCTCTTTTCGCTCCTCCTCTCGTTTCTGGTCTTGCCTCCTCTCTTTTTGTTTCTCCTCTCGCTCCTCCTCGCTTTCTTAGTTTCTCCTCTCGCTTCTTTTCGCTCCTCCTCTCGCTTTCTTTAGTTTCTCCTCTCGCTTTCTGGTTTCGCTTCCTCCTCTCGCTTCTCTTTAGTTTCTCCTCTCTCGCTTCTCTTTTCGCTCCTCCTCTCGCTTTCTTAGTTTCTCTCTCGCTTCTTTTCGCTTCCTCCTCTCGCTTCTCTTTAGTTTCTCCTCTCGCTTCTGGCTTCTCTTTTAGTTTCTCCTCTCGTTTCTCTTTTCGCTCCTCCTCTCGTTTCTCCTCTCGTTTCTCTTTTCGCTCCTCCTCTCGTTTCTCTTTTCGTTCCTCCTCTTGTTTCGCCTCTCGTTTCTGGTCTTGCTCTGGTCTCTCGTCTCGTTTCTCGTCTCGTTTCTCCTCTCGCTCCTCCCCTCCTCCTCCTCCTCCGTCCCTCCGCTCACAGTCTCCGGTCACCGTTGCCGTGGGCGCGCTCTTGGGCCCGTTGGTCACCGTTGCCGTGGGCGCGCTCTTGGGCCCGTTGGTCACCGTTGCCGTGGGCGCGCTCTTGGGCCCGTTGGTCACCGGTGCCGTGGGCGCGCTCTTGGGCCCGTTGGTCACCGTTGCCGTGGGCGCGCTCTTGGGCCCGTTGGTCACCGTTGCCGTGGGCGCGCTCTTGGGCCCGTTGGTCACCGTTGCCGTGGGCGCGCTCTTGGGCCCGTTGGTCACCGTTGCCGTGGGCGCGCTCTTGGGCCCGTTGGTCACCGTTGCCGTGGGCGCGCTCTTGGGCCCGTTGGTCACCGTTGCCGTGGGCGCGCTCTTGGGCCCGTTGGTCACCGTTGCCGTGGGCGCGCTCTTGGGCCCGCTCTTGGGCCCGTTGGTCACCGTTGCCGTGGGCGCGCTCTTGGGCCCGTTGGTCACCATTGCCGTGGGCGCGCTCTTGGGCCCGTTGGTCGTCGCGCTCGTGGCCCGTCTCCGGATCAGCGCGGTGCGGGTCGGGCCCAGCGCTTTGGCCACCGCCGCCTCTTTGCCCTGCTGCCCCAGTCTGTGCAGCAGACCCAGCGCGGCGCCCCCTGCTGTCGACGACGGGGAGCTGAACCACGAGCGGCTGGAGATCTCCTGACGCTTGCTCTGCTGCCGGTCGTCGTACGCTGAAAATAAAGACGTCAATTCAGATTAAAGCTATTTGGAACAACGGGGTATTTACATTTATAAAAACAAAGATGGGACGTGATGCGAAAATGTCAAGATCAGACCTATTTTCCCCCAAAAGTGTGACTAAAATGAGCCTCGTTTCAAACTGATCCTCTGGACACAAACTATTGTCTGACTCTTTGTGAAGCTCAGACTCTGGAGTTTTGTGTCTGATTTACTCTGATTCCACTGAAACAAGCTCCGCCCACAGGAACATCAGACTTTAAGGTCCAACTACATTTTCTTTGTTAAATCTATGAAGAAGTGAAGCTGTGTCTGTAGAGTTTGTCTGATTGACACTTTTGACTTTTGTTGCTTTTGACAATTCCTCTTTCAAAGCTGAAGCTAATTTATCTAAAAATTAGTTTTAGGGACGTGTAATAAAATAAAAAAGTCCAGACAGAATCCATATAAAAGTCCTATTAAATGTTTTTGAATTTTAGTGTCATATTTAAATTTCTGCTTTTGGAGTTTTGGGTTCCAGCTTTCTTTTCTTGAACACGTCCAGCAGCTGAGAGTTTGGATGTGGATAAAAAGGAATAAATGAATAAAAATCCAATCACACCTGGTTAAGTAAAAAGTAGAGCACTGTTTGACTTACTTCTATATATATAAATTAGATTAAACTCATGATTCACCTCAAAATCTTTCACTAACTCACTCCATATCTTCACTTTTTTGTCATTTTTTTGTATAAATCCTTCTAAATAAATAATTTGTCGACCAAAACACCATCGACCGCTTAATCAACTAAACCAGTTGTTCTCAAACTTTTTCAGTCGTGACCCCAAAATAACAATAGTTCAGATTCATGACCCCCAAACACAAAATATAGGAGACACACAAAGGGATAAATGAGCCTTATATCTAATGTTTGATTTTATTTTGAGAATACAGACCTAGAAAAATGACTTTGATTGGCCGACAAATAGGAATCTACATTTACCACTGCATTTGAAGGAGTCCAGCCTTGTTTAACTCTATTGTATACATTTTTCCCCATCATTTAGAGACCCCCACAAATCATTTCGCGACCCCCATTGGGGTCCCGACCCCTGGTTTAAGAACCACTGGACTAATAGACTAATTGACTACAGCCCCAGCGTGCCGTGTGTTTGGGGCCCAAGAGCTCAAACGCCCTCGTCTGTTCGCGCCCTCGTCTGTTCGCGCCCTCGTCTGTTCGCGCCCTCGTCTGTTCGCGCCCTCGTCTGTTCGCGCCCTCGTCTGTTTCGACCCTCGTCTCCCTGACTTGAGCGTTCAAGTGGACCACGACACACAAACTCGTTCTAATCTGCCGCGCTCACAGTCTGGCGTGGCGTAGGTGAGCAGCGCCGCCAGCCTCTTGTCCTCTTCTCTCTCGGGGAGCAGAGGAATCGACAGGTTGGTTCTGGCTCTCACAGCGTTGTCCTTCTCCTCCTGTTCAGCAAAAACCTTCTTCTCCGTCTGAAAGAAACGCACAAACTATTACAGCTGATGTGTGGTGCGCCTCCCACTGGTGATGAATGGTTTTATATTGGAGGTTGAAGCACTCATTTTACTAAAACACAGTTAAGATATTTAAGATTATGCTCAAGAATTAACCATTTTTATCCTAGTTTGGCATTTTTCCAGGTTTAAAATTGTACTTCCTGGTTGTAAATCGTGACATCACACTGGGAAATTCTATAACTGTTATGTCAATGTCAAATGTATTTATAGAGCACATTTAACACAGCAATCACTGACCAAAGTGCTTCACACACAGCGGTTAAAAACATACAATAAAATGCAAAGAACATACATTAAAATACAATCTTATTATATTTAGTGTTCATTAATGGGTGTTGAATGCCTCAGCAAAGAAGTACGTTTTGAGCTGATTTGAATGATTCCAGAGATGGACCAGTACGAATTTGGGGGCGGAGACTGTTCCACAATTTAGGGGCGGCTACCGCAAAGGCCCTGTCCCCTCGCGTCTTCATTCGGGATCTTGGAACATTTAACAATAATTGGTTTTCCGATCTCATAGTTCTCGGTGGAGCGTAAACTGACAGAAGCTCGGTTAAATAATCCGGGGCACGGACGTTCAGGCGTTTGAAGACAATTGTCGGAATCTTAAAATCAATTCTAAACTTCATGGGCGAACAGTGGAGCAAAGCGAGCTCTGGGGTGATATGAACTGTTCTCTAGCACCTTGATTTTCAACCAGTGCGCCTTGAGGTTTTGCCAGCTGTGCCTTGAGAAATGTCCAGTTTGACTGACAAATGTGGATTTAATGAACTAATTTACCTTTTTGGAGTGTCCTGAGCACCAAAGAATGCAAAACCATCACAATTACCAAATTTAAAGAACTAGACGGTGCCACGGACATTATTTACCTCATTATATACAATATTTTTAACTAAATGGTCTGATTTGGTCATGTTTTAGTGGAAGGTGGCGTGCCGTGGTAACTTTTAAACCCAAAACGTGTGCCACAACTGAAAAAAGGTTGAAAAACACTGCTCTAAGCTTCATGTTGGACGCTCTCTTTCCCACGTACATATCCAGACGCGCTCGGCCTGGACACACCAACGTGCCTCCTCTCTGTGGATCAGCACAAATCAAGGGCGCGGGACAATGTCGTACCCTAAACTTCTTGCGGAGGGTGCTGTTGAGCTGGAAGTCGTCCTTCCATCCGGCCTGCAGGTCCTGGATCTCGGACAGAGATGGCAGCGCCCTCTTCAGCTTCTCCTTGTCTTTACCGCCGTGGTCCAGTTTGAACATGGCGTCCGTCTCCAGCTTCTCCTTCTCCGAGTGTTCTGAGGAAACCACACAACAACAACGTCAATCCTCTAGGACTAAAGAAATACTTGGTCGACTAAAGACTTTCTCTATCGACCGATTAATTGACTAAAAAATGGGTGCAGCAAAACTATGAAGTATCTCTCTGTATCTGCACTCAAACAAACACAACTGCACAGGAGTTCATGCAAAAAAATGACAATTTATACAGAAAAGTACCAGGAAACAGTGTATTTATGTGATAGAGATGTATCATTTAGATTCAACTCATGATTCACTTAAAAATATTTAGCGAACTCACTCCATATCTTCACTTTTTCACAGTTTTTTTAATATAAATCCTTTTAATCCCAATAACATAATTAGTCGACTACCAAAAAAGTTGGTCGACTAAAACAGAGGTTCTCAAACTAGGGGTCAGGACCACAATGGGGGACGCAAAATGATTTCCGGGGGTCCCCAGATGATGAGGAAAAGTTGACACAATAGTTTTAAACAAGGCTTGACACCTTCAAATGCAGTGGTAAATGTAGATTCCTATTTGTCGGATGCTCAAAGTCATTTTTCTAGGTCTATATTCTCAAAATAAAGTCAAACATTAGACATAAGGCTAATTTATCACTTTGCGTGTCACCTATTTTTTGTGTTTGGGGTCGCGAATGTGAACTATTATTATTTTGGGGTCATGACTGAAAAAGTTTAAGAACCACTGGACTAAAACACCATCGACCGATTAATCGACTAAACGACTAAAAGATTACAGCCCTACAATCCTCTGCATCTCCTGCTCTCGCACAAAGGCATGTCCTCTTTCTAAACCCGGTCTAAACCCGGTCTAAACCCGGTCTAAACCCGGTCTAAACTCGGTCTAAACTCGGTCTAAACTCGGTCTAAACTCGGTCTAAACTCGGTCTAAACTCGGTCTAAACCCGGTCGAAACCCGGTCGAAACCCGGTCGAAACCCGGTCTAAACCCGGTCTAAACTCGGTCTAAACTCGGTCTAAACTCGGTCTAAACCCGGTCTAAACCCGGTCTAAACCCGGTCTAAACTCGGTCTAAACCCGGTCTAAACTCGGTCTAAACCTAGTCTAAACCCAGTCTAAATTCGGTCTAAATCCAGTCTAAATCCAGTCTAAATCCGGTCTAAATCCGGTCTAAACTCGGTCTAAATCCGGTCTAAACTTGGTCTAAACTCGGTCTAAACTCGGTCTAAACTCGGTCTAAACTCGGTCTAAACTCGGTCTAAACTCGGTCTAAACTCGGTCTAAACTCGGTCTAAACTCGGTCTAAACTCGGTCTAAACTCGGTCTAAATCCAGTCTAAACTTGGTCTAAACTTGGTCTAAACTTGGTCTAAACTTGGTCTAAACTTGGTCTAAACCCGGTCTAAACCCGGTCTAAACTCGGTCTAAACCCAGTCTAAATCCAGTCTAAATCCAGTCTAAACTTGGTCTAAACTTGGTCTAAACTTGGTCTAAACTTGGTCTAAACTCGGTCTAAACTCGGTCTAAACTCGGTCTAAACTCGGTCTAAACTCGGTCTAAACTCGGTCTAAACTCGGTCTAAACTCGGTCTAAACTCGGTCTAAACTCGGTCTAAATCCAGTCTAAACTTGGTCTAAACTTGGTCTAAACTTGGTCTAAACTTGGTCTAAACTTGGTCTAAACTTGGTCTAAACTTGGTCTAAACCCGGTCTAAACCCGGTCTAAACCCGGTCTAAACTCGGTCTAAAACCAGTCTAAACTTGGTCTAAACTTGGTCTAAACTTGGTCTAAACTTGGTCTAAACTTGGTCTAAACTTGGTCTAAACTTGGTCTAGACTTGGTCTAGACTTGGTCTAGACTTGGTCTAAACACGGTCTAAACACGGTCGAAACACGGTCGAAACACGGTCGAAACACGGTCGAAACACGGTCGAAACACGGTCGAAACACGGTCGAAACACGGTCGAAACCCGGTCGAAACCCGGTCGAAACCCGGTCGAAACCCGGTCGAAACCCGGTCGAAACCCGGTCGAAACCCGGTCGAAACCCGGTCGAAACCCGGTCTAAACCCGGTCTAAACCCGGTCTAAACTCGGTCTAAACTCGGTCTAAACTCGGTCTAAACTCGGTCTAAACCCGGTCTAAACCCGGTCTAAACCCGGTCTAAACCCGGTCTAAACTCGGTCTAAACCCGGTCTAAACTCGGTCTAAACCCCGTCTAAACCCGGTCTAAACCCAGTCTAAACCCAGTCTAAACTCGGTCTAAACTCGGTCTAAATCCAGTCTAAACCCAGTCTAAACTCGGTCTAAATCCAGTCTAAACCCAGTCTAAACTCGGTCTAAATCCAGTCTAAACTTGGTCTAA
The DNA here is from genome assembly GCA_019453435.1 of Rhinogobius similis. Lineage (NCBI taxonomy): Eukaryota > Metazoa > Chordata > Actinopteri > Gobiiformes > Gobiidae > Rhinogobius > Rhinogobius similis. Next base: position 6,930,639 of record CM033622.1, on the reverse strand, counting down.
ACCCGGTCTAAACCCGGTCTAAACTCGGTCTAAACCCAGTCTAAACCCAGTCTAAACCCGGTCTAAACCCGGTCTAAACTCGGTCTAAACCCAGTCTAAACCCAGTCTAAACTCGGTCTAAACTCGGTCTAAACCCAGTCTAAACTCGGTCTAAACCCGGTCTAAACCCGGTCTAAACCCGGTCTAAACTCGGTCTAAACTCGGTCTAAACCCGGTCTAAACCCGGTCTAAACTCGGTCTAAACCCGGTCTAAACCCGGTCTAAACCCAGTCTAAACCCAGTCTAAACCTAGTCTAAACCCGGTCTAAACTCGGTCTAAATCCAGTCTAAACCCAGTCTAAACTCGGTCTAAATCCAGTCTAAACCCAGTCTAAACTCGGTCTAAATCCAGTCTAAACCCAGTCTAAACTCGGTCTAAACCCGGTTTAAACCCGGTCTAAACTCGGTCTAAACCCGGTCTAAACCCGGTCTAAACCCAGTCTAAACCCAGTCTAAACCCGGTCTAAACTCAGTCTAAACCCAGTCTAAACCCAGTCTAAACTCGGTCTAAACTCGGTCTAAACCCAGTCTAAACCCGGTCTAAACCCGGTCTAAACCCGGTCTAAACCCGGTCTAAACCCGGTCTAAACCCGGTCTAAACCCGGTCTAAACTCGGTCTAAACTCGGTCTAAACTCGGTCTAAACTCGGTCTAAACCCGGTCTAAACCCGGTCTAAACTCGGTCTAAACTCGGTCTAAACTCGGTCTAAACCCAGTCTAAACCCAGTCTAAACCCAGTCTAAACCCAGTCTAAACCCAGTCTAAATCCAGTCTAAACCCAGTCTAAACCCAGTCTAAACTCGGTCTAAATCCAGTCTAAACCCGGTCTAAACTTGGTCTAAACCCGGTCTAAACCCGGTCTAAACCCGGTCTAAACCCAGTCTAAACCCGGTCTAAACCCGGTCTAAACCCGGTCTAAACCCGGTCTAAACCCGGTCTAAACCCGGTCTAAACCCGGTCTAAACCCGGTCTAAACTCGGTCTAAACTCGGTCTAAACTCGGTCTAAACTCGGTCTAAACTCGGTCTAAACTCGGTCTAAACCCGGTCTAAACTCGGTCTAAACCCGGTCTAAACTCGGTCTAAACTCGGTCTAAACCCGGTCTAAACTCGGTCTAAACCCAGTCTAAACCTAGTCTAAACTCGGTCTAAATCCAGTCTAAACTTGGTCTAAACCCAGTCTAAACTCGGTCTAAATCCAGTCTAAACTTGGTCTAAACCCGGTTTAAACCCGGTCTAAACTCGGTCTAAACCCAGTCTAAACTCGGTCTAAACTCGGTCTAAACCCAGTCTAAACCTAGTCTAAACCCAGTCTAAACTCGGTCTAAATCCAGTCTAAACCCAGTCTAAACTCGGTCTAAATCCAGTCTAAACTTGGTCTAAACCCGGTTTAAACCCGGTCTAAACCCGGTCTAAACCCGGTCTAAACCCGGTCTAAACCCGGTCTAAACTCGGTCTAAACCCGGTCTAAACTCGGTCTAAACCCGGTCTAAACCCGGTCTAAACCCGGTCTAAACCTAGTCTAAACCCAGTCTAAATTCGGTCTAAATCCAGTCTAAACCCAGTCTAAACTCGGTCTAAATCCAGTCTAAACCCAGTCTAAACTCGGTCTAAATCCAGTCTAAACCCAGTCTAAACTCGGTCTAAATCCAGTCTAAACTTGGTCTAAACCCGGTTTAAACCCGGTCTAAACCCGGTCTAAACTCAGTCTAAACCCGGTCTAAACCCGGTCTAAACCCGGTCTAAACCCGGTCTAAACCCAGTCTAAACCCAGTCTAAACCTAGTCTAAACCCAGTCTAAACTCGGTCTAAATCCAGTCTAAACCCAGTCTAAACTCGGTCTAAATCCAGTCTAAACTTGATCTAAACCCGGTCTAAACCCGGTCTAAACCCGGTCTAAACTCGGTCTAAACTCGGTCTAAACTCGGTCTAAACTCGGTCTAAACTCGGTCTAAACCCAGTCTAAACTCGGTCTAAACCCGGTCTAAACTCTGTCTAAACCCGGTCTAAACCCGGTCTAAACCCAGTCTAAACCCAGTCTAAACCCAGTCTAAACTCGGTCTAAACCCAGTCTAAACCCAGTCTAAACCCGGTCTAAACTCGGTCTAAACCCGGTCTAAACCCAGTCTAAACTCGGTCTAAACCCAGTCTAAACCCAGTCTAAACCCGGTCTAAACCCGGTCTAAACCCGGTCTAAACCCGGTCTAAACCCGGTCTAAACCCGGTCTAAACCCGGTCTAAACCCGGTCTAAACCCGGTCTAAACTTGGTCTAAACCCGGTCTAAACTTGGTCTAAACTTGGTCTAAACCCGGTCTAAACCCGGTCTAAACCCGGTCTAAACCCGGTCTAAACCCGGTCCAAACCCGGTCCAAACCCGGTCCAAACCCGGTCCAAACCCGGCCCAAACCCGGTCTAAACCCGGTCTAAAACCAGTCTAAAACCAGTCTAAACCCGGTCCAAACCCGGTCTAAACCCGGTCTAAACCCGGTCTAAACTCTGTCTAAACCCGGTCTAAACCCAGTCTAAACCCGGTCCAAACCCGGTCCAAACCCGGTGTGCGGCCGTACCTGTGGTGAGGATCTGCTCGTTCTCCTCCATGTCCCACCGCTCCTCTTTCCTTTGGGCCCCGCTCACGATCACGTAGTCACAGTTCTGAGGATCCGTCTGCATCTCGATGTAGTTCACGCAAAGATGGCACTTCATCCTGAACCTGGACACAGAAAAACAGATACAAAAGTGTGAGGAAACAGTACATAAACCACATTATTTGTAACAGGATCATGTACTTTTTATTGCCTGTCGTCTGTATATTAATGTTTTAATTAGTGGTGCTTTCAGTGAACTTTTTTTTCTCTTCATTGATTAGAAATGCTAAAAGAATATAGATTGAACTTATATCTGTGTTACCTGTAGATTGGCGTGGTGTAGTAGTTCCCCACTTTCTTCTTCTCTGCGTTGTACCGGACCCCTGAAGAAAACAAAATATACCCTTTAAAGCTGACTTTTTAAGGTGTATTTAGTACATTTTGTGTTTTCCACTGAAGAATATCTAATAAAAGCAGCATTTGATGACAATAAGCCCTGTCTGCATCTAATAATATTACAAATATTTTGTCTCAAAGTAAGAGCTAAAAGCTGCGCTCTGATTGGCTGTGCTCGGGCGGTCCTCCTGCCGTCTGAAAAAAGCTGTTTTAAAGCTGTGCACAGGAACGAAAATGAATGCATGTGAATATTAACGATGTACCAAAGGGTTTCAGAGGGAGAGGGACAGGTTTGATAGATTTAAACACCTACTTCGGGTTCTACTGTGTGAAATCCAGGCACCCCAGCTCTAATTTATTTTTGTTGCTTTTGAACAATTTTTTATGGGGTGCACGGTGGCAGAGCGGCTAGAGCTTCTGCCTCTCAATAAGGAGCTCGTGGGTTCGAATCCCAGACCACCCCAACATCGTGGTTTCGAATTCCGAACCCTAACCCTAACATCACACGATCTCTCTGGGTGGAGTCTGCATGTCCTCCCCGTGTTACCGTGGGTTCTCTCCGGGTTCTCCACAGACATGACTGTGGAGGTTATTTGAGAACTCTAAATTGTCCCTAGTGAATGAATGTGAGAGTGAATGGTTGTCTGTCCTTGTCTGTCTCTCTGTGTTAGCCCTGCGACGAGTTGGCCACTGTCCAGGGTGTACCCCGCCTAAGGCCCAAAGTCACTGGGATAGGCTCCAGTCACCCGCGACCCCTAACGGGAATAAGCGGTAGAAAAAAAAAAATGAATGAATGCTTTTGAACAATTTTTTATCACTTTTGGTCTTGCTTTTGTCACTTGTTTCAGAACATGTTTGTACAAATCCAAACTACAGTGTTTTTATGAAAATCAAGACAGCAAGCAAGACATTTTCTTGTTTGTGGAAGAAATTATTACACAAACGATGTAGTCTTTGTGATTTGTTAATTGCATCCATTAAAAGTGTGACTTTGTGTAGATTTTGTTTAATTGTGCAGCTCTGGCCTTTAAGAGGTAAATAAAGTCATCTGCTCAGAGGCTTCAGAGGCTAAACAACAGGAGAAAAAGTGTGTTTGAACAGACAGCTGCATTAAAGACACAAACAGTCAATCACGACACGACGATTTCACAAAAACAGCAGATTGTGACAGGGACTCACGATTCCATTTTTATCACAGTATCGCCCAGACTCTACCTTCAAACCTCAAGTTAAAACCCCTGATGTGTGTGAAACTTTTGGAAAACCCTCATAGGATTGAAAAGCTGTGCAGAGGGTTGGACTCACCCATCCCGATGTGGTTCTTGCAGCCGTCGCACCAGATGTTGTACGGCATCTCAAACCTGTCAGACACAAAACACTGTTGAGCTTCAATAAAAACAGCAAGAGAAGAAAAAGAGATGATCTAAGTGCACTTCACCTGATGATGAGGATGCCCTGCGACAGCTTCCTGGCTCTTTCTCGAAGAGCGTGGGTTTTGTGGTAGCCATTGAGCGATCCGTGCTGGAGGAGAGAAAACAGAAGTCAAGGATCGGATTCAATTTGGATTCACCGAAAAATAAGAAACTATACAAACCTTGGCTGGATCGAAATCCGGAGGGTAGTACTTGTTTGTTCCTTTTCTCTCACCCTGAAAAGATTTAAGAGATTTAAGTCAAAGCACGGCATTATCTCGATGACTATATTTTCACAAAGTATCATGAATGTGCAAAATGTGTCTGTAAATGTCATTCAGAGGTTAAAGTGTCACACAGAAAGTGAAAGAACCATATAATTAATCACAAAAGTGCAGAAATCTCACTTTATACTATATTTATAATTTGGGAGATCACACTAGACGATTCTGTTCAATTTATTTTTATCCAGGTCTTTGTTTTATCTAAAGGTGTTTAAATTCCACATAACGTAATATACTCAATACTCGCATTTTTTATATCTCCAGAACAATTGCGGTATTATAATTTTTTTTGTTCTTCAGTCACAGGTTTAAGAATTAGATTAGTCTTTATTATCCCTGTAGGAAAATGTGTCTTCTGAATTTGACCCTTCCTTCAGTGCTGCAGGAGTCAAACCTGTCAGGAGCAGGGACCAGATCCTGTGCTAGGCTTGGGGAGGACGTTGGTTTAAAGGGGGAAACCGAAGGAAACCCACCCAAACACAGGGAGAAACAGACAAACGCAGCACAGAAATGCCCGGGAGCTGAACCTGAACTTTCTTCCTAAGAGGCATGAGTGCTATATACTCTTAGCGCTCTTGTTTCACAGAATGGAAGTCCTGGGTTTGGTGCGGGGCCTTTCTGTTTGCAGTTTGTATGTTCTCCCTGTGCCTGTGTAGGTTTCCTCCGGGTGCTCTGGTTTCCTCTACAGCTAAAAACATGTCCAATAGTCTTCTGGTGTAAGAATGAGTGTGTTGTGAAAGTGAATGCAGGACAACGGGGGAAATGAGGCCAGGGCTACAATGAGGCGTGTTTAGCATGTATGTCATGTATGTTCATTAACACGCACTGTCCCAACCATATAAAAATAAACAGTACACAAACAACAAATGTCCAGTTTGTCACTCACCATTGTGACGCCTGGACGGTCTCAATGAGGCAGAAACTTTAGATTAACGTGATTCTGAAAAAGGCAAAACAGCATGTTAATATTCATAAACAAATTAAAAAGAAGCAAGAAGCAAGGCTGCCAATTTGACTCACGTAAAAACAACGTTACTTGAACCTTTATTAAGGCTTAAGTTGGAACAGGCTTCTAGCCTGAAGCTAGTTATTTAAGGCCAAAAATACGGCCAATAACGAATCATTTGGTCTGTAATGACGACATGAAGTGAAAAACCAATGTATGTGGGCTTAGACTGACATTTATCGATGTTGTATATTCTTTAATCCTCGTTTAATTAGAGAAAAACTTACTTTAGCTCTCGAACAAGCTACAGATCACCAAAACATCTGAGGTTCTGACGTCACATCCGGATTCTTCCTTGCGCCGCCGCCGCCTGCTGGACCGGAAGAGAAACGTCTGATCACAAAGTAGACTTTTATCAACAAAAACAGATATAACTTAATATTAAAATGTGAGTTTATGTTATAAGTCCTAAACACAATATTTTACGAGCCAACACCCTTATTTTTGTGGCCAATTAAAACGTGTAATGCTAAAGGCTGCGTCCCATCACAACTAAGTAGGTTTGCAATGTTTGTGGCTTTTTATAATATATTTTACAACGTAAATTATCCTTTGCCGATACATTTTGTGTTTTGGTGGTGTAATTTGATGCTGCATCAAATGTAAGTAGAAAATTTTTCTTTTAAATTCAATTTACCGCGTTCTTTGGATGCCGAATTCATTACGACACCGGAAGTGGCGTCACGGGATTACAGGAAGTGCCGTTGTGGCGGACGCTGAAACGTGTTGTTTTTTTTACTCTGGACAAATATCACTGGATTTTGACGGGGTTTTTTGCGGTGGAAATGGAGAGTAAAACGGAGAAACATAAGCGGTTCATCTGCTCTTTCCAGGGCTGTTCCGCCGCGTACAACAAACAGTGGAAACTCGACGCACATTTATGTAAACACACGGGAGTGAAGCCGCACACGTGTGGACACCAGGGCTGCGGTAAGAGGACACCGAGGGCTGGAGAGCACTGTGCGCGCATTTTACTGCTGTTTGAACGACTCTGTTTGTGTTGCAGTCGTTCTTATATCTCCTTTGATATGTCTTATCGTTTGGATTGTTTCCCTTGCCCTTATGTTCCCTTTTATAATTGACAGCTCCATACTTGGCCTTTTGTAAACAAAAGCAGCTGGAGGCAAAGGGGAAATGGAGCATAAGGATCTCACTGGACAAACTCTGATTAACCCCAAAATGTCACAAATATAACAATAATAATATAACAATATAACAAACACAAATATACTCCCACATATTATACATATTGAGAAGCTCAAATACTATTTTGAGGCAAGAAAACATTTCTGGCATTTCTAACATGGAAAGTACAAATGCTGCTTATTTATGCTATAAAGCAGGTCTGTTCAATTTAATCAGAATTGGTTTATTGCCATTGTCACTGATCAAAAAGGGGAGGGGCTCAAATAGTCCATGTCCAGGTGAGAAGAGTCAGCTGTGATCGACCTGCTCATCCTCGAGCTCGGGGATCAAGTCATGCCCTCAACCCATTATATTATATCTCTTTGTATTGGTTTAGTCTGGTTTAGACTTAGTTTAGTCCTGGACAGGGCACTGTGTCCCAGATAAATGGTCACGTTGTGTCTCTTGCCCAATGTTGACATGTGTTAAGACGGACCTTGACCTAAAAGTTCCATCCTCTGGTCTAATCTTTCTGATTCATCTTGACCTTGTGTTGTTTTTCCGCTCACGTATCCAGTTCTCACAATGTTCCACCTTTAGGGTTTAAGGATGTGTTTTATCATTATTCACTCTTTGCTTTTTGAAATCATCTAGGGACAGATCTTTTTTCCTGTGCACATGTCAAATAAATTGTTTTCAATATAAAGAGGCAAAGCTATGTTTCAGTGCTTTATTTTTGATAATTTGTTAAGAAAATCCACAACACCAACCTTTCACAATGTGTAAAATAATATATATTGCTTATCTTTCACCTGGATGTCTCTTTGTTTCCAGGTAAGTCGTTCAGCAGCTCGTACCATTTGTCGCGTCACGAGTTGATCCACAGCAGAGACAAACCGTACCCCTGCACCGAGGCCGGCTGCAGCGAGGCGTTCACCACGAACTCCAACCGTCTGCGGCACGTCGAGCGATTCCACCGCGACGTACAACCGCGCACGTACGTCTGCGAGTTTGAGAGCTGCCGCCTCATATTCAAGAAGAACAAGCACCTCAGGTCCCACCTGTGTGAACAACACCAGAAACAACCGCTGTACCAGTGCACCTTTGAAGGTAAATAACGTGTAAATGTCTTCACATATAGTTTAGGTCGATTAAAGCAAGTGACATGACATTCTAAACTGCGCTTAATTAAACAACTACAGTATGTGAGGAAAAATATTATGCATTTTTCATATTGTTCTTGTCCTTTAAACCTGCTCTGAGTGTCTTCAGTTTGACGTTTCATGTTTTAGAACAAAAATTAAAAAGCTTTAACAAAGAAAAATATAACTTTATCTCTGCGTTGGGAGATGCTATTTTGACTTAGCTGTGGCTCCATCTACTGGCTGTAGAGGTAATTACACACATGTAAATATATACCCACAATGCACTGCAGTAAAGAGATGATCTGATGAAGTTGTAGTTATCATGATTAGATGAAGAAAATGTTCAGAGCGAGTCTGGAGATGATTTAAGGTCTTAAAACAGCAAAGGATTCTGGGATAAATGACGTCAGCATCATCTATGTCACACATGAAGAAGAACGAGAGGATTTACAAACCAGAGTCAAACAAACAAGAACCAAACTAATGCTGCTCCAGGTGTGTTTTTGTCGACGAGACAATGTTAGAACAAGGAGAAAAACTCAACAAAGTCCATTTTGCATAATATTTGTCCGCTAATTTTTGAGCCTATCCACATGAAACAAAAAACTGACTTAAAGTTCAGTGTGTTCTCTGTCAACATAGATTATAGAGGCTGTAAAAACTGGCACTGATATGTGGTAAAAGCAGCTCTAATGGTTCAGGCGTCTGCAACATCCAGGATGCAGAGCCTAAACCTTGTTGAAAAATGTGAACTTTTCAACAAATTCCAATCTGGAGCTTCTTCTGGAGCAGTCACCGCACAATGAAGCGAGGGGCAGATGTGTGTCCACTTCAGATGTGTCTCCAGGTTCTGCTCTCAAAGAACAGACGTCCAACTGAAGGCGTCCACAGCCAATTTAACGTCGTGGTCTGAACGAACCGGAGTCAAAATGAGACCACTGTGTCCTGTCTGCATTTAATCCCGGGGTGTTTATTCTCCACGAAGCAGGAAGTGCACCGTTAGCATGCTGGAGAGTGTTAGCTTGTTAGTTCTGCAAGTGGCGTAAAATGCTGATAAATATTTTAATGAATAATTAAAGGATAAGTGGGCAATACATTGTTGATGGCTGCAAACAGTTTAAAGGACCTCCGACAGTTTGAAGCACTCATTTTACTGAAACACAGTTGAGATCATCATATTTAAGATTCTGCTAAAGAATTAACTATTTTTATTACAATTTGGCAATTTTTTACTTCCTGGTTATAAATGATGACATCACACTGGGAAATTCTGTTACTGTTACCATAGCAACCATATCGTACACTGGGCCAAAACACTTCTAATGTGACGGAAATTATCTGACGATGTTTTTTGGTTGAAAATTGTCCTTCGTGTGTCTCTTGTAAATTTAAACATATTTTTCAACTTTTCTTCACAAATTGACACTTGATTGGTGTAAAAAATAAGATAATAAAGTCACTTAAAGTCAAAACTAGAAAATAATAATAATAATGTCAAACGCACTTTAAAATGAACTGTTTCTGTTTTCCACATTGTTAAGAGTACTTTACCTTTAAGACATTTTTGGATTTGCACTTAACTGTTGCATGTATCTGCCGTGCGATTAATAAAGTCCCGTCTGCTCTCGTTTTAAGGTTGCACGATGAGATTCAGCTTCCCGAGTAAGCTGAAGCGGCACGAGAAGGTGCACAAAGGCTACCCGTGCTCCGAGGAGGGCTGTGCGTTCGTGGGCAGGAAGTGGACGGAGCTGACGGCGCACAGGAGGGAGCGGCACCGGGCGCACTTCAGCTGCGACCAGTGCCCTAGGACCTTCAGGGACCAGTCGGGCCTGAGGCAGCACCAGCGCGTCCACAGCGACACGCGGCTGGTGCTCAGGTGTCCCCGGGACGACTGCGACCGCACCTTCACCAAGACCTTCAACCTCCAGAGCCACATCTGCTCCTTCCACGAGCAGCTGCGGCCGTTCACGTGTCCCGAGCCGGGCTGTGGGCGGAGCTTCGCCATGAAGCAGAGTCTGGATGTGAGGGCTTCAGATGCACTCCTCTCCTTATTTATTTAGTTACTGAGCAGGCCATTTACTTTTGTTAGCAGAAATTCAGAAAAAGAAACAATGCAAATACAGTTCAAACTAATTTTATGCATTTTTGGCATGAATAAAATGTTACATTTTAGCAGTGGTGGAAGAAGTGTTCAGTTTTTAAAAGAAGTAAAAGCACAGCTACAGGTAGAAAAAATAACTAAAGTAAAAGTATCACTTTTAAAATCGACTCAAGTAAACAGGTTGAAGAACCTGTTTGAAAATGTACTTTAAGAGAAAAAGTATTTCATGCAGATTATGAGGCCAGTTTTACGTATTAAATGTTGGAATTTTGGTTAAGAATTGTGTTTAATTTTGGTCAACAAAGGCCTATTCGAATTATTTTGCTCAATTTCTTGTTTGCTTGCTCAGGCAGAACGTCATCATCAACGTGCTACAAATAACTCCTCAAACAATGTAGTGGAGTAAAAAGTACAGATAGTTGGTCTGAAATGTAGTGAAGTAAAGGTAAAAAGTATCTACTGTAAAAACGACTGAAGTAAAACACAGATAGCTAAAATGTTACTTAAGTTCAATACTTTTACTTTTGTACTTTTCCACTGTTGGATTTTAGATTAATGTTTCAGGCGGCAGTAGAATGTGCTGTGCCCTTCTTTTCTGCATAATTATCTGGTATTTTTATAACTATACAAAAGGAAAATCCACAAATGTTTTTCCTGATCTTTTCTAATAGTGAAGCTTCATTCTCCCTGTGTGGTATTTTTTCAACCGCAGCATTAATCAAATTGTGTGTGTCAATCGAACAAATGTAATAAGATTTATCACACTTTTTAAATGTGATTAATCTTTATGAATTATTTACATGCCTATTTTTGCACATTTTTATTGGAAAATTTAATGTTTTAATCATTTTACAAATCTAAATAAATTATTTAAAAGCACAACTAGCTACATGAAACATTGAACATGAGCACAAATATGACACAGGGGTAATTCCACAACTGTTATCATAGCAACCAGACTGTAATATTCACATACATTACATAATAGTTATGATTTGACAAATAATAATATCTGATGCCACCTTTATTTTGTTGACTGATGGTTGAAACTATCAGGAAAATGTGTCCATTGTCTCTGTATTTTCAATGTTGCTTTTTGATGACATCACAGAGGGATTCTGGTTTAGAACGCAGCTCTTCTTCCTGCAATTTGTAAACCGTTATTTTTCAACTTCAAAATTGTAAAACTATTCTAAATATTTACCAAGGTTGTCCTCCCACCAAATTAATAATATTAGAATATAACTAGAACTTGTCATATATAATTTAAGGGCCTTTCATATACTCATAGAACTATAGTTACATGGGTAACTGACATATCTGGTGACAGGGTGCTGGTGTTGGTTTGGTAAATGGTAAATGGTAAATGGTCACATTTATATAGCGCTTTTCTACCTTTTTTAAGGCACTCAAAGCGCTTTACATCAAGGAACCAGTCACCCATCCACTCACACATTCATACACCAGTGTACGCAGACACACTTTTGTTTTCGAGCCGCTCCACTCATGACGATGAATAATAACAAGGAAATAGAGACTATGAGGCATGCATAAAATAACGTTAAAAGTGTTAATTAAATGTATGAACAAATAGATGATCATGGACACAACAAAAATTGGCAATGCACATACAAAAACGCACTTTAAATAAATAATCAGAATCAGAAAAGTTTTACTGCCATTGTCAGTGAACAAAATTCAAATAGATTTTAAAATTCAAATTCTTTTATATGAGAATACAATTTTTGTTTAATCTTATCTTTAAACCAGTGAAAATACGTCTCGATGTAATTTGACGTAATGTTTGTGTTTGTGTTCAGCGTCACGGAGTCATCCACGACCCGGAGAGGAAGAAGATCAGGACGCCCCACAACAAACGCTCTCTGGCCTCGAGACTCAGCGGCTTCAAGGACCCAAAGGCCGCCGGGAAAACCAGCCCGAACCCGGTCCAGAACAAGCCCGGCCCCCGTCCCGGTCCAGATCCCGGTCCAAGTATAGATCCTCATCCGGTCCAGACTCCTGTCGCTCACTCTCACGTCCAGGAGATAATTCTTGTCCCAAATAACGCACCAAATCCCGATCCGAGTTCTGTTCCGCGCTCTGTCCAGGATCCCGGTCCGGGCCTGGTCCAGGATCCCGGTCCGGGCCTGGTCCAGGACTCCGTGGCGCTGGCCTCTCTCCTGCAGGACACGGCTTTACTCTGTGAGACCCACGAACACGTCTCAAAAACCCTCAGCGCTCCAGTCACCGCCTGAACTCCAACCCACAAACTGAACTCTTACAACAAAACGCCTCGTAAAGGACGACAGCTTTTGTAGTTTGTAACGCGGCGGGAGATTATTTCTGTGATCGATGCGGTCGTTACATGTAATTATTCAAATATTTGTTGTAAAAAAATATATAAATCTGTGAAGGCAATAAAATGTTGCTTAAATGAAGAACCTGTGTGGATGTTTAGTGATGTTTAACCGACAGTTGAACATTATAGATACAGGACCAGGGCTGCGAGATCAATCGCAATCTAATCAAAATCACAATATAATGCACACATCGTACAAAGGGTTTCAGGGGTTGTCATCCGGACGCTGTTTGAAGATCGAGACGTTTCGACTTTTATCCAAAAGTAATTGTCAATCTGAGAGCTGGTATGGGAACTTGGGCTTATATGATACTCTGAGTAGTGAGAGTCCTGCCCACAGGGAGGAGTCACTGAACGCCTGTCTTTGTTTGGAAAATTGTTTGTTTGTCACCTGAAACTCGATAATTGGCCTGTCTTTGTTAGTTTAATAGTTGGCCCTGCCCAGTTTCACCTGTGGCTAAGGACTATTATTGTCTTAGATCTATTGTTCTTTTGATACAGCTATCAATAATAATAATGACAACCCCTGAAACCTTTTCTACGATGAACCACACCTGGACGAAATCTAAGTTACCTAATGTAACTGTAGTTCTATGAGTATGTGCGTAGCCCTCTACGGGCTTCGCTATTGGCTAGCCATCTCCTAGGCTCCGCCTAGCCCTGAGGAAAAAATATCCACCTGCTCCAATCATAGGAGGGGTCCCACACACCACCTTGACCCCTATATAAGCCCGTGCATTCAGTCCAAACGCCCTCTTTTCACTCAGATAAAGAGCGTCCAGGCCTGATAGGCCTGAAGGTAGAGGGCTACGCACATACTCATAGAACTACAGCTACATTAGGTAACTTAGATTTCTATTTCGTATGTGCTGCGCCCTCTACGGGCTTCGCTATTGGCTAAAACCTACGCGAAGGCCGTAGGGAACACTGTACTCCCAGCAGGCCTGGCGTGGTATGATTGGAGCATGCCCAGCCACCCCAAACCACAAGGTCCGGGGTGCCCAAGGCACGTAAGGTACATGCACACAGGTCGCTCCTACCAAGGACACCTGAAGAATGTGCACAAAACACATGCCGAAGTACCACCAGCCGCCTCTCCCAAGAGCGCCAGTACTTCGCAAGGCAAAATGAGGGTGCGCACAAGCCGCCTCTACCAAGAGCACCGGCACACCCGTGAAGTAAAAGTGATGAAGTGCCTCAGGTCACACACCACACAATGGAGACCCACACCCAGAAGGCCGCCTCTATCAAGAGCACCTAACTGGGAAAAGCACAGAGTACTCAGGCATGTCCAGCGCTCAAAACAGAATGAGCGACTGACCCTGCTGCAACGTCCAGCAGGTATGACTGGACAAATGTAGAGGAGGATGACCAGGACGCAGCCAGGCAAACATCCTCCACCGACACACCACGCAAAAGGGCCGTGGAAGCCGCCACACCCCGCGTAGAATGGGCTCGTAACGACAGCGGTGGGGGCCGACCCTGCGCCTCATACGCCCCACGCACCGCACGGCATACCCAGTGAGCCAGGCGCTGAGAAGAGAGAGGAGCCCCGCGGTCCCTGGCTCCGAAAGCAACAAACAGCTGGTCCGAACGCCTGAAGCTGGCCGTGCGATCCAAATAGCAGCGTAGAGCCCTGACAGGGCACAACAGGTGGCGACGAGCATCCGCCTCGGAGGCGTGAGGGGGTGGGAAAAAGGGCCTGATCCGGATGACCCTAGACCTGAAGGCCGAGGTCACTGCCTTAGGCAAGAATGCCGGGTTGGGCCACAACTCCACCAGGCCATCATCAGCGCCGAAGGACAAGCATGTAGGATGCACCGACAACGCACACAGATCCCCCGCCCTCTTAGCCGAGGCAAGGGCCATGAGCATGGCAGTTTTGAAAGACAAACAGTCCAGCTCTGCACGTTCCAAGGGCTCAAACGGCGGTCCCGACAGCCCGTCCAGGACCACCTGGAGCTCCCATAAAGGAGGGGACCGTCGGTGAGGCGGTCTCCTCCTAAGGGCCCCCCGCAGGAAGCGCTTTACCAGTGGGTGATTGCGGGCAGAGTAGCCCGCAAAGCCCTGATGACCTGTGACAATGGCCGACGCGAACACGCCCAGAGTGGAGGCAGCCCGACCCCCCTCCAGAAGACTTTGGAGAAATTCCAACACGCCCTGGACTGAGCAGGAGACCGGGTCCAGCGCTCTCTCCCCACACCACACTGAAAAGAGGCGCCACCGGGAGCAATAAGCCTTTACAGTCGACGGAGCTCGTGCGCCCTGGATTGTGTCCACGACAGGCGAGGGGAGTCCTAGACCCAGGAGATTCCCCCTCTCAACTTCCAGACCATGAGCCTGTGGCCGAGCACGGGACGCGAGCAGAGGGTCCCTTCCACCTGCACAAAGGTCCCGGAACGGTCTGGAAGCGGCCAGGGGCCCTGTACCACCAGCTCCGCCAAGCCCGGGAACCACCTGGCGTTCGGACTGTCCGGTGCCACCACCACCACCGTCAAGTGCTCCTGCCTGATCCTCTGCAACAGGGGCAACATGAGATGGAGAGGAAGGAAGGCATACAGGAGTCCTCTGGGCCAGGGTCGATGTGCCAGAGCGTCCACTCCCAGCGGTGGATCGTCTGCGGACCTGAGCGAGAACCACAGTGGGCACTGTGCGTTCTCTGCACTGGCGAAAAGGTCGGCCACTGGCTGACCGAACCTGCACCAGATCTCTTTCGCTACGTCTGGGGCAAGACCCCACTCGTCGCGGAAGGGCCCCCCCCTGGACATCCTGTCCGCACCCAGATTCAGGACTCCGGGGACGTGCCGAGCCTTCAGAGAAGCCAGGTGACCGGCAGCCCAGATGAGAATCTCTGCTGCCAAGTTGTGAAGGAGGGGAGACCTGGTCCCTCCCTGTCTGTTCAGATAAGCAACAACCGTAGTGTTGTCTGATCGAACCATGACATGTCTCCCCACCAACTGTGCCGCAAAGTGTAGAAGCACTCGATGTACGGCCTCCATCTCTAGGAGATTGATGTGCCGGACCGGTCCTGTCCAAGTCCCGCCTACAGAGAGCCGATCGAACACTCCCCCCCAGCCCGACAGGGAGGCGTCCGTGAATACCTCCGTGTAGAGTGGTACGCACCCCAGGGGAACCCCCCTTGGGAGAAGCCCGGGGGAGAGCCAATAGAGGATGTCGCTCTGAGCCGCCGGTGTGAGACGCACCATCACTCCCCTGTCCCGGGACGGGTGAAGCCTGAGGCGGGAGAACCAGCGCTGAAGGCGCCTCATGTGAAGCAGGTTCACCACAAAACCCAGCCGGGAAATGTGCGACAGGACTGCCGCTGTGTGCGCCTCCGCTTGTTGAGGAGAAGCAGCCAGGATCAACCAGTCGTCGATGTACGTCAGCACTCTGATACCTCGACGGCGGAGCGGCTCCAGCGCCGCTTCGCGCACTTGGAGAAGGTGCGAGGGGCCAGAGAGTACCCGAACGGGAGGCGACAGTACTGCACTGTTTCTCCCCACTGCGAACGCAAAACTTCCTGTGCTCCGGAACTATGGGCACATGGAAGTAAGCGTCCGTGAGGTCTATCGACGCCATCCAGTCTCCGGCCTGACACACTCGAGCAGTTGTTTGGTGGTGAGCTTGCGAAGGGACGCGGTGGCGATGTGATCGTTTAACACCCGCAGATCCAAAATGGGACGGACACCTCCGCTCTTCTTGGGAACGAGAAAATACGGGGAGTAAAGTCCTCTGTGCACCTCCTGTGACACTATCTCCACCACCGCGCCGCGCTGCAGCAAAGAGGACACCTCCTGCTGCAGAGCCTCGGCTTCCGCGGGGCTGTGGAGTCGCGTGACAAGAACACCCCGAAACGGCGGTGGCCTCCGCGCAAACTGAAGTGCATAACCTCTCCGGAGCGTCCTGTCCAGCCAAGGCTCGGAGAGGAGCCCCGCATTTTTCCAAATCAGGTAAAATTCCGTAAGAGGACGCACTGTGGAAACTGAGATAGGCAGTTGAGCTGGCCCGCCCACTGTCAGCACCCGTTGGTGCAGACGTGGGGGGGCCCGTTCGAAAGGGAGGAGAGCCCCGGCGCGCGCCCGGTGCATCAGGGAGCGTGATCGTGATGCTACCGGGTCGGTCTGGTACAGCAGGCTCTGCACGGACTGTGCTAGCCTGTGGGCGAACGAGTCTGAGCCGCTTAAACGGCGCCGCGTCCGCACCAACATCTTGCGGGAGACGTGCAGCGGGACGCTTCACACCCCTCGGCGGCATGGAAACGTCGCCGGTATGTGCCGAGAAGGCATCATCGCAGGCCCTCGATTGCACATCCGGGCGAAAAGCAGGAGGGCCGCTGGGCGTGACTGAAGTAGGAACGACGTGGCTGCGCACTACGCGCCGTGTCCCGTGGCAATCTGCGCCACTGACAAAGCGTGTGGCGCCTCCAATTACGGCGTGGCGTGCTCCGGCGCGGACTCCGCCGTGAGCCGCGCCGAGCCTTGTCAGGCGCTGAGCCGTGAGCCTCGCCGCGCGTAACACGCGCCCGTGTCGTGTTGTCACAAACAGCACGAGCCGGGCTGCAGCGTGCTCCATGGCTCACCGTAGTGGGGGGTATTAGGGAGCCACTATCTCTGACAGAGAGAAGACCCCGTTCCCCGGGCCGTGTGACTGAGCAAGCTCCCTGAGCATGCGCGTCAGACAACCCTGACGGATCCAACAAAGAGCTCCTAATAGAAGAGCGTGAATCAGTGACCGTGCGCGCTACCGGTGCGCGCACGTCAGATGACAAGGAAGAAGCATGCCCTTTAGTGATGTAACGGGCCTGACGGCCTTTATTGAAAAAGGACCCCCCTCTCCCTCTTCTGACAGTTGAAGCGGGGCGGCGGTCAGGTTCAGGCCTCCGGTCTCGTCTCTGGTCCCGAGAAGCACCACGAGCCGAGGACGGGCGGGCAGGAGCACCTTGCGCACGTCCTCGGGGAGAGCGGCAACGCGGACCCCTCTCACCGCTCCGAGCAGGCGGGCGAGAGTCGCGGCGGGAACCACGGTGAGGCTGGAGATGTGGAGCCAGCTGGGCCGACGCTCTGGAGGCGGCATCCAGCCGGTCCACAAGCGTCTGCATGTCTTGGCCAAAAAGCGACAACGTGGAGATGGGCAGATCCATGAGCTGGCGCTTCTCTTGGTCCTTCAGGTTGGAGAGACCAAGCCAGAGATGGCGCGCACCAACCTGAGCAGCACCCATGGTCCGCATGGCAAAGGCCTGTGCCATGCGGAGGAGAGCTGCCGTGGTGGTGCGAGCCCGCTCAAGGTCCTCACCGCCGAGCTCCGAGCCGGCGTTGAGAACTCGGTCCAGTGACCCTGTGATGAAGGCCATATTGCTAGCTAACGCGACAACCTGAGCCGCATTAGCATAGCACCTGTCGAGAAAGGACATGGTCAGTCTGTCCCGCTCAGAGGGAAGAGCTGCCTTCCCACCGGGCCAAATGGAGAACGGTAGGAGGGAGAGCCTGACCCCATCCTCGATGGGCGGAACCCCAGACTCCCAGGACCAGTCCTGGATGGAGCAGTACGGGCCATACCCCAACGCTGGACGCTTGGCCGCGAGAGGTTTGCCCCAATCTCGAGTGGCATAGCCGAAGATAGGCTCCATTCGTGGGCATAGCACTGCAGGGCGGCGCCTGGCCCCCGCGCGCGCTGCGCCCACAGAAGTGAAATCCTCCACCGGTGCCGTGGGTTGTGGAGGGAGAGGAATATCCATCCGCTCCGACGCAGCGGTGAACAGCTCCGGCATCAGATCGAGCGGGAAGCGGTCCCGGGGAGCAGCGTCGGTGGAGAACAGGGAAGCGGCGTCTTCCTCATAGCAGCGGTGGTCATCCTCGTCATCATAGTCCGCCCAGTCCTTCCTCCGGGGAGCAGGAGCAGGCTCCAGGGCTTGCTCCGGACCCGGCACCTCTGGGTCCTGACCAGGGCGCTGGGGGGAGACGGGGCCCATAAAGCCGCGGCGGCGCTCTCTCTCCTCCCTGGGGAGAGAGATGCACGCCTGGCAGGAGTTGTCGTCAGCGGAGTGGCGCCAACCCAGGCAGAGAAAGCAGCGGTCGTGGCTGTCCTCCGGTAGAAGTGTCGCCGAGCAAACACCGCAGCTCTTGGGCCCGACACCGGCAGGTGGCGAGATCCTCGGGCGTCGAGACAGTGGTGAGTCCATCTTCAAATTCTTGGGTGGACGAAAATCCTCAAGGTGCTGAGATGAAAAGAGGGCGTTTGGACTGAATGCACGGGCTTATATAGGGGTCAAGGTGGTGTGTGGGACCCCTCCTATGATTGGAGCAGGTGGATATTTTTTCCTCAGGGCTAGGCGGAGCCTAGGAGATGGCTAGCCAATAGCGAAGCCCGTAGAGGGCGCAGCACATAAGAAATAGAATGAGGGTTTACATCGACATAATGCACACAGTTAGGAAACTGACTCGTGCATAACGTTCGACAGTTGCTCCTTCTATCGATAAAGTTATTTCCGGTCCAGGACTCGGCTGCTTTTCTCTCCAGGAGACTTTATGTTACCAGTGCTAGCTCTGAAGTTACAAGAAAAAAGAAATTTGTTAGTTGTGTTTGTGAAAACAGGTTATTATTGAAGGTTAAAATAGCTCGGTTGCTTTAAAGTGCTACATGTTACAGCATCAGTCACACTAGCTCTGCTCATTAGCGTAGCCTACTTACCCTTGTGCTTGTGGATGGAGCTGGAAATGTACAATTTAAATCTCTTTTCTCGTTTACTCATGGAGCAGGAGAGAGGGAATCCACAAGTCTATGGACATCATTTATTGTAGTTTTGGGCAGGTCCTGGAGGATGACAGAGAAGATTTGTAAGCCAAAAGCAGCGCATCAGCCTGGACCGGATATGACTTTGCTGGTGGGAGGAGCCGTTCTGTCACGTCGAACATTCTGCACAGAGTCAATTGCTGAGGCTGCAATGTTTCAAGTGCAATAAATCTAAATGAAAAGTATACTGAAATAGTCATTTTTGGTCATCCCAATGCCTTTTAGCTGTTTTTAGTGAGAAAAATATGATTAAAAGTGACAAAAACGTGACAAAAACGTGGAAAAAACTGAATAAAGTGACAAAAATGCGGCAATAAGTGACGAAAACGCAACAAGTGACAAAAATGTCAGTAAAAGTGACAAAAACTTGACAAAAAACGGAAGAAAGTGACAAATGCACGACAATAAGTGACAAAAACGTGACAAGTGACAAGAACGCAACTAAAAGTGACAAAAATGTGATTAAAAGTGAAAAAAACTTGACAAAAAATGGAAGAAAGTGACAAAAATGCGGAGAAAAGGTGACGAAAATGTGACAATAAGTGACAAACAGGTGACAGTAAGTGACAAAAACGTGAAAAGTCTGACGCTAAAATGTTACATAAAGTAGATTGATTTGTGTAAAATGTTTAATGAACACGAGCAACAACAAGTCACAACGCAACGATTTACTGACAACGGCTTTTTAGTCAAGTAGACAAAAATGTGACAAAAATGCGATTAAAAGTGACAAAAACAGAATAAAGTGGCAAAAATGCGGCAATAAGTGATGAAAACGCGACAAGTGACAAGAACGCAACTAAATGAGTGACAAAAACGTGAGTAAAAGTGACAAAAACGTGACAAAAAAACGGAAGAAAGTGACAAATGCACGACAATAAGTGACAAAAACGTGACAAGAACGCAACTAAAAGTGAGAAAAATGTGATTAAAAGTGACAAAAACGTGGAAAAAAATGAATAAAGTGACAAAAATGCGGCAATAAGTGACGAAAACGCAACAAGTGACAAAAATGTGAGTAAAAGTGACAAAAACGTGACAAAAAACGGAAGAAAGTGACTAAACTGAGGGGAAAAGGTGACGAAAATGTGACAATAAGTGACAAACAGGTGACAAAAACACGAAAAGTCTCACCGCTAAAATGTTACATAAAGTCGATTGATTTGTGTAAAATGTTTAATGAACACGAGCAACAACAAGTCACAACGCAACGATTTCCTGAAAACGTCTTTTTAGTCGAGTAGAACTTATTTTCTGTTGAGCTCGTCTGCTCCGTGTGAACTACAACGGAAACAAGACGGCGGCGCGTACGACAACTTCAGGAATAAAGTGAATTCACTGGTACCAAAGTGAAGAGTCGCCTTTCCCTGACAGAGTGACCTCTCCCTGATCGACGGAGGAACATGACAATCAGAACACATGCTTTTTATACACGAGACATAGTTATGACATCATGAGGAGAAACAAGAGCGAGGACATATGTGACGATCAATATTTATGAAAAACAACAGCTGTCAGTGGTGTTTCCAGTTAAAGCCAGATTTCAGAGTGAAAGGACGTCATAAAAGGATCAGATGCCCGTTCTCTATCATCGGGGGTTTAGTTGAGTATTGTTCATATCGGGGGTTTTGTTGATTAATAAAGATACTTTATAAGTTAAATGGGGTAGACATTATATAGATCTATTGTATTTTATTTTTATTTTATACATATCTTATTTTGTTTATAATTCTTTAATGTCACTACTGGTCGGTTGCACATGTAACGAAAAGAATTTCCCCTTGGGGATAAATAAAAGTAATTCTGATTCTGATTCTGATTCTGATTGTGACCAGGACTGAGAGCGAACTAAAGAGGTGTTAAAGTTGAAGTTAACCTTAGCAAGTTAGAATGAGAATACAAAACTTATAACTGCGATCACAAGTGACAGGAAGGACTCTGTGGGCGGGGCTAACGGTTCAAACAAAAACATGCTCCCGTCTGGTTCAAAATTAGAGGCCCTTTAATTATTTATTATTACAGAATTACTGTTGTGTCAAGGCAAATGGATCCAAAAGGTAAGAGGAGCAGCTGTTTGTGTGCGACGGTGGACCCTTCAGGCCTGTATCGGCTCAGATTGATGCCATAACAGATTCTTTGGTAGATGTTTTGAATGTTAGAGCTTTTTTCTCCACATTCCTGCATCCAGACGCATCCATAAAAGGCCTGACTATGATCCATCGCTTACAGTCTCCGAGACAGGTTTATTTTACCTCCATCCCTTTATCGGGAAAATGAAAAACGAAAGGAAGAAGTGCGCGTCGATGTTTTACGGTTGTTTAATTGGCAACGCTTTATCCGACTCTGATTTATCGGCGGCGGTTTGAGGCTCTGGTGGAGATTCCATTTGTCTTTTCAGGGACAGCTGTGGCTCTCTGTCCCGACCTGGCGAGGAGCTCGGCGTAGAGTTGCTGCTCCTTCACGTCCAGAGGTTTAGATTCCTCTAGACCAGGCATGTCCAAACTCAGGCCCGGGGGCCAAATGCGGCCCTCAGACCAATTTTTCTTGGCCCTCAGTCTTCCTGGTGAACTGGCCCACATTGTCCTGATAAGTACTATTTACAGCACATTTCAGATTTTCTACAATTCTAACCTAAATAACTAACATTTTGGTGCCACACAGACCTGATATTAAGGCACAGACTGAATGTAGATGTGGTGGAGCTTAAAACATCAGATAAATGCAGCTTTTTTTAACGTTTCACGATTGATTTGTGGCCCTCCGCTTGGTCTATATTTCAATATGTGGCCCTCGATGGAAAAAGTGTGGACACCCCTGGTCTAGACCCTCAGGAGAACACGCTGGGAACACCTCATGAAGTATGAAGAAGGAAGTTACAGAACTACATTTTCAACATAAAGTGGCTCCAATAACTTCAGCTCCCCCTGCAGGTCTCTTGTGAAAATACACTGCCAATTTTTATTGCAAATAATTAAGTTCTAGATGAGTTAAAATGTCTTGATTTGAGGATATTAATCTGAATTTCAGTCGTTTTGACTCGTTAAGATCAGTGGAGACGATTTATTTGATGGAACTAGATTATTTCACTTGTTTCAAACCGTTTCTGACTTGTTTCTATACATTATTTCTTACTTCAATCCAAATTATCAGTCAGTGGTTAAGATCATTTTACTTACACCACTGACAAATGTATTTTCTTATTTTAAGCAAAATTATCGCAGGATCATCAGAAATACTTTGAAACCAGTGAAATATTCTGCATCACATCAGGCAAGGCAAGGCAAGGCAAGTTTATTTGTAGAGCACGATTCATACACAGGGCAATTCAAAGTGCTTTACACAACAGGAAAAGTTGCATTAAAATCACAAAACACAAAAGACAAACAGAATAATTTTAAAATAAAGTGCTTTAAAAGAGAAGAAGAGCAGATAGATCTTTGAGTCGTTTGTACGTCTGAACAGAACTGTTTTAGCCTGGATTTAAACATTGTCAGAGCAGAGGCACCAGCAGGAGGCCGGTCCATGTTTAGTCCTGACTCTGGCACCAGCAGGAGGCCGGTCCATGTTTAGTCCTGACTCTGGCACCAGCAGGAGGCCGGTCCATGTTTAGTCCTGACTCTGGCACCAGCAGGAGGCCGGTCCATGTTTAGTCCTGACTCTGGCACCAGCAGGAGGCCGGTCCATGTTTAGTCCTGACTCTGGCACCAGCAGGAGGCCGGTCCATGTTTAGTCCTGACTCTGGCACCAGCAGGAGGCCGGTCCATGTTTAGTCCTGACTCTGGCACCAGCAGGAGGCCGGTCCATGTTTAGTCCTGACTCTGGCACCAGCAGGAGGCCGGTCCATGTTTAGTCCTGACTCTGGCACCAGCAGGAGGCCGGTCCATGTTTAGTCCTGACTCTGGCACCAGCAGGAGGCCGGTCCATGTTTAGTCCTGACTATAGGCACCAGCAGGAGGCCGGTCCATGTTTAGTCCTGACTCTGGCACCAGCAGGAGGCCGGTCCATGTTTAGTCCTGACTCTGGCACCAGCAGGAGGCCGGTCCATGTTTAGTCCTGACTCTGGCACCTGCAGGAGGCCGGTCCATGTTTAGTCCTGACTCTGGCACCAGCAGGAGGCCGGTCCATGTTTAGTCCTGACTCTGGCACCAGCAGGAGGCCGGTCCATGTTCAGTCCTGACTATAGGCACCAGCAGGAAGCCGGTCCATGTTTAGTCCTGACTCTGGCACCAGCAGGAGGCCGGTCCCTGAGGTCCTCAGAGTGGAGATGGTTCATGTGGCTCTAACATGTCAGATGTTCTTTGGTGCTTTGGAGAGACTTGAACACAAGCAGAGCTGCTTTAAAGTCTATTCTCTGAGCCACAGGAAGCAATTAAACCTCGAGTCAAAACTTCTCAAATCCAGATAAAAATGATAAATTCAAGACATTTTAAGCTTGGATAGATTTACATTTTTTGCTGTGAAATAAGGAAGTACAATCACATTCAGAAGCATTTCATGTCTCCAAATATAAAAAAGAGCCGGTGTTTCTCAGGAGAGTTGTCTTCAGGTCGATGTCGGCAAATGTTGCAGCTGGTTTTCCGCTCAGAGACAGCAGGGGGCGACGACGGGAGATTCAAACGGCCCGAAAGTACATTTACAACCAACACACGGACTTATAAAGACTTTAAAGGTCCCATAACATGCAAAATGGACTTTTCAGAGGTTTTAACCTTCCTCCAGTGCTATTTGGGCCTCGTATGTTGTGCCCAAAGTGGTTTTTTGATTGATTCCCACATGCTTTCGCTAGAGAACTGTCTTTTCCGTCCCCCTCGGCTGAGCAGCAGACGGGGGCTCCTCACTAAGATGACGCGCTTCACCAGGATGACGCGGTGTTTAAGCCACGCCTCCAGGAAGCACGCAGCCGCAGAATAAAAACAGCTAATGCTAATGCTACACAGTAATTACACGATGGATACGACAGATAGAAGAGTTAGCTTGTTATTTACCAAACGGCACGTCCGTCGTTGAGGCCCTGGAGCACGTCAAACTCCAGGTCAGATCCAGGACGTAGGACTCAGCACGACGCACCGTCAGGACCAGAAAATGTTTATTCAGTGTTTGTGTATCGCTGTTTACCGGAGCACACGGCGCATGCACCATCTCCGCTCTAGGCTTCGGCACGGGTTGGGCGGGGGAGGCAGGCTGCTCTCTGATCGGGGGGGTCAGATCTCAGAGTGAGCCGTTTGCTTTTACAAGGAGGGGGGCCAGTCCAAGAAATGGGTGTTTTTTGTAAACTGTTATGTTATGGATGTTGCACAACGCAAAAATGTATCAACAAAGCCCTTAGAATAGACTGTGTAAAGGGGAAAAGAGCAGAATATGGGACCTTTAACAAGGTAAAATGTTACTTAGTTCTACTTTAAAAAGGTCAAAATGTTAGAAATACTGGAAAAAAGAAGATGGACATAACGGGGACGTGTGATGAGGATGTAAAGGGGGATTGTTCTGGCGTAGTTTGCATTTTTTCATTGTGTTTTTCTCATTTTAAAGGTTCCAAATAAAAGGATCAGTTCAGATTCAGATCGGTTTGTATCCAGAGTGTCAAATTAAAAAAAGCGAGGCGTCAACAAACGAAACCAAGTGAGTGACTCTTGGCATCCCGACTCTTTATTGTGAAAATGTCCGTTGCGGATTTTACGTTCTGAATTTAAAACGCTGAATTTGAAGACTTGAAAATCTATGCGTTAAATATTTCAACTGTGAAGTTTTGTTTTTTAATTTTCAAACTGAGGAAAACACCACAGAAAAGTACACTGCAAACGTCTGCAGCTGAACATTTGAAAGCAAATCAAACATGTTTTTTTCAGAGCTAAAATTCACCAGCATTTAAAATACAAACTGAAACTAATTCCATCTCCAGGTTTAAAGGGTCATGTCTAAATGACTTGATTTTTATCATCATTTTTATCTGGATTTTGACTTGAGGAGGTTTATTTTCTGATGTGATACAGAATATTCCACTGGTTTAAAAGTATTTCTGACTGCAAGTCGATTTTGCATGTTATGGGACCTTTAAGTAGAATAATCTCAACCCACTGACAGATATTTAGGCTTGAAGTAAAAAATAATGTATTGAAACAAGTAAGAAACAGTTTGAAACACGTAAAATAATCTAGTTCCATCAAATAAACAGTTCTTAACTCGTCAAAACGTCTGAAATTAAGACAAACATCGAGACATTTTAACTGCTCTAGACCTGCACTTTGGTCACATCTCATGACGTTGCTGGGGGAAGTGTCTGGGCAGAGGGAAGTCTGGAGTCCCAAACGCAGGACGATGAGCTTCGGTTTCCCTCTCCCCGCTGTCCTCCCGCAGCTCTCGCTCTCCTGACATGACAAACGCTCCGCAGCAGACCAGGAAATCTCGGATAAACTGTGGGATAAATTCCTGACAGTAAATTTGTAGATTTGCAGCTGATTCCTTTGTAATTCATCCGAGTAAATCTGCGTGACTCACTCCCCTCGTAGCTTATGTCTCAACATCCAGGAGGATCTGCAGGAGGAGGATCTGCAGGAGGAGGAGCTGCAGGAGGAGGAGCTGCAGGAGGAGGAGCTGCAGGCCAAATTAAAAAGATGTGGTAGGAATAGAATAAGAGCCAAAAGATGGGTGTGGGACCTGTCCTTAACTAGGGATGTAATGATATGCAAATGTCACGATATGAACCTCACCATACGGTGTGTTTGTGATGTCGAGGAGAAGCTCAGGACGTTGTAGAAGAGCTCAGAAGGATGTGTCCATGTCCATAATAACAGACCGACTGTAATCTGCTCCTGACATTCATTATTAGGCCTTTGTTGACATATTTTAGATCCAGAATAATAGAAATGATGGCGACTCTAAGGTGCAGTTTTCAAGTTATGTCAGAAACAACAATAATGACTGCTGTGTGTTCTGTCATGTGCCTTGTTATTTCTTATGAATAATAATAATAGCAATAATTTCTAGTCAATAATGCTTTAATCTGACGGCTAAACCATATTTTTTTTCTCGTACACATGCTGGGTGTTCACGGTGGCAGAGCGGCTAGAGCTTCTGCCTCCCAATAAGGAGATTGTGGGTTCAAATCATAGACATAAAAATAGTGGACAGACGGTTGTGGCTCCGCCCCATTCATGATAATGCGGCTCAGTCATGGAGAATTCAAAATGGCCGCGGGTTTGCTCCCACCCCTCCCCCCTCGGTGGGGAGGCGGGGAGAGGCCGACTTTGGGGCGGCCTTTTGCTGTACTGCCGTCGTTGCCTCTATGGTTACCGCCCACTCGTAGGTCTATGGCTGCGCCCTGACATTTCCGGCGCGTAAAGCCCGCCTTCTTCATTAGATATGCACGAACTCCGGCTCCTCCCACCGTTCAAAGACATGGGGCCGTTTTCGCTCGTGTTAGCAACAGGTTTGATTGACAGCTAGCGCCACACGTTGCCACTGTCTCCTCCCACCGAGGGGCGGAAACCGGTAACAACCGCGCTCCTGATTGGTCCGTGTGGTTGCCACGATACGCACTCGGATTTACAAATATGGATTCTGGCTCCATTTTAGCCACTATAACTGCTAGCCACGATTGGCTTCATTTGGCTGGAGCCAAACGCCATAGTCCATCGATATGTATGGTCTATATCTATGTACGGTCTATATCTATGTACGGTCTATATCTATGTACGGTCTATATCTATGTACGGTCTATATCTATGTACGGTCTATATCTATTACAGAGTGTCCTAATGCAACTTTTCCTGTTATGTAAAAGCACTTTGAATTGCCCTGTGTACGAATTGTGCTCTACAAAAATTGCCTTGCCTTTTATCGTGGCCAGTCTGAGACACATCTGTGCAATATTCATGCTGTCTAATCAGCATCTTGATATGCTACTCGTGTGGCGTAGGAGGAATAGAGGTGCTCACTTACACAGATGTAGACATTTTGAACAATATTTGAGAGAAATGGGTGTTTTGTGTACATATAGAACATGTTTTATATCTTTGAGTTCCGTTCATGAATCATGGGATCAAAAACAGAAGTGCTGTGTTATATTTGTTTTGTTTGTTTTAAAGCGTTGTGTTTGTGTTGAGTGCTGTTCCTGGACGTCCGAGTGGCCGTGAGGACAGAGGGCGGACACTTCAGCTCCGCCTCCTGTAAACCCGTGTACTTTCCGTCTGACCCCTCCACACTCTGACTGGAATACAGTAGTTTCCTAATAAACATTGAACATAGTCGACATATTTGAGATATTCTACATTTTCTACAGCGCCGAGAAAATCCCTGAATTTATGAATGTTCTGAGTTTACCCTTTTCAAAGTCGGAGGAATGTCTGCTCCTGCGGCCGCACTAAATCCAGCCGACAGCGCACTCCTCGATGGCAGAGCGCAGCCATCGGAGGATTTTTGTTGTTGTTGAATTTGTGCCTCTAACTATTTTCCAAACGTGTCTTGTCTCCTGTGGTTGATCCAGAAGAGCTCCTCGGTGTTTTTAAAGCCCCACAAACAGCTCTTGATTTGCAGCAGGTGGAACGTCGTTTAAACAATCAAGTAACAAACCAAAGATGAGGTGAAGCTATCACCGTGAAGTTGGCCCCCATCAAACGCACATCCACGCAAAAACTATGCCAATCGTTTGTGCTTCATTTGTGCTGCAAAAAGTTTTGTTTGTGCTGCTTTAGTTTTCGAGATATTAACGACTATTTCATGGGTCAAATGAGGGTCACCCAGTCCCCCAAGAAGCTTAAAAATGCTCCAAAACGGCCCGAAATGTTGTCAATCGTATGTGCCTCGTTTGTGCTGTGAAGAGTTTCGTTTGTGCTGTTATGGTTTTATCAATATTTACTATTTTATTTTCGGCCGATGACGTCACTCAGCCCCCAAAGGGTTAAATGTCACTCTAAAACATCAAAAGGTCACATGAGTCGATTGTGCTTCGTTTGTGCCGTGCATATTTCGTTTGTACAATCATATTTAAAAAATACTTTAATCATTATTTTTGCGGTAATTGTGTGACGTAATTTCCGCCCAGCAGGTGGCAGCGGCGTGAGGAAAACGCTGCAAAACAACAGAAGTGCGATCATCACTGACGCTGTAAAAGTCTGTCAAAGACTTAAGTTTTTCTGTAGATCTGCCATTGAGTTGTAGGAGCTGTTTTCATAGTTTGGCCTCGTAATATTGTCTAATCGCTTCTGACATAATTATACAATAAGTGACTAATACATACATTTACAGCGTCAGTGAACATTTCGGGCCGTTTTGGGGAATTTTTAAACTTCCTGGGGGACTGGGTGACCCTAATTTGACCCATGAGTCGTTAATATCTCGAAAACTAAAGCAGCACAAACGAAGCACAAACGATGGACGTAGTTTCTGCGTGGATGTGCGTTTGATGGGGGGCCAACTCCACGGAGGTGGTGAATCACCATCTGAAAAAGTAACAGGCTCTGTGCACAGAAGTTCAGCTGGTGATTTTTTTTTTTAATGACTCGCTGATTATTCCGTCTCCATGAGGTTTTTGCAGAGCGACATTAAAGTGAACACATTCTTAAAGACTCTGAAACATGAGACAGACTTTACACATGAGCTGTTTGTAGGTCGATGCTAACGCTAATGCTAATTTTAAAGCGCTATAAAGATTAAAAAATAAAAATAATTGACGTAATCTGTGTATAAGAGCAATCAGGTAGTCTTTACTTTACATTTTAATTGGATGTTTCTTTATATTTTACGTTTTAATAAAGGTTTAGGTGAGAAAACAAAGTACAAAAGATAAAGTCAATTTTCTAGCTATCTGTACTTTTTTTAAGTACATTTTACAGTACTTTTTACTTTTACTTCAGTACATTTCAGAGCACTTATTTGTACTTTCTGCTCCACTACATTTTTGAAGTGGACTGAAAGTATATTTATAAGTTAATTTTTTACACATTTGTGCGACATTTTTGCCTGTTTTTATTCCTACTTTACATTGAACAAACAAAAAGCCTCTAAAGAGAAAAATAACCTGGAAAGTTGCCTTTAACGTCCAAAACTCAACAGAATAAATCAATCAAGATCACAATTTGATTATTTAATAGTTCTCCAAACCAAAAATAATAACTTTCACTTTTTACTCTTAAAGTACATTTTTAAAGGAGTACTATACTTCAATTTACATTATATTTTTTTCAGAATTAGACTAAGGTTAGGATTAGGAACAGATCATTTGGTTAAAGTCTCTCTGACAGGTTTGACGAGACATTTGACTAAAACGTACTGAACATGATTCTATTAAAGATCTGACTAAACATTTGTCCTGTTTGTCCCAGTTTGACAGTTTGTGTAAAGTTTATAATGTCACTTTCTGGTTGAACACGAGCACAAATATGACATATAACTGTTACCATAGCAACCAAACTGTAAACAAGGGCCAACATCCACATACGTTACACAATAGTTATGATTTGACAAATAATAAAACCTGATATTTATCTTGTTGAATGGCAACTTAAAGTCAGTTTTGTGTCGATTGTCCCCATAGAACTATAATAAAACCTGAAAAGATGAATCCAAGGTGGCCGCCCTGTTTATCCCTATGGAGTGAGCTCATTGGCGCATGACCCCAAAAAAGTTTCTTACTTCCGCATTTACTTCCTGATACGGAGGCTGCCATCTTTGCTTTACTTCCTGATACGGAGGCTGCCATCTTTGCTTTAGGGCGCCACGTGACCACAATCCCCCACTTCATATAAAAACGGTAATTTCGGTGATTTTAGAAATGGTAGAAAAGAACATTTCCTTCTATTTTATTTAAATACCGATAATAATTCAGTCCTGTCTGTGATTATAATGTGACATTTTAGAAAAAGGCTGGGCCCAAGAGGCTGCAGTACCTCACACGGCCACTAATCAATCTGGGACACAGACAGAGGGGGCGTGGCTTATCCAGTTCATTTAATACATCCATGATCGTCCCATCATTTTCAACGGTGCGTCGCTTTTTGATGACATCACAGAGGGATTCTGTTTTAGAACTTAGCAATGCTTACTGTCATTTTTAACTTTTTTTTTCTTAATTACTTCACAAACTTCAACTTCACAAATGTAAAACTATGATAAATATTTACCACAGGTGCCCTCCCACCAAACCAAGGCATTAATAGAAAAACAATAAAACCTGTCATTTAAGTTGAGCCTGTTGCTCTCGACAGAAGTGTTTTGTAGAAAAAGGACTTGACTGTGAACAGACTCCGCTCTCACAAAGAGACGAGACGAGACTCGAGACTTGATCCACAAGAACGAGGTAAACAGACTTAAGTATTTGCAATTGAAAAAAATTGCAAAATTATGTATTTATTTATTTAAAAGGGCAACGTACAAAGAGGTTTTCACCATATAATATCTGTAAAAGCTGATGTCCATCTGCTGTCCTTAAGGCGGGACTTTACAGACAAAACATCATTCTTTTCAGTTTTTGTTTTTTGGTCACTTTTCTCTCTCAGTATGTTGGTTTTCATGTGGAAACAAACGTGTCCAATCTGCTCCTAAACATATTTCTTCTTCCATTGAATCCACTTCATCCATAGATTTCTCTGGACATTGTTTTCTTCAAATGTATTTTTCTCCCTCAAGACATAAAGATCATTAAAGTAGATCCACACAAACTGTACAATCTGGACTCTTCTTAACAGAACAGGCAATTCTAATTCTAAAAATGGTTTATTGACGTTTTAAGTTTTTAAAAAATGGGGAAAATTTTGAATTTTTTGGACAATTTTCAGTCCAATCTAATTTACTTAAAAACTAAATTAGAAATCCAAAATTCCCTCAGGATTTTTAAAAATAACTAATATGTTACAAAACGAACTAAGAAGGTTCTGTCCATTTTTCAAATTTAAATGTCCCAAGTTTGTTTATTTTTGTCCATTTTTACACATAACATGTCATATTTTAAAATGAAAACATGACATTGTGAAAAACTTACAATATATTTATTTCTTACATTTATGTGAGTGAACTACAGGAGGAGTTTAAAGTGATATCTTTACATTTTCCCTGTTCACCTGTGGTGTTTCACCTTAAAAAGGGGAGAATGACATAAAGTATTTTTTCCAGCCCTCACTCGACTCTCTGAGGTTCAGAGCAGTGACCAGCAGCATTTACACTTTAAACTGTCTAATTATTACTTTTGCTGTCATTGTAGAGATGTGCACTCACAGCTGACCTGGGGCTGACTGACAGAAGTGTGGCTGCCAATCTGTGCCAATGCCCCTTTAACCTGTCTGTGTGGGTGTATTCCTGGTCCTGGTTTGGCCCCCGTCCCGCTCTGATTCACCGTCGGCTCAGGCCTTCAGAGGAACCGTGGAGATGACACACGCCTCGGAAAAACATCTGGGCTCCTGCGTGATTTACTCTGATTGGAACAATCCAGGAGCCGCTCGGAGTCTGAGCAGGCGAGGAGCGGAGGCGAGGGGGGCCGACCCTCTGTCCCGGGGCTCGGGGTATAAAGCACAGCAGACGGAGCAGGAGCTTGAACCATCGTGAGCGAAGATGAGGGCCCAGCTCGGAACGTGTGTGCTGCTGTGGGTGCTGCTGTGGGTGCTGCTGTGCGTGGGCTCGGGGCGTGGACGCTCGCTCTGGACGCTCCTGGACGCAGGTCAGTCCAGCTCTGAACGGGACAGCACCCTCTGATTGACATCAGGAGGGAGCGGGATTGTCATAGATACTGAGAAGATACGAAGATACTATTGACTTTAAAATTTAAACTATAGAGGCCCTTTAAAATGTGATGTCATCAAAAAAAAAAAAGAAACAGACTGTAAATGTTTGAATGATTGTCTCACATTAGATCTAGATTTTACTGGTTTTAAGTGTTTGTTTTCTGGCCTTAAAATTGTATTTTAGCTTCAAAAGAATCTACTTTATGGAACAGTATCTAATATATCTCTAGATAAAATGTAAATGATTGTGGGCTCTACATTTCTGAGTATTTTTCCAGTAAAACCCATAAATCTGGATTGTTCCTTCATCAAAAATGCAAAGAGTTGATCATAATTTCCTACAACATGATGTAAAATACAATAATAAATGTGTTTAAAGCAGCTCTGATGTCAATCAGGCTTGTACTTTGACAAAACCATCTACATTTGTCATATTTTGTGATATTCTGAGGTTAATTCCAGTTTCTCAGTGAAATCTTTTTTGCTTCCGTTCAGAATTTACGATGATTTTGTTACAGACTTTTAAAGGGTCTCTACTAAAAGTGTAGAAAATCATATGAACAGGACAGATTTGTACTTTTCCTGTTTTAGAACGATCTTGAGTTTTACCAGAACTATCACTATAACACTTTACAGTAACATGTGGAAAGCTTTAATATTTTGTCTTTTTTTTTTGTCATTGTGGTGTCTAAACTCGAGTCTGTTCCTCAGTAACAACATTTAAATTGAGTCTGAAATGTTATAATCGAACAGCCTCCTGTCGTTGGTTGTGGTTTATTGAATGACATGAATGATAAATACACAGTTATTGTGGTCCATCATTTCAAACATTTTAATGTTTTGTTCATGTTTCAGATCAGACGAGAGCGGCCTCTGCCCCAGAGCTCCAGAACCGAGGAGCCGCCGCAGGAGAGGCCCAGACAGAGAGCTCTGTGTCTGGGATGACTCTCGTCTCCTCTGGACCCTCCTCTGGAGCCTCCTCTGGACCCTGGTCTGGTCCCTCCTCTGGATCCTCCTCTGGACCCTCCTCTGGTCCCTGGTCTGGTCCCTCCTCTGGACCCTCCTCTGGATCCTCCTCTGGACCCTCCTCTGGACCCTCCTCTGGAGCCTCCTCTGGACCCTGGTCTGGACCCTCCTCTGGACCCTCCTCTGGTCCCTCCTCTGGTCCCTCCTCTGGACCCTCCTCTGGACCCTCCTCTGGTCCCTCCTCCGGTCCCTCCTCCGGTCCCTCCTCTGTTCCCTCCTCTGGTCCCTCCTCTGGTCCCTCCTATGGATCCTCCTCTGGTCCCTCCTCTGGTCCCTCCTCTGGTCCCTCCTATGGATCCTCCTCTGGTCCCTCCTCCGGTCCCTCCTCTGTTCCCTCCTCTGGTCCCTCCTCCGGTCCCTCCTATGGATCCTCCTCTGGTCCCTCCTCCGGTCCCTCCTCTGGTCCCTCCGCTGGACCCTCCTCTGGTCCCTCCTCCGGTCCCTCCTCTGGTCCCTCCGCTGGACCCTCCTCTGGTCCCTCCGCTGGACCCTCCTCTGGTCCCTCTTCTGGTCCCTCCTCTGGTCCCTCCCCTGGACCCCGCCTCCGTCGCTCCCTGGACCCGCCCTGCGCCCTGAGGTCGGTCCTGGTCCAGGTGAGGGACCTGGGTCTGGGGTACGACTCTGACGAGGCGGTGCTGTTTAAGTTCTGCAGCGGGGCGTGTCCTCAGCTGCGGTCCAACCACGACCTGGCCCTGAGCGCGCTGCTGCAGAGCGCACTGCTGCCCGAGGGGGGCGCCGCCGGGCCCCGGCACTACGCCCCCTGCTGTCGGCCCACGCACCACGAGGACATGGCCTTCCTCGACAACAAGCACCGCTGGCACAAAGTGGAGCGTCTGTCGGCGTCCGGCTGTCACTGCGTGGGATAAACTCAGGACACGGACCTTTGACGCTCAGAGTTTATCAGAAGAAAGACTGTCCTTCAGAGTTTATGCACTTTCTTTTTACTCACTTACTCTTCTTCCAGCGAGAGGCAAAAAGGAACAAAAGCTAAACGAAAACATGAGAAATTATAGTGTTTCTTGCACATTCATGTTAGATTATTCAAACATTTCCTGCAATTTAATGTTTTCTCTTAAATCCTTCAGCTTTTTTTTTTTTTACTTTTTACTCTTACTTATTGTTTTTGGGTGCACGGTGGCAGAGCGGCTAGAGCTTCTGCCTCTCAATAAGGAGATCATGGGTTTGAATCCCGGACCACCCCAACATCACACGATCTCTCTGGGTGGAGTCTGCATGTTCTCCTCGTGTTACCGTGGGTTCTCTCCAGGTTCTCTGGCTCCTCCCACCGTCCAAAGACATGACTGTGTTCAGGTTAATTGACAACTCTAAATTGTCCCTAGTGAATGAATGTGAGAGTGAATGGTTGTCTGTCCTTGTCTCTGTCTCTCTGTGTTTGCTGTGATGAGTTGGCCACTGTCCAGGGTGTACCCCGCCTAAGGCCCAAAGTCACTGGGACAGGCTCCAGTCACCCGCGACCCCTAACGGTAGAAAATGAATGAATGATTATTATTTGATGCCTACTTTTACTTGACTGACGTCCCTTTCCCAGTGGCGGCCTGTGATCACATCAGAGGGAGGCTGACTCTAAAAAGGTTTATAAGAAAACTCTATGTAAAAATGTAAAAAGTGTATTTATGTGTAACATGAAAACAGCAAAAGTAAAGTTATTGTTTTATATCTGCCGTGGCAAACTTGATCTGAAACTGTAAAAGTCCTGTATAAAACTATATTTATGTATTTATTTAACTTATTGAAATGTTGCTAATAAAGCTGTGGCAAAACAGTGTAAAAGTATGAAATAAACAGTGTTTTTCAATCTTTTCTGAGTCACGACACACTTTTTTGATTGAAAATAATCCACGACACACTTTACCACACACGCACACACACACATACATACATACACTAGGATAATGGGCATGAGGCTGAATGCAGGTGAACCAGCTGTGAGAGCCGTCTGCACCAGGAGCAGAGCGTCGCCTGCAGCCACAGGACACAGACTCAGGGCCCAGAGGAGAGATGAGGCAAACACCAAACCTCCACCAGGGGCCCATGAGCCAGGGCCCAGCAGCCACAGACGACCACCGCTCCCAGTACAGAGGGCCCCTCAGAGGAAACACTGGAGTCTAAAATGAATAAAGGGATTCAGATAAAGGAGGATAAAGATAAAATATATAGTAAAGTAAAAACTAAGATCTAAGGTTGAATGTAAAACACATAAAAACTAGCCTCAATTATAAATAAATAATAAATTATATTAAATACTGATGTAAATAATAAATATTAGTCAAAAGCTGAGCTAAAAAGGTGGGTCTGAACGTTCTCTGCGGCCCTGAGGTTCTCGTCAGGCCGTTCCACAGACGAGGGCCGTAGTGCTGGAAAGACGCCTCGCCGTGAGTGTGTGTCCTGACTTTGGGAATGACTAGGAGCCGGCTGTCGGAGGAGCGCAGGGGCACGAGGAGGAGCCCAGGGGCCCGAGGAGGAGCGCAGGGGCCCAAGGAGGAGCACAGGGGCCGGAGGAGGAGCACAGGGGCCCGAGGAGGAGCGCAGGGGCCCGAGGAGGAGCGCAGGGGCCCGAGGAGGAGTGCAGGGGCCCGAGGAGGAGCGCAGCGGCCCGAGGAGGAGCGCAGGGGCCCGAGGAGGAGCGAAAGGGCCCGAGGAGGAGCGCAGGGGGCCGAGGAGGAGCCCAGGGGCCAGAGGAGGAGCGCAGGGACCCGAGGAGGAGCCCAGGGGCCAGAGGAGGAGCGCAGGGGCCAGAGGAGGAGCGCAGGGGCCAGAGGAGGAGCACATGGGCCTGAGGAGGAGCACAGGGGCCCGAGGAGGAGCGCCCAAGACCCAAGAGACATTTATAAACCAGTAAAAGAACCTTAAAATCGATGTCAATGGGAATTCGCTGACTTTCTTGGTAAAGAGTTCACACAGAACGCTCTAAAATGGTAAATTATTCGTTTAAATCCAAGAATCAGATTTTTTTCAAGGCACCCTGGTGTTCCCCGGCAACTGGTGGAAAATCAAGGAAATAAACCGTCTTTTGATTGATTTTATTTACACATTCATCACAGTGGAGTGAATACAAAATATATCTTACATAACGGAGAAATGAGCTTGAAACTGTTTTGAATAAATCCAGTATTTCCTGCAGTTTTGGGTCAGTTTTGAGTGCTACGTGTCCATGCTCTCCTCTGTGGACTCTGATTGGTTGGACCAGAGTTGGACCCGCCCCTCCGTCGCGGTGAGGAGGAGACACTGGGACGGGTGGAACGACATGGATTGGACCACGGCTTTGCCCACGGGAAGCTTCAGCGCCAACGAGCCCTGGCGGAAAACACGCCAATCCATTATTATTCGCGACTGATCGATTATAGAAGCGGTTACAAAAGAAACAACTGGTTAAATAATCGAATAATTAATAGTTAAATGGTCTGTATGCTGACGCTAAAATGTTCTACGTGCTGAAAGAAGAGGTTTAATCACCCAGACAGAGCAGGAGTCACACTGAAATGACACAGTGTTTTTGATTAAAATACTTCTCTTTCATCTACAACAGACCCTTTAAAATATGATGTCAATAAAATTCCAGAACGAAGGCGACTGGAGGCAAAATGAAGTCGACTGTAAATGTTTGAATGATTGTCTCACATTAGATCTAAATTCTACTGGTTTGAAGTGTTTGTGTTGGAAAAAAGCAACACATTTGAATTTCCAGAGTAGAAAGGTCAGTTAGTTTGCTTTTCTGTAACAAACAACGGACAGAATACAAGTTTCTAGCCTTAAAATTGTATTTTAACTTCGAAAGAATCTAATTTTTGGAACAGTATTTAATATATATCTAGATAAAATGAAAATTTTTTCTCCCTCGAGACATAAAGATCAGCCTTAAAGTAGATCCTACACCACTGGTTCTCAAACGTTTTATCCCAAATACCACCAAATAAAAGATTTAGCTTTATGAGTTCCACCAAATCGAAATTGGGTCTAAAACTAATTCAGACTATTTCAGGTCTAAATTAGGGATAAGTCTGAATATTCCATTGCCACAGTGGTTTAACTAGAAATTTACAAAAGGAAGAACAAAAACCACATAGATAAACACTGTCCTTCACCAAACTGTACAATCTGGACTCAACAGGATTTTGATGAAACTTACAGAAGGATTTTTTAAATATCTAATTCTAAAAATGATTTATTGAAATTTTAAGTAAAAAAAAAGAGGGTAAATTTGAATTTTTAGGACAATCTAGTTTACTTAAAAAATAAATAATAAATCCAAATCCCCTCTGTACATTTTATAACTAATATGTGACAAAATGAACCAAGAAATTTAAACCTGGTTCTGTCCATTTTTCAGGTTTAAATGTCCCAAATATGTGGATTTTAGGTCATTTTTTCACATAAAATGCCTCATTTCTACATGAAAACATGACACGATGAAAAACTCGTCACACATTTTTTTCTTACGTTTATGTGACTAAACTACAGGAGGAGTTTAACATTGATATCTTTAAATTTAAGATTTTTTTCTCTATTCACCTGCAGCGTCTCACCTTAAAAGACAAAAACATTGGGCCTATTTCATGACTGCTTTATCCCTCTCAGGGCGTGGTGGTACGTTTAAGCCTCACAGCAGCACGTCCACACCTCGTGACGTTAAAGCAGATGATTAAAGTGGGACAAACCTCGACCAGGTCCCAGCAGTAAACGTGTCCGTCCTCGGAGCAGCTCAGGACGTGGGTGTCTTTACTGGACAGACAGCAGTCCAGTTTGTAGCCCTTCATCTGGTGCCCCGTGTATCTGAGGACGACACACACTTCAGCGACAAACTTACACAACATCAGATTTAGTTTAGATTAAAGTCTATAGACCCTTTGAACATAAACATTGTAAATTCTGAACGGAGGCAAAAAAGATTTTACTGAGAAACTGGGATTAACCTCAGAATATCACAAAATATGACAAATGTAGATGGTTTAGTGTCAGTAAAAGCCTCAGACACATGTGAGTGACATCAGAGCTGCTTTAAACACATTTATTATTGTATTTTACATCATGTTTGAGGAAATTATCATCAACTCATTTTTGATGAAGGAACAATCCAGATTTATGGGTTTTACTGGAAAAATACTCACAGAAATGTTGCGCCCACAATCATTTTACATTTTATCTAGAGATATATTAGATACTATTCCATAAATGTTATTCTTTTGAAGCTAAAATACAATTATAAAGCTAGAAAATTGTTATAGAAAATCAAACTAACTGACCTTTCTACTCTGGAACACCTTTATTTTGTTGAATTGATGTTTAGAGGATCAAAAAGGTTGTTTATTTTGTGTAAATTATCTATAACCTTTGGATGGAGTGAATCTGAATCTCCCCAGCATGAATTTGTTTTTGCTTCCTGTCATTTTCAACAGATTTTTATACTTTTCTCCACAAACGGCTACTTGATCGGTGTAAAACTATAATATACAACAGGTATTAATACACCAAATAAAGTCAAAATTAGTGTCATACACACTTTAAATGCGCTCTACCTTATTTTTACTGTCGTGAAACGGGAAAATCAGGGCTAGTTCAGTTCTAGTTCTCCATGTTCCTGATTTTTTGCATGTATAAAGTAAAGTCTGTGTTGCTCCAGCCCAGACATATAGTAAAAGCATCTATTTGGGTGAAAATGAGACCACAGCTTTTACTCTGCATCTGTTTATACAACGTTTTATTCATCGAGAAGCAGGAAGTGCGCCGTTAGCATGCTAATGTTTGTTAGCTTTAGCGCTCAGGGTTCAGAAACTGGTGAAAAGGGCTTGTGAATTTATGATGCTGGGACTGCATTAGGAAAGTGAGCGATACATGTGACTGATGTAAAGACTTTAACATCAACTAGTCCTGTTTTTCACGTTTCAAAACAATAAAAAAAATAAGGTACAGCCCCTTTAAGATGCTCAGAACGTGTGACTATTATCAGTGTAAAATTAACTAGTTCTTTTTTTAACATTTTGATTCACTGTCGGCTGCAAAAAGTTCTGTAAAAATCTAGTACGGCAACTTTAAAGGCTCAAAAAAGTACATTTTGCATAATCTGTGTCCTGTAGATAAAATAAACAAACATTTGCAAGTAGAATATCATAGACAGTCCTCACTCTCCGAGCAGTTCTCCCGAGCTCTTGTCCAGCAGCCTCAGCGTGGAGTCCAGGCTGGAGCTGAGCGTGCACTGTCCGTCTGCAGAGAAGCACACGCACGTGATGGGACCTGGAGGGACAAAGAGCACCGGGACGTGAGCAGAAACGACAGAAAAGAGCACCGGGACGTGAGCGGAAAAGAGCACCGGGACGTGAGCGGAAAAGAGCACCGGGACGTGAGCGGAAAAGAGCACCGGGACGTGAGCGGAAAAGAGCACCGGGACGTGAGCGGAAAAGAGCACCGGGACGTGAGCGAAACAAAACAGAAAAGAGCACTGGGACGTGAGCAGAAAAGAGCACCGGGACGTGAGCGGAAAAGAGCACCGGGACGTGAGCGGAAAAGAGCACCGGGACGTGAGCGGAAAAGAGCACCGGGACGTGAGCGGAAAAGAGCACCGGGACGTGAGCGGAAAAGAGCACCGGGACGTGAGCGAAACAGAACATAAAAGAGCACTGGGAAGTGAGCAGAAAAGAGCACCGGGACGTGAGCGGAAAAGAGCACCGGGACGTGAGCGAAAAGAGCACCGGACGTGAGCGAAAAGAGCACCGGGACGTGAGCTGAAAAGAGCACCGGGAGGTGAGCGAAACAAAACAAAAAGAGCACTGGGACGTGAGCCGAAAAGAGCACCGGGACGTGAGCGGAAAAGAGCACCGGGACGTGAGCGGAAAAGAGCACCGGGACGTGAGCGGAAAAGAGCACCGGGACGTGAGCAGAAAAGAGCACCGGGACGTGAGCGGAAAAGAGCACCGGGACATGAGCGAAACAAAACAGAAAAGAGCACCGGACGAGAGCAGAAAAGAGCCTTACCGGGGACTGTGGCGAACAAAACAGAAAAGAGCACCGGGACATGAGTGAAACAAAACGGAAAAGAGCACCGGGACGTGAGCGAAACGACAGAAAAGAGAACAAAACAGAAGACAGAAAAGAGCACCGGGACATGAGCGAAACAAAACAGAAAAGA
The DNA here is from genome assembly GCA_019453435.1 of Rhinogobius similis. Lineage (NCBI taxonomy): Eukaryota > Metazoa > Chordata > Actinopteri > Gobiiformes > Gobiidae > Rhinogobius > Rhinogobius similis. The sequence continues at coordinate 6,890,523 of CM033622.1, read as the reverse complement.
GCACCGGGACGTGAGCAGAAAAGAGCACCGGGACGTGAGCGAAAAACAGCACCGGGACGTGAGCGGAAAAGAGCACCGGGACATGAGCGAAACAAAACAGAAAAGAGCACTGGGACGTGAGCAGAAAAGAGCACCGGGACGTGAGCGGAAAAGAGCACCGGGACATGAGCGAAACAAAACAGAAAAGAGCACCGGGACGTGAGCAGAAAAGAGCACCGGGACGTGAGCGAAAAACAGCACCGGGACGTGAGCGGAAAAGAGCACCGGGACGTGAGCAGAAAAGAGCACCGGGACGTGAGCGGAAAAGAGCACCGGGACATGAGCGAAACAAAACAGAAAAGAGCACCGGGACGTGAGCAGAAAAGAGCACCGGGACGTGAGCGAAACAAAACAGAAAAGAGCACCGGGACGTGAGCGAAACAAAACAGAAAAGAGCACCGGGACGTGAGCAGAAAAGAGCACCGGGACGTGAGCAAAACCACACAGAAAAGAGCACCGGGACGTGAGCGGAAAAGAGCACCGGGACGTGAGCAGAAAAGAGCACCGGGACGTGAGCGAAACAAAACAGAAAAGAGCACCGGGACATGAGTGAAACAAAACAGAAAAGAGCACCGGGACGTGAGCGAAACGACAGAAAAGAGAACAAAACAGAAGACAGAAAAGAGCACCGGGACATGAGCGAAACAAAACAGAAAAGAGCACCGGGACGTGAGCGAAACGACAGAAAAGAGAACAAAACAGAAGACAGAAAAGAGCACCGGGACGTGAGCAGAAAAGAGCACCGGGACGTGAGCGGAAAAGAGCACCGGGACGTGAGCGGAAAAGAGCACCGGGACGTGAGCGGAAAAGAGCACCGGGACGTGAGCGGAAAAGAGCACCGGGATGTGAGCGAAACAAAACAGAAAAGAGCACCGGGACGTGAGCGAAACAAAACAGAAAAGAGCACCCGGACGTGAGCGGAAAAGAGCAGCCGGACGTGAGCGGAAAAGAGCACCGGGACGTGAGCGGAAAAGAGCACCGGGACGTGAGCGAAACAAAACAGAAAAGAGCACCGGGACGTGAGCAGAAAAGAGCACCGGGACGTGAGCGGAAAAGAGCACCGGGACGTGAGCGGAAAAGAGCACCGGGACGTGAGCGGAAAAGAGCACCGGGACGTGAGCGAAACAAAACAGAAAAGAGCACCGGGACGTGAGCGAAACAAAACAGAAAAGAGCACCGGGACGTGAGCAAAACAGAACAGAAAAGAGCACCGGGACGTGAATGAAATGACACAGAAAAGAGAACGAAACAGAACACAGACAAGAGAACGAAACGAAACAAAGAAAAGAGAACGAAACAGAACACAGACAAGAGCACCGGAACGTGAGCGAAACGAAACAAAACGCAGAAAAGAGAACAAAACAGAACACAGAAAGGAGAACAAGACGCAGAAAAGAGAACGAAACGAAACACAGAAAAGAGAACAAAACGTGAACGAAACGACACAGAAAAGAGAACAAAACAGAACACAGAAAAGAGAACAAGACGCAGAAAAGAGAACGAAACGAAACACAGAAAAGAGAACAAAACAGAACACAGAAAAGAGAACAAGACGCAGAAAAGAGAACGAAACGAAACACAGAAAAGAGAACAAAACAGAACACAGAAAAGAGAACAAGACGCAGAAAAGAGAACGAAACGAAACACAGAAAAGAGAACAAAACAGAACACAGAAAAGAGAACAAAACGTGAACGAAACAACACAGAAAAGAGAACGAAACAAAACACAGAAGAGAGCCCCGAGACGTGAACGAAACACAGAAAAGAGAATGAAACAGAACACTGAAAAGAGAATGAAACGAAACACAGAAGAGAGCCCCGAGACGTGAACGAAACACAGAAAAGAGAATGAAACAGAACACTGAAAAGAGAATGAAACGAAACACAGAAGAGAGCCCCGAGACGTGAACGAAACACAGAAAAGAGAATGAAACAGAACACTGAAAAGAGAATGAAACGAAACACAGAAGAGAGCCCCGAGACGTGAACGAAACACAGAAAAGAGAATGAAACAGAACACTGAAAAGAGAATGAAACGAAACACAGAAGAGAGCCCCGAGACGTGAACGAAACACAGAAAAGAGAATGAAACAGAACAAAGAAAAGAGAACGAAACGAAACAAAGAAAAAAAGCATTGAAACGTGAACGAAACAGAACAAAACACAGAAAAGAGCACAGAGAAGTCAATGAAACGAAACACAGAAAAGAGAACGAAACAAAACACAGAAGAGAGCCCCGAGGCGTGAACGAAACACAGAAAAGAGAACGAAACAGAACACAGAAAAGAGAATGAAACAGAACACAGAAAAGAGAACGAAACAGAACACAGAAAAGAACATCGAGACGTGAACGAAACAAAACACAGATCCAGGTTTGTTTTAATCGACTCACAGGTAAAAGCTCCATTAAGACAATTTAGTAGAATATAAGACCTTTAAAGTCGATATGATGGGTTGGATGACACATTATATTAAGATTTTGCCCATTTATCACTAGGTTTATGTGACGTTTTGTTCCTGATCAGCAAAATATGACACAGTTGGAGGTAATTCCACAACTGTTACTTAGCAACGATTTTGAAAACAAGGGCCACAACCCATTTAAATAATAAGAGAGTTATGGTTTGACAAATAATAATAATAACTGAGAGCACAACTTTATTTTGTTGAAGGACCATTTAAATGGTCAGAAAGTTGTTTCAGTTGTGTGTGAATGTTCTTCGTATTTTCAGCGGTGCGTCGCTTTTTGATGACATCACAGAGGGATTCAGTTTTAGGACTCGGCACGGCTTCCTGTCATTTTAAACCTTTATTTTTCTAAATTTCATCACAAAAACCGACGTAAAACTATGATAAATGCGGTGGTCATATTTAGAACATTTTGAGAACCTTCGTACAGACTTTTTAAATCAACAAAAGTCATATTTACTGCTGATGAAGTCCACGTGCAGCTGCCCCATCCTCAGGTCGTATCGCCTCAGTCGGCCGTCCACACAGCTGAGACAGAGAGAAAAAAGTCAAATATAGAACAAAGTGAGAGATTATCATGGATGTATTAAATGAACTGGATAAGCCACGTTCCCTCTGTCTGTGTCCCAGAGTGATTAGTGGCCGTGCGAGGTACTGCAGCCTCTTGGAACCAGCCTTTTTCTTAAATTGCTCATTATAATTGCAGACAGGACTGAATTATTATCGGTATTTAAATAAAATAGAAGGAAATGTTCGTTTCTACCGTTTCTAAAATCACAGAAATTAAATATTATTAAATTTCGGACGTTGTCTTACGCGCCGCCGTCTTGTTTCCGTTGTATTAGTTTACATGGAGCAGACGAGCTCAACAGAAAATAAGTTCTACTCGACTAAAAAGACGTTTTCAAGAAATCGTTGCGTTGTGACTTGTTGTTGCTCGTGTTCATTAAACATTTTACACAAATCAATCTACTTTATGTAACATTTTAGCGTCAGACTTTTCCCTCGTTTGTCATTAGCTTTAACGGAGTTCTCGTCAAACGGAAGTGCGTTTACAGACGGAAGTGCACAAAACGGCAAAAGTGGACGGGGCAGAATAAGGTCAATATGAAGTGGGGGATTGTGGTCACGTGGCGCCCTAAAGCAAAGATGGCAGCCTCCGTATCAGGAAGTAAAGCAAAGATGGCCGCCTCCGTATCAGGAAGTAAAGCAAAGATGGCCGCCTCCGTATCAGGAAGTAAAACAAAGATGGCCGCCTCCATATCAGGAAGCAAATGCGGAAGTAAGAAACTTTTTTGGGGTCATGCGCCAATGAGCTCAGGCCACAGGGAGGAACAGGGCGCCATTTTGGATTCATCTTCCAGGTTTTATTATAGTTCTATGGAGATTATGACGAGCTTCAGTGATGGAAAGTACTAAAGTATAAGGCAAGGCGAGTTTATTTGTAGAGCACGATTCGTACACAGGGCAGATCCCCACGGTGAGTCTCTGCACCAGCCACGGAACATCAGCGTCTCTCACTCCAATAAATGTTTAATGAATTGTCGTTTGCACATCTCGTGGCGGTGTGTCCTTGTTAATAAAGAGCAGGTATCTGTCTAATCTTCCTGAGTGTTTCCAAACTCTGGGATGATGTTTAATGTTTAACGAGTACCTCCAGATCTACACACAGATCTGTCAGGCCTAAACATTTGTCTAAATTTAGGTTCAACCAGGGAAGCTAGAGGTAAACAATAAGGAGATTAATAGATTTGTCTAAAAAAAAAACTCAAACACAGAGGGCCATGTGCACCAGTGGGTAACACGTGCCACATTTTGAAAAACACTGTTCCACTCGTCTACATTTTAAAGCAAAAATAAGTAACTTCAGCGACAGAGCTCCCCCTGCAGGTCTCTCGTGAAAGTACACTGCTGGTAAAATGGCGCGAAACCTTTTTTTTCTTCCTTTTTTCCCGGCCTTTTTATTGAAATAAGGAAGTACGATCACAAACAAAAACATGACATTTGACAAATAAAAATGTCTGGGAACTCCTGTATTTTGTTGAATTAATGTTTTAAGGATCAGAAAAATGTGTTTCTTGGATGTGAGTCGTCCCTCTTGTGTCTCACAATGTGACGTCATCGTGTTTTAGATGTTTTAGATAGATATTTTTCGACTTTTCTTCACAAACTGACACTTCGTTGGTGTTGTTAAACTATCATTTATATTTACAACAAATTCTTCCACCAAATAAAGTCAAAACTAGAAAATCATAAAAACCATACGCACTTTAAGTAACAAAATTCAGCACTTATTCCACCATTAATGGGCTTCATCCACTGACGATATACTTCAAAATCACAATTGTTTTAGACTTATAGGTAACGCTTTAGATTAAGGTTCCTTAGTAAACTATTTATAATGCATTAATAAGCACTTGTTATGTGTTTATGAGCACTTATAAGGCATTTACAAGCATTTAGTAGTGTGATAATTGAAAATAATGTAATATTTGCTCATTGATGCTCTGTACATGTGGTTTATTCACTCAAACATGTTTTAATTAATGGATTATAAAAATGTATAAGGCATTATAAGTGCAAAAACAAACCATCAGTGCTTATTAACACCTTATAAATAGTTAACTAAGGAACCTTAATCTAAAGTGTTACCGATTTATAAAGCACAGATTACGGTTAATTAACAATCACACATGCTAATATTGTACACATTTGCTTTGTGTTTTGTTATTTTTGTTGTTCTGTTCGAAGTGTGTCTTGTATTTTCCCTCTGCTGTAAAGTGTGTGTGTGTGTGTGCTGTACCCCGTGAGCAGCTCGTGTTGCGCCACCTTCAGGCTGCTAATGCTATCGCGGGCCTCGTCCAGGATCTGGATTGGCCCCTGTTTGCGAGAGCGCGTGTCCCAGCAGCGCACCGAGCCATCGATGGAGCCTGAAATCACAGCCGCTCTGTCAGGATCCCAGAAAGAACGGCTTGATACTGTATTTTATTTGAATAAGGACATATTAATCAATGTATCAGCTACAGCTTCAACATAAATAAGCCGAAGTTAGCACAACAGCTAAATAATCCGTTGTCCTAAGGAAGGTAAAAACAATAAACGTGCAATTAGACAGAAACAGACACACAACTTGACATTACAAGACATTACACTGCAAATAATTAAGTTCTAGATGAGTTAAAATGTCTTGATTTCAGGATATTAATCTGAATTCCAGACGTTTTGACTCGTTAAGATCAGTGGAGACGATTTATTTGATGGAACTAGATTATTTCACTTGTTTCAAACCGTTTCTGACTTGTTTCAATACATTATTTTTTATCGTCTGCATATACTTGTATTTTTATATTCGCACACACATTTGTCAGAGTTTCTTATATGTAAACAAAGATTGGGCCCAGTACTGAGCCTTGGGGAACTCCACCAGAGCAAGTAAGACATGAAGAGCGGGAATGTTCTGTTTGTGCGTCCTGTTTTCTGTCGCGGAGCTATGACTTCACCCGACAGACAACGCTTTTAGAGACATTGAAATTAATTAACTCAAGGAATACAGCACCCGTAAAGCCACCTTTCAGCAGTAACAAGTGGCTGCATCCGTGGAGTGATGTTTTCTAAAGCCGAACTGCATTGGATGGAGAGGAGTTTGGGCAGTATTTAGATGTTCTTTCAGCTCTGTGTCAACCCATTTCTCTTTTACTTTTGACATAATGGGCAAAATACTTATTGTTTTATTATTCTCTGGTTTTTTTTTGTCTCCCGCCTTGACCACAGGAGTAATTTTCTGGCAATTTTCGACGTAATTGGCACTATACGGCGTTTAATAGATAAATTGCTCAGATAATGTGTGTGACATGAAAACAAAGTGGATATTAATAAGGCTTTTCTTTCATGTTTTTCAGTTGTAGTGTTTAAACTACACTAAACACTATGCAAATAAAAATATACAACAGACAATTACACAGTAGAAATATTTAAAGACTAAAAATGACCATATCTCTCCATCTGAAAGTATCTGACCTGACAGTATGACCGTCGCCTCTTCGTTGAACTGGACACAATTCACTTTCTGCAAAAAACAAAGCTCATTTTTCCTCCAAATTCAAACCTAAAGCGTTGAGTATTGAGTGACAGTGGTGTTTGGTGACTGACCCCGGCGTGACCCCTGAGTTTTCGGGTGACCTGCCCCGAGGCGACGTCCCACAGGATCACAGTCTTGTCCGAGCTGCAGGAGCAGAGCTGGCTGTTGTCAAACGAGCTGTGGACACAAACGACATCGAGATATGAACGTGTCTTTGCACCAGAGTGAGAAAACACAACGGCAAAGACAAGACCATGGATGTATTAAATGAACTGCATAAGCCCCGCCCCCCCTGTCTGTGTTCCAGATTGATTAGTGGTCGTGTGAGGTACTGCAGCCTCTTGGAACCAGCCTTTTTCTATCATTGTACATTATAATCACAGACAGGACTGAATTATTATCAGTATTTAAATAAAATAGAAGGAAATGTTCTTTTCTACCGTTTCTAAAATCGCAGAAATTACCGTTTTTCTCTGAAGTGACGTCACAGTAAACATGTGCGAGTCACGTGAACGAGCGTCGGACGATACAAACAGAAGCTCGTGGAAAAGGCTCGACTAGAGACACCTGTAAGTTGTATTTTATTTCATTTCAGACGCTTCACGTGTGTCTAACATGAAGAACACAATTACAATCACACAAGCTAACGCTAACACAAAAACTTGTGTTAGCTGCGTGATCGCTCACGTCACTCAAAGCATCATGGGGGATTGTCGTAAAGCAAAGATGGCCGCCTCAATGAGCAAAGATGGCCGCCTCAATGAGCAAAGATGGCCGCCTCAATGAGCAAAGATGGCCGCCTCCATATCAGGAAGTAAATGCGGAAGTAAGACATTTTTTTATGGGTCATGAACCAATGAGCTCAGGCCACAGGGAGGAACAGGGCGCCATTTTGGATTCATCTTCCAGGTTTAATAATAGTTTTATGGACAAGACACACTTTCTCAGTCTCGCTCGTTTCAGATCTCCGTCGACATCATCTCTGAAAGCCCTCATTTCTCTCTTAAGTTGTCTTTTTAGATCATAAACTTAAAGTCTATTTGACAGGTTCGACGACACATTTTATAAAACGTTGTGAACATGAATATATTAGAGATAATTCGACAACTGTTACCTAGCAACCAGACTGTAAACAAGGGCCAAATACCATATAAATTAAACTATTGCTGATTTAACAATAAATAATGCCTTCAAACACCTTTATTATGTTAAATGATGGCTTAAACCAGGCATGTCCAAACTCAGGCCCGGGGCCAAACGCGGCCCTCAGACCAATTTTTCTTGGCCCTCAGGCTTCCTGGTGAACTGGCCCACATTGTCCTGATAAGTACTATTTACAGCACATTTCAGATTTTCTACAATTCTAACCTAAATAACTAACATTTTGGTGCGACACAGACCTGATATTAAGGCACTGAGACTGAATGTAGATGTGGTGGAGCTTAAAACATCAGATAAATGCAGCTTTTTTAACGTTTCACGATTGATTTGTGGCCCTCCGCTTGGTCTGTATTTCAATATGTGGCCCTCGATGGAAAAAGTTTGAACACCCCTGGCTTAAACTGTCGGAAAAACGTGTCAGTTGCTGTAAATTATCTCAGTATTTTCAATGGTACGTCGCCTATTGATGACATCACAACAGAACTCAGCTCTGCTTATTTCTCATTAACAACAGAAATCAACAGATACCTCGATTCAGAAGAAAACATAACAAATCTAAAATCCATCAAGACACTAAATTTTGCTTGCTTTGTTACTGGTTAGTTAAACTGATCGATCTGCTTTGTAAACTTCACTTTCAGATAATATTCTCTCAGCGTCAAGTAATTATAGAACTTTCTGTTTGTCCCTCTATGTAAATGTTATTATTTTATCCTTGTCATTTTCTGTAAATAATGCTTTTAAAAAATCAGCACTACTTCCTGTCATTTTAAAGTTTTATTTTTCTAAATTTCTTCACAAACTGCAACTTCACGTATGTAAAAGTATGATGGACTTTAACGTGAAAATTCATTTATCTTTGTGAATGAGACACCAGGAGTTTTCAGAGGAAGTGCAGGAAGCAGAAAAAAGGTTTCCTCCTCACTGACCTGTCTGCGTCCAGCACCTCGTATCCATGTCCGCTGTAGGTCTTCAGCAAAGTCCCTCTGGTCACGCTCCACAGTTTCAGAGACTTATCAGCTCCACACGACAAAAAGTAGTTCCCATCCACTGCACAAAGCATTTAAAACATTAACAACGACAACAAGACATCGCCTTAAGATTTGACTGAAACATCTGCTTCATCTGAAAGTCCACACTTGGTTGTGATTTGTTAAATACAAAACAAAAACGAAACAAATAATAATAAGCGCATATCAAACTAAAAACAACAATAAACAGGCAGAGGTGCTCTAGGTCAGGGGTTTCCAAACTTTTTTGCCCGGGACCCCCAAATTAGCCATGCAATCGACTCGGGACCCCCAAAGCGAAATGAAAATGACAGCAGCAATAATTTGAAGTGTCAAAGCATGTTAAATCAGGTTTAATATTTGAATAGTTTATTGTCTTATTGGACCCTATTTCACATAAAGATACTGTTTTTAATTTAAAAATAGAGAAAATACAATGTCATATTAGGGTGCACGGTGGCAGAGCGGCTAGAGCTTCTGCCTCTCAATAAGGAGATCGTGGGTTCGAATCCCGGACCACCCCAACATCGTGGGTTCGAATTCTGAACCACCCTAACATCACACGATCTCTCTGGGTGGAGTCTGCATGTCCTCCCCGTGTTACCGTGGGTTCTCTCCGGGTTCTCCGGCTTCCTCCCACCGTCCAAAGACATGACTGTGTAGGTTAATTGAGAATTCTAAATTGTCCCTAGTGAATGAATGTGAGAGTGAATGGTTGTCTGTCCTTGTCTCTGTCTCTCTGTGTCAGCCCTGCGACGAGTTGGCCACTGTCCAGGGTGTACCCCGCCTAAGGCCCAAAGTCACTGGGATAGGCTCCAGTCACCCGCGACCCCTAACGGGAATAAGCGGGAGAAAATGAATGAATGAACAATGTCATATTAATTCAAATGAGATCTTGAAATCATCTCACGACCCCCAGCTCACCCCTCGCGACCCCCCGAGGGGTCCCGACCCCCACTTTGGGAACCACTGCTCTAGGTTGTCGTGGTTCCAGTTAGATTTTGATTCATTCCATTTGGCTTGATGTATATGATTTTTACCAATAAGAATAAGAAGCTGTAATAACAATAATAAGAAGTTGAGGTCCTTCTTTACCATTGAATCTGACTGCTCTTATTGCCCCCTGCTGACAGTCCACAGTGCGGAGCAGGACATTGGGGAGCTGAGGGCCCTCGGGTTTGGGAGCAGGGAACGACATGGAAAGGCTCCCTGCAAAGAGGAGAGAAAATACAGAATTTATCTGTCCACAAAAGGAAACTTCTTTGGTCATGGACATACAATCGTAGAAAAGGTTGCAGGGTTTGTCATCCAGACGTTGTTGAAGATCGAGATTGTCAATGTCATTGTCAGTGACTTCTGGATAGAAGTCGACACATCTCGATCTTCAAACAACGTCCGGACGACAAACCCTGCAACCTTTTCTACGATGGAACACGCCTGGACGAAGAGAGAGATTACAGCGACTAATGGACATACAATGTAATCTCCTCCTGTCACATGGAATAAATGATATTGTTTTACAATGTAAAAGTAAAGAAAAATAAAACTTGTTATTATTCTGTATAGTAAGTAACCACTAAAATAAAAATAATAAATTCAAACAGAAAATTATTTGAAACAGCAATCTCTTTGTAAAAGAAAAACATAAAATAAATGTTCACCCTCAAATGTATTTAGCTTCATAATTCTACAAACAGTCAGTGGATCCATTAACATAACCAGAAAAAAACTGATAACTAGAATAATTTGATTATTGTTGAGTATTTACAACACAAGAGAATTCTGATCATCAAAGATGCTTGGTGACATGTGTGGATTAACTGTTGTATTTGGAAAACAATCAAGTACAATCAATTGGCTGTTTTTATTAAAATTACATGTAAACAGAAAAATCATCTGATGTCTTTCCTATTAGGCTACCTCTGTTACTTACATAAGATTTTGCATCTCAATGGTCCAGAAACCAGATGTGCATGTAAACATAGCTATTTTTATCTTTGCCACATTAGTTTGCCCTTTTTGCATAATTTTCCTCAAAACCTGCACCGGTGAAAGCAAACAGAAAATCAGATTACTTATATCAAACGTAAATGGTTACAGATAAACATCAGATTTTTTGTCTGCATACAAACTAGCCAGTGTTTAGGAAGTTAATTTATTTGTGCTTTCAATAGAACCTTTACTTATAATAAACCTTTGAGTTATAAAATTATAGTAATGATAATAGTAGTTGTGGTAGTAGTTACCTTATTGATAATAAACAGACGTGATGATCCAGTCAGTCTTACCGAGTTTCATAGTTTACAATCAAACCACTTATTTCGCTCATAAAAAGATTCTCTCATTCACAAACGTAGCCTAAACATTTAGCATGCTTCCGCTACACACTTTACGCAGGAAATGAGCGGCTTTGTCAAAATAAAAGCATGACTGTGTTTTCTCCGCGTTAACTTCCGCTTACTTTTAGTGCTACACTTTTATTGTGAAAACAATAGACCGGAAGTGCAACCCCCTTCTCCATTCACCCACTGAACGTTCACTTTAGCGAATAAAACTCAACCAAAGAGGACATTTGTGTTGTGATTTCTACTTATTATGTCTTCGAACAACATGTCGGACCCGCGCAGGCAGAACAAGATTTTGAGGTACGTTTTTTTAAGTGCAGAAATGTATGAAATTAATAGCAAGATTTCTGGATGCTAACAAATGAGCTAATGCTAAACCTTTAAATGCTTTACACGCTGAAGAGATTAGCATTGAAATGTGATTAATTCAAATGACAGTTGGGCTTTTTGTGGTTTATTGGGGAAATTTAAAAGCGTATAGTGTGTTTAATTGATTTTGTACATTTTCAATCGATGTAAATGACATTTAAGGTAGTTCTTACAGTAATAGTAATGTGTCGAGTAGAAAATCCTGAAGGTGTAAAAAGGACACGACCTCCATCACTAGCACTGACCCAGTTAATGATTGTCATAAGAATGTACCTTGTGAAGACAGTTCACTCAAAATGGTACTAATAATATATCATTCTGACTATTGAAAACTAAGCCAATAGTAATTTCTAAACATATTATGATCTAATTCAAATTTTAAACCAGGACCCCCTAAACTTAGAACTATGCAATAATCTCCTCTTGAGCTGCAACTATCCATTATTTTAGTAGTTGACTTGTCAGATTATTTCCACACATTACAACTTTTAAAATTCTTTATCAACCAAATAAATAATAAATGGTGATGAAAGCTTCTAGATAGAGAATATTAATTAATGAAGTGTAAAGTAGATGAAAATCAGAAATTGGTGACTACTGGTGATTACTTCTTTGACTTTTTTTTTTTTTTTTTTTTTTCCACTCGCTGTACTATAAGTTTTTGTCTGTATAGTCCAGATAATGATTACAAATATCAAAATACAATTATGATTATATTTTTTACAGTTGATTGTTAATCATTGCAGCTCTAATCTTCAGAAGTGACAAATAATCTGTTTAAATTATGTCTTCATAGTTATTAATTGTGTTATTTGAGCAATAGTTCTCATTTAGTAAAAAAAAAAAGATTAAATACTGTTTCCTTGCTTGTAAATATACCCCTGACCCCTGGTTTAGGAGAAAAAAATATGAAATCATCATAATAATTGCCTAAAAAATAAGGCTAGAACCACAAGCTCATTGTTAACAATCAGACATAACTGAATCTCAATTTCGATTAAAATTTGATTAATTGCACAGGCCTAATCTGAAATATATCAGAGAACACCTCTTGATGGACTAGGGCTGTGTAATTAATGGTGTATATAATTGTGATTTCCATTATTAATCTTTTCAATGACAAAAATGTTATAATTGAAAATACAATGAATGTCCTTCCGTTCAGAGTTATAAGTGACTTCCTCCAAAGCTGGAGTAAAGGCACTTTTCTAATAAATTACTAATAAAATATATTCAGTTTATACTTTCTGTACAGAATCATTTTGACAATATAGAAGTAATTGTTCGAAATTATCAAGCAGCACTATGACTCACTCAAAGCTACACTTTAATGCAAAACTAAACATGACCCACACCTCAATGCTGCCTTACAACAACAATGTTCTTTTTAGCTTTAACATCGTTTTAAATGCTTCCCCAGGTACAAGCCTCCGAGCACAGAGACCAACCCGACTCTGGAGGACCCCACCCCGGACTACATGAACCTCCTGGGGATGATCTTCAGCATGTGCGGCCTAATGCTCAAGGTGACGCCTCATAATACAACTCTGTAACAGACTGTAATAATAGATGTGTCTGCAGAAAAGTTACATTGATATTGTTGCAGGGTTCTTAAGGGTGCTTGAAATTTACTATGCTGTTTTCAAGGTTGAGGAAGTGCTTGAATTTTGTAAAAAGTGCTTGTAAATGCTTGAAATTTAAAGTCTATATGACAGTTTCGACGACACATTTCACTCAAATGTGGTGAACACTGTTGTATTTAAGATTTGGCTAAACATTTGTCCTGTTTGTCCCAGTTTGACAGTTTGTGTAAAGTTTATAATGTCACTTCCTGGTTGAACATGGGCACAAATATGACATAGTTAGAGGTAATTCCACAACCGTTACCTAGCAACCATTTTGAAAAGAAAAAAGCAGCAGTGCATTAGGGCCTGAGTTAAGCGCAAAGGTGCTGGAAATAACCTGCGAGGCTACCTTGAAGGTGCTTGAAAAGTGCTTGAATTGAATCGGTGAAGAGGAGCACAAACCCTGTTGTCCACATACATTTCCATCCACACATTCACTTTATTTATAGAGATGCAAGACTTTTCCCAAAGTGCTGCTCAAGGTTGATTTATGAAACATGAAAAAAGGACTAAAAAAATAATACTACAATTGACAATAAAATACATAGAGCCGTAAATGGTAATAAAATACAGTACATAAAACCATAAATAGAAGTAAAACAGTAGTTGTTCTTGTAGCATTAATGAGATTTTAAATTCTACAATGTATTTATCTGCTCAATTAAAATGAATTTAAACACGTCTTGCCCTCTAATAGCTCTGTCTGTCAGCTTCAGACGGAAAGTTCCATTGTTTTTATTCACACGAGATAAAAGATTAAATCTACACCCAACAGAGGACAATGGTGAGGTTTGTATCAACAACAGCCACAGTTGGAGTCCATTTACATGTCGATGGTGATGTCACGGGTTTGTGCTTGTGACAGAAGATTAAACATATTGATCTGTTTCAATAAAATAGTCCATACTGTATCATTATCAGTATTTAAGGTCTATAATTTCGGTAACACTTATAAAAACTACACATTCTTTCCGGAGTGAAGCATAAATAAAGACTTAATTCATAGTGAACAAATAGTTTAATTAAGAATTATTAAGGCTTTTTAACTCCTGGACTAATAATTCCTAATTCCTAACCATAACCCTAACTCCTACCTTAAAGTCCTCTCATGTTATTCTAATTATGACTTAGTTTGGTGGGAGGGCATCTGTGGTAAATATTTATCATGAAACAAATGAAACAAGTGCTGACCACCCCAAGCACAGCCAATCAGAGAGCTGCTTTCGGCTCTTACTTCCTGGTTGATGAGAAATAAAATGCTTTAATATTACAGACAGGGTGCACCCGTCTCATTTTTGTCATAAAGTGCTGCTTTTACAATCTACTCTTTTGGGGAAAACACAACATTTACAAACAATTAATTGAGGTTTAAGTTGAAATGTTTGCTCAGATATGTTCTTGTGCATTAAAGTGTCCTCTGGTCTGTGTTCAGTTAAAGTGGTGTGCCTGGATCGCCGTGTACTGCTCCTTCATCAGTTTTGCAAACTCCAGAAGCTCCGAGGACACCAAGCAGATGATGAGCAGCTTCATGTGAGTTTAAAGGACAAATATTCTGCATTTTTCATATTGTTATTAGCCTTTGAACATGCTCTTGAGTGCCTTAAATTTGCCATGTCATATGTTAAAACACAAAAAGTATCTTATTCATTCACAGTTGTTGTCAGCCTTGTATGAAATGACACTTAATGAGTGCATCCAGCCAGCAGATGGCACCAGCGCAATATACAATCTAGTGAAGTGTGTACCAAAAAGACGTTATGATGGATGATGGATTTGCTGCAGCAGTTATCGTGTTTATGTCAATGTCAATGTCAACTTTATTTCTATAGCACATTTACACCCAAAGTGCTTCACATGCACATCATGGTAAAAACACACAGTAAAAGAACAAAATTATTACAAACACAACAGATAACAGTTCACTTGTTTTAAAAGCCAAAGCAAAGAAATGTGTCTTAAGTGCCGATTTAAAAGACTCTAGTGATGGAGCAGCTCTGATCTGTAGAGGAAGACTGTTCCACAGTTTTGGGGCGGCCACAGCAAGGCCCTATCTCCTCGAGTTTTTAATCGGGATCTGGGCACATTTAACAACAACAGGCTGTGTTTTTAGGTGTTTAGAGGCAGAAATGCTGAGAACGAGTTTAGTGATGATTTAAGGACTAAAAACAGCAGAAGATTCTTAGATAAACAAATCTTGTTTGTCGTTGTTTATTTAAAACCTGCCCAAGGACTACAGATGGAAAGTGGCTTGTAGCTAAATCTGGCGCAGAGCATCTCTTATTGAGTTTAATGTTATCTGTGCACTGTCCTTGTTTTAAATAAATAAATAAATAAAATAAAATTAATAATAAGTGACATATGAAAATCTGAAAATACATCAGAAAATCCCGGAAGTTCAGCAGGAAGTGTGTTTGACGCTCGGAGGGAGAGGATTTTCGAATAAACATTCCTCAAAACGGCGTGAATGGAACTGAATGCTACGTCAGGTGTGTTTTTGATGAAGAACATTGTTAGAACAGGGTTTAAAGCTCAAAAAAGTCACTTGTCCTTTAACCAAACCAACCCCGACTTTCTTTGACCAAATCAGCTCTAAAGCTTCAGACATGACTTTGCTCGTCTGTTTTTCAGGTTGTCCATCTCCGCGGTCGTCATGTCTTATCTCCAGAACCCGCAGCCGATGTCTCCGCCCTGGTAACGGCCGTGGACCAATCAGAACGACCCGGATCAACAGAACAGCCAATCAGCCACGAGGAAAGAGCAACGGCAGAGGAGCGAGGAATCATAAAAACGGACTCTTTAAGTTAAACATGTGATCTTTTAAATGCTTTTATTGTTGAAAAAAAACTTTATACGGTTGACGAATTACAGCACGATGTTACAAATAAAGTTTTGAAATAAAATCATACCTTTTTACGCTTTCAGTCATTGGGGGTAAACAACCATTTTTGTTTTTTGATAATACTCTCAATTAAAACAAAAAAGAAGAAATGGATGTCATGTTTTACTATTATAATAAAAAGACAGAGTTGCAGTATTTAATCATGTGACACTGGTATTTAATTTTAGTTCTCTTATTGGTTCCTCTGCTTATCGGTTACATGCATGAATAAAAGTAATTCTGATTTATTGTTGGATTGCTATTCTGTCCATCAGTTTGATTTGTAATTCTGTTAGTTTCCTCATTCACTTATTTTGTGGTCCCTTGAGTTTTAATCCTTGTGCAGGGGAACACTTCTTTGCCTTTAGGTTTTGCCAGGTGTGCCTTGAGAAAAATGTGAGTAATACACATTTTGGAGTGTCCTTAGCAACCAAAAAAGAATAGAAAACCATCACTGTTGCCAGACAGAGGCATTAGAGACATTATTTTTCTCATTGTATACATTTAAAAAACATACTAAATGGGGTGCACGGTGGCAGAGCGGCTAGAGCTTCTGCCTCTCAATAAGGAGATCATGGGTTTGAATCCCGGACCACCCCAACATCACACGATCTCTCTGGGTGGAGTCTGCATGTTCTCCTCGTGTTACCGTGGGTTCTCTCCAGGTTCTCTGGCTCCTCCCACCGTCCAAAGACATGACTGTGTAGGTTAATTGACAACTCTAAATTGTCCGTAGTGTGTGAATGTGAGAGTCAATGGTTGTCTGTGTCTCTGTGTTTGCTGTGACGAGTTGGCCACTGTCCAGGGTGTACCCTGCCTAAGGCCCAAAGTCACTGGGATAGGCTCCAGTCACCCACGACCCCTAACGGGAATAAGCGGTAGAAAATGAATGAATGATCTGATTTTGTTTATTTTAGAAGTAGGAGGTGTGCCATGTTTTTTTTTTAATCTAAAAAGTGTGCCACAACTAAAAAAAGAAAAGGAAAAACACTGCTTTGGTGAGCCGCAGCTGTCCTGGGGCTGATTGACAGGAATGTGGCTGTCATTTTGTGCCTCTCAAGGCGAGACTCTACAGGCAAAACTTTTTTTTTTTTCAAATTTTGTTTGTCAGTTTTCTTTCTCACATGTCGGCTTTCATGTAGAAACAACAAACGTGTCCAATCTGCTCCTAAAGATGTTTTATTCTTCCATTTAATCCACTTCATCCATAGATTTCTCTGGGACATTGTAACTTCAAAGGACGTTTTCTTAAAATGCATTTTTGTCCCTCGAGACATAAAGATCAGCCTTAAAGTAGATCCTACACCAAACTGTACAATCTGGACTCAACACGATTTTGACAAAGCGTACAGAAGGATTTTTGATATAGAATTCTAAAACTGATATGTTATACTTATTGAAGTTTTAAGTTAAAAAAAATGAGGCAAAATTTGAATTTTTAAGGACAATTTTCAGTCCAATCTAGTTTACTTAAAACCTGAATAAGAAATCCAAAATCCTTTGTGTAAAGTTTTTTGTAACTAATATGTTACAAAATGAACCAAGAAATTTAAATCTGGTTCTGTCCTTTTTCAGATTTAAATGGCCATTTTTACACATAACATGCCTTATTTCTAAATGAAAACATAACATGATGAAACACTTGTAATACATTTTCTTCCTTATATTTATGTGAGTAAACTACAGGAGAACAAATTGATATATTTCAATTTAAGATTTTTTCCTGTTCACCTGTAGTGTCTCACCATAAGCCATCCTCTAAATGTTATACATATTAATATCTTTTGCACTGCACAGACGAAATTTACTTTAAAAATAAAATAAATTGCGCGCACACATTTGAATATCGCCCACTTGATGTAGTTGCGTAAATTGCTTTGGTCCAGTGGTTGTTGCCGTACGCAGCCGTTTACTGACACGCATGCGCAGAGCTCTAGTGGTGCGGATCGTGCAGTGACAGTGACAGCGGCTCCTCCCGTTCAAAACAACAACACCGGACACCGGAGCGAGCAGGGAGAGCCCGGAGGATGAGAGCAGAGCGCGGGCTACGGCGTTCCAAACCGGGCCAAACCAGGACTAAAACGGGGAAAAGCGAAAACCAGGAGTAAACCCGGGAGGCAAGAAAAGTCGCCGCGCGGAAGAAAGAGTCACCGGTTACGGCTTTTACGCACGACCCGCCGGGGCCATGGCGCACGGGAACATCTTCGTTTCCGAGAGGCAAGACTTTTAAATCAGGGCTAAACCAGAACTAAACCAGGATTAAAATAGTGCGGAACTAAGTCAGGGCTAAAACTAGGGTCAAAACAGGTCTGATCTTGGACTAAATCAGAACCGAACCAGGGATTAAACTAGAATTAAACTAAACCAGGGATAAAAGTGGACTAAACTAAGGTCAGAATACATTTGATCTGGGACTAAATCAGAACCGAATCAGGATTAAACTAGAATTAAACTAAACCAGGGATAAAAGTGGATAAGATAGGGTCAGAATAAGTTTGATCTGGGACTAAATCAGGACTGAACACGGACAAAACCAGGCAAAAACTAGAATTAAAATAATATTGAACTAACCCAGGGCTAAAAGTGGACTAAACTAGAGTGAAAACAGGTCTGATCTGGAACTAAATCAGGATTGAACCAGGAATAAAATAGGGCAATACTAAACCAGGGTTAAAGATGGACTAAATTAGGGTCAAAACAAAGTATGACTGGACTAAACTAGGGCTAAATCTGGATTGAACCAGAACTAAACCAGGTAAAAACAAGATTAAAAGATGACTGAACTAGAGTCAAAACAGGTCTGATCTTGGACTGAGCCAGGACAAAATCCAGAATTGAAATAGAACTAAACTAAACCAGTACTAAAACTAAAGTCAAAACATGTCTAATTTCAGATTAAAGCAAGGTTAAATCAGGACAAAACCAGGCTAAAACTGGACTAAACTAGGGTTAAAGTAGACCTGATCTTGGTCTAAATCAAGGCTAAATAAGAACTGAACAAATAAACCTGGGATACATTTGTGCTGAACCAGAACTAGACCAGGAACAAACAGAATTAAAGTAGAACTAAACTAAGCTAAAACTGGACTTTATTAAGTTCAAACCAGGCCTGATTTTGGAGTAAACCAGGTCTAAATCAGGGCTGAAGCTGGACTAAACCAGGCTAAAACTGGGCGTAAAATAGGACAAAACTAAACCAGGGTCAAAAGTGGACTAAATCAGGACTGAATCAGGACAAAACCAGAACCAGACCAGGAACAAACAGGATTAAAGTAGAACTAAACTAAGCCCGAGCTAGAACTGGACTTTTAGATTCAAACCAGGTCTAAATCAGGACCTAACCAGGACTAAACCAGGCTAAAACCAGGATTAAAGTGGGAATAAACTAAACCAGGGGCAAAAGTGAACTAAATCAGGACTAAATCAGGACTAAACCAGAACAAGACCAGGAACAAACAGGATTAAAGCAGAACTAAACCAAACCCGAGCTAGAACTGGACTTTTAGGTTCAAACCAGGTCTAAATCAGGACTAAACCAGGACTAAACAAGGATTAAAATG
This sequence comes from Rhinogobius similis, assembly GCA_019453435.1. NCBI lineage: Eukaryota > Metazoa > Chordata > Actinopteri > Gobiiformes > Gobiidae > Rhinogobius > Rhinogobius similis. The sequence continues at coordinate 6,870,989 of CM033622.1, read as the reverse complement.
GGACTAAACTAAACCAGGGGCAAAAGTGAACTAAATCAGGACTGAATCAGGTCAAAACCAGAACAAGACCAGGAACAAACAGGATTAAAGTAGAACTAAACTAAACCCGAGCTAGAACTGGACTTTTAGGTTCAAACCAGGTCTAAATCAGGACTGAACCGGGACTAAACCATGGCCCAGGCGAACATCTCCGTCACCGAGCGTCAGTTCCGCTGCCCCATCTGCCTGGACGTGCTGAAGGACCCGGTCTCCATCCCGTGCGGTCACACCTACTGCATGGGCTGCATCAGGGACTACTGGGACCAGGCCGAGGCGGGCTCCTGCTGCCCTCAGTGCCGCGAGGAGTTCAACCCGAGGCCCGTGCTGCGGAGGAACACTGTGCTGGCCGAGGTACTCTCCCAAACCCTCTGGACATGTGTATTTGTGTTCAAAGAGTTCAATAATTCACGTAGTAATGAACAGAAGTAGGGCTAAGTAATCTAGAGCTGTAGTCGACTAAAGAAACTCTTTGACTAAAAAGGGGGCGTGGCAAAGCTGGGAAGTATTGCCGTGTATCCAACCCAAACTGCACTCTAAAGACCACAAATACACAGGAATGTATGCAAAAACAACAAAAAAGTAACATTATTAAAGAAAAATGGCAAAAAAAGAAAAGACCATTTCTGATTTTCCTCAATTAAACACTTTATTCATAAATATTCTCTCTCTAGAAGCTTCAGTCACAATATTTCAACATTTATTTGGTTAAAAATTATTGTTTATTCTAAGTTTCAACGTACAATAGAAACAATCTCTAACTAATGATGACAAAAATTTAAAAAAATGTTTAAATGTCGCAATAATATCCATATCACAGATCTTAATCACAATAATGTTTAAAACAGGGCCGCGCAATTAACTGTATATAGAGTATTATCGTAATTTCAGTTATTACTTCGTGCAGTTACAAAGAATGTTGTGAAAATACAATAAATTTCCTTCCGTTCAGAATTATAAGTGACTCCTTTTGCCTCAAAATCTGGAGCAAAGGCACTTTTCTAAAACATTAATAAAATGTATTCGGTCTAAACTTTCTCATGTTTGAAAGATCGTGTGTGGATAAATCAGTGTAAAGCACTCTCGAGAAACGTGTGTTATTCTTATTATTATATACTATACTAGTTTATACGGCTGTGTTATTACAATATGACATAATGAATACCTGGATGCTTCGTTTGGACCTTTGTAAACTGTTCCTTTGTCTCGTTTGTGCAGGTTGTGGACAAACTGCGTCTGAGTGAGGCCATGTCCGAGCCCGAGCCGTACCTGGGCGGAGTGGGAGAGGTAACACTTCATTTAACCAGGTCACTACAAGAGCACAAAGAAAAGAAAACAAAGAAAAGAAGGGATAGATACAGCAGCTACTTCATCTCACTGAACAGAACTGTGCACAAAGAAATACCAAGCACAAACCATGAAGCTCCCACAGAATACAATACAATACATTACAATACAATACAATACAAAAACAATTACAGAAGGGATTGTAGACCTGTCATGATAATTAGTGCGTTGACTTATCGTTCATGATGTGACACAAAGAAGAATGTTTTTAGACTCGTTCTGAACATTTCTTTTGTCTAATCATGACAACCACAACTTCGTCAGATCCACTGCTTAATGCAAAGCATTGTGGGTAAATATTTACATGTGTGTAATTGCCTCTGTAGCCAGTAGATGGAGTGCCTTCAGTTTGACGTCTCATGTTTTAGAACTAAAATAAAAAGCTTTTACAAAGAAAAATATAACTTTATCTCAGCTTTGGGAGATGCCATTTGACTCAGCTGTGGCTCCATCTTCTGGCTGTAGAGGCAATTACACACATCTAAATATATACCCACAATTCATTGCAGTAAAGAGTGGATCTGACGAAGTTGCAGTTATCATGATTAGATGAAGGAAATGTTCAGAGCGAGTTTGGAGATGATTTAAGGTCTTAAAACAGCAAAGGATTCTGGGATAAATGACGTGAGCATCATCTACGTCACACATGAAGGAGAACGAGAGGATTTACAAACCAGCGTCAAACAAACAAGAACCAAACTAATGCTGCTCCAGGAGTGTTTGTGATGAAGGAACAATGTTAGAACAAGGAGAAAAGAGCAACAAAGTCCATTTAGCATAATCTTTGTGCTTTAAGATGTGTTTTCTTGATGACCCTGCATTATTTTACATGTTTTTAAAGGTGTTTCTGACTAGATTCGATATTCATCTTATTCTGCCCCGCCCACAAGAGTTCAGACATAAAAAGAGGAAAACTCTTTTTATGTCTATGATCTGAACTCTTGTAGTAAAGAGACTTCCGGTTTGACGCTAACGGTGTTCACACAAATGGCAAATGAGGGAAAAGTTTCTCGCTAAAAACTTCCAGAACAAGAAGAATACAGTCATGGTCAAAAGTGTTGCTGAATTATTTTTTTTTTCCAGGGGAGCAGTTTGCAAGGAAAGAGTGGTCTAAAATTCTCGTTGAGAGGTGTAAGAAGTTTATTGATGATTATAGGAAGCCATTAATTTAAAGGTCCCATATCCTGCTCTTTTCCCCTTCACACAGTCTGTTCTCAGGGCTTTGTTGATACATTTTCTCGTTGTGTAATATCCATAACATAACAGTTTACAAAAAACACCCATTTCTTGGACTGGCCCCCCTCCTGCAAAAGCAAACGGCTCACTCTGAGATCTGCCCCCCCCGAACAGAGAGCAGGCTGCCTCCCCCGCCCAACCCATGACGAAGCCTAGAGTGGAGATGGTGCATGCGCCGTGTGCTCCGGTAAACAGCGATACACAAACACTGAATAAACATTTTCTGGTCCTGACGGTGCGTCGTGCTGAGTCCTACGTCCTGGATCTGACCTGGAGTTTGACGTGCTCCAGGGCCTCAACCACGGACGTTGCCGTTTGGTAAATAACAAGCTAACTCTTCTATCTGTCGTATCCATCGTGTAATTACTGTGTAGCATTAGCATTAGCTGTTTTTATTCTGCGGCTGCGCGCTTCCTGGAGGCGTGGCTTAAACACCGCGTCATCTTAGTGAGGAGCCCCCGTCTGCTGCTCAGCCGAGGGGGACGGAAAAGACAGTTCTCTAGTGAAAGCATGTGGGAATCAATCAAAAAACCACTTTGGGCACAACATACGAGGCCCAAATAGCACTGTAGGAAGGTTAAAACCTCTGAAAAGTCGATTTTGCATGATATGGGACCTTTAAAAGAAATAAACATGTGTATTGCAAAACATGTCACATTTCAAGACTTATCAGAGGCAAATCCTTAATTTTGTAGACATGTTTCAATGACTGTAGATATTTTGCGGTGTATTCTCTCTCACGCTTTGACCTCTGTCCCGGCGAAGGTCCCGTGCGACTTCTGTCCCGCTGGGAGTTGCCTGAAGGCGGTGAAGTCGTGCCTGGTGTGCCTGGCCTCCTTCTGCGAGCTCCACGGCCTCCCTCACCGCGACGTGGGCACGCTGCGGCGCCACAAGCTGGTGGAGGCCGTGGAGAGCCTGTCCGAGCAGCTCTGCGCCCAACACCGGCTGGGACTGGAGCCCGGGGCGCCGGAGGGGCGAGAGGAGCCGGGCTGGAGCGGCCACTGTCTGCTCTGTGAGGCCGACCGAGAGGAGAGCAGCGGGGACGGGCTGAGGGCCAGGAGACAGGTGAGGAGCGGGGGAGGGGGCAGGGGGGAGGGACAGGAGACAGAGGGAGGGCCAGGAGACAGAGGGAGGGCCAGGAGACAGAGGGAGGGCCAGGAGACAGGTGAGGAGCCCAGGGGGGAGGGCCAGGAGACAGGTGAGGAGCCCAGGGGGGAGGGCCAGGAGACAGGTGAGGGGAGGGGCAGGGGGGAGGGCCAGGAGACAGAGGGAGGGCCAGGAGACAGGTGAGGAGTGGGGGAGGGGGGCCAGGGGGAAGGGACCCAGGGAGGAGGGCCAGGAGACAGGTGAGGAGCGAGGGAGGGGCAGGGGGGAGGGCCAGGAGACAGAGGGAGGGCCAGGAGACAGGTGAGGAGTGGGGAGGGGGCACGGGGGAGAGACAGGAGACAGGTGAAAGGGCCAGGAGACAGGTGAGGAGCGGGGGAGGGGGCAGGGGGGAGGGACAGGAGACAGGTGAGGAGCGGGGGAGGGGGCAGGGGGGAGGGTCAGGAGACAGGTGAGGAGCGGGGGCAGACGGACAGAGGGGGGAGGGCCAGGAGACAGGTGAGGAGCGGGGGAGGGACACAGGGGGAGGGCCAGGAGACAGGTGAGGAGCGGGGGAGGGACCCAGGGAGGAGAGCCAGGAGACAGGTGAGGAGCGGGGGAGGGACCCAGGGGCGAGGGACCCAGGGAGGAGGGCCAGGAGACAGGTGAGGAGCGGGGGACCACGGGGGAGGGCCAGGAGACAGGTGAGAGGGCCAGGAGACAGGTGAGGAGCGGGGGCAGACGGACACAGGGGGGAGGGCCAGGAGACAGGTGAGGAGCGGGGGAGGGACACAGGGGGAGGGCCAGGAGACAGGTGAGGAGCGGGGGAGGGACACAGGGGGGAGGGCCAGGTGACAGAGGGAGGGCCAGGAGACAGGTGAGGAGCGGGGGAGGGACCAGGGGGGAGAGACAGGAGACAGAGGGAGGGCCAGGAGACAGGTGAGGAACAGCGGAGGAAACTGGGAGTAAACTTGAACCTCGTCGAGCGTTAGACCCTCAGGCAGGTCTCTGTTTGTTGTTTCAAAGTCCAGACTCCGGAAAAAAGGTTTGAATGACTCCTCGGCTTTGAGCGGCCTGACCCGCACCATTAGGGCTGAGCACAGCTAAAGCAGGACTAATCAGGCTTAAGACAGACTAAAGGACTAAAATCAAGGGTTATACAGCAATAAAAACAAAAGTTACAAATGTAAGGACTAAACCAGGACCAAATGTTGGGCTAAACCAACACATGCAGGACACAGGTTGTACTGTTTATAAAGTCTCACAAGTCTTTTTCTCTGCACCAGATCCAGCTGCAGGAGAGCCAGAAGACGGTCCAGAACAAGATCCGAGCCACAGAGAGGGACCTGGAGGAGTTCCAACAGAACCTCGAGTCTCTAAAGGTGACAAAGCACTCAGCTCAGGACAGTGGCCATAGAGAGATACTGGAGATTTCCCAGTGGGCCGGCAGCTTATGTGGGCCGTGTCGGGGGCTGCTTAATGCCAAAGGGGCAGATATGAGACGTGTGTGTGTCTGAAACGAGCGAGAGAGACAGGCATAACCGCACACACCGTCCTCTGCAGCGGCCTTTCCTGCCTGATGCTTCTTTCTGCTTTGTTTCATTGTGAGTCGCATAGCTTTATTCACACGTGATCAAAAACCTACAAACAGTATCAAACTCTACTCTTTTGATCAAGTATCGACAGTGTGACAAAGTGGGTCTTTGTCCCTTTACTCACCTTTAATTTGTATTTTCAATTTCCCATAAACAACTAAACTGCTAAACATGACTATCCCGGGTTTGTTTTGTTTAGTCTTTTTAGTTAATTATTACACAACACATGAGTTCCTTTTCAATATGTTTATTAGTTTAAATTTGTATTTCAATTCAACAAACTTACCTTGTCCTCCACATGGTCTGGTCAAAGAGGAGGAGGGCCTCATGGCGGCCATTTTTATAACCTTTGTAGGGGTGATGGGCCAGACCACGTGGAGGGGAGAACTTCCTTAGTTCAATTTGGTTTTAGTTTAATAAGGTGTTTAAAATGTATTTTTTTTGTGTTCATAGATTCAGTTAAACATTTGAATCGTTTTGGTCCATGGAGGGGAAAAGTAATTCCATCGCCTCTGAGGGTTAAGGTGGTGCATTTACCTGCAGCCAGGATGTACTGTCCTAGGGGAGGGGCCTAGGGCATAAAAGGGTTCTGCTGGGCCATTTCAGGAGAGAACCGTCATGTAGCTGGTACCTGTGTTTTTTTTTCTTCAGTTTGCTTAAGTTCTGTTGCTTTTGATTTTAGTTAAGCACAGTTATATTTTTGTAAATATGTATAATTTCCTGCACTTTTTTGCCACGGGAATAAATGGGAAAAACTGACTTTTCTGAGTCTGCCTCCTACTTTTGGCCTACTTTCCCACAGACAGTAAAAAAACACACACTATAACAGGACAAAATTAAGCTTTTTGTGAACAGTTTTGAGTTTTATCAGAACCAGAATCAGACCACAATGTTTTATTAAAAAGGTACTATAATTTTGTGTTGAAAAGGTCAGTCTATTGTAAAAAAATTTTTTTTATTGTCATTGTGGCATCCAAATCGGTATCGATAATCGAGTGTATTGCTTAGTAAAAGAATCGAGTTAAACATTTTTGTTCCGTGACAGCACTACCGCACAACGTTTTAGCTGCAAAAAGAGATGCGTGGATCAACTTTTTTTCAATCCTGCACACGTATTTTAGGCTGGATGTACGTGTCTCTTTCCTTCTTAAAGCTGGGGAACCAGAAGTAGGTTTTTAAATCTATCTGACTCCCTCGCTCTCACAAACCCTTTGGTACGTTGTTAAAATCCACTTGCATTCATTTTTGTTCCTGTGCACAGCTTAAACACAACCTTTTTCAGACGACAAAGTGAAACTGGGGAGGACCACCCGAGTGCAGCCAATCCGAGCGCTGCCTTTAGCTCTTACTTCGAGACAAAATACTTTATTATTTATTATTAATTGTTCAATATTGCATTCAAAGGAAACAGAGTATTATAGTAGGACTGATATTATTGCAAAAAATTGTACCTAAAATGCAGCAGAATACAGGAATTAATGTGATTTTTCTGTCTAATTGAATGCATCTGATGTTTGGCTGCAGAGGTCCTTGTTTTTGAGGTGAACAGGGACTTTTTTTTTTACCTTTCTGAGTGTCTGATCTCTCTCTTTCTTGTGCGTCTGTGGCAGGTGTCGGCGTCGGCCGTGCTGGAGGACAGTGAGGCCGTGTTCGCAGACATGGCTCAGAGACTGGACAAGACCAAAGCCGAGGTGAGGCTCAAACATGTCCACATCGTGGTAACTCCATTCTGTTGTGGCCTCTGTTTGTTCTGTGAAAAGTAAAGCTCTCAAAATGTCTTTATAGTAGTTTGGATTCAGTAATAATATAGATTATTAAAGTCTATATGGCAGTTTAGACATTATATTTCAGATTTCACTAAACATTTTGCCTGTTTGTCCCCAGTTTGACAGTTTTGTAGTTTGTAATGTTACTTCCTGGTTGGACATGAGCAAAAATATGACATAGTTAGAGATAATTCTACAACTATTACGTATCCAAAGTCAATTTAGCGTAATATTTGTACTATAAAAGACACATATTCTGCTACAGTGACTTTTTAAGGCTTTAAACTCTGTTCTAACAATGTTCCATCATCAAAAACACACCTTAAATTGCATTCAGCTGCATTTTGAGGAATGTGTCAGAAAATCCTCTCCCTCAGAGTGTCAAACACACTTCCTGCTGAATTCCCTCTATCCGGGACATATTTTCACATCATCTACGTCACTTATCATAGAATCCTCCACTATTTTTAGTCCTTAAATCATCGCTAAACTCGTTCTGAGCATTTATGCCTCTAAACCCGATAACTGCTGCAACAAATTTGCACAATAATATCTTTTCAGCGCTAACCAGATTGTATATAGCGCTGGCACCATCTGCTGGCTGGATGCACTCAATAAGTGTCATTTCGTAGTGACTGATAACACAGATCATAGAATGAATAAGAAACATTTGTTTGTTTTGTTTTTTAAACATGAGATGGCAAATTTAAGGCACTCGAGCGTGTTTAAAGGCTAATAACAATATGAAAAATGCAGAATTGTTGCTGCCACAGCATTCTGATCCATTTGTCCTAATATATCAACAGTCATGATAAACACAACATGAAGAGAAGCTTTAATAAATTTTGGCGGGATAAAAATTAAGAAAAAAGTTGACGTTAGGCTAACAACTGTTTTGTCTGTGATAGTGTTAAAACTTTACTGACCTTATTCTGCCCCACCCACTTTTGCAGTTTTTTGCAATTTTGTTGTAAACGCACTTCCGTTTGACGAGAACTCTGTTAAAGCTAATGATGAACGAGGAAAAAGTCTGACGCTAAAATGTTACATAAAGTAGATTGATTTGTGTGAAATGTTTAATGAACACGAGCAACAACAAGTCACAACGCAACGATTTCCTGAAAACGTCCTTTTAGTCGAGTAGAACTTATTTTCTGTTGAGCTCGTCTGCTCCGTGTGAACTACAACGAAAACAAGACGGCGGCGCGTACGACAGCTTCAGGAATAAGGTGAATATTTTCTCTTGAAACAAAGGCCTGGATGGAGAAGTGTTGCAGATATGAGTGTTGTTTTATAAAAGAAATAATTAGGCATATGAGCTGGTATAAAGAATGCTTTATTATTTTATTTATTTATTGATTTGGCAAGGACAATACAGTCAGTCAAAAAGCAAGTGATAAAGGACACAAAGCTCAACACAGCATTGAATTTCCTCAACACCTGGACTCAGAAACATGTTATTTAAGGAGAGAAAGGTCATGAGTTCAACTGTGTGTCAGTGATAAATGTGAGCGTTCCTGTTGTTTATCTGGTTTTCTACAACTGTTTACTTGAGTTTCTTCTTTTGGACGTCAGGTACAAACCAAATATTCGGCAGATTTTTAGACCTTTATGTTTGTTATTGGACTTTAGCAGCTCTCTCACAGTTTGGATGAGCTTTTACAGGAGACAGTATCATTTTTCACTATTGACTCTCATGTTTTTGCCGCTCACTGCTAAAATTCAGAACATTTTCATGTGATCTGCATAACCTCTACACTGAGCTAATGCAGGCTAAACAATGTACAATGTTCCGTCGAGATGCAGACACCTCTCCGTTAATGGGGTTTTAATGTGTTTTCCCCGTGATATTTTCCATGGCCACGTCGTTACATTAGCGTTTTAGAATCACAAATCAGATTTCAGACTGGAAAGATACAGTCATTTACTCACACATCTTCTCCATCACAGTTTACAGGAAACATATTCTGCATTTTTCATATTGCTGTTGGCCTTTAAATTCATTCATTAGCCATCTCATATTTTAAAACAAAAATAAAGTTTCTTATTCATTCTGTGACCTGTGTTATCAATCAATCAATCAAATTTTATTTATAAAACGCTTTTCATACATAAAAACGTAACACAAAGTGCTTTACAGTGCATTAAAAACATTGCCACATGCCCCCCCCCCCCCCCCCAACCATCTAGACAGTCACACACACAAAGACAAGCGTGCACATGCTCACACACGCGCTGACAAACAGGAGGAGGCTGAGTACAGATAAACCAGTTGAGGAAGCACCATTGGAGGAGGAGACGAGGCTCATACCAAACCTCCCCCAGGGGCCCATGAGCCAGAGCCCAGCAGCCACAGCTGACCACCGCTCCCAGTGCAGAGGGCCCCTCAGAGGGAACTATGAAATGACACTTACTGAGTACATCCAGCCAGCAGATGGCGCCAGCGCTATAGACACAATGTAGTGGAGTTAGTGCTAAACAGACGTCATTGTGTTGATTTGCTGCAGCAGTTATCGTGTTTAGAGGCAGAAATGCTCAGAACGAGTTTAGCGATGATTCAAGGCTTTAAAACAGCAGAAGATTCTCGGATAAATGACGTAAATGATCTGAAAAAATGTCCCGGATCGACGGAGTTCAGCCGGAAGTGTGTTTGACGCTTAGAGGGAGAGGATTTTCTGATAAACATTCCTCAAAACAGCGGAAATGAAACTGTGAAAGGTGTGTTTTTGATGATGGAACATGGTTAAAACGTTACTATATTATCGGTGCAACAGTTTCTTGGTAATGCATTCAGCGAAGCAAACAGGTCCTCTCCTCCTGTCGGATAATTGTTCTAATTGTCATTCAGCTGCAGCAGGGTACTTAAACCCAGCTGATGCAGTGAGTGGCTTCTCATTTCTGAAACAAATGAGGAAAGATAGATCGTGGGGTCGTGGAAAAGATGTCATTGTGTTTGAGAAGGTCAGATCATTGACATCAAACAGAGAAAACATCTGAGAAGAAGCACAAACGACTAAAACTGTCCAAAGCTTATTAAAAACTGGAAGGAAAGTGGGGAACACACAGAAAATAATCCTGAACGATCGTGAACATGTGACAAAATCAAATGAGAGAAAAAACAACCACGACTCAGGGCTGTGTTTAAAGGGCCTATGACAGGTTAAACTACTCATGTAACTAAAATAAAGGTCAGATAAATATATTTGAAGTTTTGTTAAAAATAATTATACATTTAATAATTTCTAGCCTTTTTTTTTTTTTTTTTAGTTTTTTTGATATCACTTCCTGCTTGTAAAAGATGACATCACACTAGGAAATTACCCTGTACACTGGGCTAAAACTCGGCTAATGTCTGAGATTTTTTTGTCCGATAAATCAAAATACATGTGAACACCTTTATTTTGTTGAATTAATGTTTTAAGGGTAAAATAAGTTGTTTCTTTTGGGTAAATTATGCAGAAGCTTTGGATGGAAAGCGTCTCCCTAGTGTGATGTCATCAGTTTATCACTTCCTGTAATTTTAAACAGATTTTTCAACTGTTCTCCACACACTGTGACCTGATTGCCGTAAAACAATATTTTTATGTACATTACGTATTAATACACCAAATAAAATCAAAATGAGAAAATTGTTAAAACCTGTCATGCGCACTTTAATAGTGAAAGTAAGAGCATTTCCACAAGAACAATGAAAAGGAACTCAAGGGATTAGGACTAAAAAGCTGTGCGACCTCAAGAAAACCTCTTGTCAGTGAAGCTAACAGCAAAAAAAGGTTTCAGTTTGCTCGGGAACATAAAGATGTGACTCTGGAGCAATAGACCCTTTAAAATGTGACGAAGTCGACTGTAAATGTTTCAATGATTGTCTCACATTAGATCTAAATTCTCCTGGATTTAAGTGTTTGAATTTCCAGAGTAGAAAGGTCAGTTAGTTTGCTTTTCTGTAACAATTTTCTAGCCTTTATAATTGTATTTTAGCTTCAAAAGAATATAATTTATGGAATAGTTTCTAATATATCTCTAGATAAAATGAAAAATAATTGTGGGCTCAACATTTCTGTGAGTATTTTTCCAGTAAAACCCATAAATCTGGATCGTTCCTTCATCAAAAATGCAAAGAGTTGATGATAATGTCCTCAAACATGATGTAAAATACAATAATAAATGTGTTTAAAGCAGCTCTGATGTCACTCACATGTGTCTGAGGCTTTTACTGACACTAAACCATCGACATTTGTCATATTTTGTGATATTCTGAGGTTAATCCCAGTGAAATCACATTATGTTCCACTTCAGTTTTGCCTCCGTTCTGAATTCACAATGTTTATGTTCACACTTTCAAAGGGTCTATAAGATGTGCGTGTATATCTCTAAACCGCTGCTTTGCTGTGAAGGCGTTACTTTGGTTTCTCAACTCTGTGGGGAGTTTATTCCGTTGTTTTGTCCCTTGATGTGAAAAGGCAGAATCAATTCACAGAAGTTACCGAGAACTACGAATCCCAGTCGTCTCAGGGCTGTCTCTGCTCCACAATCATAAACACACACAGCGTTCGTCATGATTTGTGCCGGAGAAGATGCAGATTAGGTCTGGGCGATACGGTGATAACAATCGAATTCACTGTTTTTCTGTCTTTGATGCAGCTGTCTGTTCAAACTTTTCTCCTGTTGTTTAGCCTCTGAGCAGATGACTTTATTTACCTTTTATAGACTAGGGCTGTACAATTCAACAAAATGTACACGAAAAGCAGAAAAAGCGCGACCAAAAGCGACAAAAATGTGCTCAAAAGCAACAAAAACTCGCCTACAAACAAGAAACACAACTCAATGCACCAAAGCGCGACAAAAACATAAGAAAAACCAACAAAGACGCGTTTAACTATGACAAACACAACTGAACATGAAAAAACTAAAAAGCAACAAACGCACTGGTCAGAAAAGAATCACAATTAGATATTTTTCTTAAATCATGCAGCTCTATTAAAGGCAATAGAACAATACAAAGTTATCATGAATCGTGATAAAATCGAAATCATGATTTGGCCCCAAGAAAATTGTGATAATCATTTTTTGCCGTATCGCCCAGACCTAATGCAGATACAGTTTAAAGTGCGTATGACAGGTTTTAACGATTTTCTAATTTTAATTCTATTTGGTGTTTTAAGTCGTATTATACATAAAAAAAATCCTGTTTTACACCGGTCAAGTTGTAGTTGGTGGAGAAAAGTTAAAAAAAAAAAATCAGTTTGAATTTACAGGAAGTAAAAACTGTATGACATCACACTGGGAAGACTCACTCCAGCCAAAGGTTCTGCATGATTTACCCAAAATAAACAACTTAAGTTACCATTAAAACATGAATTCAACAAAATAAAGGTGTTCACATGTATTTTGACTTGATTTGAGTTTTAGTCCAGTGTGCAGAGTCATTTCTTAGTGTGATGTCATCATTTACAACCAGGAAGTGATTTTACAAAACAAAAAAAACAGCTAAAATGATCAAATGTATAATTATTTTTAGCAAAACTTTGTGATTGTGAAAAATTTTGATTTTTCTGACCCGTGCCATTAAGATTAGATTTGGGATTTAGGTTTGAATAATAGGATTCTGTTTTGTTGCTTTTTAGTTTCTGTCACGTTCAGTTGTGTTTGTCATGTTTAAATGAGTCTTTGTCGTTTGTTGTCACATTTATTTTCACGTTTTGTCGCTCTTGAGTTGCGTTTCTTGTTTGGTGTGTTTTTGTTGCTTTTTGAGCGCGTTTTTATCACTTTTGGTCGCGCTTTTTTCTGCTTTTTGTGTCGATTTCGTTGAATTGTGCAGCTGGCCTTTAAGAGGTAAATAAAGTCATCTGCTCAGAGGCTTCAGAGGCTAAACAACAGGAGAAAAAGTGTGTTTGAACAAACAGCTGCATTAAAGACAGAAAACAATGAATCACGATACGTCTATTTCACAAAAACAGCAGATTGTCACAGGGACCAGCTCACGATTCGATTGTTATCACCGTATCGCCCGGCCCTGGGACAAACAGACAAAATGTTTAGTCCAATCTCAGTCAAATATAATCACACACTTGTCATTTGCAGGTGCGCTCCCGTCTGGAGGTCAAGGAGCGCTCGGTGGTGTGCAGAGCCGAGCGAGACCTGGAGCTGATGGAGAAAGACCTGGAAGAACTGCGGAAAAGAGACGAAGAAATCACGCAGCTGCTGCAGACGGAGGACAGCGCACACTTTCTACAGGTAAAACCATAGAACTATAATAAAACCTGGAAGATGAATCCAAAATGGCGCCCTGTTCCTCCCTGTGGCCTGAGCTCATTGGTGTATGACCCCAAAAAATGTCTTACTTCCGCATTTACTTTCTGATACGGAGGCGGCCATCTTTGCTTTACTTCCTGATACGGAGGCGGCCATCTTTGCTTTAGGGCGCCACGTGACCACAATCCCCCATGATGCTTTGAGCGACGTGAACGACCAGCAGCTGCAGGTCTTTGTGTTAGCGTTAGCTTGTGTGATTGTAATTGTGTTCTTCATGTTAGACACACGTGAAGCGTCTGAAATGAAATAAAATACAACTTACAGGTGTCTCTAGTCGAGCCTTTTCCACGAGCTTCTGTTTGTATCGTCCGACGCTCGTTCATGTGACTCGCACATGTTTACTGTGACGTCACTTCAGATAAAAAGGGTAATTTCTGTGATTTTATAAACGGTAGAAAAGAACATTTCCTTCTATTTTATTTAAATACAGATAATAATTCAGTCCTGTCTACAATTATAATGTGCAATTTTAGAAAAAGGCTGGTTCCAAGAGGCTGCAGTACCTCACACGGCCACTAATCGATCTGGGACCACAGACAGAGGGGGCGGGGCTTATCCAGTTCATTTAATACATCCATGGGTAAAACGCGCCAGTTTGGGAAAAATAGCTAATGGTGATTTTTCTGACCATTTTTTTTGCTATTGATTTGCATTAGGTTTATGTTTTACTGATAGGACTGTGCTCTAAGTTCATATTTTAAACACAACCAGGAGAACTGACAAACAGAAAAGAAATATGAAGTGACATACAATAAATGAATCACGTGGTTCGGAACGTTTTTATAATCGTTTTTGTCACGTTTTTGTCACATTTCTCGCTTGTATTCATGATTTTGTCGCTGTTAGTTGTGTGTTTGTAGCTTATAGTCGGGTCTTTGTCACTTTTAGTCCAATTTTTGCTGCTTTTAGTAGCATTTTTGTCATTTATAGTTAAATTTTTGTCTTTTTTAGTTGTGTTATTGTTACTTTTAGTCATGTTTGTTTTCCTTTTATTTGTTTTTTTATCGCTTTAAGACTGTTTTTAAACTTTTTGACCAGTTTTTGACACTTTTAGACACATTTTTGTTTTAGTCACGTTTTTTTCTCTGGTTTCTGAACATATTTTAACAGATCTAAACTTCAGGGTTATCCGTTTTTATGCAGAATAAAACATGTTTTGTTGTTTGTAGGAAATTTTTGGACTTAAAAAATTACAACCTTTGCTTTTTTGCTCATTTTTGCTAATTGCGTCCATTCAAATTGTGATTTTGATTCGATTTCGATTAACAGAACAGCTCACACCAGAGTGGTTTTCCTGTGTATCGTGGTTGTGGGTTAGACTCCCGCTGCTGCTGATGCTTCTTGGAAACCATTGCCTCTAAATGTCTTCTCTGAACTCTGAAGCCCAGTGGAAAACCTCTGTAATAAAAGCAAAACTAATTGCTCCAGGAATTGATGTGTTGATTTTCCAAAGCTGCATCCCTGAGGTCCATCTCTGCTGTGCCTGGTTTAATCCTGGTTAAATCATGTTTTATTCTGGAGCGCAATGTAGTTTAGCCTTTAGTCCTGGTTTAGTCCTGGTTTAGTCCTGGTTTAGTCCTGGTTTAGTCCTGGTTTAGTCCTGGTTTAGTCCTGGTCCAGTTGGTGCTGGTGATGAAGACTTGCCTGAATAATTAATGGATGGAAATGTCATCAATTATTCAGGCAAATCTTTCCATTATTGTGTCATCTTCCCATCAACAACTCACTTCGTCCTGGTTTAGTTTTAATTTATGGTTTAGTTGCTTCAGGTTTTGTTTCCGTGTCTTTTCCCACAGACTGCGCTGCTACTGTTGTTGTTGGTTTTGTTCTTGTTAAGTTCTGGTTTCGTTCTGATTTCTTGTTTCCTTGTCTTTTCTCGCAGAGTTCTTGGTGTTGTTGGTTTAGTCCTTGTTCAATTCTGGTTTAGACCTGGTTTAGTACTGATTTAGTCCTGGTTCAGTCCTGGTTTAGTCCTGGTTCAGTCCTGGTTCAGTCCTGGTTTAATCCTGGTCCAGTCCTTGTTCAGTCCTGGTTCAGACCTTGTTTAGTCCTGGTTTAATCCTGGTCCAGTCCTTGTTCAGTCTTGGTTCAGTTCAGGTGCATTCCTGGTCCAGTCCTGGTTCAGTCCTGGTCCAGTCATGGGTCAGTCCTTGTTCAGTCCTTGTTCAGTCCTGGTTTAGTCCTGCTTCAGTCTTGGTTCAGTCCTGGTTTAATCCTGGTCCAGTCCTGGTTCAGTCCTGGTTCAGTCCTGGTTCAGTCCTGGCCCAGTCCTGGCCCAGTCCTGGTCCAGTCCTGGTTCAGTCCTGCTTCAGTCTTGGTCCAGTCCTGGTCCAGTCCTGCTTCATGGTTCAGTCCTGGTCCAGTCCTGGTTCAGTCCTGGTTCAGTCCTGGTCCAGTCCTGGTTCAGTCCTGGTCCAGTCATGGGTGAGTCCTTGTTCAGTCCTGGTTTAGTCCTGCTTCAGTCTTGGTTCAGTCCTGGTTTAATCCTGGTCCAGTCCTGGTTTAATCCTGGCCCAGTCCTGGTCCAGTCCTGGTTCTGTCCTGCTTCAGTCTTGGTCCAGTCCTGGTGCAGTCCTGGTCCAGTCCTGCTTCAGTCCTTGTTTCCTCATCTTCCTCCACAGACTGCTCCGCTGCTGTTGCTCCCTCTGTCCACTAGTGGTCCCTCTTGTGCGCCCGTGTTGCCCGCAGACGTGTTCAGCGGCGCTCGGAGGGTCCTGTGTCACCTGCGCAGTCGCCTGGAGGAGCTGTGCCGAGAGCAGGTCGACAACATCAACAAGACAGGTGCAGACATCCACAAGACAGGTGCAGACGTTGACTAGACAGGTGCAGACATCAACGAGACAGGTGCAGACATCCACAAGACAGGTGCAGACAGGTGCAGACATCAACAAGACAGGTGCAGACATCAACAAGACAGGTGCAGACATCAAGAAGACAGGTGCAGACATCCACAAGACAGGTGCAGACATCTACAAGACAGGTGCAGACATCAACAAGACAGGTGCAGACATCTACAAGACAGGTGCAGACATCAACAAGACAGGTGCAGACATCCACAAGACAGGTGCAGACATCAACGAGACAGGTGCAGGCATCAACAAGACAGGTGCAGACATCAAGAAGACAGGTGCAGACATCCACAAGACAGGTGCAGACATCTACAAGACAGGTGCAGACATCAACAAGACAGGTGCAGACATCCACAAGACAGGTGCAGACATCCACGAGACAGGTGCAGACATCAACGAGACAGGTGCAGGCATCAACAAGACAGGTGCAGACATCAAGAAGACAGGTGCAGACATCCACAAGACAGGTGCAGACATCTACAAGACAGGTGCAGACATCAACAAGACAGGTGCAGACATCCACAAGACAGGTGCAGACATCCACGAGACAGGTGCAGACATCAACGAGACAGGTGCAGGCATCAACAAGACAGGTGCAGACATCAAGAAGACAGGTGCAGACATCCACAAGACAGGTGCAGACATCTACAAGACAGGTGCAGACATCAACAAGACAGGTGCAGACATCAACAAGACAGGTGCAGACATCAACGAGACAGGTGCAGGCATCAACAAGACAGGTGCAGACATCCACAAGACAGGTGCAGACATCAACAAGACAGGTGCAGACATCAACAAGACAGGTGCAGACATCAACAAGACAGGTGCAGGCATCCACAAGACAGGTGCAGGCATCCACAGGACAGGTGCAGGCATCAACAAGACAGGTGCAGACATCCACAAGACAGGTGCAGACATCTACAGGACAGGTGCAGACATCTACAAGACAGGTGCAGACATCCACAAGACAGGTGCAGACATCAACAGGACAGGTGCAGGCATCAACAAGACAGGTGCAGACTGGGACGGGGCCAAAAATAAATCCAAACGTCTTTTCTTTTTTTCTCTTATTGATCGATCACAATTTTTGATTCAATTTAATTCTGTCTCATTCAAAACTTATATTTAAGATTTTACTAAACATTTTGTCTGTTTATCCCCAGTTTGAGAGTTAAAGTTTATAATGTCACTTCCTGGTTGAACACGAGCACAAATATGACACAGTTAGAGGTAATTCCACAACCGTTACCATAGCAACCAGGCTGTAAACAAGGGCCAACATCCATAAACATGACACAAAAATTATGATTTGACAAATGATAAAACCTTATAACACCTTTATTTTGTTGAATGACGGTTTAAACTGTCAGAAAAATGTGTCAGTTGTGTGTAAACTGTCTATTTAAAACGGCACGTCGCTTTTTGATGACATCACGGAGGGATTCCATTTCAGAACGCAGCACGACTTCCTGTCATGCTAATCTTTTATTTATAAAAATTAAAATTTCTTCTGGAACCGCAACTTAAAAAAAAAGAAAACTGCGATTAAACATTTAGCTAAAATTCTTTAAAATGTTATCCCGGTTTAGCAGTTTTATACGTTTTAATTTCACTTTCTGGTTGTAAATAATGACATCACACTAGGAAATCACCATAGCAACCACACTGTAAACTGGGCTAAAACTCATCTAATGTCATCAGTTATTTTACCTGACAAATAAAAATATATTTGAACTTATTTATTTAGTTGAATTAAAGTTTAAATGGTCAAAAAAGTAGTTTATTTTGTGTAAATCATGTATAAAGTTTGTCTCCCCAGTGTGACGTCATCAGTTTGTTTACTTCGTGTAATTTTCAACATATTTTTCAACTTTTCTCCACAAACAGCGACCTGATTGGTGTAAAACTATTATATATATTTATAACAAGTATTAATACACCGAATAAAGACAAAATTAAAAAATCATAAAAACCTGTCATACGCACTTTAAACTGTAAATCGACAAATACCAAGACTGAGATGTCAAAAAGGAGTTCAGAAAGCCAAAATAAGCCATGATAATAATAAATCCTTGTGTTGTTGTTGTTTTAGTGAACGAGAACCAGGCGGCGGGCGTTAAAGGTGAGAAACTCGACTCTGGGGAGGATGTTTCCACTCGATTTTACAGAACACAAACACAGCACGAACCGGTTAATAATTCAGACCGAGAGAAAGACAAGGAGAGACTCGGCCTTAAAGGGGGTTTCACAAAGTGCGCACTGGATTTAGGACACGTGTTTGCACGTTCAATTCAGATTTTTTCGGTTTCGATTTTGGTAATCCGTTAGTCCAGAGATTATTCTTTTAATTCATTAGACGCGAAAACCTGTGAATATGAGGTGTTTTTACCATAGACCGTACATCAGTGGACTATGGGATTGTGACGTCACCCATAGCGTTTGCCTCCAGCCAAATGAAGCCCATCGCGGCTAGCAGTTATAGCGGCTAAAGTGGAGCTAGCAGTTATAGCGGCTAAAGTGGAGCTAGCAGTTATAGCGGCTAAAGTGGAGCTAGCAGTTATAGCGGCTAAAGCGGAGCCAGACTCCATATTTGGAAATCCGAGTGCGTATCGTGGCAACCACACGGACCAATCAGGAGCGAGGTTGCTAACGGTATCCGCCCCTCGGCTAGAGGAGACGGCGGCAACGTGCGGCGCTAGCTGTCAATTAAACCTGTTGCTAACACGAGCGAAAACGGCCCCTGGAAAAGGAAGCACCTGATTGGTCAGTTATTATTGTAATAACTTGATTTATGAACAACCAACGAGAAAAAAACACCAGGATCATGTGGAGTGAGTCAGACGGACATTTTAGTTTCAAGATGGTGAGTTTGACAGAAACAGTTACAGAGTAAAGGCTTCAGTGTCACAGAAAGTGAATGGCAGCTCGGCTTCATGGAGCCAGCAGCCTCCATAGCTGCTTCCTATTTGGAACGCGCCGGCTAGCATGCTAACATGGTCCACTGATATGTACGGTCTATGGTTTTTACTCAATTTTACTCAAATAAAGCTGAAGTGAAGGCGTTTGACGACGGCCTGGTGGAGAATATTTATAGAATTCAAAAACTGCGACTCCTGCTCCGTCTGAGTCCTCTTCTCTGCAGCTCATAGAATGTTTTTGCCGTCAAATCACGATCATTTCAACAAAGAGGAACACGGCTAGCACGACAAGCACTGTGTATTTACATTTGTGTAATTGCGTCTGCGGCCAGTAGATGGAGCCAAAGCTAAGTTACTCTGAGTGATAGAGTTAAAACATTTGTAAAAACGTATTCTTCTCCGTTCTAAAATCAAATACCAAAGTGAAGATATTAAAGACAATGTTTAAAGGTTAATAACAACAGAAATAGTGCATAATATTTCTCCTTTAAGGCCTCAGAAGAACCAAAATAAATATTTCCTATAATTTTCATATCGTTATCAATAAATAATGATTCATTTCATTATGTGACTCTATGGTTGACATAAAGGTAACTAACTTTTATTAACCTTTGTCATTTCTGGGGTTAAAACACAGTAAAGTAAAAAGTCAAGTAAAAAATTAAGTAAAGGAACTTAATTTAATTACAGATACAACAGTAACAGTAAAGTACTCCTTTAAAATTTTAGTTTAAGAGTAAAAAGTAAAAGTAATTCTTTTTGGTTTGGAGAACTATTAATGCATTAATAGTTTAATGCATCATTTTGATTGATTCTGTTGAGTTTTGGTCGTTAAAGGCAACTTTCCAGGTTATTTTTCTCTTTAGAGACTGTTCTTTTTGCTCGAAGGGAAAATAGAAAGAAACAAACAAATGGACAAGATGTCGCTATAAATGTGTAAAAAATAAACCCCTCAGCCTTTTCAGCAAATATACTTTTACTTTTCAGTCCAGTTCAAAAATGTAGTGGAGTAGAAAGTATGGAAATGATTAAAGTAAAAGTATCTTCTGTAAAATGTACTTCAGTAAAGTACAGACACCTAAAACATTTACTTAAATACAGTACTTTTACTATTGTACTTGTTACTTTCCAGCACTGCACAGAACAAACCCAGGAGTGTGACACATGTGTATTTATCTGTTTGTTTGTTTGTTTGTTTGTTTGTTTGTGAGGATCACGTGGAACACTTTGATTGGACTCTTTCTCTGATTTACTCCTGAACATTCTTCACAGGTGGCAGAAACTTGAGTGCAGTGAATTGCAAACCTCGACAAACACTCTCGGCTTCTCTAGATTCGAGGGGTGAGTCACACATCGACACACTTCAGTCAGGAGTCGAACCCACAACCTCAGCCACTCTGTTTGTTTGTGTTTGTGCAGCTGCTCCGGTGTCCTTCCCGCTGTCGTCTGTGTCTCTGCCTCCAGCCGACCAGAGGATGAGGGCAGCTTTTCTCAGATGTGAGTTCAGAGTCATTCAGTACATTAACTACAATTGTATTACATTAGTTTCTTTGGGAATAAACAGGGATTCAACACTTTGGTTATTAACAAGGAATGATGTACAGACTGTTAGGAAATAACATGAGTGACTGCGTTCTTAGTTAGTTTCCTTTGGTGGTGTTCAGAATACAATTACTTTTCTTAAATAAAAGGAGTACATTGTGATACAGTACCTGATCATGTATTTAAAGGAAAAATAGTGTATTTTTAAATTGTTATTAGCCTTTAAACCTTTAATGTGCCATCTTTTGGAAAAAAACAACACTTATTTTAATTTATTTAAACAGAATTATTGTGAAATAAATAAAGCTTTTTTCAGCTGTCTGCAATGACACTTAGTGCATTCAGCCATTAGATGGCGCCAAGAGCTGTGCACAATTAAACAATGTTATCTCTTTAAGAGAATGTGCCACACAAATGTATGCGATTATTATTATTATTATTATTATTATTATCATTATTATTAATAATAATAATAATAATAATAATTGTGATCACAATTCTGAGCCAGATAATTGTTGTGATTATATTTTTTGCCATAATCAATCGGCCTTAATCCTAAATATACAGCACTCAGATTGAACCATGGAACAGAATACTTAACAATTTTATTTTTTTATTTTTTTGCAACTAAGTAGTTATCCTGTAACTAAACACTATTTTTAAAGTATTCTTCCCATCCCTGACTGTCACTCAGAGAAACAAAACCACTACCACGACAACAACAACTATTACTACTACTCCTACTATTACTACTCCTACTCCTACTATTACTATTACTACTCCTACTCCTACTATTACTACTCCTACTATTACTACTCCTACTATTACTACTCCTACTCCTATTACTACTCCTACTCCTACTCCTATTACTACTCCTACTCCTACTATTACTACTCCTACTCCTACTTCTACTCCTACTACTATTACTACTCCTTCTCCTTCTCCTACTACTACTCCTACTATTACTTCTACTACTATTACTCCTCCTTCTCCAGTAGCTGACCCACTTGTTTGTCTTGACTGACCCAGTGCCTCCATTGCCTCCTTTCCCTCCTGAATCTTTAATCCTGTGGTTGTTTCCTGTTCACACTCCCAGCTCCGACTGACCTTCTGTGTCATAAACACACCTCATACGTCTTTAATAATGAACTCCAACCAGAGCTTCTGTTTCAGGAAAGGCCTCTGTGTGAAATGAGAAGACGAGATGAGTTAAGAGTGAACGCAGATGAAACGGGCTGCAAAAAAAAAAAAAAAAAAAAGATCCACACTGACTAAAAGATCTTCATCAAAGTACCATGTTTCATATTGGGAAAACTAAATTATTGCATTTTTAAATGTACTTTTGATATTATAATTTCGGTTAAAACATGTACATTTTGTTTTAATTTAATGTACAAGTTTAACATGTGTCAAAAAAACCAAGGCAAAAGGAATAAAGGAAAGGAAAGGATTTACTTCTTACTTTAAAAAACAAAAACTACACATATGTCTTTAGTTGGTGTCATGTTGCTAACAGCTGGACTGTTAAGACAACATGCTGCATTTCCCACTGTTTCCAGCAGAGGGCCATATGCACCAAACACAGGTCTTTTCTGTGCAGTGAAAGAGAAACATTTACATACACATATTTATTTTAGTTTGGTTTTGAGTTGGGGTTGGGTTTGGGTTTGTTTAGTTTAGCTTTAGTTTGGTTTACTTTTAGGTTAGTCTAGTTTGGTTTCATTAAATTCAGTTCAATTCATTTTGTTACGCCAAAACGGTCGTTGCTCAATAATTGAAATGCAGTTTCACTAAACACTGTTCAAAGGTATTTAGCAAAGCATCCAATGAGTCTCTTTTAAAACTATTAATATATATATATATATATATATATATATATATATATATATATATATATATATATATATATATATATATATATATATATATATATATATATATATATATTAGTTTGGGCTTAAGTTTGGTTTAGTTTTTAAGATAGTTTGGTTTAGTTCAGTTCAGTTTGTTTTTGGTTTAGTTTTTAAGTTCGTTTGGTTTAGTTCAGTTCAGTTCTTCAGTTCAGTTTGTTTTTTGTTTGTTTTTTGTTTAGTTTTGTTTGGTTTAGATGTTCAGTTCATTTCAGTTTAATATAGTTCAGTTTGGTTTAGTTCTTCATTTTATTTTAGTACAGTTTTGTTTGGTTTAGTTCTTCATTTCAGTTGAGTTTACTTCAGTTTAGTTTAGTTTAGTTTGTCAGTTCAGTTTAGTTTAGTTCTTCAGTTTAGTTTAGTTCAGTTCAGTTTAGTTTAGTTCAGTTCAGTTTAGTTTAGTTTCTTCAGTTCAGTTTAGTTTAGTTCTTCAGTTTAGTTTAGTTCTTCAGTTTAGTTTAGTTTAGTTCAGTTTAGTTTAGTTTAGTTCTTCAGTTCAGTTTAGTTCAGTTCAGTTTAGTTTAGTTCAGTTCAGTTCAGTTCTTCAGTTCAGTTTAGTTTAGTTCTTCAGTTCAGTTTAGTTCTTCAGTTTAGTTTAGTTCTTCAGTTTAGTTTAGTTTAGTTCTTCAGTTCAGTTTAGTTCTTCAGTTTAGTTTAGTTCTTCAGTTTAGTTTAGTTTAGTTCAGTTTAGTTTAGTTTAGTTCTTCAGTTCAGTTTAGTTTAGTTCTTCAGTTCAGTTCAGATCAGTTCAGTTTAGTTTAGTTTAGTTTAGTTTAGTTTAGTTTAGTTCACTTCACTTCAGTTCACTTCTTTAGTTCACTTCTTCAGTTCACTTCTTCAGTTCAGTTCTTCAGTTCAGTTTAGTTCAGTTCAGTTTAGTTTTTTTGTTGAACTATAGTGTTATCTGTCTATCTGTGGACACACAGTAGTCTGTCCGTCTCTTGCCCAGTCTCGTGCGGCCTGACCCTGGACATGGACACGGCTCACTCGACACTGGTTCTCCTGGACGGCCTGCAGGGGGCGCACTGCGGAGAGGAGCCCCAGCCGTACCTGCCCCACCCGCAGCGCTTCGACTCCGTGGCCCAGGTGCTGTGCCGAGAGGGCCAGCTCGGAGGCGCCTCCTACTGGGAAGTGGAGTGGAGAGGAGGGGGCTGGGTGGACATCGGAGTCACCTACAGAGGTACAAAGAGCCTAAAGTACTACAAGAAAAGTACTTATACTGCAGAGTCACATACAGAGGTACAGAGAGCCTCGAGTACTACAGGAAAAGTACTTATACTGCAGAGTCACATACAGAGGTACAGAGAGCCTCGAGTACTACAGGAAAAGTACTTATACTGCAGAGTCACGTACAGAGGTCAGCCTCAAGTACTACAGGATAAGTACTTATACTGCAGAGTCACACAGAGGTCAGCCTCGAGTACTATAGGAAAAGTACTTATACTGCAGAGTCACGTATAGAGGTACAGAGAGCCTCGAGTACTACAGGAGAAGTATTTATACTGCAGAGTCACACAGAGGTACAGAGTACAGAGAGCCTGGAGTACTACAGGAAAAGTACTTATACTGCAGAGTCACGCAGAGGTCAGGCTCAAGTACTACAGGAAAAGTACTTGTACCTCAGAGTCACACAGAGGTACAGAGCCTCGAGTACTACAGGAAAAGTACTTATACTTCAGAGTCACGTACAGAGGTACAGAGAGCCTCGAGTACTACAGGAAAAGTACTTATACTGCAGAGTCACGTACAGAGGTACAGAGAGCCTCGAGTACTACAGGAAAAGTACTTGTACTTCAGAGTCACGTACAGAGGTACAGAGTACAGAGAGCCTCAAGTACTACAGGAAAAGTACTTATACTGCAGAGTCACACAGAGGTCAGGCTCAAGTACTACAGGAAAAGTACTTATACTTCAGAGTTACACAGAGGTCAGCCTCGAGTACTGCAGGAAAAGTACTTGTACTTCAGTGTCACATAGAGGTCAGGCTCATGTACTACAGGAAAAGTATTTGTACTACAACGTAGTACAACTCTAGTAGTACAAGTAAAAAGTACAAAATCCAAATGGGCTACTGCCAGACATGACCATAATTTCAACAGTTTTAACTCCACGTACAAATTGTTCTGTTTTAACTGAATAAGATCATGTAGTTTTATCAGTTATCGACTGCCTGCCTTTGTCACTTTCTGAGGAACAGAAATGCTTCTTGCCAGTTTATTACATACATAATTAATTGGTGATTTCCAATTGAGTCTTTTTAAACAACTGTATCAATAGCAGCACCACTTTTTTCAATCAATTTAGTTTTCTTTAGATTTAGTGATAGTTTGTCAAAGTGAAACCATAATTTGAGTTTGTCCATTTCTATTATTACATAATTGAACAGTTGTGTCAGTTGCGCTCCTGATGAAAAAAATTTATATAATCTGCAAACAAAACGAGCTGTAAAGAATTAGAAACAGCTGTGGTCATCATCATAAATGAATAATTCTGATCCCACAACTAACCCCTGGGGGACGCTGCAGGTAATGTCCGAACACTCAACATCAACTCATTCTATTGTGCTTTAAGTTTTGTGGAAGAAGGTCCTCCACCTGCTTGTCTCATAGAAATGTCATTGCTTTGCTAGGAATTTTTCACAGTTTGGCATTAATTTTTGTATAATTATTTATTTATTTACTTTTTATGGCCAAAAATGACTTGGTTTGGAGCTGTCGTCTGCACGTCTCTACAGAGATAGCTGGACAGTGGAAGCGGATGGTGGAAAAGAAAACTAGAACCACAAAAGTTACAGAGTGCATCTTTAAAAATCTGAGGAGGTAAATGTGTACCTGTCCCTCACTCCTGCCCCCTGGTGTCGCTCGCAGGTATCGGGCGTAAAGGAGGAGGAAAGCCCTGTTTACTCGGTCGAAACGAGAACTCGTGGCGTCTGCGCTGCACCCACGCCGGATACGCCGCCTGGCACGACAACCGCAAGACCACGGTCGCCGCGCCACCCTGCCCCCGCATCGGAGTGTTCCTGGAGCGACAGAAGGGGGCGCTGTCCTTCTACAGCGTGTCGGACTCTGTGGTGCTGCTGCATACGTTCACGTGCCCGTTCACGCAGCCGCTGTACCCGGCGTTTCGGCTCGATCTGGACTCAACGATGATCATATGTCCGCCTGAGATGCCCGGGTCATAGTACTACTACTCCTACTACTACTACTACTACTACTACTACATTACTACTACTACTACTACTACTACACAGAAAAAAATGTATATCTCACCTAGTTTAAAATGACTTGAATTTATCATTTTTGTCAGAAACGGTTTGAAACAAGTAAAATAATCCAGTTCCATCAAATAAATAAATGGTTTTAATCAATCTTAACAAGTCAAAACGTCTGGAATTAAGTTAAATTTCCTGAAATCAAGACCTTTTAACTCATGTCATGACATACATTTTTTGCTGTGTAGTACTACTACTACTACTACTACTACACAGAAAAAAATGTATGTCTCACCTCGTTTAAAATGACTTGAATTCATCATTTTTGATTGGATTTTAGAAGTTTTTAGATTTAATAGCTTGTGTAATCCGGAATATTTCACTGGTTTCAAGGTATTTCTGACTCGTCATGCGATAATTTTGCTTAAAATAAGAAAATTAAGTTGCCAGTAAGTCAATATATCTTAACCCACTGACAGATATTTTGGCTTCAAGTAAAAACGAAGTCAGAAACGGTTTGAAACAAGTAAAATAATCCAGTTCCATCAAATAAATAAATGGTTTTAATCAGTCTTAACAAGTCAAAACGTCTGGAATTAAGTTAAATTTCCTGAAATCAAGACCTTTTAACTCATGTCAACATACATTTTTTGCTGTGTACTACTACTACTACTACTACTACTACTACTACTACTACTACTACACAGGAAAAAAAATGTATATCTCACCCCGTTTAAAATGACTTGAATTTATCATTTTTGTCTGGATTTTAGAAGTTTTGACTTGATGAGATTTAATAGTTTGTGTAATCTGGAATATTTCACTGGTTTCAAGGTATTTCTGACTCGTCATGTGATAATTTATCTTAAAATAAGAAAATTAAGTTGCCAGTAAGTAAAATGATCTTAACCCACTGAGATATTTTGGCTTGAAGTAAAAACGAAGTCAGAAACGGTTTAAATGGTTTTAATCAATTTTAACAAGTCAAAACGTCTGGAATTAAGTTAAATTTCCTGAAATCAAGACCTTTTAACTCATGTCAACATACATTTTTTGCTGTGTACTACTACTACTACTACTACTACTACTTTTACGTCTGTTACTGCTGCTTCTACCACCACAGGCCTTTTATACCTGTAGCTGAAATGGACTGTGCAGTTTAAAGTGCAACTGTTAGCATTAGCTTTGTGCCCTCTCCTCGTGTACAATACTAACACGTCTGAGATTAACTGTCTTTGTGATGCGTTCCCTCTCGACGCTGTGCTTTCTCAGTCGATTTCTTTCCCCAGATTTGTTATGGTTTACTTTAGTGACATAAAAACTCCAAAACACGACCTGAAACCTGGCGCGATCGTGGCTCCTGGCTCCTCCCACTTCTGCCAGTAACGCAACAGTGGAATTTCCCCATTGTGGGACAAATAAAGGATCTCTTATCTTAAAAAGCCACGTTTCCACTGGTTCACTTCGGAGTAGATCGGTACGAAAGTGTCTGCGGTGTCTCTGAAGCGAACCGTGGCGGACGTTTAAGCATTCCAAAGCGATCCCTGCGAGGTTTAGCTTTTCTTGTGCTTTAGGCCAGTGGTTCTCAAACCTTTTACCTCAAGCATCACCAAAGACAAGATTCGCCTTTCTGAGTACCAACAGATATAAACTGGGTCTGTAACGAGACTATTTCAGGTCTAAATTAGGGATAAACCAGGTCTTAAAGCAGAACTAAGTCACTTCAGCGACAGAGCTCCCCCTGCAGTGGAAGTATACTACCATTTTTATTTGTTTTGCCTTCCTTTTTAATGAAATAAGGAAGTACAATCACATACAAAAACCGTTCATGTGCCACAGTACTTTTAACTAGAAATTTACTAAAGGAAGAGCAAAAATGTGAATAAAATATACTCTAAACCAGGGCTGTCCAAACTTTTTCCATCGAGGGCCACATATTGAAATATAGACCAGTCGGAGGGCCACAAATCAATCGTGAAACGTTCAAAAAAGCTGCATTTATCTGATGTTTTAAGCTCCACCACATCTACATTCAGTCTCAGTGCCTTAATATCAGGTCTGTGTGGCACCAAAATGTTAGTTATTTAGGTTAGAATTGTAGAAAATCTGAAATGTGCTGTAAATAGTATTTATCAGGACAATGTGGGCCAGTTCACCAGGAAGACTAAGGGCCAAGAAAAATTGGTCTGAGGGCCGCATTTGGCCCCCGGGCCTGAGTTTGGACATGCCTGCTCTAAATGAAGTAGACGTTACAATTGAAGTGCTGTCCACGTACCACCAGAAGAAGTTTGCGTACCACCAGCGGTACACGCACCATAGTTTGACAAACACTGCTTTAGGCCACTGCAGGATGATAACGAGGCTAAAACAAGACGGAAAAAAGCAGAGAGAAACAGAAAATAAACATTCCTCACCAAACGCTGACTTAATCTTGAGATAAAGCGCCGTATTTTCACTGATGCTAACTTATATGTTGAGCCCGTGGATGTATTAAATGAACTGGATAAGCCACGCCCCCTCTGTCTGTGGTCCCAGGTTGATTAGTGGTCGTGTGAGGTACTGCAGCCTCTTGGAACCAGCCTTTTTATAAAATGTCACATTATAATCACAGACAGGACTGAATTATTATCGGTATTTAAATAAAATAGAAGGAAATGTTCTTTTCTACCGTTTCTAAAATCACAGAAATTACTGTTTTTATATGAAGTGGGGGATTGTCGTCACGTGGCGCCCTAAAGCAAAGAGCTCCGTATCAGGAAGTAAAACAAAGATGGCCGCCTCCATATCAGGAAGTAAATGCGGAAGTAAGAAACTTTTTTGGGGTCATGCACCAATGAGCTCACTCCATAGGGAGGAACAGGGCGGCCATTGTGGATTCATCTTCCAGGTTTAATTATAGTTCTATGGTTGAGCCCTCAGCTAAACAAAGCTAGCAAAGCACGTTAGCAATAGCTGTATCCTATTTAATGACGCTCGGCACTCACTTTGTCAAGACCTAAAATATGATATTTCCAGTGAATATTAAAGTATTGCTAACATTATCCAAAGCAATGCAGAGGCAAAACGGTCTGAGGGATCAGTCGATAGAAACGTCACTAAAAACAGGAGCTATGTGGCTTAAAGGGGTTGTACCTGATTTTTTTCGTCACTTTTTTTCATACAGGTATATTTCAAAGGCAGCTCTTGGGGTCAAAATGAGACCACTGCGCGCTGTCTGCATCTGATTATAATGCATTTTTATTGTCCACAAACCAGTTGTTGTAATGTTTACTATGACGGGTTATCGTCTGATGTGAACGTTCCAGACAAACACAGACAGTTGTTTGTTTGATGCTCTTTATGGAACCAAAACCTCCTGCTTTCAAACACAAAATAAAAAAATGACGATCTGGTCAGGCAAGAAGTATTCAGATATTTTAAACTACTTTGTGACATCTGAACGTTGATTATTTCAGGTTTGTATTTTGGACAAGACCACACTGCCTTGATTTTTGTTTTGTTTTTTGAGATTTAAAAACTTTATGCAATTAATGTTGACACGGTTTAAAATTCAAATAGACTTTTCAGAGCTTTGACCGAGCACTGTGCGCCGCCTTACGATAATATCCTACTCACCGCTGCCTTATGAAGCATGCTCAGAAATATTTAAACAACTAAACTTTACTACATCATAATTAAATATATATACACACAACAACAACTGTATAAATCCATATAAAACGTACTAATATATTCGTGATCTTTATCTTTCAATACATCCTTAAACTTACTCTCTAACCTCAGCGTCTTCCGATATTTATTCACTGTCGCTCCAAAGATTTGACGTCCAAACAAGGGCTGCATAATTTTGAAAAAAGAATGTAAAAAAATTGTATTTTGTATTTTGATTACGATTGAATTTGCACGATGTGTTTAAAGCAGAACTAAGTCATTTAAGTGACACAGCTCCCCCTGCAGGTCTCTTGTGAATGTACACACCAGTAAAATTATGACAAATGTTTTTTTCTTTCTTTTTTTTTCTTTTTTCCTCTTCCTTTTTATTTAAATAAGGAAGTTTAATCACATACAAAAACATTTCATGTCACCAAATATAAAAAAGAGAGTCAGTATTTCTCAGGAGAGTCTTCAGGTCGATGTCGGGGGCTTCAAACGGCCCGAAAAAACATTTACAACCACCACACGGACTTAGAAAGATATTTAATAAGGTAAAATGTTACTTAGTTCTACTTTAAAGCAGAAATAAGTAACTTCAGCGACACAGTTCCCCCTGCAGGTCTCTTGTGAAAATACACTGCTAATAAAAAGACGCAAAAGCTTTTTTTTTTTTTTTTGTCTGTTTTTTTGTTTCTGTTTTGTTTTTTTAAATAAGAAAGAACAGTCACATACCAAGAGCCAGTGTTTCTCTGTCTTCGGGTCGGTGTTGGCAAATGTTGCAGCTGGTTTTCCGCTCCAAGACAGCAGGGGGCGACGACGGGAGCGTCAAACACCGCGGAAATACATTTACAACCACCACACGGACTTAGAAAGATGTTTAATAAGGTAAAATCTCACTTAGTTCTACTTTAAAGCAGAAATAAGTAACCTCAGCGACACAGCTCCCCCTGCAGGTCTCTTGTGAAAATACGCAAAAGCTTTTTTTTTATTTCTTCTGTTTTGTCTGTTTTTTGTTTGTTTGTTTTTTTTTAAATAAGAAAGAACAGTCACATACCAAGAGCCAGTGTTTCTCTCGGGTCGGTGTTGGCAAATGTCGCAGCTGGTTTTCCGCTCCAAGACAGCAGGGGGCGACGACGGGAGCGTCAAACACCGCGGAAATACATTTGCAACCACCACATGGACTTACAGAGATGTTAATTAATTCTACTTTAAAGCAGAAATAAGTAACCTCAGCAACACAGCTCCCCCTGCAGGTCTCTTGTGAAAATACACTGCTGGTAAAAAGACGCAAAAGCTTTTTTTTTTTTTTTTGTCTGTTTTTTTGTTTAGTTTTTTGTTTTATTTTAAATAAGTAAGAATTATCACATACCAGGAGCCAGTGTTTCTCAAGAGTTGTTTTGGCAAATGTTGCAGCTGGTTTTCCGCCCCAAGACAGCAGGGGGCGACGACGGGAGCGTCAAACACCGCGGAAATACATTTACAACCACCACACGGACTTAAAAAGATATTTAATATGGTAAAAATGTGACTTAGTTCTGCTTTAAAATGTAGAATTGTGTTCAGAGTTCACATTGTAAACAACTCCAGGAGCATTAATGTTTGAGAAACTGAAATTAGGCCGCATCTAACGATTATTTTGGTGATCGATTAACCAGATTGATGGCTCCTTTCGCTCGTTCATTATCAGACTTTTTCCTTTAAAAATATCCAGTAGCTTTTGCCAAATTCACCGTAGCTCAACCCAAAGACACTAGTTTGCCATTAAGTGCTTTATTATCTCACATTTTTTTCACTGAAACTACGCAAACTTATATTGTCTGTGATTGTAATTGTGTGTAAACTCCACGTGTTTTGTTTGACACATGAATATTGTGGAAAAAGTAGCAGGAAAGTTAGTTTTATGTGGCTCAATTTGAAAAGGAAAAAAGGTAAAAAATGCAATGAACACCTTTTGGATTGAACCACAGTTTGACTTTTCCACTGTATTCTGACTTATACCGTTTTTAAATCAATGTGTTTTTATTTTTCATTCCACAGTTTTGACTTTGACAATAAATTTCACAAAACGAAACGGCTCATTTGAATTTTTTATTTTATTTTTTTTACACACTTTTAGGGTGTGACTTGTCCTGATCTGGTACATGGATCTATTATATTAAAGCGCCCATGACAGTTTGGACCACTCATGTAACTAAAATATGGGTAAGATAAATATATTTAAAGTTTTGAAAAAAAAAATTTAGCCATTTTTTTGTTTTTTGATATCACTTCCTGGTTGTAAATGATGACATCACACTCGGAAATGACTTGTACACTGGGTTAAAACTTGGCTAATGTCACAGACGTTTAAATCTGACGAATCAAAATATATATGAACACCTTTATTTTGTTGAATTTATGTCTTACGGGTAAAATAAGTTGTTTATTTTGGATAAATTATACATAACCTTTGGACGGAATAGTCTCCTCAGTGTGATGTTATCAATTTTTTTTACTTCCTGTCATTTTCAACATATTTTTCAACTTTTCTCCACAAACTACTTCTTGATTTATGTAAAACTAGATTTTTAAAAAATGTACAATAGGTATTAATACACCAAATAATATCAAAATTAGAAAATCGTTTAAAACCTGTCATACGCACTTTAATGGTCTGGTTCTGCTCTAGTTCTAAGCTCAGTCTAAGTCCTAGTTTAGTCCCAATTGTCATGTTGTGTGTTGTCACATCGCTAAAATTTCAAACTCTTTATTTCTATATAAAGGAATATGCTTGAATTTTATACCACAATAATAAAAAATGCTCTTCTTCTAGACCATAGAATGTATTTTCCCGCACAAATTAATGATAGTAGTTTCTTTATGCTTTCACGTGACTTCATACTAGTGCTGATAAACTTCAAGATCGTTTTAATAGTGTTCAAGAAAAGTTAAATTTCATCTTTTAAAAATCTATTTTAATTGGAAAACTACACTTGATACAAATGAGAATCTAGTTTTGATACTAGTTTTAGAATTCATTTCTGGTTTTCATTACTTATCTTTACTGTTATATTTATGTATTTATTTTTTTTATTGTTTTAAAGATACAGAAAAAAACTTACATACAATACAATATTTTTCTGTTCAATCGTTTTAAAGTTCAGTTATAATTTCATAGTTTTTTTTTTTTTTTATAATTTTTTGAAGTTTGTTTTTTGTGTCAATAAAGTTCTTGAAGATACAAAAAAAATCCCACAATGAATATATTAATAGAAAATACTTAATTAATATAAATCGATATAATTTACAAAAAAGTCCCGCCTTCCGCCGTCTTTCCGTCACGTGACCAGCGGAAGATAAACACCGGTCACATGACTCCTCAGAAGAGTCCAACATGGCGCACAGCAGCAGCAGCGGCGCACATCTGCGCTCTGCCGCTGCTTTCTGCGCGATTTCACTTTTATTCTGCGCAGTTTCAGGTTTTCCTCTCGCTCCCGAAGGAAAAGAAGAAGCTAAATGTGGATACGAGGTGAGAAACGAGGAGTTTGACCGGATTTTAAACGTTTTGAAGGTGTTTTTGACCTAAAACGTGAAAGATGCTGTGATTTTTGGAGCTTTCACTTTCTGTCAGTCTCGTGATGCTGTTGTCATTTTGTTAAATTCATGTGAAACATTATTTTATATATTGTTTTTAAATGTAATAATACAGCTGTAGATATTTCAATGTCATTATAAGGTTAGAAACTACATCAAACTCAGTGAAGAGCTGGTATTTTGTGGTTAAGTTATTTCCTTTTTGTGTCGTTCACTTCACGAAAAGGAAGTTCTGGTCAGATGTTTCAGATAAAGACGTTTTTTGTTTATGCAAAGAAAAGAACTGTCAGACTTGTCGGGTTAAGTATTTGATTAGTGTCATGGCATTCAGTTCCTTCACGATCCACAAGTGCAAACACCTGATCTTCATTTGCCCTGAGAACAAACCTTTGGGATGAGAAGTAGTTTTACAGTAAAACAGAGTTTACTTCCAAGTCGTTGCACAATATTTGATCTCTGAATCATTTTCCAAACTAACTTTCTAGAAATGAGAGTCCTGAACGATTTGTGAAAAATATCTAATGGCATTTTTTTTTTGTTGAGCATTCGATGGATTAGAATCCACTTTAAGTAAATTAAATTAAATTTAAATTTTAGGAGAACTGACAAAAATAAATCTGATCAGTCCCTTGTGTTTCAAAAGGGGTTTGTACAAATATAAACTACATGATTAGCAGTTTTTATGTAGAATAAAGCTGGATATTTTATTGTTTGTGGAGATAAATGGAATTTGAAAAATTGCAGCATTTAGGATTTACTAATTGTGTCAGTTCACATTTTGATTTTGATTAATCTGGCAGCCCTAACTGGGATTATTTTTGTTTTAAACTAACACATGTTAGACATAACTCCTGTCTTTTGTGCCGTGTTCAGAGACAGTGAAACATGTGAACGTCAGCGGCAGTCGACTGGCTGCATTCCAAATGTGATTCATTCTGATGTTTTAGCTCAAGAAGAAAAACAGAACTCCAAACTGTGACCAAACAATCACATTTTGCCAGATTTTTGCCTGATCTGTGCGATTCTTTTTTTTTTTAAAGCATTTGCACCATGTACAACCAGGTGAATACGTTTTTACAGAACTTAATACTTTTACTGAGTCATATCTGCTCAGTATTTGCATTAAATGTTTTCATTTGAATAAACTTCACAGCCGCACCACACTCTGTCCTCTCTGCTCCTCGCTCTGCAGCGGCGCAGGCTCAGAGCGAGGGCCAGAGAGCGAGGGCCAGAGAGCGAGGGCCAGAGAGCGAGGGCCAGAGAGCGAGGGCCAGAGAGCGAGGGCCAGAGAGCGAGGGCCAGAGAGCGAGGGCCAGAGAGCGAGGGCCAGAGAGCGAGGGCCAGAGAGCGAGGGCCAGAGAGCGAGGGCCAGAGAGCGAGGGACATATCTACAAGTATTTTCATGTTTCATTTCTTCATTTTCAGGCAGAGGCTCAGCTTTAGAACAGCTTTTTTCTGATGACGAAGTGAAACCTGTGCTTCCGTCCCAAACATTCGATCAGAGCACTGAGTTCAGCTCTTATTTCTGTTTTGACAGGACATTAAACACTTAAATACTTGAGATTAAATCCTAATCTCATCTCTCTGTGTGAAGAGTTTTTTACTTTTATATAACAACAAGGCCGTTCTGAATTTCACAGAATCATTTATGATCCTTTTGTATCCTTAAATAATTGTGATTTCTAGAATGAGAAATATATCAGTGTGATCTCGACAGCCGGCATGACGTACAGTGCAAACAGACTTTTATTGTAATATGAGCTGTAGGGCAGTCACTAACTTTAGTGACTGTTAGAAATCACCAATTTAGACTTTTAAAATACAATAACAGTCAAATAAAGGTTGATACATGGCGACTGAAGACGACTAAATAGAGAATATTTATGAATAAAGTGTATTATTGATAAAAGTCAGCAATTATCTATTCTTTTTTACATTTTGATGTAATAATGTCACTGTCTTTTGACAAGATCTATGTGTTTTAGAGTCCAGTTAATCCAGTTTTACAGTTCTTATATTTTATTATTATATATTATTTTTTATGGTCTGCTAGTCACCATTTCTCGTTGTGGTCCTAATGAGCAGAGCGTGTGGTAGTTTTACCCCGAATCTGAACACATTAAATCAAATATGATAAAACAATACGACGTGTGCAAGGATTTGTGACTCAGAACAATCCTCTGTTTTCCAGTGCTCTGTGCTGTTCTAGTTCCAGTAGATTTGTTCTGTTTGATCTTACAGCGTCTGTTCTTTGTTCCTTTCAGTCGTGTCATGTGACCAAACCCGGCCTCCTGAACGTGCACCTGGTGCCTCACACTCACGACGACGTGGGCTGGCTCAAGACCGTGGACCAGTACTTCTACGGAGGTAACACGAGAAAACATTCAAATAAAACTATGACATGCTGCTGTTTTTATTCAGTTTTATGTAGCTCTTGTTTTGTAGAGATCCAGTTGGTCATTCACAGATCACAAGGCTTTTATGAAGGTTTTTGACCTTTTTAAACACTGAGGAAAACTCGTATGTTGCTGACTTCAACTGAAAACAAAGAGGTTAAAATCGTAAAAGTCAAATATGTAGTTATGGCTCTGTGTGAGGAGGCAATTTTTTCGTTAAGATTATTGACAGAAGAAATGCCACAATATATAACGATTCTTCCCAATTAATTGAAATTGAATTGAAATTGGTATTTGAATGGACGCAATTAGCCAATTTCAAATTCTGAAATTTCTGAAGTGCAATAATTTCCATCACAAACAATAAAATATCCTGTTTCATTCTGCATCAAACGGCCAACCCTGTTTATATTTGTTAAAACATGTTCTGAAACAAGCGACAAAACGCCACTAAAACTGACTAAAATGCCACTAAAAGCAACAAAAACGCGACTAAAAACATGACTAGGTGTCAAAAACGTGACTTAAAGCGACAAAAATTAGACTAAAATGGCATAAATGTTACTAAAAGCGACAAAAATAATACTAAGTCTAACAAAAACATGACAAAAACTAATAATAATGCAACTAAAAATGACAAAAACGTGACTTAAAGCAACAAAAAACGACTAAAAACTTTACTTAAAGTGACAAAAAGTGACAAAAGTTCAAAAACATGTAATATTAGTTTGTTAGTTTATATTTCAGTTCTTTTCTCAATTCTCTTGGTTGTCTTTAAAATGTGAACTT
Organism: Rhinogobius similis; assembly: GCA_019453435.1. NCBI lineage: Eukaryota > Metazoa > Chordata > Actinopteri > Gobiiformes > Gobiidae > Rhinogobius > Rhinogobius similis. Next base: position 6,834,772 of record CM033622.1, on the reverse strand, counting down.
TGAACAGAATCCATTATTAAAGCATAAATCACAAATCTAAATGTAAAAAATGTGTAATTCTTCTCAAATCGTGCAGCTCCACTTGTATGATACTCAGCCATAGTGGGTAATATAAATATATAATATAACTGTTAGGGTTACTAAAAGCACCAAAAAGGCAACGCGATTAAAACTGACAACAATGCTTCTATAAGCTACAAAAACTTGGCTTAAAGCGACAAAAGCGTTATTAATAGCAACAATAATGGAACAATAACCCCACTTAAAGCACCAAAAATCGACGACAACAACATGACTAAAACTAAACACGCAACTAAAACTGATAAACACACGACTAAAACAGGCACAAATGTCTGTGCCGACAAAAACGGCACTAAAAGTGACGAAAACGGCACTGAAAGCAACAAAAACTGCACTAAAAGCGACAAAAACTGCACTAAATGTAAAGTGTAACTGCTGTCCTGGCGCCCCCTCTGGCCACAGACCGTAATGACATCCAGCACGCGGGGGTGCAGTACATCCTGGACTCTGTGGTGGACCAGCTCCTGAAGAACCCCGAGCGCAGGTTCATCTATGTGGAGACGGCCTTCTTCTATCGCTGGTGGAGGCGCCAGAGCGAGGACATGAGGAGCACCGTCAGGACGCTCGTCAACCAAGGTGAGCAGAGGGCGCCCCCGGTGGTGGCTGTGGGGTACTGCAGCAGGACCAGAGAGGATTAAACAAAGAGTGAAGTCAAAGTGTTTGTGTTCGACTGAAGCAGCCGGCAAAGAGGTCGGATTTTATGGAGCTTTTTGTCTGATATTACATCGTCACTAAATATCTTTTTATTATTGTTAATTTTATTATTTTTAGTACTGGTTTTAGTTCTGGTTTAGTGCCGGTTTTAGTTCTGGTTTAGTCTTGGTTTTAGTCTTTGTTTGGTCCTGGCTTTAGTCCTGCTTTAATCCTGTTTTAGTTCTGGTTTAGTGCTGGTTTAGCCCTGATTTAGTCTTGGTTTTTGTTCTGGTTTAATCTTGTTTTAGTCCTGGTTTAGTGCTGGTTTTAGTCCTGGTTTAGTGCTGGTTTTAGTCCTTGTTTGGGGCTGGTTTTAGTCCTGGTTTAGTCTTGATATTACTGCTGGGTTCTGGGTTTAGTCCCTGTTTAGACCTTTTTTCTTTGCTTCTGTTTTAGCTTAGTCCTGATTGTTCTAGTCCTGCTTTAGCTCTGGTGCAGCGCTCAGTCCCGGCTCAGTCCCGGCTCAGTCCCGGCTCAGTCCCGGCTCAGTCCCGGCTCAGTCCCGGCTCAGTCCCGGCTCAGTCCCGCCTCAGTCCCGCCTCAGTCCCGCCTCAGTCCCGCCTCAGTCCCGCCTCAGTCCCGCCTCAGTCCCGCCTCAGTCCCGCCTCAGTCCCGCCTCAGTCCCGGCTCAGCCCCGCCTCAGCCCCGCCTCAGTCCCGCCTCAGTCCCGCCTCAGTCCCGCCTCAGTCCCGCCTCAGTCCCGCCTCAGTCTCCGCCAGTCTCGCCCAGTCTCCGCCTCAGTCCGCCAGTCTCCGCCAGTCCCGCCAGTCCCGCCAGTCCCGCCAGTCCCGCCAGTTCCCGCCAGTCCCGCCAGTCCCGCCTCAGTTCCCGCCTCAGTCCCGCCAGTCTCGCCAGTTCGGCCTCGTCTGCCAGTCTCTGGCTCAGTCTCTAGGTCTCCGGTCTGCCTGTTCCCGCTCAGTCCCGCCTCAGTCCCGCCCTCAGTCCCGCCCTCAGTCCCGCCCTCAGTCCCGCCCTCAGTCCCGCCCTCAGTCCCGCCCTCAGTCCCGCCAGTCTCGCTCAGTTCCCGCCTCAGTCTCCGCCCTCAGTCCCGGCTCAGTCCCGCTCTCAGTCCCGCTCTCAGTCCCGCTCTCAGTCCCGCCTCAGTCCCGCCTCTGGGTTCTGGTCCCGTCCCGGCTCAGTCCCGCCTCAGTCCCGCCTCTGGGTTCTGGTCCCGTCCCGGCTCAGTCCCGCCTCAGTCCCGCCTCTGGGTTCTGGTCCCGTCCCGGCTCAGTCCTTCTCTGCCGCAGGTCGTCTGGAGTTCGTGAACGGCGGCTGGTGCATGAGCGACGAGGCTGCCACTCACTACAGCTCCGTGATCGACCAGATGACGCTGGGGCTGCGCTTCCTCAACGAGACGTTCGGGGAGTGCGGGAGACCCAGGGTGGCCTGGCACATCGACCCCTTTGGACACGCCCGAGAACACGCCTCCATGTTCGCTCAGGTCGGGACAAACACACACACATGACCTTTAAACAGCGGTGGAAGTAACAAAGCACTAAATACTCTAAACTTTTCTGACCGGGAACCTCAAAATAGACAAGGCGAGTTTATTTGTAGAGCACCATTCGTACAAAGGCAATTCAAAGTGCTTTACACAACAGGAAAAGTTGAATTAAAATCACCAAAAAGACACACAGAATCATTTTAAAATAAAGCGCTTTAAAAGAGATAGATCTTTCAGTCGTTTGCACATCTAAACAGAACTGTTTTTAGCCTGGATTTAAACATTGTCAGAGTGAGGCCTGTCTCACATCTTCAGGGAGACTGTTCCAGATTTTAGCTCCAGAGGTCTGTGCTGTGTTTAAGTCATAGAACTATAATAAAACCTGGAAGATGAATCCAAAATGGCGCCCTGTTCCTCCCTGTGACCTGAGCTCATTGGCTCATGACCCCAAAAAAATGTCTTACTTCCGCATTTACTTCCTGATACGGAGGCGGCCATCTTTGCTTTAGGGCGCCATGTGACCACAATCCCCCATGATGCTTTGAGCGACGTGAACGACCAGCAGCTGCAAGTTTTTGTGTTAGCGTTAGCTTGTGTGATTGTAATTGTGTTCTTCATGTTAGACACACGTGAAGCGTCTGAAATGAAATAAAATACAACTTACAGGTGTCTCTAGTCGAGCCTTTTCCACAAGCTTCTGTTTGTATCGTCCGACGCTCGTTCATGTGACTCACACATGTTTGTGTGACGTCACTTTACATAAAAACGGTAATTTCTGTGATTTTAGAAACGGTAGAAAAGAACATTTCCTTCTATTTTATTTAAATACCGATGATAATTCAGTCCTGTCTGTGATTATAATGTGCAATTATAGAAAAAGGCTGGTTCCAAGAGGCTGCAGTACCTCACACGACCACTAATCAATCTGGGACACGGACAGAGGGGGCGTGGCTTATCCAGTCCATGGTTTAAGTCCATAAATTGTCACATACTCAGCTTTTCTGACTCAAACCACCTTCATTATAACCGAGTGGTTACATTAAAGCATGCTGGCCACTGTGCTTAATGGCTAGCTTTTGTGTTTTCATGGCTATTCCCACTGCGTGCTAACACCAACAGGGGGCGCTGCTGATGTGAGGTAACTGTAATGTGACTTTAATGTATTTTACGTATTATTTTAAGTTCTAAAACATGAGAGATATTTATGAGAAATTCAGACTCTGTAAACCAGGGCTGTCCAAACTTTTTCCATTGAGGGCCACACTCTGAAATTTAGACCAACCAACCAAATCGTGAAACGTTCAAAAAAGTTGCATTTATCTGATGTTTTAAGCTCCACCACATCTAAATTCAGTCTCAGTGCCTTAATATCAGGTCTGTGCTGCACCAAAATGTTAGTTATTTAGATTATAATAGTAGAAAATCTGAAATGTGCTGTAAAAAGTATGTCTTAGGACAATTCACCAGGAAGCTTGAGGGCCAAGAAAAATTGGTCTGCGGGCTGCTTTTGGCCCCCGGGCCTTAGTTTGGACATGCCTGCTGTAAATGTTCAAAAATGTCTCATTTTACATTCATCTTTCACTCATTTTTCTGATTGAAATGACAATCCGCTGCTTGTTACAGTGAAATGTCAATATGAAGAGGCGGGGCTTATTCTTCAGTTTCAAACAATGGACCTGTTTCTATGATTAAGTCGATCAAAATAACAAAAAGCACACAGTGTCATCAGATCTATCCCAGAGCCCCGAACCAGACCGAGACCAAGAACACGCCTGGTCTCTGCAAAGAAAGTACATTCAAATGTTTAGTTTATTAACCATTAGTCATGCACACTTTTATTCCTTTTTATTTTTGGACTAAACTAACCTAACAGTCATTTCAGTAAAAGGCCACACAGGTCCTCACGTCTGTCTGGTGTTTCCGGTGTGTTCTTCCAGATGGGGTACGACGGCTTCTTCTTCGGGCGTCTGGACTATCAGGACCGAGCTCAGAGACAGAGCAGCCGGGACCAGGAGCTGCTGTGGAGGGCGTCGGACAGCCTCACGCCCCCCACGGCCGACCTGTTCACCGGTAACACACCAGAACCACACTACCACCGCCAGGAGAAGAAACCATCAGGAACATGACACATTACATAAAAAACAGTATTTATCCATCAGAACATTAGATATAAATGTCATAAAAATAAGAGCAAACATTGACCACAGTCTGTCTCCAGAGCCGCTGGATGAGATGTGACTGTGAGCAGTTTTTACGTTGAAATTTAACATTCAGATATATTTAGAATCCCACGTGTGTTCTGGGTTTACTGAATCTATATGTTGATAGCTGAGATCAAATCATCTAAAAAGTGAAAGATGGGGTTTAAAACCTACACGTGCACGGTTTAAATTTCATGTAAATTCGTTTTTTGAATATTTTCAATTCAAGTTATTTCTGTAGTGCCCAAAATCACAACACTACTGCCACAGACAGACTGATGGACCAGGACTGACACATCCAGACCAGAACCACCAGGAGGAAGGAAGGTGGATCATCTAGAGTAGAGACAGTTCCTCCGGGCAGATGAGGAACAGTTCATCTAGTGTAGAGAGACGCCTAGTGTACATTGACTCTGGTCTGGACCGGCGCGGGTCTCTCGCCTGTCACATCAGCTCTGGTTCACTGTGGTCCGTTTTTGACGAAAGCCACGTAGAGTCATGTGGTTTCACGTGAGAAACACTCGTCACACGACATGAAAGCTGAACCAGAGCGCTGCATCTGGCAAAAGACCCGCGCGGGTCCTGAACCGGAGCCGGACCAGAGTCAGTGCGCATCAGACGAGAGTTCCTCCAGGCAGATGAGGAACAGTTCATCTAGTGCAGAGAGAGTTCCTCCAGGCAGATGAGGAACAGTTCATCTAGTGTAGAGAGAGTTCCTCCAGGCAGATGAGGAACAGTTCATCTAGTGTAGAGAGAGTTCCTCCAGTGCAGAGAGAGTTCCTCCAGGCAGATGTGGAACAGCTCATCTAGTACAGAGAGAGTTCCTCCAGGCAGATGAGGAACAGTTCATCTAGTGCAGAGAGAGTTCCTCCAGGCAGATGTGGAACAGCTCATCTAGTACAGAGAGAGTTCCTCCAGGCAGATGAGGAACAGTTCATCTAGTGTAGAGAGAGTTCCTCCAGGCAGATGAGGAACAGTTCATCCAGTGCAGGAGAGTTCCTCCAGGCAGATGAGGAACAGTTCATCCAGTGCAGAGAGAGTTCCTCCAGGCAGATGAGGAACAGTTCATCCAGTGTAGAGAGAGTTCTAAAGGCAGATAAGGAACAGTTCATCTAGTGTAGAGAGAGTTCCTCCAGGCAGATGAGGACGAGGATATTATAAAGTAGTTTATTCTATGCTCGTCGTTTCGGCTGCCAAATGGAACGGTCACGAGCCAGTAGTTTTGACACGATAAAAGCGTCTTGTTTTGACGTTGATTGTGACATTAAACATCTTGAAATGCGGCATTAAAAAGCGTTACATTTGATTTGCCAAAATCTGCATAAACCCTGTGTTTCCTCCTGCTGTGGGCGCTTCTACCTAGAGCTGGGCGACATGACAAAAAATGATTATCATGATTTTCTTGGGGCCAGATCATGATTTCGATTTTATCACGATTCATGTTCACTTTGTTTTTTTCTATTGTCTTTAATAGAGCTGCACCGTTTAGGAAAAATATCTTCTTCTTTTTTTTCTGACCAGTGCCATTGTGATTAGATTTACGATTTAGGTTTGAATAATAGGATTCTGTCACGTTCAGTTGTGTTTGTCATATTTAAATAATCATTTTTTTCACGTTTTTGTCGCTCTTGAGTTGCATTTCTTGTTCGCAGGTGTGTTTTGGGGGCTTTTGAGCGCATTTTTATCGCTTTTGGTCACGCTTTTTTTTTTGCTTTTTGTGTCGATTTTGTTGAATTGTGCAGCTCTGGCCTTTAAGAGGTAAATAAAGTCATCTGCTCAGAGGCTTCAGAGGCTAAACAACAGGAGAAAAAGTGTGTTTGAACAGACAGCTGCATTAAAGACACAAACAGTCAATCACGACACAACGATTTCACAAAAATAGCAGATTGTCACAGGGACCAGCTCACGATTCCATTGTTATCACCCTCTCCCGTCTCTCCTCAGGGATCCTTCCAAACGGGTACAACCCTCCCGAGGGCTTCTGCTGGGACCAGTTGTGCGACGACGCTCCGATCAGAGACGACCCCGAGCTGGAGGACTACAACGTGGACGACGTGGTGCAGCGCTTCCTCGCCATCGCACACGGACAGGTACAAACCGAGCGCGAGGACGGTCCAGGACCTGCACCGGGCCATCAGGAAACACTGAGAGGGTTAACAAAGAACCAAGAAGAACCAGTGACGTTTGCCTTTGAGTATTCACTTGAACCTCTAACATAATCCATAAATCAGGCATGTCCAAACTCAGGCCCGGGGGCCAAATGCGGCCCTCAGACCAATTTTTCTCGGCCCTTAGTCTTCCTGGTGAACTGGCCCACATTGTCCTGATAAGTACTATTTACAGCACATTTCAGATTTTCTACAATTCCAACCTAAATAACTAACATTTTGGTGCCACACAGACCTGATATTAAGGCACTGAGACTGAATGTAGATGTGGTGGAGCTTAAAACATCAGATAAATGCAGCTTTTTTAACGTTTCATGATTGATTTGTGGCCCTCCGCTTGGTCTATATTTCAATATGTGGCCCTCGATGGAAAAAGTTTGGACACCCCTGCCATAAATAAATGCAATACAACATTTTTACCAATTAAACCAGTGTTTCCCAACCAGGGGTACGTGAGGAATTACCAGGGGGTACTTTGAATGGTTTCAGGCTTTAAATGACGATGAAATGTACTTTTATCTGAATTAAAAAGTGTTATTAGTTGTAAATTTAGCTTTTTTTTATATCGTGGACCATAAATAGAACTAAAACTAGCTCAGTCGGCAGAGAGATTGTCTTCTGATCCGAAGGTCAGCGCTTCGGATCCCGCTCCTGACATAAACATCCTTGGTTGAGCGGTCAGATCCACTGACCCACAGGTTGGCGGTGCAATTGCTCCCGCAGGTGAATACTGCCGTTGTGTCCTTGGGCAAGACACTTAACCCGCCTCGCCCCCAGTGAATGTGAGTGAATGGGTGAACGCTTCCTTGATGTAAAGCGCTTTGAGTGCCTTGAAGGTGGAAAAGTGCTGTATAAATATGTGACCAAAACTAAAATATTGTAGTAATAATTGACAATATGTGACTAATAAACCTAAAACTCAACCTGAAACTCAAGTTAAGGGGCTCTGAGTGTGAGGTTTAGGGGGTACTCCAGACAAAAAAGGTCAGGAACCACTGAATTAAACTACAACAGCAGATTTTTTTGTTCAAAATGTTCAAAGTGAAATGAATATTGAATTTAAGGCGAGACTCTACGGGAAAAACTCAATTATGTTTTCAAAGACTTCTTTTATTTTTAACCAAACGAAGGTTGAAACTGAAGACTTATTATTGATTATTGATGAAAAGCAGAACTTGTTTATACTTTTTTGACTTAAAAATGTCACTGTCTTTGTTATAAAAAGGTATTTTTGAATGTGTTTGTAGAGTCTGACCACAATTATGTTTTATTAGTCAATGAATTGTTGTAGCCCTAATTACAAATAACAAATTATATAAAAAACAATAAATTCAAAAAGTAAATAAAGGAAACCCATGAATAGACGGTTAGTTGTATAATACTAGAAATGATAAAAAGTGACTAAAAGTACTGGATATATAATGCCAGAAAAAGTCCAAATCTGTCTAAATTTACAAAATGAATGAAGTGCCCCCTCGTTATGCATTGTTTAAAGAGAAAAGTATTATTATTTTTTCTCTCCAGGCGACGGTGTACAAGACGAACCACATCATCATGACCATGGGCTCCGACTTCCAGTACGAAAACGCAAACCTGTGGTACAAGAACCTGGACAAGCTGATCTCGTACGTGAACGAGCGGCAGAAGAACGGCAGCAACGTGAACGTGCTCTACTCCACGCCCTCGTGCTACCTGCAGGAGCTGCACCGGGCCAACCAGACCTGGTGAGGAAAGACACGCTCAGGGAAAGACACGCTCAGGGAAAGACACGCTCAGGGAAAGACACGCTCAGGGAAAGACACGCTCAGGGAAAGACACGCTCAGGGAAAGACACGCTCAGGGAAAGACACGCTCAGGGAAAGACACGCTCAGGGAAAGACACGCTCAGGGAAAGACACGCTCAGGGAAAGACACGCTCAGGGAAAGACACACCAGGGAAAGACACGCTCAGGTAAAGACACGCTCAGGGAAAGACACGCTCAGGGAAAGACACGCTCAGGGAAAGACACGCTCAGGGAAAGACACGCTCAGGGAAAGACACACGCTCAGGGAAAGACACGCTCAGGGAAAGACACGCTCAGGGAAAGACACGCTCAGGGAAAGACACGCTCAGGGAAAGACACGCCAGGGAAGACAGCAGGCGAAAGACTCGAGGAAAGCACGCCAGGGAAAGACACGCTCAGGGAAAGACACGCTCAGGGAAAGACACGCAGCAAACATGGACAAGAGCTGCACAGGGGCCAACCAGACCTGGTGAGGAAACACACGCTCGAGTGAAAACACACGGTCAGGGACAACACGCTCAATGAAAAACATGAAACGCGCAGCGAAACACGCTCAAGGAAAAACACACTAGAAGAAGGAAAAGCAGACGCTCCGAGGAAAAGCAGACGCTCCGAGGAAAAGCAGACGCTCCGAGGAAAAGCACACGCTCAGCGAAACACTCTTGAGGAAACATGCTCGGGGAAAAACACGCTCAGGAAAACATACACAAGGAAAAACACTCTCAGGGAAAGATACTGGAAGAAAAACATGCTGCGGGAAACTCACAGGTGGAAACTGCGGGAAACCTGTTCAGGGAAACACACACTCGAGGACACACTTCAGGGAAACATGCTTGAAACGTACTTGCATTTGAACCAAACCAAACACTTGTCTCTGTTTCTCAGGGCGTTAAAGACCGATGACTTCTTCCCGTACGCCGACGACGCTCACGACTTCTGGACGGGATACTTCACCAGTCGCCCTGCGCTCAAACGCTACGAGAGAATCAGCAACGGCCTCCTGCAGGTCACAGGCTGAACCTGAAGTAAACCGTGTGTAAATGTGTGCGGCATTAACAGAAGCTGTTTGTGTCACAGACGTGTAATCAGCTGGAGGTCCTGGGAGGAGCGTCCTCCACCAACGGCCCGTTTGGACAAGGAGACGGTCTCACTATGAGTACGTCGTTTACATCAGTGATTCTTAAACTTTTTTAGTCGTGACCCCAAAAATAACAATAGTTCACATTCGCGACCCCTAAACACAAAAAATAGGCGACATGCAGAGTGATAAATTAACCTTATATGTAATGTTTGACTTTATTTTGAGAATATAGACCGAGAAAATGGGCCAAAAACATTCACCACTGCATTTGAAGTGTGTCCAGCCTTGTTTAACTCTATTGTATACATTTTCCTCCATCATCTGGAGACCCCCGGAAATCATTTTGCGAACCCCATTGGAGTCCCGACCCCTAGTTTGAGAACATGATCAGTTTAATAAGCGTCAGGGAAGATTTTTGTTCTCATAGTATTTGTCTAAACAAATTTTTACTTTAAAGGTGCTGTACCTAATTTATACTCAGAATCAGAAACGGTTTATTGTCATTGTCAGTGATCAAAAATTCACAAACACAGGAACTTGCTTCGGCGTAAGGTGCAACATAAAACAATGAATAAAATATAATAAAATATATAAAAGAGGTATGCATAAGATTAAGAATAAAATAGACTAAGATAGACTAAGACTATGGACAGAATGTACAGTTCACTGTTTTGAAACGTGAACAACAGAACTAATCCCAGCATCATAAATATTCACCGGCATGATTTTATAAGTACTTTACTGCAGTCTCTGAGCCCAGAGCGAGTTTTGCCGTCCGGGTAAAGCTAACAAACATTAGCATGCTAACAGCACACTTCCTGCTTCTCGTAGAATAAAATGCTCTATAAATAGATGCAGAGAAAGTGCTGTAATCTTATTTTCACCTGAATAGCTACTTTTACATTATATCTGTGCTGGAGCAACAGAGTTTACTTTATTACATGAGAAAAATAGTTCAAAAACAGTAAAATCAGGTACAGCCTGTTTAACTTTAACGGTGCAGCTTTTCTGGAGGAGTTTATCACCTGCTTGTCTTCATGGAGATATTTTTTTGCTATTCTCCTTATTCTGCCCCGCCCACTTTTTGCCAGATACACACTTTTGTTTTAAACGCACTCCTGTTTGACGAGAACTCCGTTAAAGCTAATGATGAACGAGGGAAAAGTCTGACGCTAAAATGTTACATAAAGTAGATTGATTTGTGTAAAATGTTTAATGAACACGAGCAACAACAAGTCACAACACAACGATTTCCTGAAAACGTCTTTTTAGTCGTGTAGACAAAAATGTGATTTAAAAGTGACAAAAACAGAATAAAGTGGCAAAAATGTGGCAATAAGTGACGAAAACGCAACAAGTAACAAAAATGTGACTAAATGAGTGACAAAAATGTGATTAAAAGTGACAAAAACGTGACAAAAAAACGGAAGAAAGTGACAAATGCAGGACAATAAGTGACAAAAAGTGACAAAATTGTGATTAAAAGTGACAAAAATGTGACAAAAAAAACGGAAGAAAGTGACAAATGCACGACAATAAGTGACAAAAACGTGACAAGTGACAAGAACGGAACTAAAATTGAGAAAAATGTGATTACAAGTGACAAAAACATGGATAAAACTGAATAAAGTGACAAAAATGCGGCAATAAGTGACAAAAATGTGACTAAATGAGTGACAAAAATGTGAGTAAAAGTGACAAAAACTTGACAAAAAAACGGAAGAAAGTGACAAAAATGCAGGGAAAAGGTGACAAAAACGTGACAATAAGTGACAAACAGGTGACAGTAAGTGACAAAAACATGAAAAGTCTGACGCTAAAATGTTACATAAAGTAGATTGATTTGTGTAAAATGTTTAATGAACACGAGCAACAACAAGTCACAACACAACGATTTCCTGAAAACGTCTTTTTAGTCGAGTAGAACTTATTTTCTGTTGAGCTCGTCTGCTCCGTGTGAACTACAACGGAAACAAGACGGCGGCGCGTACGACAACTTCTGGAATAAGGAGAATAGTTTGGCTCTAAACATAACAGTCTCCATGGTTACGAGCAGGTGATGCAATCAGGTCAAGTCAGGTCAGATCTGTGGAGAGGCGAGACAGCTCACGCGATGCTTTTCAAGTCAAAAGGTTTCATTGTGCACTTTAATACTTTTCTAAACGGAATCAAAATTATTTTTATTTATCCCCAGGGATGTTCTTTGAATGAAAAAAGTAACACCAACAAAATATAAATACATTTGTTTTTTGTTTTGTTTCAGTGTCTCATTTCAGGTGAGGTGTTTCTGTTTTCTGTTCAGGGAAGTCTCTGGCCGTGGCTCAGCATCACGACGCCGTGTCCGGGACGTCCAAACAGCACGTGGCCAACGACTACGCCCGGCGCCTGGCCTCGGGCTGGAACACGTGCCAGGTCTGTGCTGGGTCAGCCTGAGGCGCCCCGGGCTCGCGGCTCACTCTCTCCTCTGTGTGTGCTTCAGGTGGTGGTGAGTAACAGTCTGTCTGCCCTGAGCGGCTCCAAAGCGCCCCGAGTTTACTGCGACAACCTCAACGTCAGCGTGTGCCCCTTCACCGAGGCCAGCGGCCAGGTACGGCGCCTCATCCGTGTACGTGTGTGTCCTCGTCAGGCTGACACTGTGCCCTTCTGCTCCAGTTCACAGTGACGGTGTTTAACCCGCTGGGACGTCCTGTTCTGTGGCCCGTCCGACTGCCCGTGAACGGGACTCTGTACTCGGTCTCAGATCCAGACGGGAAGTCAGTGGAGAGCCAGGTTTGCGATCCACTTTTACACTGAAGACGTCCCGTGTGCGTTTGTAATGTGCCTTCCCGTCCTGCAGGTGGTGCCGGTGTCGCGCTCCACTCGTGACGTGAGGAGGAGCCTCGGCTTCGCTGCGAACGAGCTGGTGTTTGAGGTCCAGGCCCCGCCCCTCGGGTTCAGCTCCTACACTGTGTCCCAGATCCTGGACCAGACCGGACCACAGACCGGGACCAAGACCAGGACCAGGACCAAGACCAGACTGAACCAGGGACCAACACAGATAGAGAACAAGGTACACACTCAGGCTTGACACGTATTATGCATGTTCTAACATTGTTCCCTCGTCAAAAACACAGCTTGAGTTGTTGTGACACTGGAGCCTTTACTCTGTAACTGTTTCTGTCAAACTCACATCTGGAACTAAAATGTCCGTCTGACTCACTCCACATGATCCTGGTGTTTTTTTTCTCGTTGGTTGTTCATAAATCAAGTTATTATCAATAATAACTGACCAATCAGGTGCTTCCTTTTCCAGGGGCCGGTTTCGCTCGTGTTAGCAACAGGTTTGATTGACAGCTAGCGCCGCACGTTGCCGTCGTCTCCTCCCACCGAGGGGCGGATACCGTTAGCAACCACGCTCCTGATTGGTCCGTGTGGTTGCCACGATACGCACTCGGATCTCCAAATATGGAGTCTGGCTCCACTTTAGCCGCTATAACTGCTAGCTCCACTTTAGCCGCTATAACTGCTAGCTCCACTTTAGCCGCTATAACTGCTAGCTCCACTTTAGCCGCTATAACTGCTAGCTCCACTTTAGCCGCTATAACTGCTAGCCGCGATGGGCTTCATTTGGCTGGAGCCGAACGCTGTAGTGACGTCACACTCCCACAGTCCATCGATGTGTGCGGTCTATGTCTGAACCCGGTCTTCTCTCTGTAGTTTCTCAGAGCCACGTTTGACCCGGACACTGGGCTGCTGAGTGGACTCATGAACCTGGAGACCAAGCAGAGAATCGACCTGACGCAGAACTTCTACTGGTGAGTGTTTGCTTCAGCCTGTGCCCTCTCACCTGGAGGTTGAGGGTTCAGGGATTAACCTCAGAATATCACAAAATATGAAAAAATGTATCTGGTTTTGTCAAATGAAAAGAGCCTGGCTTAAAGTGCCTCTGAGATTGGACTACTCCTATAACTAAAATGTATTTGAGATAAATATATTTCAAATTCTGATCAAATTTTACCCCAGTTTAGCAATTTTTTTTAGGTTTTTAACTTGACTTCCTGCTTGTAAATGATGACATCACACTGGGAAATTACCAAGAAACATCCTGTACAGTGCACCAAAACTCCTCTAATTTCACTTTTTTTTTTATTTGACAAAGAAAAACGCACGTGAGCACCTTAATTTTGCTACATCAATGTTTAAAGGGTCAAAAAAGTAGTTTATTTTATGTAAATCGTGTATAAAGTTTGTCTCCCCAGTGTGATGTCATCAGTTTGTTTACTTCCTGTAATTTTGAACATATTTTTAAACTTTTCTCCACAAACGGTGATCTGATTGGTGTAAAACTATAATTTATATTTACAAGAAGTATTAATACACTGAAGAAAGTCAAAATTAGAAAATCATAAAAACGTAAAAATGTCATATGCACTTTAACACATTTAACATTATTTCTTTTTTAATGGAAGATTATAGCAGACACTTGGCATTTTGATGATGGTAAAATCCAGATTTTTCTGCTTTTACTGGACAAATATTTCAAGAAAATGTTGACCACACAAACGTTTTCCAATTTATCTACAGATATTTTACATATTTAACCACAATTTATACTATTATTTATACTATACTATATATATTTAACCACAAATTATACTTTTCGCGAAGCTCAAATACAATTTTGAGGCTGAGAAATTGTATTTTTTCCATTGTTCCATTGAGCAAATTAACAAATTAATTAATTAGCAAATTAACAGACATTTTTACCCTGGAAATGTACTTTTTTTTGTTTATTTGACATACATTGTTTACATAAAATCAATAGGAATAAGATCTGTCTGTTACTCTTAATTTGAATTTTGAACATTCTGATTCTGACAGTATTTTAAAGGATCTATATTAGGGCTGTCTCTTATTTTAGATTATTTTAGAAGTCGACTAGTCTGCAATTATTTTTTCGATTAGTCGCCTTGTCAAACGGTTATTTCTATTATATTTTTAAACTTTTTACATACATTATCAGCCAAATAAAGGTTGAAATATGGGACTGAAGGCTTCTAGAGAGAGAATATTTATGAATAAAGTGTATTATTGATGAATATCGACAATAATCTAGTCTTTTTTTTAGCACTTTGATGTATTAATGTGACGTTTTTTGTTGTAAATCTCTTTCGACGTGTTTTAGAGTCTGTACAGTTCAGTTACGATGAGTCGATCAGTTTTTACGGTGGACCTGTCACAGTGAGTTGATTGATTGTAATAATCGGTGTGTTTTGTGTTCAGGTACAACGCGAGTGACGGGAACAACAGCGACAGCAGCCAGCCCTCAGGAGCGTACATCTTCAGACCAAACTCCTCCGACACGTTTGTCATCAGCAAAACCGCCAGGACCGAAGTCATCCAGGTACAAATCTGACGACATGACCACCAGGATGTTTTCAATGGTGCGGCGCTTTTTGATGACGTCACTGGGGATTCCATTTTAGATTCTTTGAGATCTAGAACTTTTATTTTTTTTATTTCTTGCAAATTCATGGATGTAAAACTCCTCCTACCAAACTAGGACAGAATTAGAAAAACACGAGAGCCTTCATATGGACTTCAATGTTTCTGTTAATTTTTTTTTCTCAAGAACGTTGTTAAAAGTCTTATATATTTGATTTTCATGAAAATAAATGAAGTTTAAACTAAATTTTAAAGCACACATTTTCTGCTACAGAGCCTTTAACCATGTTCTAACAGTGTTCTTCAACAAAAACACACCTGAAGTAGCATTCAGCTGCATTCACGCTGTTTTGAAGAATGTTTATTAGAAAATCCTCCCCCTCCGAGCGTCCAACACACTTCCTGCTGAACTTCCTTGTTTCTGGGACATATTTTCAGATCATCTACGACATTTATCCGAGAATCTTTCGCTTTAAGTCCTTAAATCATCACAGACTCGCTCTGAGCATTTCTTCCGTCTAAATACAATAACTGCTACTGTTATCTTGATAACTGCGTGTAACATTCTCTTCAAGAGCTAATATAGCTAAGCACATGGTGCCATCTACTGGCTGGATGCACTAATTAACTGTCTTTCCAGAATGATGAGCAAAGCTTTAATTATTCCATAATATATATATTTTTTAAACATGAGTTGGCACATTAAAGGTCCTCAAGAGCTTGTTTAAGGGATAAAAAAATACGAAAAATGCGTAATATTTTTCCTTTTAGATTGATCACTGTGAGGAGGAAAAAAAACAGGATACAGTTTTTGCCAATTCCCAATTCCCCAGTTGTATTTCATATTTTGATTTGTTGGTTTTTGTACTTTTCTTTTTTTTACCGTCGATGTAATCCTTCGTCCAGACGTGTTCCATCATAGAAAAGGTTTCAGGGCTTGTCATCCGGACGCTGTTTGAAGATCGAGATTTCAACTTCTATCCAGAAGTCATTGTCAGTCGGAGAGCTGGTCTGGGAACTCTGGGTGATATGGTACTCTAGGCGGGGCTCTCACACTCAGAGCAGCCAGAGTTCTCAGACCAGCGCTCTGATCGACAATGACTTCTGGATAGAAGTCAAAACGTCTCGATCTTCAAGCAGCGTCTGGATGACAACCCTGTAACCTTTTCTACGTTTACTTCTTTGAGTTCTAAATGTGTGAGTTCCTGTGGTACACTCTGTCCAGACGGCGCTGGTGCAGGAGGTGCGGCAGTGGTTCAGTCCCTGGGCGTCTCAGGTCGTCCGGCTTTACTCGAGCAGCAGAGCTCTGGAGCTGGAGTGGACCGTGGGGCCTGTGCCCATACAGTGAGTCAAACATGTCTCTGTAATAAAGGACACACATGACTGAAAATCTGCTTAAAGTCACCTTTCTACCTTTTTTTAGACTTAAAATCTTAATAAATCAGTTTTAGAATCAGATATGAACAAATCCTTGTGTTTGGTCTAAATCCTGTTGAGTCCAGATTGTACAGTTTGGTGTAGGATCTACTTTAAGGCTGATCTTTATGTCTCGAGGGACAAAAATGCATTTGAAGAAAACAGCCTTTGAAGTTACAATGTCCCAGAGAAATCTATGGATGAAGTGGATTCAATAGAAGAATCAAACATCTTTAGGAGCAGATTGGACACATTTGTTGTTTCCACATGAAAGTCGAGATGTGAGAGAGAAAACTGACAACAACAACAAAAGTTTTTCTTCTAGCCTTAATGATTAAATTTTTTTTTTTTTTAAGTTTTCTAATCAATTAATTGACTTATTGTGACTTGTCTTATTCTCAGTCACATTTTGTTTTGACAATTGTAATCGTAATCTGGACTCTACAGACTCTAAAACACAAGCGAAAAGACCTTTTATGACAAAAACATAGCATTATTAAATGAAAATAAATAGAAAAAGTACAAAACAATTTCAATTTATATGAATAATGCACTTTATTCGTAAATATTCTCTATCTAGAAGCATTCAGTCGCCACATATCAACCTTTATTCTGTAAAAAATGTCTTCAAAGTATCAGAGCACAATAGAAATAATAGTTTGACTCGTTGACTGCTAACAGTTTGATTTCTAAAGGTGCTGTCTGTGTCTGTTTCAGTGATGATTTGGGTAAAGAGGTCATCACTCGCTTCGACACCAGCATCAAATCAGGAGGAGTGTTTTACACCGACTCGAACGGCCGCGAGCTGCTGAGGCGGAGGTCAGACGCTCACAAACACAACCGCCTCACACTCCAAACTCGGGCTAAAATCAAACTTTTCCCTTTTCCAGGAAAGATTACCGTCCGACGTGGAACCTGAAGCAGTCGGAGCCCATCGCCGGAAACTACTATCCCATCAACTCCAGAGCCTTCATCGCGGTGAGGACACGAACAGAACATCTGACCCGCGTTTAGTCATTCTTGGTCGACTAAAGACCTGCGCTACAGACCGATTAATCGACTAAAAGGGGGCGTGGCAAAAATATATCAAAACTATGAAGTATCTCCATGTATCAGACCCAAACTGCACTCAGAAGACCGCAAGTGCGCAGGAGTTCATGCACATAACAGATAAATTTGTTAAATGCAAATAAAATAATTAGTCGACTTATAAAAATGTTGGTCGACTAAGACAGTGGTTCCCAAAGTGGGGGTCGCGAGATGATTTCGAGATCTCATTTTAATTCATATGACATTATACAGGTGTATTTGCTCTATTTTTTAATTAAAACTGTATCTTTTAGTGAAATAGGGTCCAATAATCAATCAATCAATCACATTTATTTATATAGAACATTTCTAAAACAACCATGGTTGACCAAAGTGCTTCACAGGTAAAGTTTTAGAAACACAAATACACAAATAAACAGTAAAAATTTTGCATTAATGTTCAAATATAAACCATGGTATCTGCTCAAGCCGTGTAAAAAAGTGTGTTTTAAGTCATGTTTTGAAATGCTCAATAGATTGTGCAGCTCTAATGTGGAGAGGGAGGTTATTCCACAGTTTTGGAGCTGCACCTGAGAATGCCCCGCCCCCCTGAACAAAGAAAAAAACAACAATTTCAGTCTTATCTTTGTTCAGACTAAAAAAATTTGCTTCCATCCAAGGCTTGATTTCGTTGAGACAGTCTAACAATGGCAACAGTGAGTCCTTGGAATTAGTCTTAAGTGGAACATAGATCTGGAAGTCATCTGCACATGTGGAATGTGATATTGTGTTTTTTGAAAATCAGACTAAGAGGAAGTAGGTAAAGTGAAAACAACAGCGGGCCCAAAATGGAGCCTTGTGGCACTCCACAGTGAACAGAGGACACAGATGACGAGCACGGACCAAAGATGAACTGAAAAACTCCTGTCTTTTAAACAGGAGTAAAACCATTTGAGCACTGTCCCTTTAATCCCCCACACAGCTCCAGACGAGACAGAAGGACGTCATGGTCCAATGTATCAAATGCAGCCGTTAAATCTAAGAGTACAAGTACTGAGCAGTTAAAAACAATGAGACAATAAACTATTCAAATAACCAAGATTAAGCCTGATTTAACATCCTTTGACACTTGTTTGACACAAATTTGACACTTGTTTGACACAAATTATTGCTAGTGTTGTTTTCATTTGGCTTTGGGCGTCCAGAGTCGGTTGTGGCTAATTTGGGAGTCCTGGGCAGAAAAGTTTGGGAACCCCTGGACTAAGACCCCATGAAGATTAATCGACTAAACGATTACAGCCCCACACTGCAAAAAAAATGAATGTCTAGATGAGTTAAAATGTCTTGATTTCTGGATATTAATCTGAGGCGCTTTGACTCGTTAAGATCAGTTCAGACGATTTATTTGATGGAACTAGATTATTTCACTTGTTTCAAACCGTTTGACTTGTTTCAATACGTTATTTCTTACTTCAATCCAAGTTATTGGGTTAAGATCATTTTACTTACCACTGACACATTTATTTTCTTATTTTAAGCAAAAATTATCACAGGATCAGTGAGAAATACCTTGAAACCAGTGAAATATTCTGCATCACATCAGCAATTTAATCTCATCAAGTCAAAACTCCTCAAATCCAGATAAAAATGATCAATTCAAGCCCTTTTAAGCTCTGATAGATTTACATTTCTTGCAGCGTTTAGAGAGTTGTAGTCGTCAGAAAAGGACATAAATACTGATGACGTGTGTTTGGTTTGTTTCCAGGACGAGGAGAACCAGCTGACTGTGGTGACCGACCGCTCTCAGGGGGGAAGCAGCATCCACAACGGCTCCCTGGAAATCATGGTGAGAAACGGACAGAGCTCCATTTACTGTAAACAACCAGGGCTCCGAGGTTTAGATTGAAAATGATAAATCTGTAAAGGACAAATATTCTGCATTTTTCATTTTGCTGTTGCCTTTAAACGTGCTCCTTACATTTGCCATCTCATGTTTTAAAACAAAACATTTCTGATTCATTCTATGACCTGTCATTAGCCAGTGTGAAATGACACTAAGTGCATCCAGCCAGCAGATGGCGCCAGAGCTGTGTACAAGACGTCATGATGTGGATTTGCTGCAGCAGTGATCGTGTTCAGAGGCAGAAACGCTCAGAACGAGTTTAACGACGATTCAAGGACTAAAAACACAGGAACATTCTCTGATAAGTGATGTTTGAAGTCTGAAAATACATGTGAAACGCTCGGAGGGAGAGGATTTTCTAAAAAACATTCCTCAAAACAGTGTCAATGCAGCTGAATGAAACTCCAGGTGTGTTTTTGATGATGGAACGTTGTTAGAATAGAGTTTAAAGATCAGAAAAGTCACTGTAGCAGAATATGTGTCCTTAAATGGACAAACGTTATGGAATATTGACTTTTTCTGTTCTAACATTACGTTCCATCATAAAAAACACATCTGGGTTTGTATTTAGCTTCATTCATGCTGGTTTGAAGAATCCTGGTTAGAAAATCCTCTTCCTCTGAACGTCAAAAACCCTTTCTTTTTTTCTCGATGTGTGTCGTGGTTCTGAGAATCTGTTTAAGTCAAATCATTGCCAGACTCAGCTTTTCTGCCTCTGATCACGACATCGAGGCGGAGCACGGCTAGCATAACAAGCAATGTGTAATTGAAGTGTGTAATTGCCGCTGCAGCCAGTAGATGGAGCCAAAGTTCAGAAAAGAACAAAAAAATTATCTTTTTTATTCTCCCAATAATATTAGTCTGATGTTTAAGAAGCCCGTCTGAAATGTTCTAAAATGAGTCTTGGTTATGGTTTGAAGTATCACACAAACGTCAATGGATTCTGAAAGTGCAGGAGTGAGACTTCTTCTTCACTTCCATCAGTTTCACACTCTCTGTTCTCTCGCTGCAGCTGCACAGGCGGCTCTTGTACGACGACTCCCGGGGCGTGGCAGAGCCGCTGAATGAAACCTCAGACCTGTTTCCGGAGGGTTTGGTCGTCCGCGGTCGTCTGCTGCTGTCGCTGGATCCACCAAAGAGCGCCGCAGACAAACACCGCCCCCTGGGACAGGAGGGGGTACTGCAGCCTCTGCTCTCGTTCACCGAAGGAGAACCAGAGAGCAGCACCAAACTCACAGTGAGTCCAGACGGGGCAGAGGAGGGCTTTGTGTTCACGTCGAGTGAGTCGCCGTCAGAATCAGAAAAGGGTTATTATTGTCAGGAGCTTGCTTTGGAGTAAACATGCAACATATAACAACGACTAAAGTAGTGGCAAAATATATAAATAAGGCACGCATAAAATTAAGAATAAAATAAAACAGACTTAGAGTATTTACAGACATGTACAGCTGGACAGACAGAAGTGCAAATAGAGCTGCTTTTATTCTCTGATTTTTAAAGTGGCAGGTGTTATAAAGTGTTCATGAGTCCAACGGCAGAAGGACAGAGACTGTTCTTGTGGCGGGAGGTGATGGAGGAGGTGAGAGAGGAGGTGATAGAGGAGGTGAGGATGGAGCACACAGTGATGGAGGAGGTGAGAGAGGAGGTGAGGATGGAGCACACAGTGATGGAGGAGGTGAGAGAGGAGGTGATAGAGGAGGTGAGGATGGAGCACACAGTGATGGAGGAGGTGAGAGAGGAGGTGAGGATGGAGCACACAGTGATGGAGGAGGTGAGAGAGGAGGTGATAGAGGAGGTGAGGATGGAGCACACAGTGATGGAGGAGGTGATGGAGGTGATGGAGGAGGTGAGGATGGAGCACACAGTGATGTAGGAGGTGATGGCCGTGTAGAGCTGCTCCATCATCTGCTGCAGCCCGTCTTTCCTCAGCTGCTGCAGCAGAAGTCCATCCTCTGCTGGTTCTTCTTGATCATCAGTAGAAACACAGCGGTTTATCACAAGATCAGATGATTTTTTTTTTCTGTTTCCATCTGCTTTGTGCGTCTTGTTTTGAGTCTGTGTCTCTGGTACAATCCTCTGCTGTGGAGCTCCTCCTGAGCTAAAGCTTTGGGAGGAAGAACCTCTCAGGGTCGGCTCTGGATCCAAGAAACGGCTCAGACGCTTCACTGATGACAGTGAGACACTTTCAGGTCGGCGTGGTTAGACCTCTGCCCTCACAGCAAACAGGTCCTGAGTTTTAGAGTTTCCATGTTGTCACTGTCACCTTTAAACCAAGGTCAAGGTCGTCTTTATTTATGAAGCACCTTATACAATAATAAGACATGATCCCAAAGTGCTGGACAACAACAATAAAACAACACAATATTAAAAACACAAAGATTCCTGGACACAATGTTTAGAAAACACAAGCATTTATACAATATATAAAAGTGCTCAGGTCAATTTGAATTAAAAGCCAGCGCACAGAGGTATGTTTTTAAAAGCGATTTAAAGCTCAGAATCGAGCTCTCCGCTCTTATATTACATGGAAGAGCATTCCACAGCCTGGGGCCGGCGACTGAAAAGGCTCTGGCCCCTGGACTTCAGCCTGGACCTGGGACAGTCCAGGAGCAGCTCATCTGCAGACCTTAGTGCTCTGACCGAGGCATGCAATATTAATAAATCACTCAAATATGAAGGTGCCAAGCCGTTTAAGGACTTATAGACATAAAGCAAGGTCTTGAATTGAATGCGGTAGGGGACTAAACCAGACGTGTCCAAACGGTTTACACTGAGGGCCACAAACCGGTGGTTAATACAGTGAGTCCTTTAGATGGAGGATAGATTTGTTTTAGGTTTGAATCACAAAGCAAAGTTTGTTATTAACGTGATGATGGTAGAATTCCTTCAAGTTGCAGAAAAAAGCACCATCTATAATTGTTTGGGGCCAATTCAGCGAAGAACCTGAGAGCCAGATGAAAAGGGCTGCAGTCAGGGATGTTTTAGTTTTTTACTTCAGAATCTGGACAGTGGATCAGTCTGAGCCAAGGTTTTCGAGCTGGAGGAGAAAACACAACCCACCTGGACACGAGGAGAACATGCAAACCCAACACAAACTGACCTGAGTTTAGGACCAAGTGTCTCTTCACTGGAGTTGAACTTTCTGCTCTGGACCCACAGCTGTTCACGTTCTCTTTGTGTGTGCAGTTCTCAGGGCTCCAGGCTGCGCTGCCCCCTGCTGTTCACCTCCTCACTCTGTCTCGGTGGGACAAGGACTCGGTGCTGCTGAGGCTCGAGCATCAGTTCCAGAGCTGGGAGAGCCACGCCCACTCGCAGCCAGTGACGGTCAACCTGCAGGTGAGAGAAGCTCCAGCGCCTCCTGACGACACTTAAGATCATTTACATTTACAACGAACTCATCCACAAACCACTTTTACAACAAATGGATAAAGAGCTGCGTGGCCTTGTTTTGTGTGTGTTTTTAAGCAGCAGGTTAAAAAGCTAAGATCATTTACCTCAAACATGTTCCAGGTAAATGAGCTGATCTTCAGCTTTGCTGACAGACTCCAAGGGTCTGTTTTGGACGGCTCTGATTTCCTCATTGACACAGTTTTTCTCTTCTAGCTCCAACCTGGTGGTGGTTTTAAACAAACCAAACATTTTACTTTCAGCTGTTTCATTCGCCCTCCTTTTCCAGTCGCTCTTGTTTCTTGACTGTATTTTCAGTCTTGATGCGTTGTAATTCGTTTTGTTGCGCTTGATTTTCTTTCTGTGCGGCTTCAACAACTGAACTGAGCAGAAACTGTTCTGTCTCACAACAACCTTCAAGCCCGGCCTCAAGAATCTCTTGCTGCAGCATGAGCTGTCATTTTGAACTGAGTCCAGTTTTACTCTGAGGGTTTTACAGACCTGGCTCAGGTTGCTCATGTTTTCCCCCATGATTTTGTTGCTTGAACTGAAAACGCGTTCAAAATCCATTTGATTATTTTGGAGTTTTAGATTTAACAATCTATCTTCTGAGAAAGCCACTCTCTGAAATGAGAATGTGTTTGAGTCTTTGCTCTGATAAATGGTAAATGGTCACATTTATATAGCGCTTTTCTACCTTTTTTAAGGCACTCAAAGCGCTTTACATCAAGGAACCAGTCACCCATCCACTCACACATTCACACACCAGTGTACGCAGACACTGGGGGCGAGGTGGGTTAAGTGTCCTGCCCAAGGACACAACGGCATTATTCATGTGAAGGAGCTGAAATCGCACCACCAACCTGCGGGTCAGGGGATCTGACCACTCAACTACTCCATGTCTGGAGTGGGATTCGAACCGCCGACCTTCAGATCAGAAGGCGCCCACTCTACCTACTGTGCTACTGCCGCCCCGCGTCTGTAACGTCTGAAGGACGTGTCCTTTGGCTTCACTTCAGATTTGACTCATTAGAGCGTCGTCCTGGAGCTCCACGTGATGCAGAATGTAGATCGACCAATCAATGAATAAATGGTAAAAGTCACATTTTCAGGGTTGGATCTTAACAAGGTTCAAGAAGAGCTTCAATAAACAAGAAATGAATGAGACAAAAAAAAAGTCTGAGTAAACATTTTATTGAAAACAGTAAAACTGAAATGGTTTGTCCTGCAGCTGATCAAAAGTTTAGGGCCACGTGCCACGTACAGAGCCTCTGTCGCTGCTGAGGGACGCAGTAAGTTTATTAAATTTATTAAAAGATCCTGAAAGTTTTGGAACAGAAAAAATAACCCCAGCTCTGAGCCGGAGAATCTGATCGGCTCAAGACACGGGACGATCCTCGACACAAATGAAGGCCTTTACTGGAGCGACTGCAGCCAACAACATCAGACACATGACACTGAAGGACAAAAGACAAGACGTCTAAAATGTTCACTCATATTTCTTGTCACTGATTAAAGCTCTACTTGAACCTTGTTAAGATCCAAACATGAAAATGTGACTTTAATTGGTCTTAAACTCTTGCTCAGGACTGTATACAGAGTTTATAAAAGTCAGATTAAATGCACTCCCTCATGTTTTATGTCTTTGTGTTTCCAGAAGTTGTTTTCCACTCTGGAGGTTCTGGGATTCTCTGAGCTCAACCTTTCGGCCAATCAGTGGAAAAAGGACATGAAGCGATTCGATTGGACGCCGGAGACCGGTACTACAGACGACACACATCTGCCAGTCCGACCCGATTCTATTAATTTATTTCTATTTTATGGTTTTATAATTTTGCTTGGATTTGATTTGACTGGTTTTACAAACAGTGAGATCAAATTGAGTTGTTATTATATACTTTTGTTTTGCTCTTTTATGTTTGTGTCTGTGCAGCACTTTGTAAACAGTTCTGTTTATGAAATGTGCTACAAATAAAGTGGATTTAGTAAAGTATATAGTATCCACAGTAAAACGACTCCAGTAAAGCCCAGAGACCTAAAAATCTGACTCTGGTCCAGTGCTTTGACGTTTGTTCTTCGTGTCTTTCCTCCTCTGCCGCTCACGTCGACTCCGGTGTGTTTGTGTCGTGTTTTTCAGGAGACAAACTGGAGCAGAAGCAGTTTGCAGATCCTCCGACGTGGGACGTGACTCTGAGGCCGATGGAGATCCGGACGTTCCTGCTCCGAGTCCGAGCCTGAACGCCTCTCTCTGTGGGACTGATCTGCTCCGGCGCCTCCTGGAGTTTGAGACGGGGACGACCAAAGGGTGGCCAGAGTAGACAGGTCTCAGCAGAAAATAATGGACTGTAAAAGGTGCAATTTATTCTAATCAAACCTTAGAGTGCATTGTTTTCACTCTGACGTCCACGATAAGCACAAGGGATTCTGGGTAAATGTTTGTCGCTTATAGACCCTTTAAAACATGATGTCAAAGTTCCAGAACGGAGGCAAAATGAAGTTTTCTGTAAATGTTTGAATGATTGTCTCACATTAGATCTAAATTCTACTGGTTTGAAGTGTTTGTGTTGGGAAAAAAGCAAAACATTTGAATTTCCAGAGTAGAAAGGTCAGTTAGTTTGATTTTCTTTAACAAATGATGGACAAAATACAGTTTTCTAGCCTTAAAATAGTATTTTAGCTTCAAAAGAATCTAATTTATGGAATAGTGTCTAATATATCTCTAGATAAAATGAAAAATGATTGTGGACTCAACATTTCTGTGAGTATTTTTCCAGTAAATCCCATAAATCTGGATTGTTCCTTCATCAAAAATGCAAAGAGTTGATCAGAATTTCCTCAAACATGATGTAAAATACAATAATAAATGTGACTCAACAGATTCAAAACGACACAATTTAACTAAATGTGACAATAAACATGTGTAAAAGTGACAAAAGTGCAACTAAAAGCCACAAAAACGCGACTAGAAGTGATATAAAAGTGACAAAAAAAGCAACACATTTGAATTCTCAGGGTAGAAATTTGAATTCTCTACTTTTCTGAAACAAACCATGGACAAAATACAGTTTTCTAGCCTTAAAATTGTATTTTAGCTTCAAAATAATCTAATTTATGGAATAGTATCTAATATATCTCTGGATAAAATGAAAAATGATGTGGACTCAACATTTCTGAGTATTTTTCCAATGAAACCCATAAATCTGGATTGTTCCTTCATCAAAAATACAAAGAGTTGATGATAATTTCCTCAAACATGATGTAAAATACAATAATAAATGTGTTTAAAGCAGCTCTGATGTCACTCACATGTGTCTGAGGCTTTTACTGACACTAAACCATCTACATTTGTCATAATTTGTGATATTCTGAGGTTAATCCCAGTTTCTCAGTGAAATCATTCTTTTGCCTCCGTTCTGAATTTACAATGTTTTAATTCAAACTTTTAAAGGGTCTATTTGTCCAGTGGAATCAAATTAAGACGGTCTCCTCCTCATCTGGACACTAGAATACAACTTGACACTTTAAACCTGTGATTGTCTTGTTTGGCCACCAGGGGGCACCAGTGTCAGAGCCGCTGGGGCCGATCAAACCCCAGAGCCGGCCCTGGACGCCTCGTGTTCTTCTGATCTGACGTTTTCAGCTTTGGACCAAGTTTTAATGCGTTTCCTTCAATCATTTCTCCAAAAACTGAACACAAAACGATAGAAAATAAAACTAATTCAGTGTTTGGTCACGCTTTCACAGCAAAAATGTAAATCTAGTCTCGCTTAAAATGACTTGAATTTATGATTTTTATCTGGATTTTGACTTGATGAGGTTTATTTTCTGATGTGATTCAGAATATTTCATGGTTTCAAGGTATTTCTGACTGCAATAATTCATCTTAAAACAAGTTTCCGATGTGTTTAAGTAGAATAATCTCAACCCGCTGACAGATATTGAGGCTTGAAGTAAAAAATAATGTGTTAAAACAAGTCAGAAACTGTTTGAAACACATGAAATAATCAAATAAACAGCACTTAACTCGTCAAAATGTCTGAAATTCAGATAAACATCCTGCAATCAAGACATTTTAACTCATTTACAAATGCATTTTTCAGTGTTGACTTGACGACTCATTTTCATTTTGACGAGGAAATGACTTAAAGGACGCACTGGAAAAATGTACAACCTAAAATAAGTTAAAAAGTGATTGGATTCGTAGTATTTATCTTGATTTGAGTACATTTAGACCGTCTTAAAATAAGATTTGCCAACAGAACAAGTGCATTTGTTCTTATTTCAGGTGCAGAAGCGTCTTTTTTCTAATTTCAAGACAGAAAATGCTTGTCTTTTTCATAATTAAACTAAAACAAGATATTTAATGCTTGTTCCATTGGCAATCTTACTTCACAATATACTCAAAACAAGTTAAATACTACTTATTTCAAGCACTTATTAACTTGTTATCTTATTTAAAGGGCCCATGACAGGTTGAAATACACATTTAACTAAAATGCAGTTAAGATAAATATAATCAAATTTCTACCAAAACCTGTTCACATTTAACCCCCGTTTAGCCATTTTTTAGGTTTTAAATTTTACTTCCTGGTTGTAAAGTATGACATCACACTAGGAAATTACCATAGCAACCACACTGTACACTGGGCCAAAACTCATCAAATGTCCCAGATTTTGTTCATTTGACAAAGAAAAACACACGTGAACACCTTTATTTTGATGAATTAATGTTTAAATGGTCAAAAAAGTGTATTTTGTGTAAATCATGTATAAAGTTTGTCTCCCCAGTGTGATGTCATCAGTTTGTTTACTTCCTGCAATTCTCAACAGATTTTTCAACTTTTCTCCACAAACGGCGACCTGATCGGTGTAAAACTACAATTTATATTTAAAAGAGGTATTAATACACTGAATAAAGTCAAAATTAGAAAATCATAAAAACCTGTCAGACGCACTTTAAGACCATATTTTTTCCAGTTTGGTTAAAGCTCAAAATACAATCCTTTTTTTTTTTTTTTGCAGAATATCCACTTTTAAAGACACTTGACTGACAAACGGAGGAGCGTTTAGACTAAGTTTAATCTGTGCAGGACAAACGTGCCAAACCACTCGATCGTGGAATAAACGTCATCTTTGTTTCTCTGACGATGTTTGTAAATATTGAGATTTTATATTTGAATAAACTCTGAGATTGTGGCTCGTGTTTGGTTCATTTGGTTTGTGTTCAGACGAGCCGCTGCTGCTTTTAATGTCGTCAAAAACCTTTAGAATTGAACTAAATACTGAAATCTATTTGCAGTTTGTCGTTTTGTTTCCTGACGATGGATTGTGGGTGTCACTTTGCAATAATCCTTCATATCTACATTTGTTCCACGCAGAAGTTTCTCAGTCTTTGTCCGTCTAAAGGTGCAAGATTTATCACAATTAGCGATGGGACAATAAACTATATTATTGTTTATCGTGATAAAAAGGGAAGACAATCGTTTGTGCTACATTTTGTTTAATCGCCAACAAAGATAATCGCCATTTTGTCTCCAGATTGTGCAGAAAAAAAGCAACTTACCCTTCATGTTCTCCTCTAGATCGCTTTTGTTTTCACTTATAAATAACTTCTGACATATTTGTACTTTGGAGGAACTCCCTCAACCCTGGATTAGCCACACCTCGTCTGCCTGGACGAACTCCTTCTACTTTAGATGAACTGTTCCTCATCTCCTGCTGGAGGATCTCTCTACACTGGGTGGACTGCTCCTCGTCCTCCTGGAGGAACTCTTTAAAGCCACCTCCCTCTTGAGTGGTTCTGGTTCAGTCCAAGTGGATGTAAGTCCTAGTTCATCTGCAGCCTGTCCGTCCGTGGGAGTAGGATCTCTCCTTCACTGTGGTTCTCCCCGAGGTTTCTACTTTGTCCCGTGGGGTTTTTTGTAGTTTTTCCTCGCCGCGAAGGAGGGTCAAAGGACAGGGGCATTCTGGGACAGTTATCTGAACTGCTTTTACCTGTGGCCCATCGAGGCAACTGTTGTTGTGATTTTGGGCATTACAAAAATAAATTGATTTGATTTGTCTTTATTGTAATTAGAAAGTAATATCTTTGTGTCACATTTTCAAACTGTCAGCAATTTTAATAACTGCCGTGATAATCATGACACAACTTCAATATCGACCTGTGTCTAATCACAATCAAATCAAAACGTGAACAACCGCAATAAGCAACAAGGACTGCCTTTGTTTAGCCACATTATCTTCTACAAACGGTTCATAAAAGTCTGTTTTCTGTCCTGGACGTGTTTAACTCTGAGCTTGTCTGCAGTGGCGCACTTAGTTTAGCCTTTTGGGCCCCAAATTCCTAAGTATTCACCTTATTCCGCCCACTTTTGTCTCTTTTTGCCACAGATTTGCACTTTTGTTGTAAACGCACTTCCGTTTGACGAGAACTCCGTTAAAGCTAATGACGAACGAGGGAAAAGTCTGACGCTAAAATGTTACATAAAGTAGATTGATTTGTGTAAAATGTTTAATGAACACGAGCGACAACAAGTCACAACGCAACGATTTCCTGAAAACGTCTTTTTAGTCGAGTAGAACTTATTTTCTGTTGAGCTCGTCTGCTCCGTGTGAACTACAACGAAACAAGACGGCGGCGCGTACGACAACTTCAGGAATAAAGTGAATGGGCCCCTCATCAAGTGTGATTTTCTATAACTTTTCTTGAAGGAAGCGTTTGTTTTTATTTATTTTTTAAATTTTTTTCACATTTTAAAGCTTATTTAAAAAAAGAAATCAGACTATATTTCTTTATTTTAACACAATTTGATCATTTTATTTATTGAGCTTTATTTTGTTGGTCTTTTTCTTGTCTAAAACTACACTGCACCACTTTATTTACTTTACTTTGATATTAAGAAAAAAGCAGTTTTCTTGTGTCTCTGATGATCTGATTGGGGGCCCCTTCAGGTTGGGGGCCCAAGGCAAGTGTGGCCTGTTGCCTAATGGTAGATCCGCCACTGTTTGTCTGAGCGAGTGCATTTCAACTTCAAAAAATGTTCCTTTTTTCAGAAGTCTTTTGTTCGTGGAGCTACATTTTCTCGCTGAGCCCCATTTTTATTCAGATTAAAGCCGCTAAATATTCATGACATTAGCAAACATCAAAACAAACATCAAAACGTGTTAAATGTCCTCATCCCTTTAGAAACTGTTTAAGAAAAGCCCAGTTCTCTAAATCACAGAAATGAAGCTCCTTTCTTTCCACAAACTCAAAACAGCTTCAACAGACGTGAATTGTGTTTTAAAACAACTTAATTCAGCTTTAAAGTAGAACAAAGTGACGTTTTTACCTTATTAAAGTCTTTGTACGTTCGTGTGTTGGTTATAAATGTATTTTCGGGGCGTTTGAAGCCCTCGTCGTCGCCCCCTGCTGTCTCTGAGCAGAAAACCAGCTGCAATTTTCCTGACGTCGACCTGGAAACAACTCTTTTTTTTATATTTGGTGACATTAAATTATGTTGTATGTGATTGTACTTCCTTATTTCAATAAAAAGGAAGGAAAAAGTGTTTTTACTGTCTGTTTTTTCACACGAGACCTGCAGGGGGCGCTGTGCTGCTGAAGTTACTGCTTTAAACTGTTTTTTATAAAAGTCTGAACGAAAACGCAACAAAAAATGTACTTTATGTAGTATTTTCATGCGTACTTTATACTTTTGCAGCAGTTTGAACGTTTACGGTTTAAAAAGATGCACGTTTCTGTTTCGATTCACTGAGAAATCACACAAAATATTATTATCGCTCCACTGCACTTTTAATTTTGTGTTGAATTAGTCTTGTTTTGGTGCAGAAAACGCCTCCATGAAAGTCGATTTACACCAAACACAACGTTTAAAGTCACCATCGGGACTTTATTGGAGCAAACGGTCAAATAAAAACAAACTGGTCTTTCTCTGAAACATCACGAGCAGGAGACGTTTGTCCAGAAAAAATACAAATGAAGTCCTTTTAACGTCCCGTGTGAGCGTTTCACTGAGGGTGGAGCTGGTCCAGGAGCTCGGGGTCGTGAGAGTAGCAGCATTTGTCTCCGAAATGACACGAGCCCTGAAGAAAGAGAGCCACAGATTTAAGAAAAAACAAGGCAGCGAGCGATATTTGACACACACTTTGAATTAAATGTGCTGTTCTGAGAGTAGTTTTAACATCGTAACAAACTGAGAGACAATAGACGCTTTAAAAGTTTGTGAAAAACATTGTAGGAGGCAAAAGTTTGAGTGGAACATGATGTGATTTCACTGAGAAACTGGGATTAACCTCAGAATATCACAAAATATGACAAATGTAGATGGTTTAGTGTCAGTAAAAGCCTCAGACACATGTGAGTGACATCAGAGCTGCTTTAAACCCATTTATTATTGTATTTTACATCATGTTTGAGCAAATTATCATCAACTCTTTGCATTTTTGATGAAGGAACAATCCAGATTTATGGGTTTTACTGGAAAAATACTCATTTTATGTCGAGATCTATAAGCAATCATACCATAAATTTGACTTTTTTTGAAGCTCAAGTACAATTTGAAGTCGAGAAATGTGTCTTTGTTCATCCTTTTTAATAGAATAACGAACTAACTTGACCTTAGTACTCTGGGTGTTCCTTTTTCCCAACACAAACATTTAAAACCAGTAGAATTTAGATCGAATTATTGACATTATTACATTTTGATGCATCAGGTTTATTAATACATGATGTGATTTCACTGGGATTAAGCTCAGAATATCACAAAATATGACAAATGTAGATGGTTTAGTGTCAGTAAAAGCCTCAGACACATGTGAGTGACATCAGAGCTGCTTTAAACACATTTATTATTGTATTTTACATCATGTTTGAGGAAATTAGGATAAACTCTTTCTAAATGTAAGGTGTTTAAGCTATTTTTTTAATTTGTTTTGTTTTTTGTTCAGCTTTCTCTCTCAACTTATCGACTTTCATTTTTGTCCCTTGAGACATAAAGATCAGCCTTAAAGTAGATCCTGCACCAAACACAGAAGGATGTATTGATTTCTAATTCGAAAACTGATTTTAAGTTTAAAAAAAAAAAAAAAAAAAGAAGATGAAATTAGAATTTTTAGGACAATCTTCAGTCAAATCTAGTTCAGAGGAGATTTTGGATTATTTAACTTATTTAACTTTAAAGTAATGTTTTTTTGTAACTAACACATGAAACCAAACAAGAACCAAGAAATTCAAACCCGATTCTGTCCATTTTTCAGACTTAAATGTCCCAAATATGTTCATTTTTGGCCATTTTTAACTTAAAATGCCTTATTTCTACATGAAAACATGACACGATGAAAAACTTGTAATACATTTTTGTCTTACATTTATGTGACTAAACTACAGGAGAAGTTTAACATTAATATCTTTAGATTTAAGATGTTTTCCTCTTCACCTGCAGCGTCTGGTCTTAAACTCTGTGGGGATTGAATCTAATGCTTATCGGTGCATTTACAGGACTTATATATTTTGTCTAAATTCCTTTAATTACTTTTAATGCTTTTTATTGTCCACAGAATCCCTGAGACACAAAACGAACATTCGATATTCACCTTATTCTGCCCCGCCCACTTTTGCCGTTTTTTGCACTTTTGTTGTAAACGCACTTCTGTTTGACGAGAACTCTGTTAAAGCTAATGATGAACGAGGGAAAAGTCTGACGCTAAAATGTTACATAAAGTAGATTGATTTGTGTAAAATGTTTAATGAACACGAGCAACAACAAGTCACAACGCAACGATTTCCTGAAAACGGCTTTTTAGTCGAGTAGAACTTATTTTCTGTTGAGCTCGTCTGCTCCGTGTGAACTACAACGGAAACAAGACGACGGCGCGTACGACAACTTCAGGAATAAAGTGAATAAACATAAATCTCACTTGTTTGAATTTCTTGCAGGGCAGGTTCTTGAGCTCCGAGGCGTCTGTGATTTTCCTTTTATTCTGGAACTTTTTCCTTTTGTCCTGAAGATCCATGGCGATTCCTCCTCTGAGACAAACAGAGCCACACGGAAAAAGATCATTATCACGATTTTCTTGGGGCCAGATCATGATTTCGATTTTATCTCGATTCATGTTCACTTTGTACTTTTCCTTAGTCTTTAATAGAGCTGCACCGTTTAGGAAAAACATCTGTGATTTTTCTGACCAGAGCGATAGGATTCTGTTCACATTTTAAACACAATTTTGTCGCTTTTAGTCATGTTTCTGTCACGTTCAGTTGTGTTTGTCAGATTTAAACGCGTCTTTGTTGCTTTCAGTTGTGTTTTTGTCGCTTTTGAACACATTTTTATCACTTTTGGTCTCGCTTTTGTCTCTTGTTTCTGAACATGTTTGTACAAATCCAAACTACAGTGTGAGCAGTTTTTATTCAAATCAAAGCAACACATTTTGTTGTTTGTGAAAGAAATTAGTCTTTGGGATTTGCTAATTGCATGCATGGATTTGGTTTAATTGTGCAGCTCTGGCCTTTAAGAGGTAAATAAAGTCGTCTGCTCAGAGGCTTCAGAGGCTAAACATCAGGAGAAAAAGTGTGTTTGAACAGACAGCTGCATTAAAGACACAGAAATACGAGATTAGAAGGCAGAGGGTTTCTCACCCGGCTTTAGCGCGAGCCTTGGGGCCCCAGAAAGCCTGAGGATTCTCCTGGAAGCGCGTCAGGTGTTTCCTCCTGGACTGAGGGTTGGCGTCTTCTCTCACCGTGAAACTGGCCTCCAAACTGGAACACACCGGAGCTCAGATTAGAGGTAATATGGATCTCAGTTAGAGGAGTAAACCTTTGGAATAATCTAGATAATACTCTAAAGGGATCTACATCATTAAAAGTGTTAAAAAAAGATAGAAAACTAATGTGATGGACAAGTAAAGAGCATTAGAGTGACTTACATATTTAACTTTGGATATAATTAGAATTTATGGACGAGTGAGAGAGGTTCTAAAATGAAGACTTATGCCGACTAACCCAAAAAATAATTTTTGAAAAAGTTTTGTAATAATGTGAAGAATACGGCAGCATGAGTAATGATGTGTGTAATAGAAATGGGATGGAATATATTTATGTTAAAAACCTGTTAATTAACTGGTTCTGACAGAGTGGAATTAAAAAAAAATCACTTTAAAGGTCCCATATCATGCAAAATGGACTTCAGAGGTTTTAACCTTCCTCCAGTGCTATTTGGGCCTCGTATGTTGTGCCCAAAGTGTTTTTTTGATTGATTCCCTCATGTTTTCACTAGAGAACTGTCTTTTCCGTCCCCCTCGGCTGAGCAGCAGACGGGGGCTCCTCACTAAGATGACACGGTGTTTAAGCCACGCCTCCAGGAAGCCGCGCGAGTCGCAGAATAAAACAGCTAATGCTAATGCTACACAGTAATTACACGATGGATACGACAGACAGAAGAGTTAGCTTGTTATTTACCAAACGCCACGTCCGTCGCTGAGGCCCAGGAGCACGTCAAACTCCAGGTCAGATCCAGGACGTGTTTTTTGTAAACTGTTATGTTATGGATATTACACAACGCAAAAATGTATCAACAAAGCCCTGAGAATAGACTGTGTGAAGGGGAAAATAGCAGAATATGGGACCTTTAATTCTTGTTTCTCAGTTTCACTTTGATAGTTGTGAGCTGTATTATTCTTGGTATTTGAGTTTGGGAAGAGGGTTAGGCTTCACTCCAGCCCTTTCAGTCATACATTGTATAGAAAATGTGTCTTGTTCTGTGTAAGATGAAACTGAACGACTGAAGAAATAAAATAACTAACGATGACCAGGGTAGAACAGGCTTAAAGACAGACCTGGGGAGGGTGGAGAGGATCTTGAAAGCGGGGCTGGTCTCAGACAGTTTCTCCCTCTTCACTGGGTTCGCCTTCTCCTGTGGGACACAACACGCCACAGCATCAGTTTGACCTCTGGACCGTGGGTCAAATGTAATGATCACAAACACCACGTCTGTGAAAAAGTCAGGGAAAATGACGCTGAATTTGAACTCGGGTGACTTTAGTCTCATTAAACGCTAACAACGGTTTTTAGTCGTGTCTGAAGCTCATTTCGATTCAAAATGTCTCTTCGTCCATTTTACGTCCAACTCTGAACTAGATTCATATTAATAATTCATCACGGCCCATTTTTCAAACCAATTATTGTTTTGTTTTTTTTGTACAAGTCAAAGACAAAATCCAAAACAAACTGCGTAAAGACACGGAAATATAACCCGTAGTCGTGGCAACCGAGAACCAAGCAGCACGAAGACTGTTTTGGGGGAGTTTAGGTGCTTTCGATGCGGTTTGTGTCGAGGGGCTGAGTTAAAAAAGAGAAGCTACGACTGTTTCATAAAAATCTGATCCCGAGG